>CAWUFW010006260.1:0-600000 GCA_963921515.1 Calotriton arnoldi | reverse complement strand
AGTCCGGCAGCCAACGGTTCGATGGGCCGAGCTCTCGGGGTGGGTGTCGGTCTAGCGTGCCCGAGACCACAGAGTTAAGGTCACCTCCCACCACCAGGAGGCCATCTGGGATTGACAGTAATATGGAGCCCAGGTCTGTAAATGCACGGCCCTGGAGGCCGGGCGGCACATACACAGACATAAGTGTCAACGTGTTACCCTCCCATTGTCCTGTGATCCCTATATACCTGCCCCAGTCGTCTGACCAAGTGGAATGTACTGTCAGCGGAAATGAATTTCTCAGCATTATCCCAGCTCCCCTCGAGCCCGTGGTAAAACCTGAGTGTGCTACCAACTTGTACCCCCACCTATTTAAGGCCTTGCAGGTGGTACCCACCAAATGCATTTCTTGGAGCAGTACCACATCTGGGGCATGCCGCCTAATATGTTGCAATACCACACATCTTTTAACTTTGTCCCCCAAGCCATTAACGTTCCAACTCATCAATTTAATGCTCTTGTCCCATTGCGTACTCATCAGGACCTACGTGTTTCCTACAATACCTTGTAAAGGAGTGGCGGTACATTGTCGATTCAACACAAACAAATAACAATTCAAAAGCCCCAACCCAACTACCCCCCTCCCTGCTTCCCTGCACTCTGGGCTCGAAACTGCCCATGATTCTCTTTATGCAGAGTGCCTGTCGCCCAACGGCTTAACTAAAAGAAGAAAAATGGGGGGGGATATGGTGTCCCGCTCCTCCCTCCCTCCCCCAACTGGCTGGCACATTAAATGTCCCAGGAAGGGTGATCCGCATCGTCATTACAGTTTAATTAACCATTATCCCTCAAGTTCGTGTCCATCATAAAGGCGTTCTACCTGTATCATGCAGCCGAGCAGGTAATGCTTGATAGCAAGTGGGCTCCCTTTGACCTCCAGCACCGGTTCTGGTTGCAATTGTTCTGGTCGATCAGCCTCAGTCTCGATGGGAGTTGTGCTCCTTCGCTTCCCTCCATCCGTCCAGCCACTCAGCAGCAGTCTCTGTGAAGTCAAAGAATCTGGTTTTCCCTTCAGCCTCCACCCGGAGCCGGGCCGGGAACAGCATCGCGTATTTCAGCCCTTTCTCTCTAAGTTTCTTCTTGACTGCCAGAAACGACCGCCTCTATTTCTGCACCGCCTGCGTGAAGTCCGGGAAAAAGGTGATTTCCGCGTTGTCATATCGGAGCAGCGGCGCCACTCTGGCCGTTTGTAGGATGACGTCCCTGTCGCGATAAATCAGCAGTCTGGCCAGTATCGGACATGGGGGAGCCCCGGGTCTTAGTCAGCCCCCCGGGACCCTGTGGGCCGTTTCAATTACAAAGAGTTTCGATAGACCTTTGGGCTGTAAATGTGCAGTTATTAGGTTCTCCACAAAGAGGTCTGTGGCCTGCCCCTCTGCGTTTTCCGGCACCCCAAGAATGCATATGTTGTTGCGTCTTGTACGCCCTTCGTAGTCATTGAGTTTACCTTCCGCGAATTTATGGAATGTTTGTAGCTCCTGGACTTCATTTTGCAGCTGCGTGGTGTCACTCACTAGACTCGCCGTGGTGATTTCCAGTTGCTTGACTTTTTCCCTGTTTTTCGCGAGGTCCGCTCTAATGAGCATCACTTCTGAGGAGATTGTGTCCATTCTCTGTTCCAGGGATGTCCTGACCCCTGTGATTGCCTCCATGACATCCTTTAGCATGAGTTCCGGGGTATCTCCCTCTGGCCCCCCCATCAGTTTATCTTTAGATTGCTGCTGCTCAGTTAGCGCCGCCTTCGGGAGGGTATATCGGTCCAGTTTGTTATGCTGGGTGACTTTGGGGCCTCTCGTGCCCGACATGGTGGTTCTCCCTGATTTCGCCCCCATGCCGAGGTCACATGGCTGTGCGCGAAGTCCTTGGCCACAGCCCGTCCACAGCTTGGGAATGGGGGGGGTTTGTTGTGTCGTTTGGGTGCGGAGCCCAACTCTGTGCGTCACAGGGGAAGTCTATAAGTCGGAGGGGGTGAGTCTCGGCCCGCCTCTGTCTCCTCTTCGGGCCATAGTTTTCCTTCCCCGTGGTGTCTTCAGTGCTTGTACCCTGCCCCTCACCAGCGGGCAGACGTCACTGACTTTGTTTTGGTGGAGCTTGAATCAACCCCTGGACTCTGGTTCCGACGCTGTCGGGGCCCCGCCGGAGTGCACTCGTTATCCCCCTGGTTGCTCAGCTCCGGGCATTTCCACTATCCGTGACATGGCCCCGGGGTCTAGGCAGTCTTTACCGGGGTCCTGGCACGTTTCAAGCCTTCTTGAGGGAGAGAAGGTAGACGATAAGGGGCCCACATCGATGCGCCGCTCTTGAAGTCCGAGAGGTGGAGGGGTAGAATCCCAGCCTGCCTCTGCCCCCCTTAAAAATAAAAATCCCTCTTCCCAGCGCTGCTTCTGGGGTTTCACACTCTGCCCCCTACCGGTTGGCGGGCGCAGATATTCCTGTTTTGTCGTGGCGCCGCCCGGCCCTCGGGCCCTGGATGTGTCGCCTCCGATCCTTCGTGAGAGAGTGCCCTCTATGTCCCTTGTCGCGTGGCTCAGGGCGCCACCTCTAGTTGTGGTGTGGCTCTGGGGTCTAAACGGCCTTCACAGGGGTCTTCAGCACTCTGTGATCTCCCCTCGCTGGTAACTCACACTCCCTCACCGTCCAAGCATCATCCGCAGGGCCCCAGCGCCTCCGCAGCGCCACCGCCAGATTGGCCTCACCTTCAGCAGCGACGTCTCGGCCACAGCGACCCCCGACTGTCACGTGGCACAGCTGGTCGTGATTGTTGCCACTATCAATCTCCTCCGTAGTCCTGCAGCAGCGCTCTTGAAGGCGCAGACCCGATCGCCGGGTCCGCGACCATCTCAGGCCATCATCCGCCGGCCCTCATCCGGGCGCGGCCGTCACTCTAGACCCCGGCTTCCGCATCGGAGAAGGCCGCCACCGGCGGCGTCTTTATCTTTGGTCGCGGTGGCATTACAGGCTCAAGTTTGGTCTCGTTGTGATCGTCGGAGCGTCCGACGGCTCATTCCCGACTCGGGAACTGGATCAGTGAGGCGGATATGTGAGTTGTGAGAAGGGTGGAATGGAGCGACCTCAGCCTGCGGCCATCTAGCTACGCCGCATAGCCACGCCCCCTTGTAGTCAATTTTTAATCAAAAAAATCACTGCACTCCTCGAGTCTTCATTGTTTAGCTAAGATTTATTTAGCACAATTACCACCATCACCACCACCTACGTGTTTCGACCAAGAAATGGTCTTGTTCACGGTTTTGTGAGTTCATCCTCTGTTTCAACTTTATATAGTTCAACCATATTAGCCTGTTATGAGGCATTATGGGACTTGTAGTACTGGGTTACCAAAGTTCGTTTTTTTAATGAATAATGCCAGTTTATTAGTTCAGGGGATTTGTTGTATGTTGATTTTCACATATTATCAATTCCACGATAGCTTTCTAAGTGAGTTTGCATCCTGTGGTCATTCATAGAATAGACATTCTGAGACGATATTTCTTATCTTGAGTATTACGTGGTGTAATCTTGGCATCGTGCCTATTACTCCATAATATTGGAGAGGGACATGATTGTGTAGTTCTCGGGTTGCACTGTTATAGATCCCACTGGTCATATTTCTGTCCATGTTAGATTGAGTTTCATTCTAATTCAGTAACTTCTATTCTTAACATGGTTGTCTATATTCCATTATATACTCCATTGGTTTTGTCCCTTCTTATCACCTTCATACTCAATCCTGAGCTTAGTGCTCTGACAGTTCCTCTCCATCTTCTTGATTTTATTTCTGATGACCCTGTTATAGATGAATGTGTAACTCCTCATCCCCATTGAGGCCAAACGGAGACATTGTTTTGAATCTCACGATTAGTCGTGATTCAAGTCTTCTCAATTTTAATGTGCGATTTCCTCCTCTTTCATTTTTTGGAACTGTGGCAATGCCGAAGTATTTGATGTTTCGCCAATTTGTCATATGCTGGGTGTGTATATGTTTGGAGATTGCATAGTTCATGTCCTCATTCTGAATTGCCCTTAGATGCTCTAAAATTCTTTTTTCAAGGGACAGATTGTACTGCCTATGTATCGCTGACCGCACAGGCATTCAATCATATAAACAACATACGATGTGTTGCACGTTATTTTCTCATTGATACAAAAGGTTGTCCCTCTGTAATCTTTCACCTCCTTCATATTTTCGCCAATTTTGCAGGATTTGCATTTGCTAGAATGTATGAAGCCAGTCTGTTGTTTGCTGAGCCAGTTGGTTGGTTTCTCACTGGTGAAATGGCTTCTGACAAGTTTGTCCTTTAGTGAGGGTACTTTTCGATAAGTTACCATTGGTCTGTTCCCTATTTTGTTTCCGATGTCGGGGTCTTTCATAAGGACATTCCAATATTTTTGGAGAATTTTCACGATCTTATGACTTTCCTTACTGTATGTCATGATCATCCTTGTCACATCATCCTTTTTTCTGGTTTCCATTTCCTTCTCTTTATTTATTAAAGTCGAAGCACGGGTCATATTTCTTGCTCTTTCTTGCCGCTGTTTCACATCTCTGTATTTGTAGTTTCTTTTGATGAATCTTTGTTCCGTCTCTTTGAAGGTCTCCTCCACCACCGTGTCTTCTGAACAGTTTCTTCTCATCCTCACAAACTCCCCATAAGGGATGCTTCTCTTTAGTTGGTTGGGATGGAAGCTTGATCCATATAGTATGCTGTTGGTTGATGTAGGTTTTCGATAAACTTTGGTGTGAATTTGATTGTTGTTTATATTCACAGTTACATCCAGGAATTAGATCTGTTTTTTACTTATGTTGTAGGTGAATTTCAGACCCACTGAGTTGTTATTAAGGATTTCAAAGTATTCTTTGAACTCTTCCATGCTGCCATTCCATATCAAAAATAGATCGTCTATGTATCTTAGCCATAGTTCTATCTTTGCGGTATAAGTCTCATTCTCCTCCTTCCATGCTATGAACTTCTCCCACCAGCCCATAGTAAGGTTGGCATAACTGGGAGAAAACGAAACCCCCATGGCAGTCCCGCACTTCTGGGCATAGATCTGATGGTTGAAAAGAAAGATATTATTTCTCAAACAGAGTTCAATCATTTCCATGAGCATTTTCATATGCTTGAATTCCTGGATGTTCCTTTGTCTTAAAAAATATCCTACCGCCTTTAGTCCTAGATCATGACTGATTGACATGTATAATGATACTACTTCGATTGTTATTAGGTAGAAGCCATTCTGCCATCCTGTGTTGGTTAATGTTCTCAAGAAGTCCCCGGTGTCCTTGATGTAGGAACTTAGATTTGTGACCATGGGTGCAAGAAATTGATCAACATAAATGGAGATGTTCTCATAGAGGGAATTACAGCTTGAGATGATTAATCTTCCTGGCGGGTTGAATAACGTCTTATGCACTTTCGGCAAAAAGTACATGGTTGGCATTACCGGACTGTCATTATTCAAAAATAATGCTTCATCATTTCCAAATCAATGGTTAGGTCATTTATCGGATTCACTTCCAGTCAATTCTGCCCAATGTTAAGTCCAGGCAACAAAATAGATTTGTTTCACGATCTAGTAATTGCAGACCTGGAGAACATGGATAACATAACAAATAACAGAAAAGAAAATCTCTCAAAAAATGAACGAGCCGCATTGGAAGTACTAAGCAAAAAAACAGAAATAACAATCAAACATTCCGACAAGGGCGGAAATGTAGTGATACTCAATACCGAAGACTACATTTAGGAAGCAATGCGGCAACTGGGTGACAGGAACAATTATACAAGACTGGAAGTGAATCCGATAAATGACTTAACCATTGATTTGGAAATGAAAATCAGGAAATGGCAAAAAGAAGGCCTCCTAAGTGATGATGAAGCATTATTTTTGAATAATGACAGTCCGGTAATGCCAACTATGTACTTTCTACCGAAAGTGCATAAGACGTTAATCAACCCTCCAGGACGACCAATCATCTCAAGTTGTAATTCCCTCTATGAGAACATCTCCATTTATGTTGATCAATTTCTTGCACCCATGGTCACAAATCTAAGTTCCTACATCAAGGACACCGGGGACTTCTTGAGAACATTAACCAACACAGGATGGCAGAATGGCTTCTATCTAATAACCATTGACGTAGTATCATTATACACGTCTATCAGTCATGATCTAGGACTAAAGGCGGTTGGATATTTTTTAAGACAAAGGAACATCCAGGAATTCAAGCATACGAAAATGCTCATGGAAATGATTGAACTCTGTTTGAGAAATAATATCTTTCTTTTCAACCATCAGATCTATGCCCAGAAGTGCGGGACTGCCATGGGGGTTTCGTTTTCTCCCAGTTATGCCAACCTTACTATGGGCTGGTGGGAGAAGTTCATAGCATGGAAGGAGGAGAATGAGACTTATCCCGCAAAGATAGAACTATGGCTAGGATACATAGACGATCTATTTTTGATATGGAATGGCGGCATGGAAGAGTTCAAAGAATACTTTGAAATCCTTAATAACAACTCAGTGGGTCTGAAATTCACCTACAACATAAGTAAAAAACAGATCCAATTCCTGGATGTAACTGTGTATATAAACAACAATCAAATTCACATCAAAGTTTATCGAAAACCTACATCAACCAACAGCATACTATATAGATCAAGCTTCCATCCCAACCAACTAAAGAGAAGCATCCCTTATGGGGAGTTCGTGAGGATGAAAAGAAACTGTTCAGAAGACACGGTGGTGGAGGAGACCTTCAAAGAGACGGAACAAAGATTCATCAAAAGAAACTACAAATACAGAGATGTGAAACAGGGGCAAGAAAGAGCAAGAAATATGACCCGCGTTTCGACTTTAATAAATAAAGAGAAGGAAATGAAAACCAGAAAAAAGGATGATGTGACAAGGATGATCATGACATACAGTAAGGAAAGTCATAAGATCGTGAAAATTCTCCCAAAATTTTGGAATGTCCTTATGAAAGACCCCGACATCGGAAACAAAATAGGGAACAGACCAATGGTAACTTATCAAAAAGTACCCTCACTAAAGGACAAACTTGTCAGAAGCCATTTCACCAGTGAGAAACCAACCAACTGGCTCAGCAAACAACAGACTGGCTTCATACATTGTAACAAATGCAAAGCCAGCAAAATTGGCCAAAATATGAAAGAGGTGAAAGATTACAGAGGGAGAACCTTTTGTATCAATGAGAAAATAACGTGCGACACATCGTATGTTGTTTATATGATTGAATGCCTGTGCGGTCAGCGATACATAGGCAGTACAATCTGTCCCTTGAACAAAAGAATTTTAGAGCATCTAAGGGCAATTCAGAATGAGGACATGAACTATGCAATCTCCAAACATATACACACCCAGCATACGACAAATTGGTGAAACATCAAATACTTCGGCATTGCCACAGTTCCAAAAAATGAAAGAGGAGGAAATCACACATTAAAATTGAGAAGACTTGAATCACGACTAATCGTGAGATTCAAAACAAAGTCTCTGTTTGGCCTCAATGGGGATGAGGAGTTACACATTCATCTATAACAGGCTCATCAGAAATAAAATCAAGAAGATGGGGAGGAACTGTCAGAGCACTAAGTTCAGGATTTAGTATGAAGGTGATAAGAAGGGACAAAACCAATGGAGTATATAATGGAATATAGACAACCATGTTAAGAATAGAAGTTACTGAATTAGAATGGAACTCAATCTAACATGGACAGAAATATGACCAGATGGATCTATAACAGTGCAACCCGAGAACTACACAATCATGTCCCTCTCCAATATTATGGAGTAATAGGCACGATGCCAAGATTACACCACGTAATACTCTAGATAAGAAATATCGTCTCAGAATGTCTCTATTCTATGAATGACCACAGGATGCAAACTCACTTAGAAAGCTATCGTGGAATTGATAATATGTGAAAATCAACATACAACAAATCCCCTGAACTAATGAACTGGCATTATTCATTAAAAAAATGAACTTTGGTAACCCAGTAATACAAGTCACATAATGCCTCATAACAGGCTAAAATGGTTGAACTATATAAGGCTGAAACAGAGAATGGACTCACGAAACCGTGAACAAGACCATTTCTTGGTCGAAACGCGTAGGTGGTGGTGATGGTGGTAATTGTGCTAAATAAATCTTAGCTAAACAATGAAGACTCGAGGAGTGCAGTGATTTTTTTGATTAAAAATGTATATATATATATATATTCACTGAAAAAACCATAGGTTTTAAAAACGTTATAATTAGAAATTAGCATTTAAAAAACCTTAGAAATTCACTGAAAAAACCATAGGTTTCAGGGACGTTATAGTTAGAAATAAGCATTTAAAAAACCTTAGAAATTCACAGAAAAAAACCACAGGTTTCAGGGACGTTATAGTTAGTTGGGCATTTCACTCGTACAAAACCAGAGAAATTCCGCCGTTATAGTTAGTTCAGCTAACTATAACTCGCGCCGCCGCAATGCACTGCTGATGACGTCACATAATACATCATTTATGACATGGTCAGTGACATCACTGATGACATCTCAAATGACATCACTGATGACATCATGCACGTGATAATCTGATGCACCTCCTCATACCCTAATATAACCTTTGATACACCCACTCTAAAATACAGACTACCATTTCCGAAACCATAGACACACCAATACCAGTCAGTACATACCCACTCACTAATTGCTAGGTCTACACACACATCCACTCATTCACCCATACAGTCACTCATACATGCACACAACCATCAATATGGCATTATCATATGCACTCATATATCTATACAGACACTCACACACCGCCACTCACCCATAGAGTTACTCACACACCTAGTCAGTCATGCAAAGAATCAATCACACCCATTTACTCACCTATACAGTTATACACACACCACCTCACTTATTCAAACTTATACTAACACATACTTACACTCTTATACAATAACTAATTCAAGCACACACTCATCCATACAGCCACTCTCACAATCACTCACTCTCACATATAGTCATTTATACACTCCAACACTCACTTATACTGCCTTTCACATATGCAGTTACTCACACATGTACCACTGAGGCATCCATTCACTCACCAACACACCCATACACACACTCACCCACCCATACAGCCCTTCACAGATGCACTCTTGAACCCATACACCCACTGAATCACCCACTCACACATCTATGCACAGAGTCACACCCTCCCCCACCCGCCCACACAGTCACTGAGGCACCCATACAAATACTCAGACAACCAATCAATAACCCATATAGATCCTCCTTTAGCTACTCACCAACCCATGCAACAGCTTACACACCAACTGACAAACTAAACTGTATGAATGTCTGTATCAGTCACTAACCCATGCATTCAGTAAGACACATTTAATCACTCACTTGTACAGTCAGTCACGCACCTACTAAATCCTCCATCCAGACACTTATACACCCACTCATTCTTCAATACACCTTGGCATATATTTTTAAACATATTTAAACTTTATAGAAACACACAGTCACTGGATGATGTCATCAGTGATGTCATCAGTGATGTCATTTGAGATGTCATCAGTGATGTCATCAGTGATGTCACTGACCATGTCATGAATGATGTAATATGTGACGTCATCAGCAGTGCATTGCGGGGCGCGAGTTATAGTTAGCTGAACTAACTATAACGGCAGAATTTCTCTGGTTTTGTACGAGTGAAATGTCCAACTAACTATAACGTCCCTGAAACCTGTGGTTTTTTCAGTGAATTTCTAAGGTTTTTAAATGCTAATTTCTAACTATAACGTCCCTGAAACCTATGGTTTTTTCAGTGAATTTCTAAGGTTTTTTAAATGCTAATTTCAAACTATAACGTTTTTAAAACCTATGGTTTTTTCAGTGAATTTCTAAGGTTTTTAAATGCTAATTTCTAACTATAACGTTTTTAAAACCTATGGTTTGTTCAGTGAATTCGAAGCTTTTATAAATGCTAATTTCTAACTACAATGTCCCTGAAACCTATATTGTTTTTAAGTAAATTAAAAAAAAACGTGCATACTTTTTGTAGTGAAAAACTAACTGTAACAGTAGTCTGTTATAAGTTATAATTTAACAATGTTTAAAACTTAATTAGCACTAATTAACATCTAAGTGTGGAAAAAGTGTGACGCAGCAGCTATGATACCTGACTTCAAACAACAGCGTTCACAGTTCGATTCCCAACTCCGGCGCCACGTTAGCCCATCACTATGTCACTGTGGGCAATACCTTGCTTAATCTTCCCGACGCCCCGAGCGCCGGGACACCTCTCTGGAGGTAGCTGGTACGCTTTACAAATACTGCCATTTTTTTAATTTAAAACCATAGTGATGAGAAATATTAGCACATATTTTTTTTTTCTTCTATTCTGAACGATATTTTTTTTATATCTTCTATTTAGAATTACGGCAATTAATAGATGTTTTTAGTCACGAGAAAGGAAATGACACGGTTTGCCGGGTAACAGTTTTTAAGCTCTCCAACGTATGTACATATTAAGGAGCTTATACGTGTGAGGATCGAAATCGAAACCTTTACCGCTTCACATTTTGTAACTTTTCCCAACACGTGCACAAGTTAAACAGTGAAAACGTGAGCACGTGTCAACTGTAAACGTGACATCTAAATGGGCGGAGCCGCATGTTCCTTCCATAGACTACTCAATAACCAAAAAGTATATAAACCACACCCGTTGATCGATTAGTTTTGTTTTTGCGAGTTATTTACGCGTGTCCATTCTGTGATGCAGGTTCCGTTTTCTAGCGTTAGATTCTTCTTTTGCGACAACAAAACATATTACGGAGTTGTAAGTTGTTTGATTATGGCATAGCAGATATTTATAATACGTAGCTATTTGTGATTATTTAAAGATTTGTATTTAGAAAAAAGTGTTATTGATTGTTTTTGCCATTTATATGTAACGTCAGCAGCTTGTATTCAGAAACAGACAGAATAGAGAAAACACTGTTCCTTTTCTGGCTCCTTTGAGCTCATATAGTGTGACTTTGTATATTATAATATTGACACTATACTTGACCTCAGAGGTGTTGGTGACCCGTGGGCGCGAAGACTAAAGATTTATATGTAACGTCAGCAGCTTCTGGTTCTTAGTCTGTTTCCCCCCTGGGATCATATAGTGTGAGTATGTATATTGTAATATTCACATTCATACTGACCTCAGTGGAGTTTATGACCCGTCGACGCGAAGACGAAAGATTTCGAAGTCCCGGAGAAAAGAAGCTTTGAACATATTCACCGCTGGAAAATATTTCGTTATTCATCTTGTTTTGTGTTCATGACTTTATTTTCCTTTTCCTATTGTCTGGCATCAGTGACAGTCTGTATATTGTAGTACAGTGTCATTTTTTCAGACAACAAGAGTTGGAGATTTGTTGGCGCCAGGAGTAAACCATCTGAAATACAGCTTACTGACCTTTATAACTTACTTGATTAGATATTTTTTCAGTGAGAATATTTTTCGGAATTGCACTTTAAAAAAAGATTGTTTGCATAGATACTTTCTTACTGAATGCCTTTGATAAACCCTACATTTCTGAATGATATTTTGGTATTTCTCTTTTTCTCTGTTGTGGTTCCTATTCTCCTTCTCCCTATAGAATATATAGAAATAGTAGTGTATATTATACTACTATCCTATATGTTCTTAAAGGAGTACGTGTTCTCTTAGCGGAGCAGTGAGCGACCGCTAAGCACTACGACAGAACTTTCCCGAGTTCTACAGAATAGAAATTGTCAAAAATTTTATTTTTTTGTTGTGGTCCTTATTCTTGTTCTCCTGTGGAATACTATAAAGTCACCCTGTATATTTTAATACTGTGACTTTATAGTAGTTCAAAGGGGTTGGAGATCTATCTGTGCGAGAAATTAACAACATATACTACAGTTATTTCCGGTGATAACTTACTACCTCACAGTTTGTAACACTGCTAATCTTTTCTAAAGTAGTAGTTGCTAAAAAAAAATTGGATACATAGTGCTTCATTTAATATTTTGATAAAGCGTACATTTCTATGTAATATGACGTCATTTGTGTTTAACTGTTTTTTACTTGTTATTGTTGTTGTGACCTGAGATGATGTAGTGCAGGAGTGTTTCTTGTAGCACTTCATTTCTACTTTATCTAAAAGTAACTGATGCCATTTTATATTAACAAGAATATGGGGCAACACTTTTACAAACTATAGGCGACAAAAAAAAGGGAGGGTGTGGCCACGCTTAAGGGATATTTTATGAATTGCGTTTTTATTTGTCACCCCTCTCATATATACAGCTTCACTTTCCTAAGAAAGTATATTTGTGATTGCTTAATAAAAACAGTTTCAAACCTAGACTGAAATTTTTGCAGCGCAACCACACCTCCCCGTCAGAAAAGTAAACACCACATTCTAAGTAAATAGTGCTCCTAGGAAGTATCCCACCCGCGGACTTAATAAAAAGAAGACCGCAACACACTCTGTTATTTTCCCGCCGTGATTTGTAGGCCCCACGCAAATTATATAAATGGCCCTTAAAATATATAAAAACAATTTTTACCTTCACAGTCCCTGTCCACCACCTTGTGACCACTGTACTACTTTTTTTTCCCGTACTCCTTTGAAGTGCGTCACAAAATGGCTGACAACAGTGAACCGTTCCCAGCCAATAAGGAGCAAACTTGAACTCGGAACCCTTTAGCCAATAAAATGTCTATGTTGTTCCGCAGAGGGGGAGGGAATGGCTGTCAACACTTCTACTTTTAATGCTTCACAGCCAATGAACATTAAGCTTGGGAAGGTCCTGCTTGGAACACGTTACCCAATCAGATGTCCCTGATACTCCGCGGAGGGGGAAGGAATCGCTGACAACACTTCTACTTGCAATGGTTTACAGCCAATGAACATTAAGCTTGGGAAGGTCCTGCTTGGAACACGTCAGCCAATCAGATGTCCCTGCTACTCCGCGGAGGGGAAGGGAATGGCTAGCAACTCTTCTACTTTCAAGGGTTCACAGCCAATGAACATTAAGCTCGTTGTTGGAACACCTCAGCCAATTAAACGTTAATTTTGTTCCGCGCACAGGAACAGAACACGCCCTCCCACATAATATTAAATTTCCTCTAACAAAGTGACACTATCCGTGATAAAAGTGAACACCGCATTATAAGTAAACATTACTGCGCATTATATTAAAGGAAGGCCGCAATACGGCGCATTGTTGTTTTCCCGATATGATTTCCACAAGCCTACTGAACATTGCCGCAATACCGCGCATCGTTGTTTTGCGGACGTGATTTCCACGGCCTACGCCACATTCACACTACATGTGTGTGCACCCTACACACTGCTTGCCGCAATACGGCTCATTGTTTTCCCGACGGGATTTCCAGAGACATTACAACCTTGCCGCAATACCGCGCACCGTTGTTCTGCAGACGTGATTTCCACGGCCTACGCAACATTCAAACTCCCTGCCTCTGCACCGTACAGACTGCTTAAACTAAGTCCACAGTGTTCCTACTATACCCTCTTATACAATTTTTCTCTTTTTTTCCCCCTACTCCTTTCAACTGAGTCACAAAATGGCTGCCAACACTTCCTAGTTTCAACCGTTCACAGCCAATGAGCCGCAAGCTCGTGCTCGTAACGCCTCAGCCAATCAGATGTCAGAATTCTCAAATATCGATATCTATAAATTTTGATATTTCTCAAAAACTACTGAACGGATTTACACCATTTAAACAAAAGCGTGCTTTCTGGACCAAGACCTTTCTCCCTGCCAAATTTGGCGTAATTCCGTTCAGCAGTTTGACCTGTAGCCTTGTCTAAAGTTTCCTATGGAAATTGCATGGAGAAAACACGTTTTGGGACCCCCTTTATTCTCAGGCCCCCTTGACGAATCACCCCCAAACTTTAAAGATAGGAGCTGATCTGGAAAAAGAAACTTTTTGGAAAATTTCATAAAGATTCGTCAAACGACGCCAAAGTTATAAGCACATCAAAAAATGCTTTTCCTATGGAAACTTGGTCCTAACTATTACTACCTACTGGCGACTGCCAGTAGGTAATATATATATATATATATATATAGAGGTTCAACTTAGCAATACTTACCTTGGGTGAAAAAGGCATGCCTGGGAAAGGCTTATGCGTGGGAAAGGGATGTGTTGTAAATTCATACATTTGTTCAATGCAATAGGCTTTTAAGGGTGGATTGTTATTACACTGTTCTGAAGCCTGTAGGCATGTATTTTGTTACATGAAATCTCTCTGATTACTGCAGGTTTTGGTGTTGGTGACTCTCCTGAACAAACCATGGAGAAGGCGATTTGCAATTTCATAATCATTAGATTTTATTATTAAGGATTTTATACTGGTTGGACAACTGAATTTGTACATATTTGTAATTTTATTACAGAATTCCCGATGATTGATTTGTGATAAGGCTTATGAACAAACAAGGTAGGTCTGAGATTGTTATGGAGGCAAGCCAATGATAAAGTTATTAGGCCTGATTGCTTATAATGAAAAGGTTCTATGAAGGCAGTAGGCCTGAAGAATAGATTGTGAAAAGAATATGTTAAAGTCAATAGGAATGTAAGGGTAGATTGTTATTACTTTGTATTATCGCCTACAGATAGTTATTTTGTTACATGGAATCTCACAGGCAAGGGTTTTGGTGAGGGTTAACTTCAGCAACAAACCATGGGTACAGAAGTATTGTACTGTCAGAATCCTTGTTAAGCCCTCTTTGGAGAGATAGTATTTTGCTCTACTAACTGTAATTTTGTATACTAAATAATTTCATGACTGTTTTCCTGATAGATGCCTTGTGGGAAAGCTTACGTTTAGGGCAGGGGTCAGTTCATTATGGTGATAAACTAATGATAACAGCTACAGGCCTGATTGGTTCACTAGTAAAACATACTTTCGTTGTCATAGGTCTGATCTGTTTATTATGAAAAGTTATAATAAGCACATTAGGCCTGACATATTGATTGTGTAAAGCATATGTTAAATTCAGTAGCCATTTAAGGGTGGATTGTTATTTCTCTGTATTAAAGCCTACAGATAGGTATTTTGTTACATATAATGTCACATATTACCTTGGTAGGGAATGATTTCGGTGTTTGTTATGGCCTCTGAAAAACCCTAGGGGTAGACAATCTGCTCTGTAATCATTCTCGCTAAAACCTGTTCTTAGCTGTCTGCCAAATCTTGTAATAAAGAAAACCCATTAAATAATACATAATCCGTATATATAAATAAATACACATTGTAGGAAAGTGGGTTTCTGTTGCAGTAACCCTCCCACCTTTTGCCAGATTTCTTATGCACTTTGGCTGAGTGTGCACTGGGTCCCTGCCAATCAGGTTTCCAGTGTCTGTACTCTTTCCCAAAAACAGTACCATTGTTTCTACAATTGGGACACCTCTGGCCCACATATAAGTCCCTTTAAAAAGGTCCCAGTGGTTACAAGGGCCTTGTGATCAGAGAGGGTCCCTTAGGGTTGAAGCATTCATTGTGCCGCCCTAAAGGGGCCCCACACCAAACACACACACTGCCATTGCAGGCTATGTGTTGTAGTGTGACTAAACTAAAAGAGTTGACATGGCACACCTACCTGGGTGCCATGCCTACCCACCACTGCCTGTGGCAGAGGTAAGTCACCCCTCAGGCAAGCCTTACAGCTCTAAGCCAGGGGGCACTATACCACAGGTCAGGGCATAGCTGCATGATCAGTCTGCCCCTACAGTGTCTGAGTCCATTCTTGGACACTGTAAGTGCAGTGAAGCCATTTTGAGTACATGGACTCAGAGTTTGTCAACACAAACTCCACAGCTCCATGATGGCTTTTCTGAAGACTGAGAAGTTTGGTATCAAATTTCTCAGCATAATAAACTCACACTGATGCCAGTGTTGGATCTATTATAAAATGCACTCATAGGACATCTTAGAGATGTCCCCTGGAAAAAGACCAACTTCTAGTGTATTGGCTGATCAGTCCCTGCCAGCCAGCCACCACCTGACAGGTTTCTGACCTCATGGGGTGAGAGCCTTTGTGCTCTCTGAGGTCAGAAACCAAGCCTGCTCTGGGTGGCGGTAATTCCCACCTGCCCCTTGCACGAACAGCAACACTTGGCGGTGAGCCTCAAAGGCTCTCACCTTGTGTTATGCTGATTTTGGTAGCTCCAACTAGTGGAGATGCCAGCCTCCCTGCCCCAACCCCACTTTTTGGCAGCAGGACAGGCAGCAAAATTTGTAAGCAGAGTAGGAGTGTCCACCTTAGCTTGGCACATGACATGGGTGGCCAGGAGCTGAGGTGAACCCCTCTCTTGAAAATTCTCCATCTTGTTTTGGAGAATTTGGCCCAATAGGAACAGGGATTATCCCCTTTCCTCAAAAGGAGGGGCACCTGAAAGATGTAGTCACCCTAGGGAACAGTAGCCGCTGGCTACTGCCCTCCAACCTCAGTAACGCCCTTAAATGTAGTATTTAAGGGCTTCCCTGAACCTTGTTCCTCAGATTCGACTACCTAAGAAGAAGAAAGACCAAAGAGCCATGCAGATGCGAAGGAGGAAGACAACAACTGACTTCGCCCTAGCCCTAGCGGCTCGTCTCCCACTTCAAGGACCCTGCTCGCAGAAACTGCTGTGTCCCACAGCCAGCAACCACCCAAGAAACCCAGAGACCTGAGATGCCTTCAACAAAGACTATTTTTTCCCATGGACACTGGATTTGTCCAGCAAAAGCAACCTCCAACAAGGACTCCAGTGCTTCCTGGAACCGCAAGTCTCTGCACCCTCGCCCACGGCCCAAGTCCAGGTGGCCCACCAGTCCAGTGACGTCTCCCCATCGATCCTGACCTGGGACTCAGCATTGTACAACCTCTCCTGAACTTCCTCACGATGCCTGCAGCCTCATCCTAAAGGGTCACCCCGACTGTGACTGGATCCAGTGAGAGAAACCTGATGCCTAAAGACAGCCCTGTACTCGCAGCACCCAGGCTTTGGGGTGCCCAACCAACAGTGCCCTGGCATCCCCCCACTATCCATCTTATCTCTCCAGTCATTGCATTCCTTCAGACAGTCTTCTGGTCCGAGCCTGCAGCCGTATTCTCCAACCGAGGATCCGCATTGAGTTCTATAGGGCACCTGACGCATCCTTTGCCATCGTCGGTTTCAATTCCGACCGGATGATTATGATGCCGGAAACCGGTCATTTCTGCTGGCTTCTGATGGGCTAAAGGAGCTTGCTGTATAGTCCTTTAGTTTTGAATCCTTTCAGTTTATATTTCCCCTTTCATTTCTTTGCTTCTCCTCTTTTTATTTTGATGTTTCTTAACAGGATACTCCAGACAGTGTTGACAGGTCACCTGCCTGCCTCTCATTTGGGGCCTCATTTATGAAAACTGTTGCATTGTGCGATAAAACCACAATGCAACAGTTTTCACTGCGCCCTCCTTGAGACACCATGGGTGCACCGTATTTAATGTACGGCGCTCCATGACGCAGGAAATGACAGATACGTCAGGATCCTGATGTGTCTGTCGGCACAAAAATCACGCATTGCTGGAGTTGTGTCGCAAGCATGACGGAACTCCAGCAATGCATGTGGTAGGCCTGTGCCTATGGCACTGCGTCACCCTTATGCCTGCCATGAGGCAGGCGTAAGGTTTTGACGCAGTAACGTCCAGGAAGTTATGCAGTGAAATCTCATAGATTTTACTGTGACACTTCTATGACCCTTTTGTACGTAGGAACGCCCACCCTGCATACATTATACCTGACACAGGTATAATGTGGCACGGGGCTTTGCAAGGTAACGCATCTGCCTAGATGCGTTACCTTCTTAATATGGTGCAACGTAGCGCATTGTTTACGCCGCCGCTGTGTCACGAAAAGTGATGCAACGGTGGCCCAAAAGTGTCGAAAGGCCTTCATAAATAAGGCCTTTAATTTGTAGGGCTTCGCATCTTATGTGGCCACTTCCTCTAAACCAAAAGAGCATTAGAGAATGCTGTTGTTCATAGTGTATCATTGTTTATGTTTCCAAGATGCTCAACATGTTGGTTCTAAATGTGGCGCTCATGCTTGAACTTTAAAACAACAATAGACTATTTACAATACGTTTGAAAGATGAACACCCGCTGCTATGTTTAGTTTTTTTATTGCAAGCATATGCCCTTTGTGGTTGGACGCAAAAGAAACATAATGGTTGGACAGCAGCATGTTGCCTTTTTTCTAATTGTCTCCTTGTACTTTGTCTTGCATAGATAGTTGAGTTTGTGTGTTTTTTAGTGTGGTTGCGTTAGAGAGTGAATATAATAAGTCAGTGTATGGCTGCATGAGTGCAAAGTTGAGTGATAGAGTGCATGTATGAGGATTTATTGAGTGCCTAAACTCATCATTGAAACAAAAGGCACTTTTATTCACAAGTGAGACCTATTTGGCATTGCCAGTGCTTGTGTACTTCCGGCTTACTCATTTATCCAAATCCTGTGATCCTTGGCACTATGTACAAAAAGTACTAGAAGTTTACATTAGAAAGAGGTAGTCTAAAATAAAGAGAAATGTCTAATGCATTTCAAAGTGAGAATAGTGCCTTGCGAAAAAGTGGCAAAAAATGGAGTTACAAACTAAGACAACTCTACAGATTTTAGATCAGAAAACAAGGTAAAATCTTATTGAGTTCAGGTTGATTGCTTTCTTTGGGTATATTTTGAAAACAATTTATCCAACGAACTAAATAGTAAGAGAATTTACCGTTTGTACTTTTGTACGCAAATTCCGTGAAGTATTAACCGCTACACCATTATCCCCGACGTTTTCCACGGTAGAAAAATAAATGTGTCCAAGCTGGTGAACTAATCCCGGGATCAGGAGCTGGCTATTGAAGGACTCTGTGCAACGTCTGCATGATTGTCACGAAATTCATTGGAGCCTCGCAGGAACCCAGCCCAGGCATGTTTTATGTCTTTCCTTTTCCCTTTTAATCTGGTGAAAGCCCTACACCAATAAAGCTGCCCCCGGTTACGATATAAACATCATTTATGTTTTTCATTTTCTGGTTCCTGTAGTTGACATATTGTATTTTTTTCTGTTCTAGTTTTCAAAGTCCCACATAATATTGGTCGACAATCTCAACAGTGTGGTATTTTGATTAGTGAGCATTGAACTGAACACCGATTTTCCAGGATTAAAGCCAAGGCGCCCGCCAAACATTTGTTTTTGGTTACCTGGTGGTCAACACAGTACGCTGTTGTAATGGCAAAAAAGAAAAAAAGACTACACATTCTAAAGAAGCGGATTGAAGGGAAAATGTACAGGCTTTACTGATGGGGAAACAATGTATTCTTTATGACTAAAGAAGGCATTCATATCCGTATAGTTTTTACATTAAGATTTAATTTCTAAACACTTTATTGAGGTTCAGGGTAATATGTAGCAAAGTATCACTGACGCTCATCCCAGAGGAATCAGTTTTCATTCCCCGATTCCCATGGATTTAAGGACTAATAAAAGAGGCACTAATTCGTCTACAATACTTTTAAACTGCAGTGTGCCCAGGAGTAAAGCCTTGCATTCCCATACCTCAGTCATTACCACCTTAAGGGTTTATCTGGCAATCATTTGAAACAAAGCAATAAAACAAAGTAAGCACTTGGCAAACCTAGATTTATTACATGATCAAAGGAGGCCATCTGACAGTCAATGAAAGCAGAGGAAGCCATCAGTCTCTGGCTGCCAACACTAACAGAGCCATGCTTTTGAAAGCCTAGAAGGCTGTGCAGGAAGCAGACATGCTAAGGTGTCTGTTCTGGTAAAACAGGAGTTTTGTCAAAGTGGGAGTCACATCTGAGCCTCTTTCTTTTCAATTTTGGGGTTTGTTAGCACATAAATTATTATGGCGGGGATATTGACCCAGTTCCTGGAGAGGCCTCTCCTAAGTGATACTGGAGCTCAGATGTTTTTTCTACCCTCATGCGAGCTTATGGACGCAGCGGAAGGATGACACTATCTCCTCGCTGCCCCTCGATTGTGGGCTCATTTGAGCCAAGAAACCATAGTCATGTCATAGGACGTGTCTTTGGTGGGAGAGAAGATAAATCGCCATATCGGTCAGAATATAAGCATATCATGAAACACCAAATCTTTGCTTTAAAAGTAGGGGGGCAGATCTACAAGGAAGTGCCGTAGCGTGGCACCGCAAGCCCTTTGGCTGCGCCACGCTGTGGCACTTCCGAAGCACAGGGATGCAACATATTTACAAGAATATGTCGCATCTCTGTGCTTCCCCGTGCGCTGGCGCACAAACTGCAGCCATGCGCTGGCGCAGGCACCCTTGCACCATGGTGCAAGGATGCCTGCGTCGTGGGGAGATTGTTTTTGTGCAGGAAGGGGCACCTTCCTGCACAAAAACAATCACTACAGGCATTTTCCTCTTTCAATGCGTGCTGTAGAATGCAGCACGCATTGAAAGAGGAAAAAACGAGGAGAAATGAAAACATTTCTCCTCGTTGCGCCTCGCTACGCCACCTCTATGGTGGCGTAGCATTCAGCCGCATCTCCAGATTTACGATTTCTCGTAAATCTGGAGATGTGTCCTGTTCCATGGGTGTTGCGTGGGAACACCCACAGCAACACCCATGGAACGCCCCTTCAACGCAAAGTGCTGCATGTGAAGGGGCCGTATTTACAAGGGGGCATATTTACAAGCCCCTTGCGTCACTTTTGCGTCATTTTTCCCCTGTTAAAAATGACGCAAAAGTGGCGCAAGGGGCTTGTAAATCTGCCCCAAGGAGAGGAAAAGTCACGCAGGGTGGCTTTTCCTGTCCTTGTAAATATGGAGGAGCCCCCTGCGCCACCAGTACGTCACGAAACGTGACGTACTGGTGGCGCAGGGGGCTTGTAAATCTGCCCCAGGATTTTTAGTTATCCAGCCAAAGAGCATTTTGCCTTCTGGAGCGTTCACTACATACTGAAAAAAGTTATTTTTGTTACTCCTTTTGTAGCAAATTGGCACCACTATTTTTAGTCTCATCAGCTTTACCTCGCCAGCCTTAAGCCAAAGCATTTAAATGCTGTGTTAGAAAAAAATTGAAAGACTCCTTTGTTTCCGTTTACCCACATTTAAGGTTTCGTATTAGCATGTTGGTCTCTGGTCCCTATTGTGCTGATCGCTTATAGCCTCAGATACCTGTTTTCCGGGAGTTTTTTTTGTCAATATACAGAAATCTGTAATGAAGACACCAGTGTTGATTCAAATACTATTTTTGGTATGTGCATAAGATAAGGCAAGTCAGAAAAAAGTTTTTTCTCAAACCTGGGCGTACTTCCATGAGCGGTAACCACTGTTGTCTTTTTTCATACCCTACAAAACGCAGCCGCAGGATACTATGAAATTCTTTTAGGTCAGAAACTGGGAAAAGGGGTTTTAATTGCCATGCAATGGACCATCTTGACTTGTTTGACAGTAGTTGCACTCTCCTTGACTTAAGTGCTAACAGGCACTGTGGCTGCAGAAATCTTGGGTGCCCCTTAGCTTTCACCCCTACCATGGGCAATTGCTTCAGGGATGAAGTAGACACCTGCAAAACATTCATTCACCTAAAAGACCCAGGGGGATATTCACAAGGACCTACCGCCGATTTATCCCCTCCTTAACCGATCAAAAGTGGAGATAGATTTAACACCCCATTCACAAGCGGGTGCAAACTGCAGACATCGCCAGTATTCCCGCGACAACTGCCCCAAAATTTAACACCACGGTGGACACCACCAACTAACCCTAATGAGATGCAGAGTAGGCGTTCCCGTGCAAAAGCACACGAAAAAACCACAACACCACTTTCACAACGAACTGCCAGATCTGCGAAGCGAACCAAAAACAGGCGATAAGCCGCGGTAGCACCAGTGATTTAACACCTGCATTTTGCTGGTGTTAAGCAGGACGACTACCTGCAGCATGAAAGGGAGCCCAGCCAAGAGCCACACCCGAAGACCCACAGATGCCATGGAGATAATGACCAAGCAGCTCCGAGACGAATGAGGGACACAACACCGACCCCCACCCACCTCAGGCCTGCCACCACCCCCAGGACCCGTCCCACCCCCCCCCCCGGGAACACCACAGAGGCAGTGTACACAAAGACAGCGGACCCACCTGAAACGCACCTGCCACCCAGACCCAACGCCAGAGGAGGACATTGCCCACTACAGGCCCAAAAGGACAACCATCCCCCGCCTGCTGACAGTACCAACCCAGGGGACTACCAACATCCCTCCGCAGACAAAGCTGCCGGCTGCGCAGCACATGTCGGCCTCTGGTACCATCCAACCCACAACTGCCAGAGTCGGAGGAGTCACACAGCCAGCCCCATACAAGTTCATCACACCTGTCCTGGATGCCAACAACAGCCTGGTACCCCAGCACCTCCACTTCACCCACACTGCGCAGGAGCTGCTGGAGACCAAGCAAGGCCCATATGCCATAGCTGGATTCCCTCATGTGTCAGGGCCAATCAACTGCACACATGTACCCCTCGTGCCCCGTGCCGACACTGCACACAACTACCACAACAGAAAGCACACGTATATCATGAATGTGCAGGCAACAGTGGACCGCCCGGGACTCCTCAACAATGTCGTGGCCAACTCCCCAGGCAGAGTGCATGATTCTCACCTCTCCGGACAGTCCAGCATCACCCAGCGCTCCCAGGATGGCACCCATGGAAATGCAGTGCCCGTTGGTAAGACCAAAATGAACACACCACACACCTCCAGCCCACAGTCATGCAACTCACGACACTGGCAATGGGCACGCAGCACAACTACATTCAACATGACACACAACATGCCAACCAACCAGACACAACAACATGACTCCATTGTGAAGCTGGCCTTGCCATGCCCACAACCCAGCCACGGCATGGCACCACAGACACACAATAGCAGGATGCGAGGAGAGGCATGGAGCAGGCATGTGCGAGAGCGGCAAGTGATCAAGGAATGTGAACCCACCCAATGCCAGGTGTGGCGTGGAGGTGCCGGACAGACCACAGAGTGCAAACCATGGAAATGGCCATGTGGCGATCAACTGCTGGTGCATGGAGTGCAGTGGCCAGTGGACGCTGTGGGGCATTGCGCGGAAATGTCACACGTTACGTCCCCCCCTGCATGCGCGTGCGTAGTGGGTTGTACCTGCATACGCCAGGCCTGCGTAAGGGTGTGAACAAAAACCCCGTCGCACTGGGCGTGGTTCTCATTCGGAATGGACAACGCGTCTGCCAGTGCGGCGGCTCTCGGCCCGCCACGAGTCCTGCGCCGAGCACGGTGGGGCCTGGGTCCCTGTGCGCCTGCTGCACCCCAGGCCGCTGGTCCCCCTACCCGTCATGCCGGCCACAGCGCACCAACGAGGCTCCGCTCACCTGCCTACACCGGTGTGTGTCGATGAGGGCCCACCAAGTGCCGGTGCAAGCTCCAAGCACCAGTCCCGTGACCTCTGCAGCCTGCGCAGACCATCGCTGGCCCCCCCGACGCTGGTCCACATTACTCCTTTCCCATTTACATACTCCATCTACGTCCTCCTGGGCCCAGTAGGTCCAACATGTGGAACTGTGTCCTGAGTGTTGAATGGCAGTGACCCCAAGTCCGTGGCAGCGGCCACAGCACCAGACTCCCTTCGATCAGTGAGGCATAATTCCATATCGCAAGCCAGCAACATGTGGTGCCACTAACCCTGTTCAACGCCAGCTGGCGACACATGGTGCCACTAACCCTGTTCAACGCCAGCCGGTGACACGTGGTGCCACTAACCCTGTTCGACGTCAACCGGCGTCACGTGGTGCCACTAACCCTGTTCAACGCCAGCCAGCGACACATGGTGCCACTAACCCTGTTCAACACAAGCCGGCGACACGTGGTGCCACTAACCCTGTTCAACACCAGCCGGCGACACGTGGTGCCACTAACCCTGTTCAACGCAAGCCGGCGACACGTGGTGCCACTAACCCTGTTCAACGCCAGCCGGCGGCACGTGGTGCCACTAACCCTGTTCAAAGAAAGCCGGCGACACGTGGATGAGGGCTCAGGCCTACCCTGCGGACCAGTTGATCCCACATCCAGCACTTAGTCACCAATCATGAATGGCAGAGTCCACACCAGTGAATGCACGGAGAGGAGTAAGAGGAAGATGCGGCTCAGTCCGGAGGAAAGCCGGATCAGAGTCACAGAGGTGATCGAACACTATCAACAACTGACCTGGTGCCATCAACCCTGTTCACCGCAAGTCCGCGTCCCGTGGTGCCACTGAACCTGAACTACGCAGGCCGGTGGGACCATCCAACCTAAGCCGGCGACACTCGGTGAATGGCCCGTGCTGACCGCTGCCTCAGGCCAACACTGCGGTCAAGTAGGTCACACATGTGGAACTGTGTCTTGGGTAAGATGTGGAGGAGTCCACACCATTGGACACGCCTCATCGCAGGCAGCATCCCCTAACAGCACTGGTGCCACTAACTCTGTGCGCAATGAGTCATGGGCACTATCTGGTTGGACCTTGGTGGCGTCTGAGTCCATGGCCTGGTGGTTTTCTGCATCTTCATCTGACTGGACCGGACTTGGTGTCCGACATGTGTCTGGTCCATCTATCTCCACCATAGTGACTGTTTCAGCGTGGTTCTGCCCTCTGCATCATGCCCTGGGGGCACACCTTCCATTGTCCACCGAGACACTCCGCGACAAGCCCCTTTGTCATCTACGGAAACCTGCTCTGCACTCGTGACCCTGCTCCAGTGCCCCGCAAGTCAGCGTCCCGTGCCGGTAGGCCCGTGCAGGACGCTGTGCATCTGGGGCCACTAACTCTGTGCAGCACAAGTCATGGGGCCTTTATGGTTGAATGGTTGTGTCCTTTACGATGTACACTGTTGTCGATTTCTGACTGCACCAGGCAGCCCTTGCCGGCTGGTGTGCACACACCCCACACACATCCAACACAGGTGTCACTCGATATGTGTGCCTGCTAATAAATGTGGCCGGGCGCACGTGCCCTTAGCCATTCACACCATCTGAGCAAGTGTGTCCGTGTGGTCATTGTGTCAGCATGATGGGCACGGCACTGCAACATCACAGTGTGCTATCCTCAGCAGACGATACCATGTCACCTCAGCGTTGGCAGTGACCTTGGACATGTAGCTTCGCCCGGCCCCCCCTGCATGCACAAGCGGCGTGTGCTGGTCCGGCGTACATCAGTTCAGCGCAGGGGTGTGCTGAATCGGCAGGGGGAGCAGGGCGTGGCTCGGACCTGGCCTTGGGCAGGATGTGCGGTAAGTGTGTCTCTGTGTTGGGGTGTTGTCGCCACCAGGGCCACAGTAGACGATGTTGCAATGTAGCATGCACCAGGAGGGTGGGCCCGCACGGACAGGGAAATGTAGGAGCGCAAGACCGCTCGGGGTCTTGGCACATGCATGCCAAGTGTTATGTGTATCAGTCCTGCGGCTGCATGAGTCAGTTGCCTAGCCTCATTCGCAGCGTGATCACAGCCAGCCATGGACTGTACATTTGTGTCCGCCCTGTCCAGACCATTGGCCTACACTCACTTGGCCGCACACCTTCAAAGGCCAGCGTCACGGTGTTGGTGGCATGCCGCTGGACATGCGCGGACAGGCATTACAATGGTGTGCCGTAGGAGTCCACGTGATACAACCGCGTAGGGCACACAAGTGTTGGGGCTCGTGGGAGGGTGGAGCAGCTGTGAGGCAACGTAACACACAGTGAGGCCGCACATGTGCCACATGCTGGGCATATCATCCATGATTCCCAGCGTCGCAGACATCCCACCACACCCACGGCAGGCCTCTGTACGTCTCCTGAATGCATGCAGATGGTGAAGTTACTGTAGGGATGAAGGGTCCTTTGTCTGTACTATCAGGCGGTGGCACATCTGCAGCTCCGAGCTGGGACTTGCATGTGGCCAGCACCCCTGACAGATACGATAGCATTTACTTGCGACTCCCACACTACGCACTGCCCGACGTGAGACCAACGTGTACACATCCCACATGCAGAAGTCCTTGGTCGTAGTTAGCGTGCATGAGATGGCCTTCACACGTACTCCCACCCCACCCCAGGCCTGCACCCGTTGCACACAGACACTGCTCATTGCTCCGACCTGTGCCATTTCATCCACAGGACTGGCGCAGGGCAAGCCAGTGCCGCTTCAAGCAGAGCCACTGACGCAATGGCGGACCATCCCGGACACATGCTCGACTCCAGTCACGTGGACCTGTACCGTGCACGTCTGCTGCATGTACTGGGGGCACTGCTGTTGGCAGTGCTGCGGATCAGTTACCGGCTGAGCTTCCGCCTTGCGAACGTCACCTGCGTTCAGCCTGTGTTGCATTGTCGCTCGTGCATATTAGAGTGGACCATGGATGTCTGCCTCTCCAAAGTGACTGTAGCTGACCTGGATTTCGACGTGTGTGTGCGCCCCCTGTTGGCACACGACCAGGAGTGTCACCGTGATGCCCGTTATTGGCATGCATGGATGTTTGGCATGCATGCTGGCAACTGGACCTGGGAGATTGCACGAGTCATCGTGTGCAGTGAGCACATTGAGCCGCTACCCGATTGGGCTTTGGTGCACATTGGGGCCAGGGGTTGGAGTCAGCACATCTGTCCGGGTCAGCTGATGGATTACGTCGATGACAGATGTGGTGGACAACGATCTCTCATTGGAGATGTTGGCCTACGCTGCTGCACTGGTGTTCATGGACGAGTGACAAGGTACCTGCAGCCACAACTGGATGTGACCCATTGCACGTGTCCCGACGCCTGGTTGCATGTTGGGAATCTGGTCACATGTCCCAAGAGGACAGTGGACATGGCTGCATTGGCCTGGACTCCTGATCCATGCGCGGACAACCAACAAGGGTTGGCACTGACTTGTGTTGGTGATGGACTCCCCCGGGGTGGACATGGGCGCTTTCCTAAGTTCCTCATTCAGACATGCGGCTGCATTGGTCTGCATTTCGTGGCACTTCTCTTGGCCGTACTGACACGCACTTGTTGATAAAGTTCCACAGTTTCACTTGTCTCCAACTGTGTTGTGTCTTGATTTGTATGCCAATGTGTGTGTCACGGACTCTCTGGATCCCTGCCATACTTGCATTGCTAGCCCATCAGGGCCATGGGTTTGTACTTGTGCATTGTCATGTCCCTGTTTCGTGCTTTGCCGGATGCGTATGGCCATTTAGCGGCCACAGGCGAGTGCACTTGTGTCCTGTGTTAGGTTGTGCAAATGTTGCTGGTCGTACCACATTGTGTTGGATGTTGGGGTGCTCTGCTTCCTATGTGTGTGTGCTGCATTGTGTGTGAGATGTCCCTTCAGCTCTGCTTTGGCTCACCCTTCACCCTTTCAGGCAGTGTGGTTTTCACTTCTTTGCTTGTTCAGTGGTGTGATATTGCCGGGTTGTGTGACTTGTGCTCTTGGTTGGTGTTGTTACTCTTGAGCATGGTTTGTCTGCAGTTGTGCTGTGCTTAATTGTGCATGTGTGCCATTGTGCCCATCTCCCCTCGTCCCCCCAGTCCTTGGTCATTCCTCTCCCTGTTGCTGTGGTGTCTGTTGTTTTGGGCAGTTTCCTGTCCCCGACTCCTGCCACCATCTCCAGACTGATGTGGTGGACACCATTTCCTCCATGTCACCCAGCTCCTGGTGTGGCGCTGGACTCCCACCTCGGGTGTGCATTGCTGCCTTCTTGTTGTTGGCGTATTTCTGCTTGTTTGTGCGTTTCGGATCATTCCGGCTGTTCGGATTTTCTTCCATTGTCCTCCTCCACTCTCCGGCTGCATTGACCTTGTCCATGATGGCCTGCCATGTACAATGTTTTGTTGCCAATGGGGCTTGTGGGGTTGTATACTGGCTCAGGTTGCCTCCATTGTGCTTGGCTGTTATTTTCTGTTTGGTTTGTCTATTTTTTCCTGCTTTTGTTGTGCTTATTCCCGCCTGCCGTTGGTGTGTCGCTGGCCTGGAGGTGCTTTTCGCAGCTTTCCTCATTGCGAATGGGCTCATTGCACGTTTTTTTGTGTTGTGGATTGTGTTTTTATCTCCGTCGAGGTGGTTGTATCGCAGACATCGGCCGCGTTTTCGGCGGACTATCGCATGGTACCGCCGTGTTGTGAATTCCTGGTTGACGGGTTATTTTCACGCAATAGGCTGCGATGTGTAAAGTTGCGTTAACATTTTTTGGAGATGTTTAGCACACGTTCTTGTGAATATACCCCTAAGTCAACATTATTGTTAAAAAAATTCAAATATTGTTTTGACATGACTTACATTGACCAGAACATATTTGTGTGTATTAAGATAGAGCAACATATCTGGAAAGCTTTTACCCCCTCCTAAAATGTTATCCTTTTCCTACAGTGTCTGTTCACACTTATTTACATGCTGATTCAGGAAGGCATTTGCCATTTGATGCTAAATGCAGGCCTCTCCGCTCATTTCTACAGCCCTTCTGAATCGTACTGATAGCCTGCACAGGATGTGTAAGGTGTAAACTGCTCTGAAATCTACATGAGGTTTTGGGAGTAACTTGGGGCCGGTATGTTCCCCGAATTCCCCTGAATGATGAACAGTCATGTTCCCCTTAGGGTCCTACTGCGAGTATCTGGTATCCTGGTTCTCATTTTGGCCTTAACCTCACACTAATCTAGTGTGTGCACAATGGCCTACGCCCGTGCTTTGACATTAGTGAGATCCTCGACCTGTGACCTGGAGGGCTCACCAAAAATAACCTTATTTTGCTGACAGTGGACACCTTTCCCTGACATGGGTTTAGCACGTAGAGCAGTGGTGGCAGTGTACCGTGTTTTATGAATGAATGGTTAGACCATGTTAGAAATTGGGTTTCTGGTTTGCAGGGGTATGCACCCCACCCTGCCCAAGCAGTAAACACAGTGCTAGTCCAGGTAAGTCACAACACACCCTAAATTAACCTGTGATCACCCTCTGGTAGCTTGGCACAGAGTAGTCAGGCTTAACGTGAGAGGCAATGTGTAAAGTGTTTCTGCAACACTTCAAACAGTAACACAGTGAAAACACCACAAAAAGACTCCACACCAGTTTAGAAAAAAAGCTTATAGGTTTATGAACAAAGCAAGACCAATACGGCAAAAATCAATAAGTATAACCAGAGCTATGAATTTTTAAACCCTTCGCTGCTAGGCTCCCCCCCGTGCTAAGCCTTTTTTTTGGCTATTTGGGGTAGTTTGCGCTTAGGCCCCTGTAACGTTTTGACCACATAAGGTATCCACACCAAATTAGCATCCTTTTCTTTAAACATCATGGAGATTTTAAAGGTACCCAGGGTTTGGTGATTGCCCTGGAGGGGACCCAGAAATTAGTCCCAAAAATTGTTGGGAAAAATGGGAAAAAGTGCGGCAGATGAAAGCGTCTGGTTTTTCCCTGCAAATGGTATCAACAAGGGGTTTGTGGTGCTGAAATAACCATATTTCCAGCTTTCATGGACTGACAGACTTTTGTCAGAAAACCAACATTTTTTACTCAGTTTTGGCATTTTACTGAGACATAGCCTATTTTTGCTATTGTTTGTGCTTTCAACCTCTTTCCAGTTCATGGTAGAAATGGGTATGAAAGCAATAATGGATCCTGGAAAGCTATACATTTCAAAAAAGTAGACAAAATTCTGAATTCACCAAGGGGTAATTTGTGTATATCCTTCAAGGGTTTTATTTTTATATAAACTAACAGTTGAAAATAGGAAAAATTGAAAATGAGTTAAAAAAACAGAAATTGTGCCAACTTTTTCACCTGTAACTTCTTCAAAGTATGACAGATTTTTCAAAGCTATATACCGTTACATCCGCTAAACCCTTCTGGTTGTGCGGATATGTAGGACTTGTAGGTTCACAAAGAACCCAATGAACCAGGAGCCAATAACTGAGCAGTGTCTTGCAATGGGTTTTTATTGTGTACTGGGTATATAGAAATTCAATTGGGAAAATATAAACAGTGAAAAATCGGTATGAAAGACACCTATGTAAATCTGAAATGAGAACGAAATATAGAGTTTAGAAACACTAGCTATTTGCACATCTCTGAAAGTGTGGGTACCCATACTAGCATGTGAAGTATGGGACATTTTTCATAGCGATTTCTTTTTTACACATTGTCTTACATTTGGAAGGCAGAAATGCATCAAAAGTCAATAGGTAATAACAGTTGCTCTCCAATTCTGTATTCCCCTAAGGCTCCCGATAAAAATGATACCTCACTTGTGTGGGTAGGCCTACTGCCCGCGACATGAAATGGCCAAAAACACAACATGGACACTCCACATTTTTACAGTGAAAACTGACCATTTTTTTGCAAAGTGCCTAGCTCTAGATTTTGAACCCTCGCTCTGCCGGCACCAAGGGATACCTAGGAAACCTGTACATTTTTTAAAACTAGACACCCAGGGGAATCCAGGATGGGGTGACTTGTCTGGCTCTCACCAGGTTCTGTTACCCAAAATCCCTTGCAAACATCAAAATTTGTCCCAAAAAATTCCTCACATTTCTGTGATGGAAAGTTCAGGAATCTGCATGGATTCAAAAAATACCGCCCACCCCGCATTCCCCAAAGTCTTCTGAGAAAAATGATACCTCACTTGTGTGGGTAGGCCTAGTGCCGCCAACAGGAAATGGTCCAAACGCAACGTGGACACACCACATTTTTACAGTGAAAACTGACCCTTTTTTTCAAAGTGCCTAGCTGTAGGTTTTGAAACCTAGCTCTGCCGGCACCCAGGGAAACCTAGCAAACCTATACAATTTTGAAAACTAGACACCCAGGGGAATCCAGGATGGGATGATTGGTCTGGCTCTCACCAGGTTCTGTTACCCAAAATCCCTTGCAAACCTCAAAATTTGTCCCAAAAGAAATCCTCACATTTCTGTGATGGAAACAAGCCCGGTTCTAGCAGGTGGGTCGGGTGGGCCAGCCCCACCCAAACAGGAGCCTTGGCCCTAGCAGTGACGGCACGAAGGCCAGTAGTAAATGGCCACTTTCATTGAAAACGTTCGAACGTTGTTTTTCTTCCTGTTCTGGGAGTTGCATGATTGGGCCTGGGCTCTCTCTCACAGGCACCCCAATCACGCATCTCCTCTTAGAAAGGTGGGATGTGTCCCCGCCCACTCTTGCAGGTAAAATAGGGTCTTGGCGAAGGGGACAAATCCTCTCTTTGGCACCGGGTAACATTAACAGTTCTGCTGTGTGAATATTTCCTTTTCTATTCAGTGCGGGAGAAAACAAGTTTGTTTCTTGGATTCACCTTTCCTGGCCCCTACAGTTGCTTATCAGATCGGGCTGCGACAAGGAACCGAGCAGGTGAATGTCTGGCTATTTGTTCTTCTTTTTAAGATCATCAAGGAAGGCCCAGCAAGACACATCATTTCTGTATTCTTTATTTAAACAGTTTTTATCATTATCAAGGCCAGCTCTGCCACGTATGTAAGACAACAATAAAAATGTCCAGATAACTGGTGATTAATGATCCTTCCAATCCTTTGTCTGTTGCTAGTTTGAAATGCAGATAAACTGTATTTTATGTGGATAGCTCAGTGGGTTACTGCCTTTGTCACAGTGATTCTTGTGTTACTTGCAGTTCAGAAGTTACAATCCTATCATAGGACAGTGACCTATCAACTGTCATCAAAGAACTGCATGCAAACCTGAATGATATAGTTGGAACTTTACTTTTTTTTGTGTTGTAATATAGTCAGAACTTCCCCAGTCTTTCATTATTTTAATGTTGCTAACAAGAGTTTGTTTGGGCAGATATACATTTTTATCAGTAAAGCCAAAACCTAACCACTGGGGTATGCTTTAAATCCTGAGTTTGTGCTTCTCCAGACCAAACCCTTTTAAAATATACTGCCCACCAGTATGGATGACATGTGATTCCTACACCTTGTAATCCTCATTGGCTTATGTGACATTCCCTGTAGACTGATTTACATGCTTGCATGATTGATTTTCTCTGTATAATGTGTGCGTGATGTAAAGTACTGTGACACCCTACACTGATATGAGTAGCACTATACTACAAATAAAATGCATGAGAGAGGGGTTACAGAGAGATGAGGGGCACTGGTGGAGGGTGGCAGTGAGGGAATCCGAGGAGGAGGTCAATAGGTGGGGACTACGGAGAGATGAGGGGCGCTGGTGGAGGGTGGCAGTGAGGGAATCCGAGTAGGAGGTCAATAGGGGGAGGGGCTATGGAGAGATGAGGGGTACTGGAGGAGGATGGTAGTCCGAGAAGGAGGTCAATGGGGGGGCTACGGAGATATGACGGGCGCTGGTGGAGGGTGGCAGTGAGGGAGTCAGAGGAGGAGGTCAATGGGGGGGCTACGGAGATATGAGGGGCGCTGGTGGAGGGTGGCACTGAGGGAGTCAGAGGAGGAGGTCAATAGGGGAGGGGCTACAGAGAGATAAGGGGCACTGGAGAAGGGTGGTAGTGAGGGAGTCCGAGAAGGAGGTCAATGGGGGGCTACGGAGATATGAGGGGCGCTGGTGGAGGGTGGCACTGAGGGAGTCAGAGGAGGAGGTCAATAGGGGAGGGGCTACAGAGAGATAAGGGGCACTGGAGAAGGGTGGTAGTGAGGGAGTCCGAGAAGAAGGTCAATAGGGGGGCTACGGAGAGATGAGGGTCGCAGGTGGAGGGTGGCAGTGAGGGAATCTGAGTAGGAGGTCAATAGGGGTAGGGGCTACAGAGAGATAAGGGGCACTGGAGGAGGGTGGTAGTGAGGGAGTCCGAGAAGGAGGTCCATAGGGGGGCTACGGAGATATGAGGGGCGCTGGTGGAGGGTGGCACTGAGGGAGTCAGAGGAGGAGGTCAATAGGGGGAGGGGCTACAGATAGATAAGGGGCACTGGAGAAGGGTGGTAGTGAGGGAGTCCGAGAAGAAGGTCAATAGGGGGGGCTATGGAGAGATTAGGGGCGCTGGTGGAGGGTGTCAGTGAGGGAATCCGAGGAGGAGGTCAATGGGGGGGCTATGCAGAGATGAGGAGCACTGGTGGAGGGTGACAGTGAGGGAATCCGAGGAGGAGGTCAAGCGGGAGAGCCCAAGAAGTGTCACTTGCCTGATAATCCCACCTCAGAAACCTCCTCTTCCCATCAGAAGAACATTACATGGGAAAAAAACACTTTTTGAGAGTGATAACATTTAGAAAGAGATTTGTAAAGAAAAGAATGCATTTTACTGGGCAGGAAACAGCCCAAAACGCAAAGTGGACACACCACATTTTTACAGTGAAAACTGACCCTTTTTTTGCAAAGTGTCTAGCTGTAGATTTTGAACCCTAGCTCTGCCTGCACCTAGTGAGAACTAGCAAACCTATACATTTTTCAAAACTAAACACCCAGGGGAATCCAGGATGGGGAGACTTGTCTGGCTCTCACCAGGTTCTGTTACACATTTTCCTCACATTTCTGTGATGGAAAGTTCAGGAATCTGCATGGATCCACAAAATTCCACTCACCCTGCATTCCCCAAAGTCTTCAAAGAAAAATGGTACCTCACTTGTGTGGGTAGGCCTAGTGCCCGCGGCAGGAAATGGCCCAAAACGCAACGTGGACACACCACATTTTTACTGTGAAAACTGACCCTTTTTTTGCAAAGTGCCTAGATGTACATTTTGAACCCTAGCTCTACCGGCACCTAGGGAAACCTAGCAAACCTATACATTTTTTAAAACTAGACACACAGGGGAATCCAGGATGGGGTGACTTGTCTCACCAGGTTCTGTTACCCAGAATCCCTTGCAAACCTCAAACTTTGTAGAAAAAAACAACATTTTCCTCACATTTCTGTGATGGAAAGTTCTGGAATTTGCGTGTATCCACAAAACTCCACCCACCCCGTATTCGGCAAAGTATTACGAAAAAATGGTACCTCACTTGTGTGGGTAGGCCTACTGCCCGTGACAGGAAATGGCCTAAAACGCAACGTGGACACACCACAATTTTACAGTGAAAACTGACTTTTGTTTCCACAGTGCCTAGCTGTAGATTTTGAATCCTAGCTCTGCCGGAACCAAGGGAAACCTAGCAAACCTGTACATTTTTCAAAACTAAACACCCAGGGGAATCCAGGATGGGGTGATTTGTCTGGCTCTCACCAGTTCTGTTACCCACAATCCCTTGGAAACCTCAAACTTTGTAAAAAAACACATTTTCCTCACATTTCTGTGATGGAAATTTCAGGAATCTGCGTGGAGCCACAAAACTCCACCCACCCGCATCCCCCAAAGTCTTACAAAAAAAATGGTACCTCACTTGTGTGGGTAGGCCTAGTGCCCGCGACAGGAAACGACCCAAAACCCAACGTGGACACACCACATTTTTACAGTGAAAACTGACCCTTTTTTTGCAAAGTGCCTAGCTGTAGATTTTAAACCCTAGCTCTGCCGTCACCCAGGGAAACCTAGCAAACCTATACATTTAAAAAAAACTAGACACCCAGGGGAATCCAGGATGGGGTGACGTGTCTGGCTCTCACCAGGTTCTGTTACCTAGAATCCCTTACAAACCTCAAACTTTGTAAAAAAAAACATATTTTCCTAACATTTCTGTGATGGTAAGTTCTGGAATCTGCGTGGATCCACAAAATTCCACCCTGCCGCAATTCCCCAAAGTCTTACAAAAAAATGGTGCCTCACTTGTGTGGGTAGGCCTAGTGCCCGTGACAGGAAACGGCCCAAAACCCAACATGGAAACACCACATTTTTACAGTGAAAACTGAGCCTTTTTTTGCAAAGTGCCTAGCTGTAGATTTTGAACCCTAGCTCTGCCGGCACCCAGGGAAACATAGCAAACCTATATATTTTTAAAAAACTAGACACCCAGGGGAATCCAGGATGGGGTGACTTGTCTGGCTCTCACCAGGTTCTGTTACCCAGAATCCCTTACAAACCTCAAAGTTTGCAAAAAAAACCCATATTTTCCTAACATTTCTGTGATGGAAAGTTCTGGAATCTGCGTGGATCCACAAAATTCCACCCTGCCGCAATTTTCCAAAGCCTTCCGAGAAAATGTGTACCTCACTTGTGTGGGTAGGTCTAGTGCCCGCAACAGGAAATGGCCCAAAATGCAACATGGACACACCACATTTTTACACTGAAAACTGACCTTTTTTTGCAAAGTGCCTAGCTGTAGATTTTGAACCCTAGTTCTGCCGGCACCTAGGGAAACCTAGAAAACCTATACATTTTTTTAAACTAGACACCCAGGGAAATCCAGGATGGGGTGACTTGTCTGGCTTTCACTAGGTTCTGTTACCCAGAATTCCTTGCAAACCTTAAACTTTGCCAAAAAAACAAATTTTCCTCAAATTTCTGTGATGGAAAGTTCTGGAATCTGCGCGGATCCACAAAATTCCACCCACCCCGCATTCCCATAAGTTTTCCGAGAAAAATGGTACGTCACTTGTGTGGGTAGGCCTAGTGCCCGCGACAGGAAACGGCCCAAAACGCAATGTGGACACACCACATTTTTACAGTGATAATGGATCCTTTTTTTGCAAAGTGCCTAGCTGTAGATTTTGAACCCTAGCTCTGCCGGCACCTAGGGAAACCTAGCAAACCTATACATTTTTGAAAACTAGACACCAAGAGGAATCCTGGTTATGGTGACTTGTCTGGCTCTCACCAGGTTCTGTTACCCAGAATTCCTTGCAAACCTTAAACTTTGTCAAAAAAACAAATTTTCCTCAAATTTCTGTGATGGAAAGTTCTGGAATCTGCGTGGATCCACACAATTCCACCCACACTGCATGACCCAAAGTTTTCCGAGAAAAATGGTACCTCACTTGTGTGGGTAGGCCTAGTGCCCGTGATAGGAAATGGCCCAAAACACAACGTGAACACAACACATTTTTACAGTGAAAACTGACCTTTCTTTGCAAAGTGCCTAGCTGTAGATTTCGAACCCTAGTTCTGCCGGCACCTAAGGAAACCTAGCAAACCTATCAATTTTTGAAAACTAGACACCCAGGGGAATCCAGGATGGGGTGACGTGTCTGGCTCTCACCAGGTTCTGTTACCTAGAATCCCTTGCAAACCTCAAACTTTGTAAAAAAAAACATATTTTCCTAACATTTCTGTGATGGAAAGTTCTGGAATCTGCGTGGATCCACAACATTCCACCCTGCCGCAATTCCCCAAAGTCTTACAAAAAAATGGTGCCTCACTTGTGTGGGTATGCCTAGTGCCCGCGACAGGAAACGGCCCAAAACCCAACATGGAAACACCACATTTTTACAGTGAAAACTAATCCTTTTTTTGAAAAGTGCCTAGCTGTAGATTTTGAACCCTAGTTCTGCCGGCACCTAGGGAAACCTAGAAAACCTATACATTTTTGAAAACTAGACACCCAGGGGAATCCAGGATGGGGGTGACATGTTTGGCTTTCACAAGGTTCTGTTACCCAGAATTCCTTGCAAACCTTAAACTTTGCCAAAAAAACAAATTTTCCTCAAATTTCTGTGATGGAAAGTGCTGGAATCTGCGCGGATCCACAAAATTCCACCCACCCCGCATTCCCATAAGGTTTCAGAGAAAAATGGTACATCGCTTGTGTGGGTAGGCCTAGTGCCCGCGACAGGAAACGGCCCAAAACGCAATGTGGACACACCACATTTTTACAGTGAAAATGGATCCTTTTTTTGCAAAGTGCCTAGCTGTAGATTTTGAACCCTAGCTCTGCCGGCACCTAGGGAAACCTAGCCAACCTATATATTTTTGAAAACTAGACACCAAGAGGAATCCTAGATATGGTGACTTGTCTGGCTCTCACCAGGTTCTGTTACCCAGAATTCCTTGCAAACCTTAAACTTTGTCAAAAAAACAAATTTTCCTCAAAATTCTGTGATGGAAAGTTCTGGAATCTGCGTGGATCCACACAATTCCACCCACACTGCATTCCCCACAGTTTTCCGAGAAAAATGGTACCTCACTTGTGTGGGTAGGCCTAGTGCCCGTGATAGGAACTGGCCCAAAACACAACGTGAACATAACACATTTTTACAGTGAAAACTGACCTTTTTTTGCAAAGTGCCTAGCTGTAGATTTTGAACCCTAGTTCTGCCGGCACCAAGGGAAACCTAGCAAACCTGGAATTGTTTTTAAACTAGACACCTAGGGAAATCCAGGATGGGGTGACTTGTCTGGCTTTCACTAGGTTCTGTTACCCAGAATTCCTTGCAAACCTTAAACTTTGTCAAAAAAACACATTTTTCTCACATTTCTGTGATGGAAAGTTCTGGAAACTGCGTGGATCCACAAAATTCAACCCACCCGCATTCCCTTAAGTTTTCAGAGAAAAATGGTACGTCACTTGTGTGGGTAGGCCTAGTGCCCGCGACAGGAAACGTCCCAAAACGCAACATGGACACACCACATTTTTACAGTGAAAATGGATCCTTTTTTTGCAAAGTGCCTAGCTGTAGATTTTGAGCCCTAGCTCTGCCGCCACCTAGAGTAACCTAGCAAACATATACATTTTTGAAAACTAAACACCCAGAGGAATCCTGGATAGGGTGACTTGTGTGGCTCTTGCCAGGTTCTGTTACATAGAATCCCTTGCAAACCTCGAAATTTAAAAAAAAAAAAACATTTTCCCTACATTTCTGTAATGGAAAGTTCTGGTATCTTTGAGGATCCACAAAATTCCACCCACCGCACATTTCCCAAAGACTTCTGAGAAAAATGGTACCTCACTTATATGGGTAGGCCTAGTGCCCGTGACAGGAAATGGCCCCAAAGGCAACATGGACACACCACATTTTTACAGTGAAAACTGACCCTTTTTTGCAAAGTGCCTAGCTGTAGATTTTGAACCCTAGCTCTTCTGGCACATAGGGAAACCTAGCAAACCTATACATTTTTTAAAACTAGACACCCAGAGAAATCCTGGATAGGGTGACTTGTCTGGCTCTCACTAGGTTCTATTACCCAGAATTCCTTGCAAACCTTAAACTTTGTCAAAAAAGCAAATTTTCCTCCCATTTCTGTGATGGAAAGTTCTGGAATCTTCTTGGATCCACAAAATTCCACGCACCCCGTATTCCCCTAAGTTTTCAGAGAAAATGGTACGTCACTTGTGTGGGTAGGCCTAGTGCCCGGGACAGGAAACGGCCAAAAGCGCAACATGGACACACCACATTTTTACAGTGAAAAAGGATCCTTTTTTTGCAAAGTGCCTAGCTGTAGATTTTGAAACCCTAGCTCTTTTGGCACATAGGGAAACCTAGCAAACCTATACATTTTTAAAAACTAGACACCCAGAGAAATCCTGGATAGGGTGACTTGTCTGGCTTTCACTAGGTTCTATTACCCAGAATTCCTCGCAAACCTTAAACTTTGTCAAAAAAGCACATTTTCCTCACATTTCTGTGATGGAATGTTCTGGTATCTTTGTGGAGCCACAAAATTCCACCCACCCCACATTTCCCAAAGACTTCTGAGAAAAATGGTACCTCACTTGTGTGGGTAGGCCTAGTGCCCGTGACAGGAAATGGCCCAAAAGGCAACATGGACACAACACATTTTTACAGTGAAAACTGACCCTTTTTTGCAAAGTGCCTAGCTGTAGATTTTGAACCCTAGTACTGCCGGCACCTAGGGAAACCTGGCAAACCTATAAGTTTTTGAAAACTAGACACCCAGGGGAATCCAGGATAGGGTAACTTGTCTGGCTTTCACTAGGTTCTGTTACCCAGAATCCCTTGCAAACCTCAAACTTTGTAAAAAAAAAACATTTTCCTCACATTTCTGTGATGGATAGTTCTGGAATCTGTGTGGCTCCACAAACTTCCACCCACCCCGCATTCTCCAATGGTACTTCATTTGTGTGGGTAGGCCAAGTGGCCACAACAGGAAACGGCCCAAAACACAACTTGGACACGCCACATTTTTACAGTGAAAACTGACCCTTTTTTTGCAAAGTGCCTAGCTGTAGATTTTGAACCCTAGTTCTTTTGGCACCTAGGGAAAGCTAAAAAACCTATACATTTTTGAAAACTAGACACCCAGGGGAATCCAGGATGGGGTGACTTGTCTGGCTTTCACTAGGTTCTGTTACCCAGAATTCCTTGCAAACCTTAAACTTTGTCAAAAAAACTAATTTTCCTCACATATCTGTGATGGAAAGGTCTCGAATCTGCATGGATCTACAAAATTCCACCCACCCCACATTCCCCTAAGTTTTCCGAGAAAAATGGTACATCACTTGTGTTGGTAGGCCTAGTGCCTGCGACAGGAAACGGCCCAAAACGCAACATGGACACACCACATTTTTACAGTGAAAATGGATCTTTTATTGCAAAGTACCTAGCTGTAGATTTTGAACCCTAGCTCTTTTGGCACATAGGTTAACCTAGCACACCTATACATTTTTGAAAACTAGACACCAAGAGAAATTCTGTATAGGGTGACTTGTCTGGCTCTCAACAGGTTCTGTCACCCAGAATCCCTTGCAAACCTCAAACTTTGTAAAACAAAAACCATATTTTCCTCACATTTCTGTGATGGAAAGTTCTGGAATCTGCGTGGATCCACAACATTCTACCCACCCGCATCCCCCAAAGTCTTCCAATAAAAATGATACCTCACTTGTGTGGGTAGGTTAGTGCCCGCAACAGGAAATGGCCCAAAACACAACGTGGACACACTACATTTTCACAGTGAAAATGGACCCTTTTTTTGCAAAGTGCCTAGCTGTAGATTTTGAACCTTAGCTCTGCCGGCACCTAGAGAAACCTAGCAAACCTATACATTTTTGAAAACTAGACACCCAGAGGAATCCTGGATAGGGTGACTTGTGTGGCTCTTGCCTGGTTCTGTTACATAGAATCCCTTGCAAACCTCAAACTTTGTAAAAAAACAAACACATTTGCCCTACATTTCTGTGATGGAAAGTTCTGGAATCTTTGTGGATCCACAAAATTCCACCCACCGCACATTTCCCAAAGGCTTCTGAGAAAAATGGTACCTCACTTGTGTGGGTAGGCCTAGTGCCTGTGACAGGAAATTGCCCAAAAGGCAACATGGACACACCACATTTTTACAGTGAAAACTGACCCTTTTTTGCAAAGTGCCTCGCTGTAGATTTTGAACCGTAGTTCTGCCGGCACCTAGGGAAACCTGGCAAACCTATACGTTTTTGAAAACTAGACACCCAGGGGAATCCAGGATAGGGTAACTTGTCTGGCTTGCACTAGGTTCTGTTACCCAGAATCCCTTGCAAACCTCAAACCTTTTCCTCATTTTTCTGTGATGGAAAGTTCTGGAATCTGTGTGGATCCACAAACTTCCACCTACTCCGCATTCTCCAAAGTCTCCCGATAAAAATGGTACTTCATTTGTGTGGGTAGGCCAAGTGGCCACAACAGGAAACGGCCCAAAACACAACTTGGACACACCACATTTTTACAGTGAAAACTGACCCTTTTTTTGCAAAGTGCCTAGCTGTGGATTTTGAACCCTAGCTCTGCTGGCACCTAGGAAAACCTAGCAAACCTATATATTTTTGAAAACTAGAGACCCAGGGGAATTCAAGAGGGGGTGACTTGTGTGTCTGTCACCAGGCAGCCCCCACCCCTACGTATTAAAAACCCCAAAAATCCCTTGTGTCTAGTGGGCTTTCTGCCCCCCGGGGGGGCATATCAACAACTATTTCCCCCATCTGCCTCCTGGGGGGGGCAGAAAGTCTTTTGCCTTATTTGGGGAGAAAGGTGGGGGCATTGGCATGCCTATTCTGGGCAGCCCCCACCCCTGGCCTATAAAAAAATAATCCCTGGCGTCTAGGGTGCTTTCTACCTGCCCCAGGGTCAGATTGGGGGCTACTGCCCCTATCTGCCCCCTAGGGGTGGCAGAAAGACTGGTTGTGTGAGAATTAAATGGGGGGAACAAAGCCCTTGCCTGGTGTCTAGTGGGTGGATCCCTGCTTGGGGATCGCTCTCATGGGGCAATCCCCAAGCTGGGATCCACTAGGGAAGGGTACCATTGGAAAGGGGAGATTCTTTCCTTTCCAAAGATACCTCTCACATGTGTTTCGGTGCTCGCGGGGCTGAGATAGCCCCACGAGCACCGAAACTGTGAAACTGAAACTAAGTTTCTGTTTAGTTTTTGTTGTAATGACGACAGCGCGCCATGCGTGCGATCGTCAACACAAGGAAATCTAAAACTATGCCTTGGGAGGTTGTGGAAGCTCTTCCCCACCTTCCAAGGCAAAAGAAAAATAGGAAATCCCTCTGCTATTTACAGCAGAGGGATTTTTTGCAAGTGCGCTCATGACGGACTGGTTCCGTCATGAGCACACTTGCACTTGTGCTCATGACGGAACCATTCCGTCATGACCACAGACGGGGTTAAAGAATAATTTGAAATGTAGTTCGTAAAAGCATATAGCACCAACGTGGGCTATCTGGTCGTGCTAGACCTGATCAAATCCAAGGGTCCAGGCTGACTGCAATGGAGTACGGGTCAGATACAGGGACCAACCTTGACTCACTGAAGAAGTACATTAAGTGGTTGGAGGACAATGTGGGGAGAATTGGAGGCAATGCATCGTTGTCAATCCTTACGATATAGATGATGTGTCGGTCCCAAGCTACGCAAAGTCAAGGATGCGTTGAGAATGGAAGCGATGCGTTGATCAGTCGGCGAAGCGATGTACCCAATCCTCGCAGCAGCAGCAATTTGTTATCATTGAAGGAGCTGCAACGATTTCAAGCGGTGCAGTGACGCAGCGGCGTAGCTGTGTAGATCGATTGTCGAAGCGATGTACTCGATCCTCGTAGTTGCCGAGATGCATAAGCATCAATGGAGATGTGCTGATTCCAATCAGCGCAACTGTGTCGATGCATTGATTTCTGCTGAAGCAGTAATTTATACCTACTTCCAAGGGCCCAGGACTGGATTGGCAACACTTGGCAGGGCAAGGCTCTCAGCAAGCAAAGTCCAGGTGCTGTAGCAGGGTGAGTTGAAGTCTTTGGTGCCCCTGAGACTTAGAACAGGGTCAAGCCAGCATGCCCTTGGAGTCACTCTGGGTTCAAGTGATGTGGGTCTAGTTCTTCTCAGTCAGGCCAGAGGATAGCAGCCAGCAGGGCAGCACAGCAGAAAAGCAGTTCTTCCAGAGCAGCAGTCCAACAGAGTGGCTGTTCTTTAGCAGCACAGCAGTCCTTCCTCCTGGCAGAATCTTCACAGGTCCAGTAGTGTACTGAATTGGTAGGGTCAGAAATCTAGTTCTTATACCCAGTTGTGCCTTTGGAGTGGAGGTGACTTTAAAGAACGTTCCTTGAAGTGTACAGAGGACCTCCCTTTCTGCCCTGGCTCCGGACTCACTATAGGGGGGTATGTAGCCCTTTGAGTGTGGACAGGAAACATCTGCCTATTCAGGTTGAGGCTGTCCCCAGCTCCTCCCTCCAATTCTTCCAGGAATATCCATCAAGTTGTTAACATTGGATTGATTTATAAAAAGGTCCCGCTTTTAGGAGTCCAGCACACCGCAGAGCAACTGGTGCCTGCCCTATCCAAATTCACAATAAAACACATGTTACAGTTTTAGAGTCACACTTTATCAGATCAACATAACACAGCTGCCGTCTGTCCACCCCTAGCACTTCCTGTGATGGAAACACCAGATATGGAACAGCTCCAAACACACCTGGAAGATTGCAGCAGTAAATCACATATGTCCTAAGGATGTAATGCCTAAGAAACAAGTCAGATGCTCATACTCATAAAAAACAAAGGCTCAGCAGAAGGCCTGCATTAGGCCCAAGGACATGATATCAGAGCAACTAGCCAGGTACATTCATCCGATAAAGCCGAAAAAATACCTAGTAGTTAGCGTCATCCTAGATTACACACACAGGGCACACCCTGCCACTTGGACCACCTTAGAATGTCACCTCCAGTTCGTATTTATGGCCTCTTCTGTCATGGCCCACTATACCAGTATTTCCTGCCCAAAGGGGGGGTGAGCTTCTCTTTATTCCACCCGCTGTACAGTATAAAGCATGCCATGTACCTAATGCAAGTTGAATTACAGCACGCAACTGTAAGAGATGCAGCTGCTTTTCCCAGCCATTATCGTTTAATTAAACTTAAACTGTTCCTGATTGCCAAGCATCGCTGTTTTCCTTTTTGATAGTCACAACCTGCTTACAACATTTGGCGAGCCAGATAGGAGCCGATCACTGCGGATACCCAAACTGCATCCTGGGGACAGGAGGATCCAGCCGCCCGAGCCCACTCTGTGAGCATTTATGAAGAAAAAGGTGTAGCAGGCACCTCTCTCTACTGCAAGCCCGCCGGACTGTGGCGGACTGGATACTTCCACTGGCAGCCATCTGAAAGGGTATGACGCTGTGATTAGCTTTTCTTTCCTAAATAATACGAACAGCATAGCGTGGCAAGCAGAAGCAGTAAGTATAAAAATAGATTCACCCAGCACTCATAGATACCAGTGGCCTCGAGTTACTTGATTTTATAAGTTACTTTCATTTATATTGTGGACTAGTAATCCATAACCCCTGAACAGAGTGGCCTTGAGGTCGCTTTAAGTGTGAATATAGATTCACCCAGCACTTCTGATCAGAGTGGCCTGGAGGTATTTTAAGCGTAAAAATAGATTCACCCAGCATTCCTGATCAGAGGGGTCTGGAGGTACTTTTAAGCATAAAAATAGTTTCACCCTGCACTCCTGAATAGAGTGGCCTGGAGGTCTGTGAGCCTCAACCTCATATTTTTTTGTTAATCACAAGCTTAGTGCAGCAGGGTTCCTTAACACCCCCTGTATCTGAAAGGAGTGTTGAGAGGAGAAAAAGAAAAATGGAGCACAACATTTTCAATTCAGACCAGGGACAGTGTACCTTGGAGACTAGGACTAACTCTAGAATACCCCAGAAGGGGCTGTATGACAATTGTTTTCATGAGTTAAGGTAATTACGTACTTATATGCCATATGAACGAGGTAAGAGTGTTGTCTACATGAGAGAAGCCTCTGCTGCAGGAATGAATTTATATTGTCCGCATCACTTTCTGAAGGACAGAAGCCCACGCTGCCAAACTGCATTCTCATTGTTTGTATTATTGTTGTCTGTGGTCAACAGGAGCCTGCTTAACAGTATCGCATTGCAGTAGTGGCTCATTTTTAAGTGGTATCGTAATCAGCTGTTTACATTGCCGTGTGCGCACCCAGCTACTACACTCCACCCTTTTTAGACCGCTTTTCTTATGTGCCAATTGCTCACCAAGCTCTTGCATGCACTCTTAAAGGATGTGCCCCAGCTGAGATAACAAACACTCTACAAGCGGTTACACTGTTCACCCTGCTCTCAAAACGCGCATTTTCTTGTGTGCGCGTTATTCTTTGGGGGTGCTCCATATGTGAATTCTGGTCAATAAGCACACACTCTGCTGTCTTGTGCGTATTGTCTACTTGCTCATGATTCAATTGTTGTCTCGCTATTCACGGTGCTCTCAAAAAGCGCATTCTCTTTTGCACGTGTTATGCTTTGAGGATGCTCCATATGTGAATTCTGTTCAATTGTTGTCTCACTACTCACCATGCTGTCAAAAAACACATTCCCTTATGTGCACATTACTATTTGGGGGGTGCTCCATATGTGGATTCTGGTCAATAAGCACACACTCTGCTGTCTTGTGCGTATTGTCTACTTGCTCATGATTCAATTGTTGTCTCGCTATTCACGGTGCTCTCAAAAAGCGCATTCTCTTTTGCACATGTTATGCTTTGAGGATGCTCCATATGTGAATTCTGTTCAATTGTTGTCTCACTACTCACCATGCTGTCAAAAAACACATTCCCTTATGTGCACATTACTATTTGGGGGGTGCTCCATATGTGGATTCTGGTCAGTACACACACTCTCTGCTCTTTTGTGCATATTGACTACATGCTCATAATTTGATTGTTGTAACACTGCTCACCCCGGTCTCAAAATGCGCATTCTCAGTGGGTTGCTCCATATGTAAATTCAGGTCCTACGTGCACTCTCTGCTCTCGTGTGTGTATTGACTTCATGTTCCTAATTTAATTTTCATCACACGTGGCCAACCCGGGTTTTCCAAGACGCGCACTCTCTTGTGTGCATGTGAATCCTTGAGGGTTGCTTCACGCGTTCTGCTAAATATACGTACTCTCTGCCCTCGTGTGTATCTTTGCTCGTATTCACATCGCCCTTTTAAAAAATTGTCTTCTGCATTGCACAAAGGTGCTCTCCCTTGTACATGTTCAACTGTTTTTTCCTCTTTGTGACTTACATTATATCTGTGTTACTGAATCCTGCACCTCTGAACTGTACCCTCCCATTTTCTCTCTCTCATATCCTTCGCCTTTTTATTCTGTCATTAGCCTCAGCCCACTGTTATTACTAATGTAAAGCAAAAAGGGATTTATTGTCTCTGAAATGTTTATGATTTTATGCATGTGAGAAAAGCTCTTGATTGCCATTGTATTGCCTTAGGTTGGAAAGTGAACTGCCTTTTTCTACACAAGTTTTTAGCTGCTAGCTCCCAACAAAACACACCCCCTGTGGACATGTCCGCTCCAAGCCCTGCCCATACAGATCACCTGGGCACCACTAAACGCCTACACCATCACCAACCAGGGTCAAACCCACACCCCTCTCATAGCCCCTTAAGCCATACAAATGAGCACTCCCCTGGAGCACATGCAGGGACCCTTCCCCGATGAAAAGGCAAAAATGTGTAAACATTGGCAAGAGTGGCACTTGAAAACCAAAGCACACACATACCTGTGGCTTAAGGAGGGAGCATTCGACCCCAAAATAATTGAGCATACCAAAACACACATAATTATCAAACATAAAGGGCATAAGAGGGAAAGGAAGGAGGCAACGCTACACCTCTGGACTCTGCTCGAAGAAAGGACAGTAAAGGACCCCGCAGCTCAGCCCACTGTTGAGGCTTCAGCACCTTCACCTTCATACACCGGCATGTGTGTGGTTACCCCTGCAACACCAGCCTTGGGGTACTGCAATCTCCCATAGTGGAAGCAGATGAATCACAAACTAAAAGGGGATCCCAATCACACTCACCCCTAACTACTCCAAATAGCCTAGGCCTGTCCTAGTTCAAAGCCACCCTACATAGAAAACCAACTCGCAGCGCACAACAGCGGACCTCAGCCCTTCTAGGGTGAGATGAGGCAGGGTGGCTACCTGGGTGATTCTTAGCCATCCTAGATAGGGATCCCGAAAGCTTGGGCGATAAAGGAAGCTCAACTTCCCCAGGGTCAGAAAGCAAAGGTGGAGCTGCAGGAGGCATAAGAGTAACAAAAGAATAAATCCCCAGTGGTGGGGGCACAGGAAGGTCTAGGACAACGGTAGGCAGATCCGAACACAGGGACCTAGCTAGGAAACTCAGGGATAAGAGAAGAACTACCTGAGGCCTGGAAGAGGAGGAGAGAAGTGAGGCCTTCGGCCAGGAGCGAAGGGAGCAGGAATTGGATGATGAGAGACTACTCGCCAGTCTAGGGTCACCAAGCAGCGGACCACCACTTATGTCCAAATCCCTGAGTTATGGGCAGATGAGGAGATCAGGAGGCAAGGTCATCTGATCCTCACTGAATCTTGATGGTTCAAATATAAGATACTGATAGCTCAGGGATGTAGCAACGCCCCAGAAATAGCAACCAATGGGACAGCACTGGCACTTGGGAAGGGTAACCTCACCCCAAAGGAGATAATTGCACTGTTCAGATCAATAAATACGATAGCAATGTACACCCTGATGTATGCATACATAGCAGTAGCCGGAGCAGTAGCTCAGTGATGAACCCACACACCAGCATCTAGAGCAGCATTTTGCCGCGTCCTAATCCCACCAAATTTGACAATTCTGCAATCGGAGCACTGGCGGATCATTCGGAATGCTAAACCGCCTCTCTGCGATCCTGCCTCGCCGAGATATGATCCGCGACATCCCCGCACGGAAACGAACCAAGATGGCGCCTGGGGAATTGTGAGAAAACACCCAGGGGCCGAGAGAAGTTGACCGCGATGTCGCCAGCTGCCGCTTTTACATCCGATAGCGGCCTCCCCCCCTGCCCTCTTCTTGAAGCAGGGTTTTGCCAGCTGACTCCCCTGGGGGAGAGAACTCATTGATGGGAAACCCACTTGTCTGCACCATCAGCGAGGTACGAATGTGGCCGGAGGGGGAGGGGCCCACGAAATTGAGTCTGCTGCCCTCCCGCGACCGGGCCCCCTCTGGAGACCGGAGCCTTGGCCGGGGAATATATTGTTACCGGGACTAACTGCGCACCATCCCATTGCGGGCAAAACACCCCCATTTTAGTGAGCGGAGGCGCTACATAATGGGGGAGCACATCTGAGAGCCTGTAGTTCTTTTGAAACGTATACCGCGATCTACATGACGGACATCGGAGGGAGCATGTAACAAGTCTCTGTATCTCCACTACAGAAATATTAACACGGAAAGAGAAATACCTCAAAGTAAGGGGCATATTTTTTTACTGTTAATGATTCAAGAAGTTTTTACTGGTGAACAGCCTGACCTCAAAATGGCCTCCAAAAAGGCGCCCAATGACTTAATCATTATTACTGGTCTGCCTGACCTTAAGAGGTCGACTAGCAACTGAGTATTGGTAACAAAAGCACCAATCCCAAGGCAATGAACACTAACGAGATCTCCAGTTCAGACAGATATTTCCCAGCAACACCTTAACCGATGCTCTCGATGGAACTTTTGACGATGCCCCCTGGGCGGAAACCTTAACATGTCTTTATTTACCGCGGTGCCCTAGCAACCTTGGCTGATGCCCGGAGGAGCTGTCCTATGCAGCTATAGAGGAGTTTGGCTCTGGTTCACCCCTCGGCCGGCACCTACCCAGCCGGACATCGGACATTGTTTTCCTCGCCTCCCCGTTGTGTTTACTACCTGCATTCCTTACCCCTGTTTACCTTTTCCCCCCTCTACCTTTTCACTCCCCATAAGACGTGTGTACGCGCTAATAACTCACATTATGGTGAAATCTCATGTTTTTTTTCTCCGATGTCTATACTTGGCTATGTAATTTTGGAACCTGTAACTCGCTCATCCTCATGTAAAGCGCTCTGATACCTCCGGGTCTAGCCAGCGCTATATAAAACTTTGCAAATAAAGTAGCCGTACCAATAAATGCAATATCAATGTACGCTGTAATCTATGCACACACAATGATGTCAATACCAGTAAATGCAATACTGATGAATGCTGTCATCTATGCATGCATAGTGATGTCAATAGCCGTAAATCCAATGACGATGTACACCGTAACTTATGCACACATAATAACGTCAATCTCAGTGAATGCAATGTTAATGTACAATGTAACAACTGAACATATAATAATAAGAATATCGGTAAATATAATATCAATGACAGCCATGTTACACGTGTACGCACTCACAAATTTGTAGCATTGCTGTTGGATTCATCCGAGTTGACCTCCGCATCAACTCCAAGTCAGAGATACATGGTCAAACAGGCCCTGCCACCCAAACTCAAGGCTACCGATTGACAGGTCACAGGTGGGGTTACACTTAGCCCAAAGACAAACGTGCACCCAGGGAAAACCCTGATCAATCCCACAGATAGGTAGTCACACCACAATCAGGACCTAGGAGGTTGGCCCCAATAAAACACGTTTGGCCAAATGCGCGCATTCCCAAAATCCTACAAAGTTAGATGCCACATGTAGTTAGGAACACTCAGTCAATCAGGACACGACATGTGACCGCACGGGAAAATCACGCGCTCACCACACCGGACCCCTGGACACGCACACACTGGCCCACACTAGCTCTCCCTGAGGTCGAGAGCCATCTGTGTCCCCCTTATCAGATGGCTGTACTTATTGTTCATGACTATGATGCTTTTCAAAGAATGTCAAAGTGTTTTATTATACCCACAAATTGTAAGTACGTGTGGCCAAAACTTCTGTACTCTGAAACTGTCTTCAGACGCTCCCCTGTCGATACTCTCCTGGCCGCTGCATTTAATTAAACCAACTAGTTCCTGTTTTTCCAAACGCCTCTTTTCTTTTCATTTATTTAAGGTAAATTCATATTTGAGCAACACATTGGCAAACCAGTCGGAAGAGATTGGTTTATTGAGCCTGACTGCTGTCAAAGGTAGGACCCCGGCCCGAACGCATTCACATCTGCGCAGCGAGATCGGTGAGCAGACACCATAATTGAATAGAAGTCCTGCTGAATCCACAAGGCGGTGGTCTGTCACAGGATAAGAGATTACATCTGATACTTAGTCCCAGTATGTGGCGTATGGCAAACTAGGACATGTGCGCAGATCACTTTTTCTTTCCCCCCTTGACAGCACGCTACAGAAGGCAAGGGTAGCTACAGTTTTTTTTGCTTCAACCGTTGAGTGATACACAACCGGTACACCCCTGATCCTTGGGGTGTAATATAGGGTCACCACCTGAATCTCATTTTTTAGTTAAAGGGAGTTATCTTAGGGACTGTTGGGGGCATATTTACAAGGGAAGTGGCAGAGTGAGGCGTAAGCCTACCTGGCTTAACGCCTCACTCCGCCACTTCAGAAACGCAGGGCTGCACCATCTTTACAAGAACATGGTGCAGCCCTGGGTTTCTCCCTGCGCTGGAACTACACTTAGCAGTCTCGCGCCAACGCAGGCACCCTTGTACCATTGTGCAAGGATGTCTGCGTGCAGGGGAAGATTGTTTATGTACTGGAAGGTCCCCCTTCCTGCACAGAAACAATCTTGAAATGTCGTTTTGTAACTACTATGTGTGCTGCTTAAAGCAGCACACATAGAAGTTGCAAAACAGCATTTTTTTTTTACAAATGATTGTTTCTGTTCAGGAAGGGGAACCTTCCTGTACATAAACAATCATTGGTCTTTTGCTGTTTTTATGTGTGCTGCACAACGCACCATGCATGAAAACAGCAAAAACGAGGAGAAATGAAACATTTCTCTTCCTTACGTCAGGGTAAGACCAGGTTTTCCCTGGTCTTAATTCTGGTGCCGCCTCCTATTTACGCCTCCCTTGTAAATAGGGGGCAGCATCAGAATCAATGGGTGTTGCAGTGGAATGCCCACTGCAACACCCACTGCCCTTCCCTTTCACGCTAAGCATAGCATGAAAGGGTGCCTTATTTACAAGGCAGCGTTAAGCCACGTTAAGTGGCTTAGCGCTACCCTGTGAATAAGGCAAAGTTCCTATCACCACTAAGCCTGGGCGGTGAAATTCGCTACGCTCGCGAAGCTTGCGAAGTTACGGTAACTTCGCGATTCGCGTAGAACGCGAAGTTACCGTGCACTACGCAATTTGCGGCGTAGCGTAGCTGTTTTTCTTCATCGCGCACTCAATATACGTTCTCGCGCGCGCGGTAACGACCTACCGTGATTCTGCGTTCGCCGACGCGACTTCCTATCCGTTCGCGGGCGCCACGAGATTTGGAATCCGGCCGCAAGTTCCCGCGAGAGTGTGCGACCGCGAACACGTCATTCGGACGCGCGATCTGACTTCCGGCGGCAGTGTTGGTAAGATCGCGATCCCGAACACGAAGAAACTACATTCTGGCGAAGAATATATCTCGAGCATCATAAAACCTTCTCGAAAATGATGAATTAGTTCATTTTGCACAAAAAACTCCTCAGGTTGTCATTTAGAGATGTAGTTTGGTGAGCAAGGAGTCCTTTTTCTTTTTTTCCAAGAGGAAGGAAGTGCCCCTGATTCTCAAACTTCCTGTTCCTGTCCAGCAGGCTCCTCCCAGTGTTTTGTCCATGTGCTGTTCACTTTCATTTGGATTTGGAGCTGGAAGGATCACTTTTTGTGTCTGTCTGCTGCATCATATCATTGGATTGGATTTGAGGACTCTTGGATTTGAGATTTTACAAGTAAGTTGGAGAATTGGTGTACTTGTTTGTTTGATTGGGGCTTGTTTGTACCTACATTTTTTGGGGGGATTTCCATATTTTTAAAAATGTATTGTTGTGGCCTGTAGTTTCGGCAGGGGCCTAGTTGTTTTTCTTTGATTGGAATTTCAGCCAGTAGGCCCAGACTAGAGCCAGAGGTACCCATGGGTGCATGTTTCTGTGATGTCTGTTGAATTTAAAGTTTAAACATCATGTAGGCCGGGCATCCATGGATGGCCTTGTTTACTTTTGAATTGGTAAAAGTGGTTTTTGGGGCGTATTTTATTTTTTGTGGTGTTTGTTAAATAAATAGGCCTTTTCAGCCAGTAGGTAACCCTGGGCGTTCAGCTCGCGGACTTTGGGCAAGTCCGCACTGCGCGACAACGCGGACTTACACTTTTAACTTCTTCGCGCGCTCAATGTACGTTTTCGCGCGCGCGATAACGACAATTTGTGACGATCGCGATGCCGAACACGCAGAATTTACAATCTGGCAAACAATATCTCTCGAGCATCATTAAACCTTCTCGAAAATGTTGATTTAGTTCATTTTGCACAAAAAACTCCTCAGGTTGTCATTTAGATGTAGTTTGGTGATCAAGGAGTCATTTTTTTTTGTTTTACAATTTTTTCCAAGAGGTAGCAAGTTTCCCAGAGTCTCCAACTGCCTGGTCCTGTCCTTTGTCTTCACTTTTTGTTATTTTGGGTGGCCTGGCCATGTGGGTGGCAGCCATTTTGTGAAGCCAGGCATTGTGCTTTTGCCATAGGCCTGCATTGTCTGTCTTGTCTTCCTTTTCTTGTTGTTCTGGGTGGCCTGTCCATGTGTTGGCGGCCATTTTGTGTGAACAGCCACTGTGCTTTTGCCATAGGCCTCAAAGCTTGCGGCCTAGTGTGCCAGTAGGCCCGGCGGTAGTCATCCTCATGGGTGCATAAAAACTGTTTGTGTTGCCTGTTGAATTGTAACATAATTGAGGCCATGGATGGCATTGTTTTTAATTGGTAAAAGTGGTTTTTGGGGCGTATTTTATTTTTTGTGGTGTTTGTTAAATAAATAGGCCTTTTCAGCCAGTAGGTAACCCTGGGCGTTCAGCTCGCGGACTTTGGGCAAGTCCGCACTGCGCGACAACGCGGACTTACACTTTTAACTTCTTCGCGCGCTCAATGTACGTTTTCGCGCGCGCGATAACGACAATTTGTGACGATCGCGATGCCGAACACGCAGAATTTACAATCTGGCGAACAATATCTCTCGAGCATCATTAAACCTTCTCGAAAATGTTGATTTAGTTCATTTTGCACAAAAAACTCCTCAGGTTGTCATTTAGATGTAGTTTGGTGATCAAGGAGTCATTTTTTTTTGTTTTACAATTTTTTCCAAGAGGTAGCAAGTTTCCCAGAGTCTCCAACTGCCTGGTCCTGTCCTTTGTCTTCACTTTTTGTTATTTTGGGTGGCCTGGCCATGTGGGCGGCGGCCATTTTGTTAAACCAGCCACTGTGCTTTTGCCATAGGCCTCCAAACTTGCGGCCCAGTATGCCAGTAGGCCCAGAGGTAGTCACCATGGGTGCATAAAACTGTTTCTGTGTAGTCTGTGGAATTTTGGCATCATTTAGGCCATGGATGGCATTGAATAGATTAAATTGAATTGCGAAATGTGGCTTTTTTTGGAGGGTCTGACTATTTCACTTATTGGGTGTGGTAAATAAATGCCTTTTTTGCGTGTGTACTGTGTCATTATAATTGTGTTGTTGTAGTGGTTGTCTAACTTTCCAAAGTGTTTTTAGCCATGTGGATTTTAGTTTTTGCATTAAAGCTGTGTGTGTTTTATAAGGCATCCTTTGTCTGCCCATATATAGGCCTGCTTGAGTTCATTGTTTGCCGTGCCTTGTGCCTGTGAGTCACCATGTTTCTGGGGGCCATTTTGTTGTGGTAGTTATTAGTGTGCTGTTTTTGCCACATAGGCCTGCGTGTCTTTCCATTTTTCCTCTTGTTTTACTGCTTCCAAATCCATCCCCATTGCCAGCTGCAGCTCCCTGATGCTGCTATATAATACATCACACGTGATGCACAAATTTAGGCCAAACATGCTCCAGTACATTTTAGTTTTTGTTCTTTAATATTCTTATTCTTCCAGAGTGTACAGTAGCCATGAAAGCCCTGGCCTTGTTGTCAACGTCTCACAAATGGCTACACTGTGTGTTGTTGTTGGAATAGTTTCTGAAATTTAATAATTGAGGCCACCACACACTAAGTTCTATATTCTATTTGTTTGATTTGTGCTATGTTTGACTGATGTTCTGGCTTTTTTGCTTTTAGGTGCACAAAGACTGAGGAGGAGGTGTGTCTCTCATCATTTCCTGTTGCACTTCCAGACAGACATCCTGCTGCTGGACACACAACGTGACGTGTGACCTGACCAGACATCTCTGCAACTGAGTGCTGCTGACATCTGAAGAAGATGGGCCCAAAGAAAGCAGGTACCAGGTCCTCCAGTACCAAGAAAGTTGCTATTGAGAAGAAGAAGGAACAGAAGAAGCAAGTGACACTGAAGTCTGGTGTGCCGGCCAGTACCTTTTTGGGAAAAAAAAAATTGCGCCTGCAGCAGCGGTGTCCGGGGGCAAGCTGGGGGCAGCACATCCGCATCAGTGGACCCAACCCACCAACCCAGGGCCAAGCACATGAGTGGGGAAGAGGTAGCCAGCCTAATGGTGGAAAGCAGTGATGCTGAGCCGGAGATAAACTTATCGCTATCTCAAAGTAGTACCCAATCAACGCAGGAGGAAACACAGCAGATAAGTGGTCAACAACAACAGCCGCAACCACCGCCCGCAATAGTAGTTGTTGTTCCTCCTGAAGTAGGGGCAGTTCAGGAAATTGAGCCTCATGCAGAGGTAGAAGAAGAAGCCACTCATTCAGAAGATCCATTGTCTTCCAAATCCCCAGCAAGGAAAAGGAGGGGTAGTCCATCGAGTTCTTCGCCAAGCCCCCTTCTGATGATCTAGATGCCACTTGGAAGCCACAAACTGAGTCTGAGAGGGAGCCACGTTCCAAGACCAAGCTAGGGAAAAGGAAGGTTCCAGAAAGCCTTACACTTATGGAGGTCGATGTAGAACAGCAAGATGATGATGATGATGACGACGAGCCAGTCATCACGAACATCACTCCCGGCCCCGAGGAGATGGAGACCAACATTCTTACTCTATCCAAAATCGCTGCGAGGGATGTAGCACGCATACCTCCACAGGTAACACCAACACGACCTACAGCTTCCATATTTGCATTAGCAAAGGCCCGGCAGCGACCTACATCCAGCACAACCACCACCTCTGTAGGAGTAGGTAGTGGTACAGCAGCACAGAGTCAAATTCAACACACACCCTACAGATCATCCGGCATTGGAAGTGGCACCTCCAGCAGGAGGCCAAAGTTAAGCTCCCCAGTTTGGGACTTCTTTACGGTTAGCGAAAAGGAGGAGAACATTGCTATATGCTCCATTTGTAATACCTCTGTTAGTCGTGGTAAGCTTGGTAAGAACTATGGTACCGGAGGCCAAATGACCCATCTGAAAAAACACCACTTGATCAGCTGGGAGGACCACCTTCGCGACAGAAAAAAAACTGCAACCATTGGTGTTGGTGGGGATAAAGGAGTAGAAGAAGATCCGATCACGGTGGAAGAGGAAGGACAGGGAGACATTCTCACTAGTGGTACACAAGGTGTCCCTGACCCCAGCAGTGCAGTCTTAACGTTGCACACATCTTCAGCAACATCTCAGTGGCACAAGAGTAAGAGTCAGCCGGAGACACCAAGAAGTACCAGGTCCGCACTACCAAAAAGTGCGTTGAGCCTAAGAGAAAGGAAAACCATGCAGCCTACCATTATCAGCATGTTTGGGGGTGAGGGGCAGTACGAACGCAACCACCCAATAGCACGTTTGTACAATGCGAAGCTGGCTAAAATGTTAGCACTGGACCTTCTCCCTTTTTCTTTTGTTGAAGGGTTGGGTTTTGTGGAATTTGTGTCAACCATCTGCCCAAAATGGCATGTTCCCAGCCGCTACTATTTTGCCAGAGTTGCAGTTCCAGCACTACATCACGACGTGCTGGAATTGCTAGGAAAGGCCTTGAAGCAGAGTGCTGTTCACAGTATCCACCTGACTACAGACATGTGGACCAGTTGCCAAGCCACAGATTACATGTGCATCACTGCACACTGGATCAGTTTTGTGGGTGTTAGAGAACAGCTATCTGCTGGTGTTGATACTGCAGAGATTTTTCATGCCACTCGCAAACATGCAACTGTAGCCATGTTTGCCATGGAGAAATCTCATACTGCTGCAAACATTTTGGAAGAGTTTAACACCAAGGTCTTTGAGTGGCTGCGCCCAAGAGGGCTTACGATTGGTTTTGTTGCCACGGACAACGGCAGTAATGTAGTTTTGGCCATGCGCAATGGTGGCTATTTCAGGGTCCCGTGTTTGGCACACTGCATTAACATTGTTGTTCAAGACTTTTTGAAAAATGAATCAAAAGTCAGCAACTTACTGGTCACCTGCAGAAGAATATGCACACATTTCAGCCATTCTTTTAAAGCCCGGAAGCAGCTGAGGGTCATTCAACGTGAGCATAAACTGCCAGTCAAAGCGCTCATCCAGGAGGTGCCAACACGTTGGAACTCAACTTATTATATGCTTGATCGTCTGTTTGAACTGTACATACCACTCAATGCTTATGTCATGCAAAGAATAGGGGAACCTACTGTGAGAGGCATGACCGTTGAGATGGCTCAATGGGACCTCATTAAATGCCTGACTGAGATGCTACTTCCTTTTGAGATCTTCACACGTGAAGTCAGCAGGGAGGACTGTACTATGGGCCAAGCTATCCCATTGTTGCACATGCTAGAGCAACAGCTGAAGGATGTGTCTGAAACGTACGCAGGTGTGGATGACAAACAAGACGCATATCATTTGGCGGAGACCTTAGCCGCTCGCTTATCGGAAAATACAAGGATTAAAAATAAAATTTTGTCACAACCACATTACATTAGTGCCACAATTTTGGATCCACGGTACAAAGTATTTCTGAACAGCAAGGCAGTAATTCCTTTTTCGGAAGTGGATGTTGCCAACTACAAAACTTTGATAGCTAAGGAAGCAACTATTTTCGAAAGCGAACGGCTGTTAATTACAGGCCCCCCACCACAGGCCATAACCAGTACTACAGGGCATCCAGAGTCAAGTTATACTTCGGAGCCTGAGGGCAGTGCATTTGCCTCCCAGCAGTCACCTACACCAACAATAACATCAAGAACAGGATCATCCGCAGCACAATGTGCAACTGATTGGTTTCTACAGCAGGGGTATGGTAAGTCCAGTGCTGATGCAAAGGCAAAACCGGCCGAGCACATCCGAGCACCCCTTAACATTGAGCGGATGGTCCAGGCCTATCTGGATGACCCAACAGAGGTCTTCATGGATGGAAACCCATTGGTGTATTGGTATGGGAAAAGAAGCCAATGGACAGTGCTCAGCAGGCTGGCGATAAAGTATCTCGCTTCCCCTGTCGCAAGTGTCTCTTCTGAGCGTGTTTTCAGTGCTGCTGGTGCCATTGTAACTTCGAAAAGGACCAGTCTCTCGGCCCAAAGCGTGGAGAGGTTAACCATGATCAAAATGAATCAGCACTTTATACCACCGGATTACAAAATACGTGAATCACAGCAGGAAGAGCAGAGCGACTTGGATGACGTAAATAGTGCGTTACAGGACCTACTTCTGTCCGAACCACCAGAGTTTGAGGACGAGCTCCTCTTCCCTGACAACTAGGCTTTCAAATTGTTGCTTTCTTCCTTCCTTTATGTGTCTGTGTATCTGTCTTTCCGGTTCAAATCAAATCACAACAAAACCATCACCACCGTCTTCTTTTTATTTCCCTATTGGAGTTGCACGTCTGTGCATTTAACTGTCCACTCTTCAGAGTCCTGCTTCATCTTCCTGTCTCGCACGAGTACATTTCCATCAAGGCAGACATTAGTACAAGAAATGTTGCCTTTACCAGTCCCGCCTCCATTAGAAGTGAAACGTGACTACTATAGCTATCCTCCGTTTTGTTTTCGAGCTGAAACTCATCAGTGTCCGAAGGCTACAGCCTCAGCAGGCATCCAAAGGTCCTCACTGTCAGGACAGAAGGTACTTGGCAGAGAAAGACAAGAGACTCTTCGAAGAAACTTGCTGACATTTGTGCAAACTCAAATGACCAGCAATGAGCACTACACAGGCCGCGGACCATCATCACAGTGCTGACCATGGGAAGCAACTTAAACTGTGACAAAGAAGTGCCACAGATGAATAAGACGAAAACCGAAACAGCGCCTAACACTCAAAATGAATGTGGACTGGAGTAATAATGATGAGGCCACTGCCCCGCAAAAAAAAAAAAAAAATGTCAGAACTAGGCATCTGATGATCTGACAGCCAAAGAGAAGAGCAAGACAGGTAATGATGGAATGCATTGGATGTTTGCAGACTCTGAGCGATTGCTGTTGTTTGTTGTTGATGTTGTGCATGAAGTCGAACTCTACTCTACTAGTTAATCTACAAAGTGACTCAAGTAAGTAAGTGACAGTCAATGTTTCCTTTCTTGTTGTTTAATAACCAAATTGTACTCCTACTACTGCAGGTGCAGGCCAATATCTGTTGCAATTTTTTAATATGGAATATGGACTTAATCGGAGTCAATACAGACTGAGTTGTAGTTGGACAACACGTACCACACCATGATGATGACCATACTATCTTTTCGCGCGCAGTCATTCAGTTGGATCGGAGATGATTCAAGGACTAACTGCATTTCATGAAGTGGCATAAGGTAAACATAAACACAACAATTCAACAAGAAAGTAGTAAACACAGCAGACCTACATGTCCATGTAGTGGTCTAGTCGAGTGTAGTGATGACTGACAGCGGCGCATTGATTTTGTCACTTAATTAGGAAAATGCTAAGTTGCTGTGTATGCCTTTTGTCTGGCTATGTCAAAAATTAAGGTAAATGGAGGTTGGGTCACGGGCTGGTGCTGTGGTGGGCCTGTTCTGTCCTGTTGTTGTTGTAGCTTAATGCTGTAAACAGAATCTACACGATATATCCAAGCCGCCTCACTCTGAAAGTGTTCTCTCTTCTCTTCTTGGACTCCACCGTAAATGATGTTTTTTTTTTTTTATTCATTGATTTCTCAATACCCCTTTTGTTTTTCCATCTAGACGTTACAGGCCGGCCTTTACCCTGTGCTTGCTATACTGGGAGACACAACTCACATTTACCTTACCAATCGGCATCAGGAAGGCCACCAAGATTGATGTGCGGAGCGTCCATGGAAGATAGGACCAAGAGGAAGGACGAGATTCAACTCCACAATTTTAGCATGATAATACAGTAACTTTAGTATCATTCATCATTCATCTTTTAATTAATTTGAATCCTTTTTTCTCTGCAATCATTAGGACTGTGTGTTGTGTGTTTGTTTGCTAATTGATCCCTACAAATGTTTTTTAATTGTCTTTGCTATCTTTACAAGTAAGCCCAGTACAACATGGAATTTGGGTCTCTGAGGGCATATTACAGGCAAGGCAAATTGCATAGAATATACTGGTGCCCTGTACTGTCTAATTGTCTAGTAGGAGTTATTAAGTACTACTCATTAACCATCAAGTTATCTAATCTTCATCATCATTAACGCATGCATTTCCCTTTTCTCGCTTTATTGATTTTTTGGATAAGATCATGGTCGTCTGCCAAGATTGCGCTTTGCTTTTGTTGTCCATGCGTACTGTTTTTCATTTTCAAACCTTTCCCCAAACCCCCTTCCCATCCATTCATCAAACCCTAACCCTCTTCCCCCGGGCTGTGATTTATATTGAGGTGTGATGTGACTACATAAAATGTACACCAATTGATCACACGCTTGCTGGGGCAGATGTGGTGAAAGCAACACTAATTCAATTGCAAGGCAGGGCGAGGAGCTTCTTCTGCTTGGCCACCCATGCTCAGTCTATGTGCATTGTGCAAGCCGTCAACGGCTAATAGTAGTACATCATAATTAATTGCCGTCATTGATTGGATTAATCATCAAACTCCTACCACACAGCAGTAAAGGTTACGAATTACGATTGTGTTAAGTTAAGTGACTCACTCGACAGCCCAACTGCAGTTTAGAACTTCTTGTACTAGGCTGTCCCCGCCACCATTATGTTTAATTTGACTTTAGCAGTTGCAACTGCAATATTGTTTGTTTGGCAGTCGTCTTCTGTACTGTATTTCACTTCGTTCGACTACTCCTCCCACAGTTTTTCTCAGGCAAGTGACTGTCTCTTTTTTTATTTTTTTAGCAAATGCTACTGCCAGTGTCTACTCTACTACTACCACCACAACCGTGGCATCTTCTACATTCTCTATGGAAACCATGCAGCCATCGCTGTGCCGAACGTAGCCATCATCAATCACAGGTAAGATAAGTTTGGTGGGAGGTAGAATACTAGTAGGACAAATAACTCAGTGAGGGGTACCGCATCTATCTGTTTGTTATACATCATCGGCAGATTATTTAAATCAAACACTGGCTGCGGCCCTGCAGCAGCAAGCAAACCAATGTGACGTTAATTCGTAAAACAGTAACCCCCCACAAAACATTAACATTGTATGTTTAAGTATAAATATAATTTATTACCCTAACAAAAATAAACTATCCCACACCTGACCCACCCCTCTCCCTAACCCCAACCAATGTCCAAAACGAACAAAGTCCAAATAATGTCCCGAAACCCCAACGCCCAATTCCCACCCACCAAAACAAGGAATAAAAAGGGGCAAAGCAACAGGGTCCTCGATGTTATAATCGGCGGGCTTTGAGGTGTTTGTCCACCAGGATTCTCACCCGCTCCTCCATTTGCTCCTCTTGCCGCGCCATCCGGAGGAGAATCTTCTTGCGGAATGCCCTGCAGTGGCATCCACAATGGGGGACAGCAGTGCTGGCTGCTAGCGAATTGCGGCGGGTGGCTATCAGACCGCGGCGCCGTACCGCTGGAGTTGGGGCCTGGCTGGGGCCCGGGGCATCGGACGAGGCTGCAGCTGCTGCCGCCTCCTCCTCCTCCTCCGCCAGAGCCACCAGCCGCCGGTACTCCCGGCATATGGCCTCCAGTTTCCGGCGCCGGGCCCTGACTGCCAACTCCTTCCGCGATGGTTTGTCTTGGGAAAAGAAAGAAAAAAAAATATTGTTGTAACCAGTACTCTTACCTAAACAGTAACACAAAATTAATTCAACACATAATGGCACAGTAGCACTAGCAAGAAGCACAGTACATAACATTTGTGGTAATAATCTATCTATCCTCCCACTTCCTCGGCCTCTAACATTTGTGGGAGTTTCAGGCATTATACTAGCACTATGGACTCCAACCAGTACACAGTACACCAGTGTTCTTCTTATCTCTAGTTTAGGGAAATGACATAACCTGGTTGTAGCCGGCATTGCCAGCTCGGTCATCTATGCTTGAAGCCAAGACAAACATACGAGTCATGACGCAGAGTCACATTAGTTTGATTTACTACTGTTTGCAGGTGGGGAAGCTCGTATTTTTCTATTACGGGTGGCACTGGCCATACTCTCTCTGTTACATGGAGGGCAATTGCTCAATTTCACAGTGCCTTGGCTACTACAAAAAGGCAGATTATATATCTGATCCAATGATCGTTGCTTTTATATGGGACAACGACATAAGGTCAGTAGCGGTCGTTGGTGGGACTCGGGGAGTTTGGCCGGGCGGTGGCGTGGGTAGGGGCAGGATGGGGGTAGTAAACTATGGATTACGGCCAATTACAGGTAAGTAAACATATAAATAAATGAAACTAATTTTGTTGCGCACACTGCATCGCATTTGGCGGTGCAGTGCGCACAATGAAATTCACTTTATTTATTTGTATGTTACAGTAAAGTTACCTGTATTTGCCCGCGTAATACATTGTTTACTACTACCCCCACCCTGCCCCTCCCCACATCAGCTTTGGTACGCTGGCGCGGTTTCTTTAACATTCCCTAAAACTGTGCATCCCGTGACAGTCTCCACCTATGCTGTCTATGATGAATACATACAGGCATCCATCCATTCTAAGTAAATGTCAATCATTCTTCTTAATCTCTCCACAAACGTTACTTTGTTTCACCAACAACAACGCATGCGTCCACTCACTCCGTTGCTTGCCTTGGCTTAGAGTTTCACCCAAACACCGCTGATGATTCTTGCTATCCACAGTATCCACCCATACTGTGTCTTCCACCCAGGCAGGCATCCATTCTTCTTTCACCTCCCACCCATCCTTCAACAACACATGCATCTGATTCCTATCAGCCACCTATCCATGCTTCCAACGTATCCTTCTCTGCCAGTCGTCATATTAAATCTCGCCCGCCCTTCCTCCTTCCACCCTTCTTTCCCTTTTTGTTCAACACATCCATCAAGGTCATCTGATCTGACTTTTAGTCTCCTCCATAAAACTTTCACAGCTGAGTTGGAGTCAGATATAAGAGGCCATTGGTTAATGAAGTCACGCTGGTAATGCTATTGCTACTGCATTGCTCATGCTGCTAAGTAAAGGGTGTCTTCTTTATTAACCGTTGTATAATGTTCACTACAACTTCATACCTAATAAGTCTCAACAACAGTACAGTGAGTGAAGTCCACTCCACACACCCTTCCAGTTAGTGCAATGTCAATAAGTCATGAATATAACTTACCACCGCCCGCCACTGCTGCTGGCTCACCCCCTGTATCTCCTGCCCCCTCCGGAATGGCCGCAACGCCATCGCCGCTGGCCCCACCGGCACTGGTGGTCGGTAGTACGCCTAGCAAAAACATGACACATTTTTAGATGCCTGTACACCTCCCCCTATTTATTCTTTTTCACTAGCAAGATTGAAAAAAGGTTAATACATATTATTATTATAAATCACATTCAATAGTCCAAATCGGGTACTAGAGTACAGTCAGTAGACAGACACTAGTAGTGTTATTATGGTCCCTAAGGTCATTATTATACTATACTCTACTCTTTGCAAAGTTAGCCTGAGCCATGCAACCATTTTTCGCTTCATGTCTTTTGCGCATGTTACCTCGCAGCTTGTTGTGCAGTAACAGTAAGACGCCTTTTTGAGCCCACATGAGCACATACAGCTACTGTCTGAGCGTTGCGTACAAGAGGTCGGAAAACAAGCCACTTTGTTATGGAGTTCCGTTAGTCCGTATTACTTAGCCATAGGTAACATGTTACAGTTTTTGGGCAGGACTGACAAATGCTTGCATTAACACGCACCATTTTTCTCAGGCAGAGGATTCCCTTCTACGAGTACGAACCAGAGATTTGCAGAGCTTATGAATGATGCATGTAACCAGTAATTCTACGTTCTACGGTGAGGAGTCGCCCAGAATTCACACAGATCTTTTGTCTTATATCATCATGCACTTGTTGCAACAATTTTTAATGTTTTAATCTTATGCATTTTGCTGTTGAGCTGGCTGGAGTACACTGAATTTTATATAACAACAACATACAGAAGTTGTCATTAGGAAAATAAACCTTTTGAACTTACACATAGACTCTGGGGTATTTGGTGTGGTGGTGGTGGTGGACTTACACGAGTGAGTGAGCGAAAGTGTGTTATGTTCTGGGTTGTGGAATCATAATCATTGGGTATCTTCGGGTGGGGGTTCGAGGACCTAATGAGACACTAGCTAGTCGTTCAGGGGATTGTGGGTTCACTTCTGACTGAGGTGTGAGTAACATCCAAGTTCCAAACTCTCATCACCAACATCCTCTTTCATTGTGCATAGTTCTGCATGGGGCTGTGCAGAATCCAAGTAGTATGTACTATATCCTATCAAAAATAGTCAAATATCTGGTTGTGCATTTTGTCTGTGGTAATTGTCAAAGCCTCAAGATTAAGAAGCCTAGAAGAGGACAACCGAAAGGACTGGACTCAGTGGCTAGAGCTATTAGTATTGGTCAATCTGAGTTTTATTCAAAACCGTACAATAAAGAGTGGCAATGCAAACTGGGCAAGCTTAGCGACAGACTAATAGTAGTAGTACCGAGTACAGACATTCATAGCAGAGGCAGTTACAACTTAGAGGCAGGGATAACCAGAATTTAGAAACAGATAGTCAAGTCAAGATCAAAGAATCTTTTGTAAAAAATATAATTAGGGAGTGGAGCCAGAATTAATAGTTCTGAATAAATAAGGTCCAATAAAAGTTAGGGCAATATAATTGTTAATATAACCACTGGAGGACTTACTGGGACCAGCAGCAGGGCCCTCGGTAGAGGAGCGGTCCTCTGGTGGTTGTCCCGCCGACTCGGACCCCGTCTTCTTGCCCCTGGGTGCTGCAGATCAGTGATCATGTAAGATATAATAAAGAAAAAGAAAGACACAAACATTAATGATTGCTGTGAAACAAATAAATTATCTTAAAAAAAACGCTCAAAAAACGTTTTAGGAAACAAAAATTGCAATAAAATTGACCTATCGAATCCGAGCGCCTACTGGCTTGCGGAATTCACGGACAGTCTACTTATTGGGGAACACTAATTCAGTATTCCATTCTGATTGATTCAAATAAAATCCAGAACACTAACTAAGCCTAAGTACCACCTGACCTAGCCCACCTATTCCAGGCGGGCCAATTGTTCATTAAGCATGCATTTCCATTTTTTTTTCCATCAAAAATGCATAGGTGAGAAGGAGGACACATGCATAAAGTCAGTGCATAATGCATACATCAAATTGTTGGTTGGTTGCGTCTGATGTTCTGCAGCTGACTGACACTGCTAAGCTAAGCTTACCAGTACCACTCACTAAACAAACTACAAAAGGTTCTACTAAGGACTGGGGTAAGCAGCACTCAGTGACAGAGGATGCGTCACGCACACCGTTCAAAAATTATCAACTAATAGTAACTAAACCTAGTATCAAATCCATCCACCACTATTTGACAGGAGGACAAAGGAAGGACTACAGTCTCTCTAGCAATAGCATTACCTAACTGAAGTTCTCTAAAGTAAACTCTTACATAATAATGACAAGCGAGCGCAAAGTTGCAAAAAAGTAAGAGTACCGCCCAGCACCTGTGTCCTACAATCACAGAAGATTTTGAAACGTAATTTACCTGCAATGTAAGCAGCATTATTCTTGTTATTTGTAAAAAATGTATACACAAATCACAATACTTATACTACTATATATATTGGCTACTCACCAAGCCCCACGACCTCGACACCTAGCAGGTCCAACAGGTCCTGCTCCCGGTCAAGAATGTCTGACCACCGGTGGGCCAGCTGGTTATGTGTGCGCCGGACCGCGGAGCAGCGAAACACTGCCCGACGCACCTTCGCCCACCGACGGTGACGCTCCTGGGTCGGGTAACCGGAGCCTGGCCTGCCGCCTGCTGCCAAGGTCAAGGGGAGGTGGCGCTGAATAAAAAAAACAAGGGCGGCCACCTCCTCCTCCGTAAACAGCTGGCGGGCTTGCACCCCTGCGGGGCGCAGTCTGCCGCAAGGCAGGCGGCGATTGGGCGCACGCGCCTTGCCCTTCTTTGACCCGCTGCTGCTACCCTTCGCCATGGTTCTGGGGTGGGAGGAGGTGAAAAAGAAAAGTTAGAAGGGAAAAATAAAGTTAGGGGAAGAAGTAGGAGCTTAAAGAAGAAAGTTATATAAAACAGTTGAAAAGTAAAAAAAACACAGTAAAAAGTAGAAAAAAATGCAAAATATAGACTTAGGCAGAGAGAGAGATAGGTAAGAAATAAAGAAAAATTGAAAAACAGTGTAAAAAACTAAGGATTGCAAAGATTGAGGGAGGATAGAAAAGCAGGCCCAGAACCATAGCATAGAGTGGTAAAACAAGATGGCCGCGCCCATCGCGACCGCATGGGTAAGTTCGCGCGATATTTCTCCCCGAGCACGCACAAAACGTCACGAACACGTACAGCGCGTTCCCGAACATGGAATGCGCATCGCGAGCACGCTATACGCGACCCGGAACAGGAAAAAAGGGATCGCGAACAGGCGGGACAAGTGAAAATCAAAATGGCCGCGCCCATAGGCGACCGCATGGGTAAGTTCGCGCCCCGAGCACGCAAACAGCGTCCCGAACACGAACAACGCGTTCCCGAGCAAGAAAAACGCATCGCGAACGGGCGCGCCAAGCAGCTACGCACGCTCGCGAAGCTACGCGAAGCTCGTGTAGCGCTTCGACGTCTTCGCGTAGCTTCGCGTAGCGCGACTACGCAAACTACGCCCAGGGTTAATCAAGACACCCATGAACGACCTGAATCTGTCAACGACGGTGGGCATTAATCTTCCTTGCCCCGGGTCACTGCCCAGTGACTTTGAACACTGTCCCCTCTGCTTTCAGGTCTTCCTTCTTCTGAATCCAGGCTTGGATTCCACCGGACACTTCTTCTGTCTTCACAAGCAGCAAGTCTTCATTGGCTCCCATTGAAAACGACGCCGCGACCCGACACCAAAGGACACCTATGCACCCGGCTTCCCTGGGTGAGGTAACTCCAGCACTACGGTGCTCCTGTGGGTGTTGGCCCTAGAACTACTTACCCTGTAAGTGACTTGCTTGTAGCTACTCCCGAAGTGCCCTTAAACTCTTAATTTCCAACCGCGACTTGCCCCATTGAAGTCTACGGCGATCCGCGCCTGTGTTCACTCACTGCACGCGTCCCCCGTGGGCCCTTTACTTACCTGCCTTGGGTGGTTTCGTGAGGCCCCCACACTTCTGAAGGCCCTAGGCCTTGTCCCTTTGCAAGTCGTTGTTCTTAAGTCTCTTTTTTAGTAATGTTCTGGTACGCCCCTAGGGCCCCAGCCATATTTGTGCTTAATTTATTGTGAAACGTTGATTTGTGCATATGTTCCTGACTTCTAATCTCACAAGAGATTAGTAGAGAGTTGTTTAGTAATAAATACATATATATTTGATATATATACCTGTGTGGTGTCTTTTCATTTGGTGATTCAAGAGATTGTGTGGTAAAACAAGCTGCTTTACATTCCTCCAAGACTTAGCCTGAAGGCTGCTCTCCACAGCTACCACTAGGATAGCTTTCTATAAAGGTTGTCTTAAACCTACCTACCATAAGAGTCGAATTGTACTGGTGCAAGGTGTCCACTTTAACTAGTGAACAGCATATACCAGGCCAACTTCTCACATTGGTGGCAGCGTGTGGGATTCCAGCTTGCTATTGTTTTACCAGAAAATCTCTATTTGAATTACTAACTGAAAACCACTATAGGTACTCAAAGTACATATAAAGTCAAGCTTAGTATCAATAAGTTCTACTGAACTTAGAGCTGTGTGCCAAGTGATAGCACACCCTTTCTACAGCTTAAGCTAGTATCAGTAGGCCACAAACTAGTGTAGGTAGTACAACACTGCACAACACTAGAATGTCCTTAAGGGGTGGACCCAGTGGATCCACTCAGCCTCAGTATAAGGACATGACTTTCTTTGACTTGAAAGCCATGTGTGCTGAAAGGCACCTGAAGCTAGGACACAGTCCCTCCACACTACACCTGATAGATCTGCTGATAGCAGATGATCTTAGATTAGCTCTAGGTGCTAATGGGTCTGAATCAGTGAGTGGGTCAATTACAGTGTCTGGGTCAGATGATGGACATCAGGATGACCAAGACTCTGTGGTTGTAGGGCCAGGCCCCAATGGGTCTGAACAGGACAGAGGAATTCTCCCTAAGAGAACTAACATAGTGGAGGAGAGGCCTAGGTCCCTTTCTAGGGAATCTGAACACTCCTATCACTCTGGCAGAGAATCTGTCTACCAGAGGAACTCCTACTTCTCAAGAAGAGAGACCTCCTCTGACAGAATGTACAAACTGCTGCAGTATGAGGAAGCAAGATTTGCCCTCAAAACCAAGCAGTTGGCATTAGATAAGGAAGCCCTGGAGCTCCAGAGAGCTTCTAGAAAAGAGGGGTTAGAACCCCCTGGTGGCAGCAACAGTGTCCCTAGAGGCAGAGAATATATTCCAGACCATAGGAACCTGAGCAAGGTTGTTCCTCCCTACCAGAGTGGGGATGATATCCATAAGTGGTAACTGCTATGGAAAGGGCCTGTAGAGTACAACAGGTCCCCCAAAAGCAGTGGGCAGCAATCTTGTGGCTCTCCTTTTCAGATAAAGGTAGAGACAAGCTCCTCACTGTTAGAGAAGAGGATGCTGATGACTATGAAGTCCTGAAGAGTGCACTGATAGATGGGTTTGGCTTAACCACTGAGCAGTACAGGTTGAAGTTCAGAGACACCCAGAAGGCACAGACTCAGGACTGGACTGACTTTGTAGATTGTGCAACCAAGGCTCTGGAGGGTTGGCTGGTTGGCAGTAGGGTTACTGATTTCAAGGGATTGTATAATCTAATGATGAGAGAACAGATCCTTAATAATTGCCAGAACCAGTTGTTGCATCAATACCTGGTGTACTCAGATCTGACCTCTCCCCAAGAATTGGGAAAGAAGGCAGACAAGTGGGTCAGAACCAGGGTGAGGCAGAAAACCCAGAACCAAGGGGGTGACACAAAGAAGCAGGATTCTAAGGGCTCTGAGAAAAGTGGGGATAAGTCAAAAGACCAGAAGTCTTCACAAGGGCCCCAAAAATCTGCATCTGGTGGGGAGTCACAATCTAACAAGGGAAAAGGCCAAAAGAAGCCCTGGTGCAAATTCTGTAAACAGAAAGGGCACTGGACTTCTGATTGTAACAAGTCCAAAGACCAAACCACCACCATTCCTGCCCCTAAGGCAACTGTTCCCCTAGTTCAGCTACTGGTGGAGGTGGTACTCAGAATAAGGGTGTAGTAGGGTTGACCCTGGGTTCTGAAGTGGACTTTGGCCTAGTCAGAGTACCCACTCAGGCAATGCTGATTTGTGATGGAGACATTGACATGTCCTTCCTGGTAAGCCCCAGTAATCTGGGCAAATACAAACAGCAGCCTGTAATAAATGGCAAACAGGCTTTGGCATTTAGGGACACAGGTGCTAGTGTCACCATGGTGGCAGAGGATCTTGTGGACCCTGGACAGATCATCCTGGGTGAAATGTACCAGGTGACCAATGCAAGCAATGTCAGGACCAACCATAGTCTGGCAGTTGTGAATTTCTCCTGGGGAGGGGTAACTGGCCTCAAGAAGGTTGTAGTCAGTGCAGACCTCCCTGTAGAATGTCTATTGGGCAATGATCTAGAAACTTCAGCCTGGTCTGAAGTAGAGTTATGGACTCATGCTGAGATGTTGGGCATCCCTGCAAAGGTATTTGCTGTGACCAGGTCACAGGCCAAAATGCATGACACTGAACCAGCTCTGGATCCTGAAACCATGGACCAGATGCTTCCCAAGAAGAGGAGCAGTAGGGTTAAGGCAGTGCCTTCCCCTCTGTCTCAGATCACTGATTCCCCTCTTGAGGGAGGAGGAGCAGATCCTGAAGAAGGAACTACCCCAGAGGAACTTGAGCCTGATCTGGTTGAGTTCTTGGGGGCAGGGGGCCCTTCTAGGGAAGATCTGAGTAAGGAGCAACAGTGCTGCCCCTCTCTTGAACCCCTCAGACAGCAGGCTGCTGCTGAGGCTGCTGGGAGTGCTAGTGGGTCCCATAAAGTTTATTGGGATGAGGGACTCCTATATTCTGAGGGTAGAGATCCAGCCCCTGGAGCCACCAGGAGGTTGGTAATACCTCAGAAGTTTAGGGGTTCCTCTTGACCCTAGCACATGATATCCCTTTAGCATGTCACTTGGGCCAAAACAAGACCTGGGACAGGCTTGTTCCACATTTTCATTGGCCACATATGTCAGAGGACACAAAGGAGTTTTGTCGCTCCTGTGTCACATGCCAAGCCAGTGGCAAGGCAGGTGGCACCACAAAGGCCCCCTGATACCACTACCTGTGGTGGGGGTACCCTTTGAAAGGGTAGGGATTGACATTGTTGGTCCCCTTGACCCTCAAACTGCATCTGGGCACAGATTTATCCTGGTGGTAGTGGATCATGCCACCAGGTACCCAGAGGCAATTCCCCTGAGGACCACCACAGCCCCTTTGGTGGCAAGAGCCCTTATTGGAGTTTTCTCCAGAGTGGGTTTCCCAAAGGAGGTAATCTCTGACAGAGGTACAAACTTCATGTCAGGTTATTTGAAAGCAATGTGGAAGGAGTGTGGTGTAACTTATAAGTTCACCACCCCTATCACCCACAATGCAATGGGTTGGTTGAACGTTTCAACAAAACCCTAAAGGGAATGATTAAAGGACTCCCAGAGAAGCTTAGGCGGAAATGGGACCTTCTTCTTCCCTGCCTGTTGTTTGCATACAGAGAGGTTCCACAGAAGGGGGTTGGTTACAGCCCATTTGAGCTTCTGTTTGGGCATCCTGTAAGAGGTCCATTATGTTTGGTAAAAGAGGGCTGGGAGTTACCTCTCAAACCCCCCAAACAAGATGTGATGGACTATGTACTTGGTCTCCGCTCCAGGATGGCCGAATACATGAAAAAGGCAACCAAAAACCTGGAGGCCAGCCAAGAATTACAAAAAGCTTGGCATGGCCAAAAGGCTGTGCTAACTGTGTACCAGCCAGGACAGAAAGTGTGGGTGTTGGAGCCTGTAGCCCCAGCAGCCCTCCAAGACAAATGGAGTGGCCCCCATACAATAGTTGAGCAAAAGGGAGAAGTCACCTATCTGGTGAATCTTGGAACTCCCAGGAGCCCCCTGAGGGGGCTCCATGTCAACAGATTGAAACCATATGTTGACAGGGCTGACATGGGCTTGCTCATGGCAACTGATGAGGAACAGGAGGAGGAGAGTGACCCTCTCCCTGACCTGCTCTCACAGAACCCTGATGATGGGTCAGTAGATGGTGTTGCTTTGGCAAGCAGCCTCACTGACCATCAGCAAACTGAGTGCAGACAAGTTCTGCAGCAGTACAGACATATGTTTAGCCTGACCCCTAGTCAGACTACCTGGTGCACCCATGAGGTGGACACTGGGGACAGTCTGCCTGTCAAGAGTAAAATCTACAGGCAACCTGACCGTGTCAGGGACTCTATCAGGACTGAAGTCCAGAAAATGTTGGAGTTAGGTGTGATTGAGCCTTCAGATAGCCCTTGGGCTAGCCCAGTAGTCCTAGTACCCAAGCCTCATACCCAGGGTGGTAAAAAAGAAATTAGGTTTTGTGTAGACTACAGAGGCCTCAATGCAGTCACCAGGACTGATGCCTATCCCATACCAAGGGCAGATGAGCTGATTGATACTTTGGCCTCAGCCAAGTATCTGAGTACATTTGACCTAACAGCTGGCTACTGGTAGATCAGGTTAGCTGATGATGCAAAAGCCAAAACAGCATTTTCGACTCCTGGTGGGCACTACCACTTTGTGGTGATGCCCTTTGGATTGAAAAATGCACCTGCCACTTTTCAGAGGTTGGTGAACAAAGTTCTGGCAGGGATGGAAACTTATTACTCAGCTTATCTAGATGATATTGCTGTCTTTAGTTCCTCCTTGCAGGATCACCTGGTCCACCTCAGAAATGTTTTGGAGGCTCTGCAGAAAGCAGGCCTCACTATCAAGGCCACTAAGTGCCAGATAGGGCAGAGTCAGGTTGTGTACCTGGGCCACCTTGTGGGTGGAGGCCAGGTTCAGCCTTTACAGAGTAAAATCCAAACCATAATGGAATGGGTTGCTCCAACCACCCAGACACAGGTGAGAGCCTTCTTAGGCCTGACTGGGTACTATAGGAGGTTTGTGAAGGGATATGGATCTATAGTGACCCCCTTGAATGATCTGACCTCAAAGAAAATGCCAAAAACGTTCAGTGGACAGCTAGCTGTCAGAAGGCATTTGAAGACCTAAAGCAGGCCATGTGCACTGCCCCCATCTTACAGAGTCCAGACTACACCAAAAAGTTCATTGTCCAAACAGATGCTTCTGAGCTGGGTGTGGGAGCTGTACTGTCTCAACTGAATGATGAAGGTCAAGACCAGCCAGTAGCTTTTATTAGCAGGAGGCTGACCCCTAGAGAGAAACGTTGGTCAGCTATAGAGAGGGAGGCCTTTGATGTGGTGTGGGCCCTGAAGAAGCTGAGGCCATACTTGTTTGGCACTCACTTCATAGTTCAGACTGACCACTAGCCCCTCCTATGGCTTAAACAAATGAAAGGTGAAAACCCAAAACTTTTAAGGTGGTCCATTTCCCTACAGGGGATGGTCTATACAGTGGAACACAGGCCTGGGACCCAACATGCCAATGCAGATGGACTCTCAAGGTATTTCCACTTAGAGCACGAAGACTCAACTGGTCAAGGTTAGTTTAGTGTCCCTGCGTTTGGGGGGGGGGCTGTGTAGGAGAGTAGGATCTGCCTCTTATGTTGCCCCCACTTTTTTTCTGATGTTTACACTGGTTTCTGGCTATAGTCAGGCTGGGACCCTGCCAATCAGGGCCCCAGCCTCTCTGTTCTCTCTAAACGACTTGGAGTGCACTCTAGGTGCACTAGTGATTGGATACTGTGGTACCTTATGAGTCCCTAGTATATGGTACCTTAGGTACCAAGGGCATAAGTACTTCACAGGCCTACCAGGGGCTGAAGCATGTATTATGCCACCCCTGGGAAGCAGACTAAATCTGACACCACAGGTCTGCTACTGCAGCCTGGGTAAGGTGGTGCATGCACCCCTTACTGTGATATAGGCTACCTATATCACTACATAGATACACACATATAAACCTATAAGTCACTCCTATGGCAGGCCTTATCAATCCTGAAGGCAGAGTGCTTGGTTCCTATGTGAGAGGGTGCACCTGCATGAGCAGAGCCCCTCTGCAGCATTCGGAGACCCTTCTCTGAGGCTGTTTGTAGTGCAGCCTGACCATATACTCTTAAGCGCATTATAACCTCGCGTTAAATGCTAACTTTGGGATGGCTGCACGGAAACGTGTCGTGTTTGGTGTCAAACATCTTGGAATACTACCCCCCCGCCAGTTCTGGCGGCATGGGTAGCATTCCACCCTTCTAGAGGGATAGACATGTACCTACTGTGGAAACGCGGTAGAATCCTGAAGAGCCCTGGCATCACAAAATGGATGCCACCAGTCACAGACACTGGGCTGCCCTCCTGCTGATGACCGAAACTCACAGTGGAGGAGGCCCAACAATAGGTATCCTGTCGCAGGAGGGTGTGACCACCTTCCAGACAGGGTTTAGTGTATTGGGGCTGGGTGGGTGCACTCCTAGAGTGCTTTGAAGTCCTGCACTGGGGGAGCAGAAGGCTCCTCTGTGCATATGACAGTTCAAACCAGCTCAGGGGCTACCTGCCCCTGCTCTGGCGTGAAACTGGACAAAGGGAAGTGGGTGTAGCCACCCACTCCCCTGACCCTCCCATAGGTGGGGTCATAGAGCTAGTCCCTCCCTTCCTTTTAGTATAAGAGGGGGAACCTGTGCATTGCAAACTAGATCTCCCTGGACGACGCTCTACTGAAGAATCCCGGACCTTCGACGTTCCACTACCTCTGGAAGACTGAAGAATCTCCCTTGGAGTCAAGAAGTGACTCCCCTGCTTGGCAGGCACCAAAAACTGAAACGACAGTCACAAACTACGCTGCTCCCGCCGGAGCCCGAGGTCCCTGCAGCCCAAGACAAGGATTTCCTAACTTAAACCAGGCCATCGTGAGTCCCCAGCAAAGCTGAGGCAAGTGGACCCCACGAGTGACGAGGAACCGCAGTCCCTGTGTACCATGCACTATTGTTGAGTGCAACCCCTTCACGACGTTCTACGAACCTGTGCTTTGGACCACGTGTGGTCCCAGCCTCTAGCAAGAATCCCTCCGAAGATCAGAGGCCTACCTCGTCTCGAGTGACCGTGGACCCCTGTTGAAGAAATCCTCTCGAGGCGTCTTTGCAATCCCTTGCCAGCCAGCTTGTGGGTCCCCTGAAGACGTTTCTACAGAACCAAAGGGCTCACCTGGTTGCTCCAGGCCTGCCCTGACTTACCCTCTCTGGGTGAGTTCCCCAGACCTTGCTGGTCTGCACCATTGACTTTTTGCTCTTTCCACAAGACTTGCTGCTGCCAAGGCTTTTTGGCTTCAATCGGGTCGCCGACACCGCAGTCAGCTGCAGACTTCATGGGACACGCTGAATCCAGCTCCTGGTTGTCCTCGACGCCTCCTGGACCTCGTGGCCAAAGAGTCAAGACACCCGTGAACAACCTGAATCTGTCGACGACGGTGGGCATTCATCTTCCTTGCCCCGGGTCACTGCCCAGTGACTTTGAACACTGTCCCCTCTGCTTTCAGGTCTTCCTTCTTCCGAATCCAGGCTTGGATTCCACCGGACACTTCTTCTGTCTTCACAAGCAGCAAGTCTTCATTGGCTCCCATTGAAAACGACGCCGCGACCCGACACCAAAGGACACCTACGCACCCGGCTTCCCTGGGTGAGGTAACTCCAGCACTATGGTGCTCCTGTGGGTGTTGGCCCTAGATCTACTTACCCTGTAAGTGACTTGCTTGTAGCTACTCCCGAAGTGCCCTTAAACTCTTAATTTCCAACCGCGACTTGCCCCATTGAAGTCTACGGCGATCCGCGCCTGTGTTCACTCACTGCACGCGTCCCCCGTGGGCCCTTTACTTACCTGCCTTGGGTGGTTTCGTGAGGCCCCACACTTCTGAAGGCCCTAGGCCTTGTCCCTTTGCAAGTCGTTGTTCTTAAGTCTCTTTTTAGTATATGGTCTGGTACGACCCTAGGGCCCCAGCCATATTTGTGCTTAATTTATTGTGAAACGTTGATTTGAGCATATGTTCCTGACTTCTAATCTCACAAGAGATTAGTAGAGAGTTGTTTAGTAATAAATACATATATATTTGATATATATACCTGTGTGGTGTCTTTTCATTTGGTGATTCAAGAGATTGTGTGGTAAAACAAGCTGCTTTACATTCCTCCAAGACTTAGCCTGAAGGCTGCTCTCCACAGCTACCACTAGGATAGCTTTCTATAAAGGTTGTCTTAAACCTACCTACCATAAGAGTCGAATTGTACTGGTGCAAGGTGTCCACTTTAACTAGTGAACAGCATATACCAGGCCAACTTCTCACACCAAGCGTTCCCCCAGGTCTCCCAATAAAAATGGCACCTCACTTGCGTGGGTGGGTCAAGTACCCGCAACAGGCAAGGGCCCAAAACGTATTAAGGAGACATCAAAATTACCTATCACAAAACAACCTGGTTTTGCTAGGGGGGTCACCTGGGTTTTTGGCCCCGGGCTCGGCAGCCATCTTGGTAAACCTACCAAACCAATACATTTCTGTAAACTAGACACCCGGGGGAGTACAGCGAGGTATGGCTATGTGGGCCCCCCAACGTTTTCCTACCCAGAATCCCCTGCAAACCTCAAATTTAGCTGAAAAAATCAAATGTTTCTCAAATTTCTGTGTGGGAAAGTTCTGGAATCTGCGTGGATCCACAAATGTCCTACCACCCAGCATTCCCCCAGGTCTCCCGATAAAAATGGTACCTCACTCGCATGGGTGGGTCAAGTACCCGCGACAGGCAAAGGCACAAAACGTATTGAGGAAACATCAAAATTACCTATCACAAAACAACCTGGTTTTGCAAGGGGGGGTCACCTGGGTTTTTGGCCCCGGGCTCGGCGGCCATCTTGGGAAACCTACCAAACCCACACATTTCTGAAAACTAGACACCCGGGGGAGTCTAGCGAGGTATGGCTTGCATGGATTTCCCAACGTTTCCCTACCCAGAAGCCCCTTCAAACCTCAAATGTAGCTGAAAAAAACACATTTTCCACATATTTTTATGTGGAATCACCGTGCCGGCACAAATGTCTACCCCACAGCGTTCCCCTCAGTCTCCTGAGTAAAATGATACCTCACTTGTGTGGGTGTCCAATGCAGAATTGGCTAAAAACGTATTTTTAAAAAAATGTAGCGCTTAGAATTCTCGGTGCTATACCCTTAATCCCTATGTTTTTGGCTCTTCCCAGTCACAGGCCCTTGCCCCACCCACACAAGTGAGGTATCAGTTAAACCCAAGAACTTCTTCATCTCTTCCAGATTCGTGGGAGTCCACCGGGTAGCTCTAGAGTGGGGCCTAAGGCTGGCACTGTTGTCCCTCAAAAACTGTTCAGCATACAAATTAGTCTGCTCGACAATCTCTGCCAAAAATACATCGTCCATAAACAACTGAAACAAATGTATTGGCAAAAGGTTTTCAGTATGTACTCTACACCCTGGAACACCAGTAAAGTCTGGCAATGTCGGCTGCACCATGCCTGGGGCAACCCAGAGGTCAGCACTTCCAATGGGAGGCCTTGCAGCCCCAGGCTGCAACCCAGATGCCTCTTGCTGCACTATCGGCACATCAATGTCCTCCTCTAAGACAGGCCTTTCTTCTGCACTAAGAGTGGCTTCATCATCCGATGATTCCTCGTGGACAAAAAACTCACTGCCAGAATCTTCCACTGCCCCCCCTGCCTCCTCTGCCTCAGATGCACAGTCAGTCTCTGAACCATGGTCAGAGGAAGACTCAAAAAGCATACCAACAACCTGCTGAGCAGTAATCCTGCGGCTAGCCATAGTCCTTACAAAGAAAGGAGACTTCACAAACAAGTCAACAACAACAACCACTTCAAAATAGGTAATAAACAAAGTGTGGCTTTAGCACAAAGATCTATATACTCAAAAACAATGACTCACTTGCCAAAGATAGCTGCAATCACCAGCACCTACTCTGCAGAGACATAGCAAAAAGCAACGATCTCCCACTAGAAAGAAGAAACAAAACCAATTACTCACAAGATAACAAAATACACATCGAGCACAAATGCAAAAAGATTTTGACACTCAAAAAACAGAAGCCAAACATACTGCTATTATTACACCATTTGCAAAAAACACATTCATGGAGGGAAATGAAACTCATTTACATTGCACCAAAAAAATTCTCTTACCAAACACATGCAACTACACAAACTGCAGAACCACCAGTAACGGAACCGCAACCTGGAACAGTCTAAAGAGCAAAAGCCTTGAACTAGAATAAAAAGGGAGAAATAAAGCATTACAATTGCAATTCACAAGAAATAAAACAATTAACATTATAACACGCTATGTCACTACCCAAATGGTCAATCTGCCAGATGGGCCTTCAAATAGGGCCGAGAAAATGGGGGGTGATCTTGCCCAAGAGATCGGGTGAGGTTTTCTGCCAGGTGATTTGTCCCCCAGGTGGGGCCGAAAACAGCAGACAGAAATTTGCCCCCCTTGCAAAAGAAGTAGATCCCTGGTGCCTAGTAGCGTTTTCTGCCTCCCGCCTAGGGGCAGAAAGGCCAAAGAAACTGGCCGATCTGCCCTTAAGGGGGGCAGAAAAAACATACCAAAAATGTTGCCCTTTGGAAGCGACCCTTGCCCAAGGGGTCGCTTCCTTCCATAGTAAATAAAATCCCTGGTGTCTAGTGGTGTTTTCTGCTAAAAAAACGGGCCGAGGGGGGGCAGAAAAAACATACAAAATATTTAGCCCCCTTGGAAGCGACCCTTGCCCAAGGGGTCGCTTCCATTACTCCAAAAAGTAATCCCTGGTGCTTAGTGGGGGCATTTCTGCTGCACGATCGCGACGCTGTGCGCAATCGTGAAGCAGAAATGCCCTGCACAGAGACATCCGTGGAGAGGAAAAACTCTTTCCTCTCCCCTGATGACTCTGTGCGTGCAGAACGCGCCCCCCCCCCAGGAGCAAGGAAACCTATCTGCTCCGTCGGACGCCTGGAGGCAAATGGCTTCCAGGGCGTCCGGAGCTTCCTGATGATGTCAGCGGGTGCTGTGCGTGCTGATGTCATGGGATTCCCATGGGGGGGGGTTCAGGGTGGCAGCAGGAACTTTTCCACTGCCATCCCCCTTTATGGCAAGTTGTTTAGCTGCCCATAGGGGGAGCGCCAGCACTTCCCCCATGGGTGGGTGCCATGACGGAGTGGTTCCGTCATGAGCACAAGCCCACCGTGGCTCATGATGGAATCGCTCCATCATGAGCATGGAAGGGGTTAAAGTAATCTTTTCAACTCCTACAGCTGTCAAAGTCAAAAGGAAAGGGTCATGGATACACCTTCACACATTCGTTTGGACCCATCACTGCCACCACCACCAAAGGAGTCACCATCACAGACCTTTCCAACATGAAGTATGAACAATTTGGGGGCAGAAGCACCCATAGGACTTCCCCCAACTTTGTGAACACGTAGTGGATCGGAGCGCCTAAAGGGCTTGCCCCAGACTTTACGTTGACTCTTTCATACCCCACTGAAAACATGCATCTATGTATTGTCTTTTGCCCTATGTGGTTGATGTTTTTTCAGCTAAGTATCACCGAACAGGAACAGGTCAAGTTTCAGCCATTGTCACAAGGCAAAGTGGTCCATCTTGAGTCCTGGGCTCCAAACCATTTAGCATACAACTTCACCGCACACAACAACAGCATCCCACATACATTACACAGCACACTACTACATAACACCTTGTATCAGCATGACCTCAGTGGGGAGTCAAATATCTACCAACTCCTGCTATGTTTGCTCATTGATACCCCATGCAGTAGGCACAGATAGACTATACCTGTCTCAGAAAGTACCACCCAGCAAAACCTTGTGCCTCATACACTTGTACCTATGCCGAATAAGAGCCAAACTACAGCCCAATACTATAACACCACAGGAGGTCACAGTGAACCTAACCAAGTATGACATCATACCCAAAGTCCTTTACATCCTGACTAAGCAGGATATGATCCAGTTCAAGCCAGACAAGCTCAAGAAAAAGGGCCAGACAGGGTATTGGATCACAGGGCTTAAAACCAGCCCCCAGTCCAGTGCAATAGCTTGTCCATACAAGTACCAACCTGTGGACCAAGGCTATCCCTTAGTGTAACTGAAGCTGTATTTATGAATAACAAGTGGGATCCCAATGTTCAGTTCACTTGCAGGCCATCGATTTGGGGAACAGAAGTAAAAACGGGTCCTATGGTGGCGGGTTGAATGACATCCTACTGATGCAATACCAAGACACCTGGAACTCAGAGGCAGGGGGGTACATATGGACAGAGGGTAAGGAGAAACCAATAGTAGTCAGGAAACTACCAATGTATTTCCTGTGTTTTAGGGGAAGGGGACGATACCCATCAGGGTGAACAGTAAATGCAGGAGTATAACCCATAATAATGATATGCAGTGAGGCACCTCCACCTTGATGGATTATTACTGGCAATGCAGTAAGCACGCCTACACCCAGCTCGTCCAGACTGGAGAGGGGTCTGCTCACTGGTTACCCTCTACACACCCTCCTTGGTCATACCTGGAGAAGATCTTTTGACACTGCATCACCACCCCATGAGCAAAGGCATGGCGCTTCTACAACAAGTACGCAAAAGAAGTTCAGCTGAGTACTTTGGTTGGGACAGATTCAAGGACATTCCTGGAGAGTTTTGGCTCTTCACCAATGCGCAAATAGGTATAGGAGGGTCAATCTCCTTCTTCACTGTGCAAACCAAGGCCAACGCCCGGTAGCTGCAGATCACCAGGTGGGAACTGCAGAAAATTATGAACACCACCGAAGATGGCCTCAACGTAATCAAAGAAGAAATGTGCACCATCTGCCTCATGGTGATGCAGCTTCGGTATGTGTTTGACTTAATGACTGCAATGGCAGGGGGCGTATGCGCCAAGATAGGTATGCGCCTTCATCCACATGAACGACCTGGACAATGGAACACTGTCAATCACCATCCAAGCACTGCACAACCTACAGCAGGTCATGGTTAAAGAAGGGGATGCCCCAAACATAGAATGGTTCACCGGCTGGTTTGCCTAGATACCAAGGTGGCTCACAGGCCTATGCAAGACCTTGTTACCAGTGGCAATAAACTAATTCTTGCTGTGCTGTACCCTGCAACTAATATGTGCCTGCGTGAAGAAGGCTACTCTGAAAAACACGCACACCACAAGCTGGATTCAGGGAACCCCCACACAGACACAAACAGCCAGGGCAGTAGTTGATAACTCAACTAGAGGGGGAATGTTAGCATCAGATCAATTTATAAAAGGTCCCGCTTTTAAGAGTCCTGCACACCACTGAGCAACTGGTGCCTGCGCAATCCAAATTCACAATAAAACACTTGTTACAGTTTCAGAGTCACCCTTTATCAGATCAACATAACACAGCTACCCTCTGTCCACCCCTAGCACTTCCTGTGAAGGAAACACCAGATATGGATAGCTTTGAATGCACCTGGAAGATTGCAGCAGTAAATCACATATGGCCCAACGATGTAATGTCTAAGAAACTAGTCAGATGCACACACTCATAAACACAAACTTAGGCTCAGCAGAAGGCCTGCATTTGGCCCAAGGACACGATACCAGAACAACCGGGCAGCTGCATTCATCAGATAAAGCCCAAACAATGCCTAGTAGTAAGTGTCACCCTAGATTACACACACACAACACACCTGGACCACCTCAGGATGTGCCCTCTAGTTGGCATTTTGGCCTCGTCTATCAGGTTGGGATAAAGAATCTAACATGTAATATATGGCCCACTGTACCAGTGTTTCCTGCCCAAAGGGGGTTGTGCTTCTCTTTTGCACCCACTATAAAGTATATAGCATGCCATGTACCTAATGCAAGCTGAATTTCAGCACGCAGCGGTAAAAGGTGTGACTGCTATTCCCAACTGTTATTGTTTAATTACATTTAAACTGTTTTTGATTGCCTAGCCCCCCTGTTCTCGTTTTTCGGTAGACAGAACCTGTTTACAACAAAGTCACACCTAAGTTCCCTTTGTGTGTGGCTGTCTTGAGGAAATACACAAAGCCCAGCTATCACCCATCTCACACTGATCAGAGGCAGGCTGCAGGAACAAAAGAATGGATAAGAGCAGGAAAATGCCAACTTTCTATAAGTAATAGACAAATAGTTGCCACTACTGGCTTGACTTCAACTGAACAAAGATTTATGTTCAAGTTTCCACAACTCAATTAATGGGATCACCATTTATTTTCATCATTATTTATAAATTAGTTTGTGATTTTATAAAGCTGTCATAAACAGAGGAACAGTCACTCATGAATTGAGTCAATGAACATTCATTGTGTAACTCACATTAAAACAATAACAATACATTATCATGACAATGAATTATTACATAGAACATAACATCAAATAGTACAGGAAACATAAATCAATTAGTGGTGTGAAACGTGAATCGTACAGTGTCCAGGTTCGGAACTTTAACAACCAAAGCAGTACTATGTCAAGTGCTTTGTCACACTCCTAATTAATTGGATTAGAACCTGGGAGTGTAAGCTTGTTCTCTAATATGAGGCCTTAGTTACGGATCTACACAGTGAGATGTCTCATCCAGAGATTCCCTGTAAGCCTGTGCTTCCTTTATTGTGGCCCACTCCCTAGTTAACATAAGCTGAAGGGACTAAGAGCACGACCGATGACCATCCGACTGCAAGTGATTAAAAGGATGAACTCGAAATAAATATAAAAAACCCTCAAGACGAAACAAATGTGCAAATACCTTTTCAAGACTACATTTCAAGACCACAGATGAAAGTTCAAAGAGAACAACAAACAACCATATTTCATCAAAGTACCTGTGACATTTACGAAAAGAAGAAATTGATGAATGGAAAGAAGAAAGAACAACTGAGGAGAATCGTCCTTCTGTTCTGCGTCCTGATGAGAACCCCGAATTGGAATGGGGTTCAATACACATCGACAGCTCAAAGCTCAAGGATGTCCAACATAACAAACATACAGTCTGTACCAAGGCAAGAGGTTCAAGATCCTTTTTGTGGGAGATGCCGGTGAACACTTTTTGTAGAGTATGAAAAGCTCTGAGCAGGACAAGTCAGTATAGCTATCAGACGAGCTTGTGCCTTGGCTGGAATTAATGACCCTTCTTCAGAGCAGTTTTCTGGAACCACCAATAAGGTATTTCTGTGCCAGAAATTGACTTTGTTTTTTTTTTTAAAGTAATTCTTAACTGCAAAACAGATTTGTTGAAGACTTTGTAAAACTGGTTCTCTAAGAACTGTTGTTGGGTGGGCGCAGTACTCTTGAAATCAGTTGTAGGGGCCTGGCCACAACTGGGGCATGTGTTCCAGCATCTTCCCAACACCACATCAAAATCACTGTGATCCTGTGAACTGATCAGAAGCCGCTGTTGGGCTTCGACATTCTCAGTTCTTCCTCATTTCAGATTCCCCAGCAGGGTTGGTACAAATTTTCCTATGGACCTGGTGAGAAACCTATTCTATCTACTCTTGGAACTAGTCCTGAAAGGCAAAAACACAATCCAAGGTAGGTATGTCACAATCCAGACAGAATGTAGTTTCTTCATAGATTACAGATTCAAGATTCAATGGCACCAAAACAATCAACCTACATGCACACTGTAAGCGAAATTGTGAGTTAAGTTGGCAAAGTTGGAAGAGGTCAAGAAGAACAGCCTTAGCCATAGGAAAGTCACCAAATAAGAATGATCCCAGTATAAAAAGATGTAAAGTACAGAAGATTGAATGATTCAAATGAATGATGCCAATTTAACCACCAGTAACCCAGAATGTGTGGAATTTGCAGAAAGAGAGATCAGAATAGGTTACGGAACAAAGTGAAACGAAGTGACAATCCTAAAAACACACCTACCACATTCAGAAAGCTAAAATGAACCTAATCAAGCAATAATTCTGACCTAAGCCATGAAAGGGCTATCACGCCAAAATACCTGTAGAGAGATAAGCTCAGACACAGTTTTAACAAAGTGCAAATAGAGTAAATCCCAATTTCCATTACAAAGTATTGGTAGAAATACAATTTTGAAAACAATCTTAGACTAATCCAGAACAGTCCTGAAGCCAGGCAGGAAATCCACAGGTAACTAGACGGCAAACATACAATACCCTGGTAGCAAGGTGGGCAGCAAGCCGATTCCCAGGCAGCAGAGAGGCGAGAAAACTCCTGGAAACCCACTGAAAAGAACACCTGTGAAGTGCCAGAGTAGTAGAAACTATCCCTTACTTGGCATTTCCAGTAATTGGACAGTCTCATGGTGGGGCCGAGCAGTTCCCTGCTACAGGAGTGTTAACGTCACTCTGTAACTCTGTAACACACCCGCAGTATCTCTAGGCAACTTATACTGTTTCTAGCACCTCTGGGCAGAACTAGTAGCCTGCGCACTACCTCCCAGAGAATAAATAGACTCCTTGAAGGCTGCAACAGATGTGTTTCCAACCTGCTCCCATGTGACAGCATGTCTCAGAGTTTGCCACAGAAAGTAAGGAGCTTGTTTATGGGTGCAGCACTGGAAGTGAGTTATAACATTGACTGGTAGAAAGGCAATGTTTCTTTGTTCACAGCGGTCACAGAAATCTCCAAACTGAGGAAATCACTAGCATCCCATACCTTTGGGCAAAATCTAGATTCTTTAAAAACCTTTCAGAGGACACCCACAGGATGGCTTTATTTATTTTTTGCATACTGCTGCAAAATGTGCAATTAAAATATGAAATCACAAAATACATACACTCTTACTTTGGAAAATGTGTCCAATGTGGCACACGTGTGAGTTAAAGACATGCATTGAACAGCGATAGCCAGAATCAATTCTAGAACCTTGAACAGTACTTATTTAGAAAAAGAATACATGCCTGTGAACAAAGCTCTGCTCAGAAGCCACAGCCGGTGCAGTCCTAAATGCACCTCATGTCTCTTTAACCACTGCCAGACACTCCCTGTCCCTTTATTAGGTCGAGCCTAGCCAGCTCGCATGCGCTAATGCGATGCATGCTGTATGTAGAATAGGATGTTCAAGCACCTCCCATCTTTTCTATTGGCTCCTCTTACTGTCCTTTGTAAATACAGGCTTTTGATTGGTGAAATAGCTTACTACTCCCTCCATTTCAACTTTTGTAACCTCCCATACGGAGTGCCCCTGTTACATGTGCTATGACTTCTTCATGGGATTTACAATACTTTCGAAGCACTCTTTTTTTGGGTTGGTCGGCCTCAACTTGTGTTGTGTTTAATTTGTGCGGTCGGATCGCTTCATTTGCTGTGCTTGTTTTTGTGTGTCCTCTTTTACTGCTTTCCCCTCATCTTCGCTTCGGGAGACAGGCACTTTAGCAGCACCTCAGGTAGCTCTGAGTACAGGGCATTTCCCTGGTCTCCCTCCCCCATGCACCTCTATTAAGTCCCTTTGCAAGCCATGCTAAGCTACATGTTCATCTTCACTTTGGGAGATGGGTGCTTTAGCAGCACCTCGGGCAGCTCCTAACACAAGGCACTTCCACGGATCGCTGCCCGAACAGCTGCTGCCCAAAGCTCGATAGGGGCGGGGGAGGGCCAGCAGTACAGACAGCTCTCTCCACATGGACGTGCCGAGGCACTCACACCTTCTCAGATAGTCTACTGCAATCCCGGGCTCCGAAAATCAGCAGTTCAGAGAGCTACACCCGCCTGGGCTGACGTGCGTTTCCCTGGTCTCCCTCCCCCAAGCACCTCAATTAAGTCCCTTTGTAAACTATGCTAAGCTACATGTCTTAAAAACATTGGTTATATTGACTCTGTTCCCACTCTCTAGCTACCTTCTGCTCGAGCCTTTAGCTTCTGATATGGAATGCTTCTATATGCATGACTGGACTTAGTAGCCCTCACTCACACATCGTCTTCCCCAACAAAGCAAACAACTCATGCCATCAGTTTAGTACAGTCCTTTCTTTATTTTAGTCAGCAAGCCCTACTCACTATTGTATCACAACAGGTATGAAGCAAAGTGCATCATCGTAATGCAAGAAGCGATAAGTGAGGAGAAGCTGTGAGCTACAAAATATACTCTACAAGATCGCCAAACAGTGTTATCTACAGCTGTTGCAAACTTTCTAGAGCAAGGACTAATATCCTGTGAAAATACTGTGCTGAAATGTTACCCGTAGACAGGGCTGCAAGATACCGGCAAGGTTAGGTTCCTGTCATGTCATTCTTGCCTTTTAGGAATTGTAGTGTAGTTAATGCTCATCTTTGGTGTTCTTGGGACTGGTGCTTGCCCTTTTAGAACGCATTTGCCTGTCTGACGTGACGCTTGTAGCTCACTGCCACCGACGTCAGGTAGGCAGGCATTTTTCTTGGAGCACATGCATCAGTGCACATTTGCCAGACTAAATAGTTTTAGTCACGCCCTGATTTGAAACAGAAGCTCTGCGCTGGAAATGGGCTTTGTGGTAAACACCAATAAACTAAGCAGCTGTGTGCACCAGGCCCTTCTTTTATCACAACGGCCCAAATGCATTTTGTCAGTGGGTTGGTATTCGACTGGCGAGTACTACCGTATTGTGGAACTTTTGCTAAAATGTAAACCAATACAACAGCTGACTTCCTGGGTTTCTAAATAGATCAGAGTTTAAACAAGCTGTCGATGCAATTATAAAAGTAATTTTCTCAATTCCTGGGGGCTTCCTTAGTCCGCCGTCAGTGCTTATTAACTGTGCCTGGGTGGCCTGCTGCTGCTGGGTGCTGTGTTGTTACTATTATGAGGTCTGTCCTCTCTTCTGGTTCAGGGGTCGTGGGTCGTTTGCTGACAGGTGGGCAGAAAGATTGGTCTGGGGCACCGATGTATTGGCCAGGCTGGGTTTATGAAAATGTTTTTATATGGGTGATGACTCCTGCCAGTTGCTGACTGGGTCATGTTGTGCCTGCATCAGGAGTTATGTAAACAGCTGTATTGTTGCAATGTGTGCTCAAAGGAGCATTTTCTCATGTTAGGACTAGAGCAGATATCCCATTCTTTCCTGTCACATTAAAGCTGTGTATGGAAGCCTCTACTCTAAATTGTAAGATATCCTGAGGCACTGATTATATTATGCTTTCTGGTGTTTAAAAAATGGCCATTAAAGAGGCATTTACTTTATAATCCGCCTGTCTTTTAGAATCATTAGAATGGATTTCATCTCCACATTCTGACAAAGTAGCTATAGCCGCTACGTTTCGATTGGACACAAGGAGAGGAATTTGACATGCAATGTGCAATGCCATGTGACCCTGTACGCCAGCCAATTTTCCCATCTACTGGTGTGTACTGTTCATTGGAGCTAACCATATTGACGTAATGCCTGGATGCGGCTGCCACTGCTTGCGAATGCCACTGCTCGAGGGTCTGATTTTTTGTGTGGAAAGTTGCACTTTGCTGTATGTTGTGCAACTTGAATACGCGAGACATGCAGGGGTAACTGCGCTATCAGATATATTTGTCTCAGTGCTTAACAATGAAGCTGGCACGATGCTTGTGTGTTCACAGAGGATTTGGAAAAGGTTAGTGTTAGACCTGGCATTTCTTGGCATGGTTACCCCTGACTTTTTGCCTCTAGCGCCTCTATTTTTGGTGCTGTGATGGATTTTGTTTTGCCAACTTAGATGCTTTGGACACTTTGCCACTGCTAATCAGTGTCAAAGTGCAAGTGCTCCCTGTATAAAGTGTAATGGTAATTGGTTGTCCATGATTGGTATGTTTGCCTTACTAGTAAATAGGCCTGGGCGGTGAACTTCGCTCCGTTCGCGGAGTTTGCGGAGTTTTCTGCACTCCGCGGAGCTCACGGAGTGCAGGAAAATGCGCTTCGCGATGTGCAGCAGAGTTTTTTCCCTGCTCGCGATCGCGATCGTGAACGGTAAGTTCGCAAGCGCGAGCTGCCGCTCGGGCACAAACTGCAGTTCGCACTGCACTCCGCCACTCGCGGAACTTCGCGGAGGTTTTTTGTAACTTCGCGGAGTTCTGCGTAGCAAAACTCCACGAACTACGCCCAGGCCTACGTAGTAAAGTCCCTAGTAAAGTGCACTATGTGTGCCAGGGCTGGTAATGCAAATGCTACTACTGGGCCTGCAGCACGAATTGTGCCACCCACACAAGTAGCTTTAAAGAGGGAACTCAGGCCTGCCACTGCAGTGCCTGTGCGCAGTTAGTTAAACTGCCATGTTGTTCTGACAAGTGCACCCACTTGCCAGACCTTACCCTTCCCTTTCTATGCACATCAGACACCCCTATGGTAGGTCCAATGTACCCCCTGGGCAGGGTGCAGTGCATGTGAAAGGTAGGACATGTACTAAGGTGTGTACCATGTCCTGACAGTGAAATAACCTCCATTTCGTTTTTCACTGTGGAAAGGACATCTTGCCCGTAGGATAGAATGGGAAGGCTGTGTAATATGTTTTCCAGCCTATCTCCCCAAAGGCTTAAGATGGAGAGATGAAGCTTAGTGTGCCTGAACTCACAATGTAATAACACATCTTTTTATGAAGGTGGTTTTTGCATTGTGTGTTTAGAAGCCACTCTTTTAGAAGTGGCTGGGTTTTTGTGCTCTAACATTTCTGTGTGTCTCTGACTGTTTGTGGATTGACTGTCTGGATTTGAAAGTGATAGGATCTGGGGAATGTCTTAACCCAGGGGATGAGGTGAGACAGCAGCAGGCTGACCTGCATCTGGAGTGTAGGGGGGAGGAGAAGCCCCTAGAGGCGAAGAGGCCTGGGCTGCAGCCATAAACCAATGGCTCCGGCCCCTGCTGAGTGATTGAGGATCCAGACCCCCACTATCAAAGGAATAAGGTGTCACTGGCAGGGAGGCACCCAGAACTGGTTTGAACAGGGGTCAGTGCCCCCTGAACACAAAGACTTCAAAGACATTTAGGGGTATAACTATGAGAGCTGAAGCCCCTGAACTTTGGAGAAATGGATTGATCAAGATTGAACAAGACTGAAGCTACTTGTGGTCAAGCGGAACCTTTGCCAAGGAAGAAACAGCTGACTAGACTAAAGGACTGACCCTTGCTGTGTGTTCTGGGGCTGGCCTGCAGTTTGCTGCTTTAACCAAGGAGAGGCTAAAGGGACTTTGCTGTGTGCTGTGTCCCCCTGCTTGAAAGGACTTTGCTGTGTGCTGTGTCCGGAAGTAACTTATCCCCAAGGGCCCGAGGTGAGCTGGCTCCCTGCTGCGGAAACTCAGGAACACAAATGTTTCCAGGAGAGTCTCAGCGATGCTGTGTGCGTGTGCTTTTTGCAGCCTGAGACCCTCGTAAGAAGTGCCCTGTGATCGTGGGCACCTGGAGTCCAAGCGAGTCTCAGCGACGCTGTGTGCGTGTGCTTTTTGCAGCCTGAGCCCTTCATAAGGATTGTCCTGTTATGTGTGCACCTGGAGTCCGAGCGAGTCTCAGCGACGCTGTGTGCGTGTGCTTTTTGCAGCCTGAGCCCTTTGTGAGGATTGTCCTGTTATCGTGTGCACCGGAGTCCAAGTGAGTCTCAGTGACGCTGTGTGCATGTACTTTGTGCAGCCTGAGACCTTCGTGAGGATTGCCTTGTTATCGTGCACCCGGAGTTCAAGTGAGTCTCAGCGCTGCTGTGTGCGTGTGCTTCGTGCAGCCTGAGACCTTCGTGAGGAGTGCCCTGTGATCGTGCACCCAAAGCTCAAGTGAGTCTCAGCGACGCTGTGTGCGTGTGCCCTGTTGCAGCCTGAGATCTTCGTAGCATCAGCGGCCCGGATCGCCAGCCCCGGAGGAGCTGAGCCACCGGCCCGAGCCCGCCGTTGCCAGAGCGGGACTTCGAACCAACCTCGTCGAGGGAGGGCCTGAGTCCCACTGCCCGGAATTTACAAAGATTGCATCGGAGGCCCAAGTCACGGGAAGAGGAGAGTGAGGTCGCACCCCCCAGGTAACCTGTGTCGACGCCTGGGGCGGGCTCGGAGGGAGACGCTCTCGGCCTCTCCCATTCCTGCAGCGCGAGCCTCTGCTTCGGCTCGTATCGTGGCCCGTACTTGCCAACGGAGTGGCAGTACCGGGGCCGGAGTGCGGAGCTGCACGTTTTGTTTACAGCATACCCGTGTGGGGGCTACTGTTGACAGAGGCTGACTGTGAGTCAGTACGAGTGGCGGAGAGACCGCCTGAGGCACCGTGATCGGTATTACGCATTGCATTATTTCTGCATAACAAACTACCTGATTGTCGTATTATGCATTGTATTCTTTCTGCATAACGAACTACCTGATTAGTATATTACGCATTGCATTGTTTCTGCATAACGAACTACCTGATTAGTGTATTACGCATTGCATTATTTCTGCATAACGAACTACCTGATTGCCGTATTACGCATTGCATTATTTCTGCATAACGAACTACCTGATTGTCGTATTACGCATTGCATTGCTTCTGCATAACGAAATTCCTGATTGTTGCGTTACGCATTGCATTATGTTTACATTGCCAAGTGCCTGATGCTAGCATTACGAACTGCATTATAGTTATATTGCAAAGTGCCTGATTCGAGCATTACGAACTGCATTATTTCTACATTGCAAAGTGCCTGATTCTAGCATTACGAACTGCAGAGCATTGCATTAGGACTGCAGTGGAACGTTTAGAAGTGCTCATTATTATCGCCAGAACTTACAAGGGCTGGCTGGCCTAACAACCGGCCAGGAAGAATAGTGCAAATACGCATATGTTGGATTTATATCGTGTGGTCTTATCGTATATTGTTTTTATATAAATTTATACTTGTTTTTATAAAACTCGTGTGGAGTCCATTTGTGGTGTCATCATTGGGTTGCTGTGAGCCTGATTGCAAATACTTTACACATTTACCTTGAAGATAAGCCTGGCTGCTCGTGCCAAGCTACCAAGGGGGTGAGCGGGGGCTATCTGCGAAGGTGTCCTTCCTTTCCCTGACGTGAGAACGAGGGTCCCTGTTTGACCTCAGCCAACCAGGGATCCCTGGTCTAACATTTGGTGGTCAGCGGTGTGGGATTAAAACGTGTATTTGCAAATTCACTCACAGTAATTGGTGTACATCACAAGTTTAGCGCAGACCACGACGTAACCACATATTGTGTTTTTGATTTGTTGGTTCTATTTTTGAGCGACCTTTAAGCCACACATCATGTCTCAGAGGAGTCAAGTAGCCAGTGAGGCTGCAGAATTAGAGTTCGACATTGAGGCATTGCTTACCTACAAAGTTGATCAATTGAGGCAATTCTGCAGAGCTTTGGGATGTCCCATGAAAAGTAGCGCCAAGAAGGAGGAGCTGCAAATGGCCTTGAGGGCCTGGTGGGAAGCCAAAGGGGCTCAGGAGACGGGTGATGTTGAGGTGGATGAGGATGACCCAGGGAATGGATTTGGTCCACAATATTTGCCAGTGGAGGGACCAGCCTTAGGGGCTGGTAGTAGCCATTCAGGGAGGAGTTTTTCACCAGATGAGCTGGAGGAAAACCAAAGGGACAGAGAGCATGAGTTGGAGGTTTTAAAACTTAAAGCTCAAGCAGAAGAGAAGAAGCTGCTCATTGAAAGTGAAAAGCGAGCAGAGGAGAGCAGGAACGCTCTCGCCTTGGAAGAGAAAAAGATTCTCTTAGCTCATGAGTTAAGCATGAGGGAACTGGACGTTAAGGTTAAACAGGCAGAGTCCAGTTCAAATGGTGGCAGCACAATACCAGTGCCAGTGGGGAAGGTGTACATTCCCAAGGACTTTGTGCGAGATTACCAAAGGGGTGATGATATTTATGCGTGGTTCACAGCACATGAGATCGCACTGAGGATGAATGAGGTGCCTGAGAAGCATTGGGGGGCGGGCCTATGGAAACACTTTGAGGCTTCTGGGAGAGATGTTTTACCCCCTTTAGAGAGGGCGGGAACCCTGACCTATGCCAATATGAAGGAGGCTTTATGCCTCAGGTATGGGCTCACTCCTGAACAGTACCGGCAGAAATTCAGGAACTTCAAGAAACAGGAATCCAGTACTTGGGTTGAGTGTGTGAATGCGTACATGCATGCACTGGATGGTTGGATGAAGGGCAGCAAGGCAACTGATTTTAAGAGCTTATGCGATTTAATTAGTTGGGAGCACTTGAGTAGTCTGTGTGTTCCAGAGCTGCGCCAACATCTTTTGGACAGTAAGCTGACTGATCCCAGTAACCTTGCTGAAGAGGCGGACCGCTGGACCAGTACCCGGGTCCACAAGGGGATTGGAGTTACCACTACCAAAAGTGTACAGGGTCCCCCGCCGAAGGTGGGGGAGGACAAGGGTAACCACAAGGGGTTCTCTAAAGGGCCCCAAAGTAGTTCCCAGGTGAAAGGGTCCCAGTCCCCCAAGGCTAAAAGGTCCTGGCCCCATAAGGGCAATCGGGACAACCGAGGTCCTCCTACTTGTTACTTCTGTAAAGAAGTGGGTCATATTTCCCCTAAATGCCCCAAGAAGTCATCTGCACCCACTGGTGCTCCAACACCGGATTTAGTGAGTGTAGCGTTGGGTGAGGAATTGAGTCCTTGGACTGGGGAGGAGCAAGCAGTTATGACCCTGGTCTCATTAGGAGATCGAGAGATGGTCCAGGAAATCTCTCTGCCTGAGAATACTAAGAAGTACAGGCAGTGGGTGACCATCAATGGAAGAAGGGCGGAGGCTCAGAGAGACACAGGAGCCAGTTTGACATCTGTCAGGTGTCAGTGGGTGTCTGAAGAGCAGGTAATTCCCGATGTGCTTCACCCTGTAGTTGCAGCAGACAACTCTGTGCGCCTCTGCAAGGTGGCGCTAGTTCCCTTTGAATGGGGGGGTCTCAGGTTCCTTGAAGGTCGTTGTAAGTCCGTCCATGCCTGTAGACTGTCTGCTGGGGAATGACCTGGTGAGTTCCCCCTGGAAGGAGATGGAGCGCCAGGCGCATTTGGAGATGTTGGGTCTGCCTGAGTGGGCTTGTGTGACCACTCGGTCTATGGCAGCCAGTAAAGGTGTTCAAGAGGACCTGGAGCCTGAAACAGTGGCCCAGGTGCCTGCCGTGAAGAGAAGAGGCAGGGGGCGCGGGAAACTGGCCCCCACAGTACCCACAGTCCAGGAGGAGGCACCCTTTGAGGGGGATGCCCTGGAGCCTACGGGGGAGCAAGTAGCTGAACTGGGGGACCTACCTGAGCTGACCGAATGGCAGCAGGAGGGAGGGCCCTCCAGGGAGGAATTCTGTGAGGAGCAGAAGAAGTGCCCTTCTCTTGTGGGTTTGCGGCAACAGGCAGCAAACCAGGCAGCAGGTGATCAGTCTGGATCACACTTGATTTACTGGGAGAATGATCTCCTATATAGTGAGCCTAAGGTTGCTGAGCCTGGGTCAGCCCGTGCGCTGGTGGTACCCCAGCGCTTCAGAGCCTTCCTTCTGGGGTTGGCTCATGACGTACCTTTAGCAGGACATTTGGGGCAGGATAAGACCTTTGAGAGGCTTGTCACCCACTTCTACTGGCTTCAAATGCGCAAGAGTTCTGATACTCATTGCAGGACCTGTCAGACTTGCCAGGCGAGTGGTAAGAGTGGAATGAAGCGCAAGGCTCCCCTCCAACCTTTCCCTGTAGTCAGCACCCCCTCTGAAAGGGTGGGCATTGACATTGTGGGGCCTCTGGATCCCAAGACGGCCATGGGCAACAGGTTCATCCTGGTCTTGGTGGACCATGCCACCCGGTACCCGGAAGCTATCCCTCTCCGGTCGGTGACAGCCCCCGTGGTGGGCCATGCACTGATGGGGATTTTCTCCCGCGTGGGGTTCCCCAGAGAGGTGGTGTCCGACAGGGATACGAATTTCATATCTAGGTATATGAAATCTCTGTGGAAGGAGTACGGTGTAACCTACAAGTTCACCACGCCTTACCACCCCCAGGGTAACGGTCTGGTTGAGAGATTTAACCGGACCCTGAAGGGCATGATTATGGGTCTTGAGGAACCCATGAGGCATAAGTGGGATGTCCTCTTACCATGCCTGCTGTTTGCTTACCGAGAGGTGCCACAGAAGTCCTTAGGGTTCAGTCCCTTTGAGCTTCTGTATGGACATCCGGTAAGAGGACCCTTGAGTTTGGTGAAGGAGGGCTGGGAGAAGGCTCCTAGTAAACCCCCCCAGGATGTATATAGCTACATGCTGGCCTTCAGGAACCAAACTAGGCATTTCAGGCAACTCGCTCAGGCGAATCTGGAAGCCAGCCAGGAAGAAATGAAGCGGTGGTACGACCAGAATGCCACTCTGGTCGAATTTCAACCTGGGCAAAAAGTGTGGGTGATGGCGCCAGTGGAGCCTTGCGCGCTCTAGGACAAGTGGACTGGGCCTTATGAGGTGGTGGAGCGCAGGAGCGAAGTGACCTACCTGGTTGACTTACGGTCTCCTAGGAACCCTTTGAGGGTCCTCCATGTGAACCGCCTCAAACCACACTTTGAGAGGTCTGATGTGACCATGCTCTTGGCTACAGACGATGGGGCAGAAGAGGAGAGTGAACCTCTTCCCGACCTTCTGTCAGCCAAGGAGAAGGATGGGTCAGTGGATGGGGTGAACCTCTCGCCTACCCTGACCCCGGAACAGCAGAGGTATTGGGTCAGTTCGCCTCCCTGTTCTCCCTGACCCCAGGAGTCACCCATTGGTGCGTCCATGATGTGGACACTGGAGACAGCCTGCCTGTAAAACAAAAATTTTACAGAGTAGCTGATAAGGTCAGGGCCAGCATCAAGGAGGAGGTTTCCAAGATGCTGGCGCTAGGGGTGATTGAGCCATCCAGCAGCCCATGGGCTAGCCCAGTGGTCCTTGTGCCAAAAGCCACTGCGCCTGGTGCCACCCCAGAACTCTGGTTTTGTGTGGATTACCGTGGACTCAATGCCGTCACCAAGACTGACGCTCACCACATCCCCAGAGCTGATGAGCTCGTGGATCGGCTGGGAGCTGCCCGGTACCTCAGTACATTTGACTTGACGTCGGGGTACTGGAAGATTGCCTTGACCGAGGGGGCCAAAGAGAGGTCAGCATTCTCAACGCCAGAGGGGCACTACCAGTTCAGAGTTATGCCCTTTGGGTTGAAGAACGCCCCTGCCACCTTCCAGAGACTGGTTAACCAGGTGCTGGGTGGGCTGGAGGAATTCAGCGCCGCCTACCTGGACGACATTGCTGTGTTTATCTCCAGTTGGGAGGAACATTTGCGACACCTCTGTGAAGTGTTGAAGGCCTTGCAGAGGGCGGGCCTGACTATCAAGGCAAGTAAGTGTCAGATAGGGCAGGGTTCTGTGGTGTACTTAGGACACCAGGTAGGGAGGGGCCAGGTGGCGCCCCTACAGGCAAAGATTGATACCATTCTGGCTTGGGAACCCCCCAAGACCCAGACAGGAGTGAGGGCCTTTCTAGGACTCACTGGGTATTACCGACGGTTTGTGAAGGGGTATGGTACCATTGTTGCCCCCTTGACAGAACTGACGTCAAAGAAACAGCCCAAGAAAGTGATCTGGACTGATGCCTGCCAGACCGTTTTTGATGCCCTGAAAACTGCCATGTGCACGGCGCCCGTGCTCAAGGCGCCTGATTCCTCCAAAGAGTTTATAGTGCAGACAGATGCTTCAGAGCATGGTGTGGAAGTAGTACTCTCACAATTGAACGATGAGGGCTTGGACCAACCAGTAGCTTTCATTAGCCGGAGGCTACTTCCCAGGGAACAGAGGTGGAGTACAATTGAAAGGGAAGCTTTTGCTGTGGTCTGGGCACTGAAGAAGCTGAGGACTTACTTGTTTGGGACTCACTTCCTGGTTCAGACAGACCACAGGCCCCTCAGATGGTTGATGCAGATGAGGGGTGAGAACCCAAAACTGTTGAGGTGGTCCATCTCCCTACAGGGAATGGACTTCACGGTGGAACACCACCCGGGAACAGAACACGCCAATGCTGATGGTCCAGATTTTTACGCCTTTGTGATGAGAACTCCCATGAGGGTGGGTAGTTCCCCCCACTTTTCGGCTGGAGGGGACACGTGTTAGACCTGTCATTTCTTGGTGTGGTTACCCCTGACTTTTTGCCTCTACCTCCTCTATTTTTGGTGCTGTGATGGATTTTGTTTTGCCAACTTAGATGCTTTGGACACTTTGCCACTGCTAATCAGTGTCAAAGTGCAAGTGCTCCCTGTATAAAGTGTAATGGTAATTGGTTGTTCATGATTGGTATGTTTGCCTTACTAGTAAAGTCCCTAGTAAAGTGCACTATGTGTGCCAGGGCTGGTAATGCAAATGCTACTAGTGGGCCTGCAGCATGAATTGTGCCACCCACACAAGTAGCCTTAAAGAGGGAACTCAGGCCTGCCACTGCAGTGCCTGCACGCAGTTTGTTAAACTGCCATGTTGTTCTGACAAGTGCACTCACTTGCCAGACCTTACCCTTCCCATGCACATCAGACACCCCTATGGTAGGTCCAAGGTACCCCCTGGGCAGGGTGCAGTGCATGTGAAAGGTAGGACATGTACTAAGGTGTGTACCATGTCCTGACAGTGAAATAACCTCCATTTCGTTTTTCAATGTGGAAAGGCCATCTTGCCCATAGGATAGAATGGGGAGGCTGTGTAATATGTTTTCCAGCCTATCTCCCCAAAGGCTTAAGATGGAGAGATGAAGCTTAGTGTGCCTGAACTTACAATGTAATAACACATCTTTTTATGAAGGTGGTTTTTGCATTGTGTGTTTAGAAGCCACTCTTTTAGAAGTGACTGGGTTTTTGTGCTCTAACATTTCTGTGTGTCTCTGCCTGGTTGTGGATTGACTGTCTGGATTTGAAAGTGATAGGATCTGGGGAATGTCTTGACCCAGGGGAGGAGGTGAGACAGCAGCAGGCTGACCTGCATCTGGAGTGTAGGGGGAAGGAGTAGCCCCTAGAGGTGAAGAGGCCTGGGCTGCAGCCATAAACCAATGGCTCCGGCCCCTGCTGAGTGATTGAGGATCCAGACCCCCACTATCAAAGGAATAAGGTGTCACTGGCAGGGAGGCACCCAGAACTGGTTTGAACAGGGGTCAGTGCCCCCCTGAACACAAAGACTTCAAAGACATTTAGGGGTATACCTATGAGAGCTGAAGCCCCTGAACTTTGGAGAAATGGATTGATCAAGATTGAACAAGACTGAAGCTACTTGTGGTCAAGAGGAACCTTTGCCAAGGAAGAAACAGCTGAAGAGACTAAAGGACTGACCCTTGCTGTGTGTTCAGGGGCTGGCCTGCAGTTTTGCTTTAACCAAGGAGAGGCTGAAGGGACTTTGCTGTGTGCTGTGTCTCCCTGCTTGAAAGGACTTTGCTGTGTGCTGTGTCCGGAAGTAACTTATCCCCAAGGGCCCAAGGTGAGCTGACTCCCTGTTGCGGAAACTCAGGAACACAAACGTTTCCAGGAGAGTCTCAGCGACGCTGTGTGCGTGTGCTTTTTGCAGCCTGAGACCCTCGTAAGAAGTGCCCTGTTATCGTGTGCACCGGAGTCCAAGTGAGTCTCAGCGACGCTGTGTGCGTGTGCTTTGTGCAGCCTGAGACCTTCGTGAGGATTGCTCTGTTATCGTGTGCACCGGAGTTCAAGTGAGTCTCAGCGACGCTGTGTGCGTGTGCTTTGTGCAGCCTGAGACCTTCGTGAGGATTTTTTTTTTTTTTTCTCTTTTCCTTATATGACCTCCGTAGCTATAGCAACCTCTCGACCTGGTCCACCTCTGGTGCATATAACTTGGTGGTTCCAATCTCAGCTGGTGTTCTTTACGGGGAACGCCCGTATTATACACAACCTGAGCTGACTCAGAGGTTTTAATCATTGGAACTTATCCTATACCTTAATCCAATCTGATCTAATCGAAAGATGGATCATCCAACAAGTTCCAAAATATCCCAGTATCTGGCCTTTCTCTATATACATTTACCCTCTGATCTAAAGCTCTAAAATATCTTACAGAATTCCAGCAGGCATTCCAGGTAGGAAGAACCATCTGACGCCACAATTTACAAATCTCTCTCCTGGCCAACAAGATCAAGTAAAACACTAATTTATGTTGCAACCCTATCGGGTCTCGCACCCCACCCGACATAGATACAATGCCAAATAAAATAAGAAGTGGGCTTACCTCCACATCAGTACCCAGGGCCCTAGAGATAGTCTTACCCACGTCTCTCCAAAATTCTTGTATCTTGGTGCAGGAGGCGAATACCTGGACGTCATCTGCATTCTGGAAACCACATCTCAGACAACTAGCTTCTCCACCGCCCTATATTCTGGATATTTTAAGAGGGGACCAGTATATCCTGTGGAGTGTGAAAATGTGGTTTCTTCTGAGTGAAGCAGATTTAATCAGTGGGTAAAGAATGTCTATAGATACTTGCCATAAATCTTTCAGCTCTTCACTCGGCAAGTAGTTCTCCCAGACCCGGTATGGTTTTTCCATCTTTCTATCTACTGCAGCCAGAAGATGGTTATACCATTGAGCCACTTCTTACTTCCTCGGGGCCAGATCTTGTAATTCGTTTTCCACAGGATTATCTTCCAAAAGGGACAAGCGTTGACTCTTACACCAAGATAAGAGCTGGTAAAACTTGAACCTAGACAGAGCTCCACTCGTAATATGGCACCAAAAGTCCCAAGGATGACATTTATTACCCACTACGACGTCCTTCCAGTGTGAGACTCCGGCCTCTTTTAGTGGCTGAGCTAGAGCATCCAAAAGACACTCCGGTGTTCCAGGAGAGCCCCACACCGGTGCCCAATCGCTATAATAGGAAAGTCCCAGGCAGTCTCGACAATCCGACCATAGCTTGGCCGCCATACGCAACATCTTCAGACGGATTTTTTTTTTTAAACTTAGGGGAGCCGAATTTTTACATGAATCCTAACTCCACTACACCGTCGAGCATAGCTTTAAACATGCTACCAATCAACCAGTCATCTGGGGTAAGCAATAACATCCTACAATTTTTTAATTGGTAAGCCCAACAATAGAGCTGGAGGTCTGGTAAGCCCATGCCCCCTTGCGTTAATTTGCGCCTAAGTTTTTTCCAGGACAGCCTGATCCCTTTACCTGCCCAGATAAAGGAGGATATCTTGCCCTGAATTTTAAGAATGTTAGCTTTTGCAAATTCTAGTGGAATATTATTGAAGAGATAGGTGTATTTCGGAAGGACACACATTTTGATCAAGTTAACCCGACCATAATGGGAGAGTGGAATATTCTGCCATCTTTTTAATAGAACATCAACCTCTTTAGAAACTCTATCTAGATTAGTTTTTGGAATTTCTCTAAGGTCCTGAGTTATTATAACTCCGAGATATCTAAGCTCCCTAGCAAAAATCCCTTCCTGATCAGTGATGTTCCATGCCATAATCTCAGTTTTGTCGTTGTTTATTTCATAGCCAGAGAATTTCCCAAAAATCTGGGCTTCAACAAGAAGCTCCGGGAGTGTAGTGTCGACATTAGAGGATAATAAAATTAAATCATCCGCATAGAGTGCTAGTTTCCTCACAACCCCATTTACTTCAAAAGGAGCGATCTTCTTATTTAGTCTTAAACTCTGGGCTAAAGGTTCAATGTATATATCGAATAGAATAGGGGACAATGGGCAACCCTGCCTGGTACCACGCCCTATATTAACAACAGGAGAAAGGCTACCATTGACCAGGATCCGAGCCCGAGGTGATTTATATATTTTTTTAATAACTTCTCTAAAACCGTCGGCAAAGCCAAAGACCTTCAGGGTCCTATCCAGGAAATGCCAATTCACACGAACGAAGGCTTTGGCTGCGTCGACAGTAATGATTGAAAGAGGGAGACCCTGTGATGACGCCAGATCCACCGCCCCAATTAAAGTGTGTACCAGTTCTGACATCTGCCTGCCCGGGAGAAAGCCCTTTTGATCCTCGTGAATTATTGGCCCTATGATCTTGCAAAGCTGATTATTTAAAATCCCAGCAAAGACCTTATAATCGACATTTAATAATGAAATTGGCCGATATGAATGGCACTGGGATGGATCCTTACCGGGCTTCAGAATCAAAGTGATAACTGCGTCACTCCAGGAGTCAGGCAGTGGGGATGTACCGTTTAAGATCTCATTATACAATTTCAACCAGACCGGGATAATTTCCTCCCTCAACATGGAATAAACCTCAATCGGGATCGCATCGGGGCCTGCCGCTTTCCCTTTTTTAGCTGTATCTAAAACAGATAATATCTCACTCCTTGTTATTTCTAGTGAGAGAATTTCTTGACTAGCCTCAGTTATTTTTGGAAGCTGTTTCTCTTTAAGCCACCTATCAATATGTTCCTCTACACCCTGAAGGTCTTCTCGATATAGCTCCTGAAAAAATTGCGCAAAAGCCTCTTCTATATTCCCTTTATCCTCTGTGAGTTCTGTACCCATTTTAATCTTACTAATATAATTGTTAGCTCTATCGACCCTGCTCTTCATGGCAAGAAGCTTGCCACAGTTCTCCCCTTGGTCAAAGTCCCTCATTTTGCTTGCCTCCCATTTTTAAAGTAAGATCTCTTCAGACTTAAGTCTGAACTTCAGCTGGAGCTCCTCAATTCTCTTTATTAAGGTATCGTTCTCTGCTTCAAGAGGACAGCTCGCCTTTAAATCTGCTTCTGCCCCTGCTATCTGTAATTCTAAATCGGCCAGTTCTTTCCTCTCGCCCCTAGCCCACCCCACAACAGCCCCTTTTAGTAACCCTCTCATCCAGGTCTTAAAGGTATCCCAGACAATATACAGGGGGGCAGACCCTACGTTGTTTTGGAAGAAAGTAGCAATTTCAAACTTCAAAAAACCAGGAGTTGAAGGTTACAAAAGAAATCTCCTATTTAATGTCCATCTCCGCAGAGTGAGCTCTAAAGGGAGTTCCAGGTTAAGAGCTATGGCACCATGATCAGATAGATGTATAGGCAAATATTTGATTAAGCTAACTTTATCAAGATCTGAATGCTCCTTAAATATGTAATCGATTCTAGAGTAATGGGAATTCTTCTTGCTATAAAAGGAGTACTCCCTACTCTCTCCCATTTTTTTCCGCCATACATCACAGAGGTTAAGATTTTTTAAATATTCAAAAGATGAACTTTAACGCGCAGAACTGCTATCTGCTTTCGAGGGGAGGACCTATCTAGCTTGTTATTTAAGAGCACATTGAAATCTCCTCCCAATATCAGAGGAGCCTCATAATCGGCCAAGGCAAGACAGAGATTGTTCAGAGGTGTAGTATCGTCCTCATTGGGCCCATAATAGCTAGCTAATGTGTATTTAGACTCCTGACATTTAATTTCCGCTATAACCCAACGTCCTCTGTCATCTACCTGTGACTTGATAAGCTCAGCTCCTGAATTCCCTTTTAGTATAACGGCAACCCCCTTCGAGCAGCATTGCTGGTCAGAAGCTATATTCTTATCAACCCATCTTTGTTTTCCAAATAGTACCTTACATTCTGCTTGTAGAAGGTGGGTCTCCTGGATCATAAGGATCCTAGCTGAACTATTTTTAAGTATTGAAGAATCAGGCGCTGTCTTCCTTTAACTCTTAAGCCGTTAACATTCCAACTTAAAATTTCAAGATATCGATTCCCTCCCGAACAGGTCTATCCCCCACCATTATCCTGACTCCACCCTCTGCTGTAACTACTGGAGGATGTTATGTCACATGAAATTATTATTACTTTAAAAAAAAAAATCCAATGCTCCCCACCAACAAATGTGAAAATCCCCACTACCCCCCAACCCCCCCAAACCCCCCCAACCCACCCACGGGAACCCTCCCTGACTACCCATTGGCAATAGAATATTGCCTTTCGAGCCGGAGCCCCCTAGCCTCCAACGTAGATAAAGAAATCAAAATAACAATAAATGCTGAATTCCCTTAATCCATAAACTATAAGCTGGATTTAGTTTGTGCCAAGAAGCTATCTACTTCCTCTTGAAACCTGAAATTATACATTCTATTTGTCCAAACAACTTTTAAAAAGGCAGGAAATCGCAGCTGGACTTGAGCTCCCTGGTCCCTTAATGTGTCCATCCGCTTTCCCAGTTCCCATCTCCTATCTTCTGTGACCCGAGAGATATCGGATCGAATTCTGAAGGAGGCATCATGAACCTGTATTGTCTTAAGTTTGAGGGCCACCCCCAGTAGTTGCTCCTTAAGAAGATAGGATTGGATGTATACTAGAATTTTCCTAGGCTTTTTCCGAGCAGGGTTCAACTTAAAGTGGTCCCTGTGGACTCGCTGGATCTCGGTTTCCCAAACTGATGCCGCTGCGATCTGGGGAAAGGCATTAGTCAAAATGTCTATAACATAGGATTTTAAGTTATCACCTTCCAATCCTTCTTTTAAGTCTAAAATCCTGATGTTATTCCTTCTTTAAATATTTTCAAGCCTCTCCAATCTCTCCGCCAAGTCCCGCTCTCTTTCTTTCAGTCTAACCACTTCTTGGGTGTTATCTTTAACCTCCTGACCTAGTTCCCCTACTTTATGTTCAAGGGCCTCCATCCTATGCGTCGGTGCCAACAGGTTTTCCTCTAAACCAGTGCAGGTATCTTGTATCTTTTTTTGATTTGTTTCAGACGTAGAGAAGCGAGCTCCAATCTCCGCCGATAAGTGCCTTAACATCCCGTGTAATGTATCCGGACTCTGCGCTGCTACCTCTGAAGACGAATCCCCTACCTCACCTCGTTCATCTTGACAGCCCCCCCCCTTCCATAGAGGTTGTCTCACTTAACGGAGCAAATCGGTTGGAAAGTGGGATAGAAGGGTTTAGTTCCAAGGATTCTCCTGCTGCAGACCCAGCCTGTTTTACGGGTTCCATACTGCCCTGAGAATTAGCCATAAAATAGGACCTGAATGAGGGAGTCCCCTTTGAGGAGACCAGGTTCTTATTTTTCTTCCTGCTCTTCGCTGGGGTAAACTTAGCAGATTTATTGAGAGGCTGCCTGTGCTTATGACTATTTACTGAAGTCTCAGTGGCTTGACACGGTTGTTGCGCAGGAGGATCTCTACCCAGAAAGGTACGTGATAGGGGCCCCAGGTACAGGATTATTTGGCTTTAACGGACCCCCCTTGATAGCCTCGGTTTGTCCAGGTTGCTGAGTAGCTAACTCCATGGAGTAGAAGGCAGGCTCATATCTTAATTTAGTTATTTTGTTTGACTGATCACTGGGTATAACAGGCCTGGCCACTGAAAAGCTCCTTTCTGCAACGCCTTTTACCACTGTGCCTGGTTCTGTATTGAGTTCTAAGTAATACCTGCCAAAGGTGGGGAACCTCGTTTCAAGGGAAGATATGTCAGTGAGACTGCCCCTGCAATAGTTCAATAAATAACCAGAAGACTGGTCGTGTAAAGAGCACCGGGCACGACGACACTCAGCTAGCGCCTCCGCTGCCCTAAAAAGCGCTAGAACGGAGCCGCCACACATCCAGAACTCAGCGGGCGACAAACAAAATTGTTGCCCCCCCTTACTGCATCTCGTATTTTCACGTTTTCTCTTCACTCTCTGACCACTATGCTTCGCCTCCCTAAGCTACGGATAGCCGGAGGTGTCAGACCCCACCTGCAGCCGTCCGATAAGGCGAGACCGCACCAGTCTCCAGCTCCGCTCCGCTCCGAGCAATCACGCCACCCAGGGAGACAGCGGAGACAGCGGAGCCCGGCACGCCTCACAACGCCTCGCAAAGATCACCCCGCAGGATTCAGTGAGCCCCTCAGAATCCAGAGGGAAAGGGCGGCAGTCCCGCACCGAAGGTAGGCACAAAATCTCGGGGAAATTCAGCTCCTAGAGCCCATAACAAAGGCTAGAGGGCGGACGACTCGCGACCGGCTAGCTAGCTGGCCGCCATGTTCCCTTCCTCCCCAGTGTATCAGTCCGACCTTCATGAGGATTGCCTTGTTATCGTGCACCCGGCGTTCAAGTGAGTCTCAGCGACGCTGTGTGTGTGTGCTTCATGCAGCCTGAGACCTTCGTGAGGAGTGCCCTGTGATCGTGCACCCGAAGCTCAAGTGAGTCTCAGCGACGCTGTGTGCGTGTGCCCTGTTGCAGTCTGAGATCTTCGTAGCATTAGCGGCCCGGATCGGCAGCCCCGGAGGAGCTGAGCCACTGGCCCGAGCCCGCCGTTACCAGAGCGGGACTTTGAACCAACCTCGTCGAGGGAGGGCCCGAGTCCTACTGCCCGGAATTACCAAAGATTGCATCGGAGGCCCAAGTCGCGGGAAGAGGAGAGGAGAGTGAGGTCGCACCCCTAGGTAACGTGTGTCGACGCCTGGGGCTGGGTGCGGGCTCGGAGGGAGACGCTCTCGGCCTCTCCCATTCCTGCAGCGTGAGCCTCTGCTTCGGCTCGTATCGCGGCCCGTGCCTTTGCCAACGGAGTGGCAGTGCCGGGGCCGGAGTGCGGAGCTGCACTTTTTGTTTACAGCATACCCGTGTGGGGGCAACTGTTGACAGAGGCTGACTGCGAGTCAGTACGAGTGGCGGAGAGACCGCCTGAGGCACCATGATCGGTGCTGGAGCATATTACGCATTGCATTATTTCTGCATAACAAACTACCTGATTGTCGTATTACGCATTGCATTCTTTCTGCATAACGAACTACCTGATTAGTGTATTACACATTGCATTGTTTCTGCATAACGAACTACCTGATTAGTGTATTACACATTGCATTATTTCTGCATAACTGAACTACCTGATTGCCGTATTACGCATTGCATTATTTCTGCATAACGAACTACCTGATTGTCGTATTATGCATTGCATTGCTTCTGCATAACGAAATACCTGATTGTTGCATTACGCATTGCATTATGTTTACATTACCAAGTGCCTGATGCTAGCATTACGAACTGCATTATCGTTATATTGCAAAGTGCCTGATTCGAGCATTACAAACTGCATTATTTCTACATTGCAAAGTGCCTGATTCTAGCATTACGAACTGCAGAGCATTGCATTAGGACTGCAGTGGAACGTTTAGAAGTGCTCATTAATATCGCCAGAACTTACAAGGGCTGGCTGGCCTAACAACCAGCCAGGAAGAATAGTACAAATACGCATATGTTGGATTTATATCATGTGGTCTTATCGTATATCTTTTTATATAAATTTATACTCGCTTTTATAAAACTCATGTGGAGTCCATTTGTGGTGTCATCATTGGGTTGCTGTGAGCGATTGCAAATACTTTACACATTTACCTTGAAGATAAGCCTGGCTGCTCGTGCCAACCTACCAAGGGGGTGAGCGGGGGCTATCTGCGAACGTGTCCTTCCTTTCCCTGATGTGAGAACGAGGGTCCCTGTTTGGCCTAAGGTACCTACCTCAGCCAACCAGGGATCCCGGGTCTAACAGTTAGTCTGCGAAAAACATTAACGCTTTGCTTAAGACACCACCTGTATATCCTCTGCAGAAAGCAGTCAACCTAATTTGGTATAGCAGTCACTTATTTTCTAAATATCATTCCACTGCAAAAAAAAAAAAAGTTAAAACATTGTCATTTCACAGCATTCACTCTGGACAAAAGCCACATTTTGAAGAAACACAATGCCAAGAAGGCAAAGATGGCTCTCATCACTAAAGAAAGGGAAACTATTCCTCCCAGAAAACACCTTCAAAGCTGCTGTTAAAACCCTCATGCTCTTGCACCTGGATGATGTCTAGACCCTGCTTCATAGCATCCACACTGGTCCCCCTTAAGGGCACTGTATGCCGCAATCAATCTCATTCATGTCTTGAAGAAGTAAGATCACATTGCCTCCATCCTGCTGGAACTCCACTGATTCCCCTTGTTAGCCTGTATTATGTTCAAAACCAGTTGCATCATTTACAAAGCCATCACAGGCAGCACACCTGCTTATCTAGGTGACAAGCTCACAGACTCTCAGCACAGACACACAGCCAACACACTTAAGTCAAAAAACTGTTAAACAGAAAAATACCAATACAATATGCGTTCTCCATCTAAGCACTCAGGGGCAGATTTACAAGCCCCTTGCGCCACTTTTGCGTCATTTTTAACATAGGAAAATTGACGTACGGGTGGCGCAAGGGGCTTGTAAATAAGCCCCTCAGTATCAGAAACAACATCCCTGTAACCATCAGGACCGTCCTAGCCCTACTCCAATTTAGGAAAGAGTTAGCTGAAGAACCACCTTTTTAAAGATACTAACAGTCCACTTCTGCACCTGGAACCCAGCTACCTCTTCAGTCATTCGTCGACTGCACCTTTGCCCGTGACCATTTACAGTGTTGCGCTGCCTTTTTTGTTACGTTTACTCTATACAAATGCCACATTCTATATACAAACATACATACATAAATAGATAAATAACAGTGTTAGCGGAGAGAGATTTCACAGAGGAATAAGACACTTTGAAAAGTTTTTTACAGTCATAAAATGTGGCTTACTAAATTAATCTAGAGTTAAAATTATAATTCTGGAGCCAAAGACATTTAGCTTCATGAGATTTGGTTTTAGCATTGGTCAAGAGGGAATCGAACCAAGGTACATTTTTCAAACAAAAGCTGCTCCATTTCAATTGGGATGCGACAAGCGAGTTAGCAACAATAGTTATTCAGCGGCAAAATGAGGGATAGAGTTCAGATGGAGAGTCATTCTGAGCCGGCATGGGAGAAGCGCTAAGTTACTTAACCAGAATTGTAGGAGAGATTTTAGACCAGATTTAATAAATGAGGGCATCCCTGAAGGATTTTAAAAGAGTGATAAGGGGTTAACATTAAAACCAAGGAATATATGGTCCTATCCAACTGTGGATTAGAAGACAAGTTAAAAAGGACCTTCTTCAGCTCAGAGACGACCCAGATTTTCACCTTTAGACAGGGTTGGACTAAAAATCAATGCTCAAGTCAGTCAGCAGATCCGAGAGGTTAGAGGTCATCTTATCTGCAAAATCATTCTAATCAGTAGTCAAAATCTCCATAAAATCTATTATTGAAGCAGATAACTACTGTGGTCTGCTTCAACTGAGGGAGACAAATACTCATCTGCTGGCCTTGACAGATCCCATGGACAACTCAGAACTGCCGCTAGCACTTGGAAGGTGTGGAGTGCCTGAATCCTGAATTCCCTACATCCAGCGCTTTGGTTTGAAATCAACCAAACTAAGGATACATAAATATATGTTCTACCATACTGGAACAACCATCAAGAAATTGGGATACCTAAGTCATATTTAAGCTGAGAAGATGTAGTAAAGTGATCAGCTTTCATTAAAACATCTCTTAACAGAGTTGTTCAACAAAACATTGTCTCACTCACAGAGCTCCATCATTAGAGGAACTAACTAACCCAGAAAAAAAAACATGCTCTGGCAAAGAGCATTGAGAAAAAGTGATGCATCAGATTCAAACAGCGCATATACAGAAATGCACAGGTGACTAACAGGCAAACCAGCCACTCAGACACCAAGCCACCTCAATCATGCATTTATGAATCAATCATTTAGTGAGTAGCCAGTATATGACCATTACCGGTCAAACCAAAACTTCCAGCAGAGGCACAAAGTTTTCACCTTGTGGTGTACAAATGCTCAGGGCATACTTCCTTGGTGTTGCATGCCCAAATCCTTTGGAAAACTGTCCAAACCCCTCCCAACAAAGGGTAACATTTGAAACTCTCCTACAATGGCAAGTACAACACACATTTCCAAAATGCTTAAGAAAAAAAAAGACTGGGATATACCTTCCCTCCTGTGGCTAATGCACAATTATGTCATTAAATTGTGATGCTGCTGGTGCCCTTTATGCTCTTTGGTGTAGTGTATGCTCACAAACGTCGTGGGGGGGGTCTTCATGGTGTTGCTCTATAATACAATGGGGCAAAAGGAACTACATTTTCCATCTGTGCAGCTCGACAGACCTTTTGAATAACCTGAGTGTGTAAAAAACCCTGTCCTACTGTACATCACTCAGTAATGCTACCCTGAAATCGAAGCAATCAGGGCTCCTCACCTTGAATACTTTGATGGTGCTTGCCTGCTTGCTGTTAGAGATGGAGCTCCTTACTCCAGCAAGTGTGTTCATCTCCACGGAAGCAGCATGAGAAACCCTTGGCTATTGTGCCTTTGAGGTAGGTACAGCACACATTGAAAGTGGAAATAGACTTAAACCATAGTTTTTGTAATAAAAGGGACCCCTTCCAGAATAAAACCAATGCTTTAGATAATGCGCACTCCCTTGCACTATGGCACGCAGGTGCAGTGGCTGCCAGCACAAATCGGGGGTGGTGGGGCGGGGGAGACGTAAAAAAAAAATAAAAAAAAATCACTTACCTTATTGCCATGTCCCGCGTCTCTCCTCCATCAGACTCAGCTAAACCAGGAAGCACTGCCAGGCTCCACTGACCAATCACAATGCTGCAATGCATCGTTGTGATTGGTAAGCACCCAGGCTCCCCTGACCAATCACAATGCTGCAATGCAGTGTTGGGATTGGTCTGAGCGCTGTGGCTCAGTGCTCAGACGGGAACTGTGGGCCTGGACATGTTCTCCATGCAGGCTGTAATGCAGCCTGCATGGAGGACATACAAAGTGCGCATGATGGTTTGGCCGGCCCAAGAGGGCCAGCCAAAGAGTCGTTGCGCACTTAGGAGTGGGCAAACCACTCCTACCCATGCCTGCTCTGAGAGAAGAGCAGCCCTGCCCGCCGCCTGCGAAGCAGATGTAAACAATAACATCACATTATTATCATTTTATTGTTCCTTAGATACACTGCTTAAAAGCAGTGGGGCGATGCTCCTCCGCCTTCGCAGAGGAGCCGCCACTGGACTGCACAGGTGTGTCCATTGTTGCATGGTTGTCAAAAATGGCCCAAACCACGTGGTGTGAAAAAATGCACCATATCTTAATAGACATGTCACATTTTTTCTCTCTCCCAAGAGCAGCACAGCAAACTTGGTGAAGTGTTGCCTTGTGTCAAAGAATAGTAAAAGTGGGCTTCAATGTCACACACTCTCACTCACTTTCACTGACACACACATCCTCACACATACAGACACATTTGCTCACACATATACGCTCTCTCTCACTTATGTACACTCTCACCCTTCAACCTGTACACAACATACATTATAAAACATTTTACTTACCATAGCTGTCACCAAAGGTCCCGTTCTAGCAAATTGTACTCCATTTTATTTACACTAATAGTGAATAATAGAAAATTATTCACTATTAGTATAATAAAAACAGGCAGGAAATAAGGAATGCAGAGCAACCTCTGTGTTCTTGGCACTGATTCTGCCACCTTAGAGGGTAAGGGCTACAAATGCAGTGCCAGGGGCCATAGGGCACAAACCAGGGGCCACAGATGCGACCCCCTAGCGACCTCTGAATTAATATGTCCTGTGAACGTTTGGAAAAAGCGATATTGGAAAGCTCGTCATATTGGTTTGTTTGAAAAGAGAGGCTAAATATAACCAAGCACAAGTTGCCTTTGGGGCATCCTACAAGAAAAGAAAGCGCCATAGTACTCAAGTGTTGTTAGTGGTAGACATTTCGTACCAGTTTGATGTAGTTCTGCACCCACATTTACATAGACCGACCATTACAATATAGCTGTTACTTTTAATTGCCACGTGTTTCTACTTTCCTCATGTCACAAATCTCTCCAGCTCCCGGGGGCTTAAAAAACTCTACCTATGAACGATTAAAAATAAAACTATTTATGGTTTCTAAGTTATGATGGATGAAGTGCATTTTTAATAGGTAGTTTCACAAGGAAAGCGAAAAAGAAAATGTGGCGTTGTAATTTCTGTTCTCCCTAATTCCATTTCAGCACACTGCCAAAGTTACTTCCCGTGCGCAATAGTTTTCCATAATTATTTTAATATGGTAAACACAGATTAAAGTCATATTACATATCAGCACAAACTTAATTATGTGTATTTAAGTCAACTACAATTTTGTATTAATATATTCCATATATTTTCCATAGTTTCAGCTTTTTTAGGGCAAACTGCTTTGAACTGCATAGGGGAATTTTCTGGTTAATAACTTCTCATTGACCATTTTGGTTTATGGTCTGACCTTGGTTACATTGTTGGGCAGTGTTTCAATGAATATTAATTGTAATAAATGCTTGTCAATGAATTTTTTCCCCCAAGAGATGCCTATTATTTCTCTGTTTTTGAGCTAAGTTTAACAGTGGTGAAACCTGGGAAATACCATAGTGCGGGGTGCATGGTTCAAAGAAAGGCTAAATGACCTCTTAAAGTCTCAACAAAACCAGCAAGCTTTACTTTTCCTTGATTATTTTCAAATTAAATGAGACATGTGCTTTAGTTAAAAATGTTCTATTTTGTTCAATATCTCTGACAAACATACCGAAAACGTGCTATTGCTCTTTGTTTTTGTTGCTTAGCCTGTCCACCATTTTGGAAGCTGCTACAGATTTTGAAATAGGGAATTAGAATGGAGGATATGGGGAAGTGTAGTCTCTAGATCTGTTATAAAAGCAAATGCGCCAAGCAAATCATTAATTTTTGTTTTACTCACTACAAATAAGAAAATCCTATCTTTATATTGCACTTTCGCTGCAGTAGCAAAAGTGCAGCACCACTTTCTGTCCTACTCTGTAGTCATTACCGCCTCAACTGGCATGTTTTTCCCAGTCCTTAATTCCAAGGTAAAGTATTCACACCGTTTCTGGCCATTCATTTGCCCTCTTCAACTATAATTTTTTTTTCTTATCTTTCCCTTCATTCATTACCTGTTTCCGCTGGAAAAACGTTGTTCGCTTCGCCCCCCATAAAGTGAATTTTCAGGTAAGATTATAATGTAATCTATGTTGCTCATTTTGTGAAGTAATTTGTGGAGACCTTGTAGGATTAGGCAATCACTCCCCAGTTATCTTTCCTAATCATACGTAGTCTCTATTGCATCACTCTCCTTCTCTGGGACAGTAAAAGGTACATGGCCTTCCGAAGTGTCTGTTGCTTCACTGGCGTTCTTTTCTGACCTCTTTAGAGGCGAAGATTGAATTGGGCAGTGGATAGCCCAGACCAAGTGTACATTTTACCAGCTGCTGGCCACTTAGGCCTGGTAATGCCTATGGTGCATGATGACATCATCGTATAGCTAGCTATACGATGGCGTCATCCAGTCTCTACAACTACTGAGACACCAGAATCAGAGTATTCTGCATTTGTGGTTTTGGTGTCTCTTCTTTTTGTATTTAGGTCCTCATCACCTTTAACAAGTCAGTGCCCAGTTCTCTAACTGTGCCATGTTGATAATGGCATCTCATGCCATGCTGCAAGCCATGAGCGTAGATCTCTTAGCCCTGCTCAAAAATCAGTTTCCTAATAATGGAACGGGACGAGGTTCTTTGAGCCCAGAAATCAACTGAATATGTAAAGCGAGATGGTGTTTTAATCACTGGCTCAAAAGTTGGGATTCTGTTCCTGGGAAGGAAGAAAAAGTTCTCTAAACAGGTGTGCCTAGACCAAGGTCATGAAGACTGTCAACAAGATTGTCTCATGTTGCCCTCACACACCCAAGGGGATGTCATGCTTCATCATAGGGTGGTGCTCCTCGTCGGGCTGGTGCTGCAATGCCCTACGGGTAACCCGAAGGGTCACTTTGGCGGAGATCTTTATGAGATTGCTGTATGATGAGTGCAAGTGAGGTGATAAGTGTGGTGCAGTAGTGATGCATGATTGGGGGTTAAAACTGATAGAGGAGGTCGCAAGCTGTCCTTTAATAAGTGTGCGGCCCTGTCAGAGATAAAAACCTATAACAGGCAAATGCTACACTAGAGGTTTTAACCCCTTCCATGCTCATGACGAATGGTTCCGTCATGAGCACAAGTTCAAGTGTGCTCATGACGGAACCATTCCCTCATGAGCACATGCTCAGGAAATCCCTCTGCTGCAGACAGCAGAGGGATTTCCCTTTTTTGCCTGGGGAGGTGGGGAAGAGCTTCCCCAACCTCCCCAGGCCTGTTTTTGAATTTCATTGCAATGACGATCGCGTGCATGGCGCGCTATCGTCATTGCAACGAATTCGAAACTGAAACTTAGTTTCAGTTTCTCAGTTTCGGTGCTTGTGGGGCTATCTCAGCCCCCTGAACACCGAAAAAGATGAGAGAGGTATCGTTGGAAATGGGAGAATCTCCCCTTTCCAATGGTACCTTTCCTAGTGGATCCCTGCTTGGGGATCACCCAGGAGGGTGATCCCCAAGCAGAGATCCACCCACTAGCACCAGGGAGGGGGAGCGGCCCCTGGGCAAGGGCCTTGCTCCCCATATTTGTTTGGCCGCAACAGTCTATCTGCCCCCCCCGGGGGGCAGAAAGCCCACTAGAAACCAGGGATTGTTTTTTTTTATTGATGTTGGGGTGGGGGCTGCCCAAAAAGGGCATGGCAATGCCCCCAGCACCCCCCAGAGAAATGTCAGTCTTTCTGCCACCCCAGGGGGCAGACGGGGGCAGTAGCCCCCAATCTGCCCCCCGGGGAAGCAGAAAGCCCATTAGAAACCAGGGATTTTTTTTTTATTGATGTTGGGGTGGGGGCTTCCCAAAATGGGTATGACAATGCTCCCACCCCCAGTGAAATTCCAGTCTTTCTGCCCCCCCGGGGGAGCATATGGGGGCAGTAGCCCATAATCTGCCCCCGGGGGGGGGCAGAACGCCCATTAGAAATCAGGGATTTTTTTTATTGATGTAGGGGTGGGGGCTGCCCAAGATGGGCAGGCCAATGCCCCCACCCCCCCAAAAAATGCAACAGTCTTTCTGCTCCCCCCAGGGGCAGACGGGGGCAATAGCCCCTGATCTGCCCCCGGGGGGCAGAAAGCCCACTAGGCACCAGGGATTTTTTTTTTATAATGTAGGGGTGGGGGCTGCCCAGAATGGGCATGATAATGCCCCCACCCCAAAAACAATTACCACAGTCTTTCTGCCCCTCCCCGGGGGAGGGCAGAAAGCCCTCTAGGCCTCAGAATTTTTTTTTTTATTATTCAGGGTTGAGGTCAGCCCAGAATGGGCATGCCAATGCCCACACCTCCCCCCAAAAATGCCACAGTCTTTCTGCCCCCCTGAGGGGTGGATGGGGCAGTGGCCCCTGATCTGCCCCAGGGGGGGGGCAGAAAGTCCACTAGGTGCCAGCGATTACACTGGCTTTTTTTATGCGAGGGGGTGGGGGCTGCCCAGAATGGGCATACCAATGCCACACCTCCCCAAAAAAATGCCACAGTCTTTATGCCCCTCCAAAGGGTGGATGGGGGCAGTGGCCCCTGATCTGCCCCCGGGGGGGCAGAAAGCCCACTAGGTGCCAGCGATTACACTGGCTTTTTTTATGCTTGGGGGTGGGGGCTGCCCAGAATGGGCATACCAATGCCCCCACCCCCCAAAAACATAGCCACAGTCTTTCTGCCCCCCTTAGGGGCATATTGGGGCAACCCCCTCCCCCCCCGATTCCCGCCCAGGGTGGCAGAAAGCCCACTAGGCACAGACTTGTTTTTAGCAATGTGCCTACCTGTGGATTTTGGGCCCTAGCTCTGCCGGCACCAAGGGAAACCTAGCAAACCTATACATTTTTGAAAACTAGACACCCAGGGGAATCCAGGATGGGGTGACTTGACTGGCTCTCACCAGGTTCTGTTACCCAGAATCCCTTGCAAACCTCAAAATGTGTAAAAAAAAACACATTTTCCTCACATTTCTGTGGTGGCAAGTTCTGGAATCTGCGTGGATCCAGAAAATTCCACCCACCCCGCATTCCCCAAAGTCTTCTGAGAAAAATGGTACCTCACTTGTGTGGGTAGGCCTAGTGCCCGCAACAGGAAACAGCCCAAAACACAACGTGGACACACCACATTTTACACTGAAAACTAACACTATTTTGCAAAGTGCCTAGCTGTAGATTTTGAACCCTAGCTCTGCCGGCACCTAGGGAAACCTAGCAAACATATACATTTTTTAAAACTAGACGTACAGGGGAATCCAGGATGGGGTGACTTGTCTGGCTCTCACCAGGTTCTGTTACCCAGAATCCCTTGCAAACCTCAAACTTTGTAAAATAAAACACATTTTCCTCAAATTTCGGTGGTGGAAAGTTCTGGAATCTGCGTGGATCTACAAAATTCCACCCACCCCACATTCCCCAAAGTCTTCTGAGAAAAATGGTACCTCACTTGTGTGGGTAGGCCTAGTCCCCGCGACAGGAAACGGCCCAAAACGCAACGTGGACACAACACATTTTCACAGTGAAAACTGACCCTTTTTTTGCAAAGTGCCTAGCTGTAGATTTTGAACCCTAGCTCTGCCGGCACCTAGGGAAACCTAGCAAACCTGTACATTTTTGAAAACTAGACACCCAGGGGAATCCAGGATGGGGTGACTTGTCTGGCTCTCACCAGGTTCTGTTACCCAGAATCCCTTGCAAACCTCAAAATTTGTAAAAAAAAAACACATTTTCATCACCTTTCTGTGGTGGAAAGTTCTGGACTCTGTGTGGATCCACAAAATTCCACCCAGCCCGCATTCCCCAAAGTCTTTTGAGAAAAATGGTACCTCACTTGTGTGGGTGGGTCAAGTACCCGCGACAGGCAAGGGCCCAAAACCTATTGAGGCGACTTCAAAATTACCTATCACAAAACAACCTGGTTTTGCAAGGGGGGGTCCCATGAGTTTTTGGCCTCTGGCTTGGCGGCCATCCAGGGAAACTTACCAAACCCACACATTTCTGAAAATTAGACACCCTGGGGAGTCCAGCAAGGTATGGCTTACGTGGGTCCCCCAACATTTCCCTACCGAGAATCCCCTGCAAACCTCATATTTAGCTGAAAAAATCACTTTTTCTCAAATTTCTGTGTGGAAAGTTCTGGAATCTGCGTGATCCACAAATTTCCTTCTACACAGCATTCCCCCAGGTCTCCCGATAAAAATGGTACCTCACTCGCGTGGATGGGTCAAGTACCCGCGACAGGCAAGGGCCCAAAACCTATTGAGGCGACATCAAAATGACCTATCACAAAACAACCTGGTTGTGCAAGGGGGGGTCCCATGAGTTTTTGGCCCCGGGCTCGGTGGCCACTGAGGGAAACTTACCAAACCCACACATTTCTGAAAACTAGACACCCGGGGGAGTCCAGCAAGGTATGGTTTGCGTGGGTCCCCCAACATTTCCCTACCCAGAATCCACTGCAAATCTCAAATTTTGTTGAAAAAATCTATTTTTTCTCACATTTCTGTGTGGGAAAGTTGTAGGCTCACCGGGCTGACACAAATTTCCTACCATCCAGCGTTCCCCCAGGTCTCCCGATAAAAATGGTACCTCACTTGTGTGGGTAGGCATAGTGGCTGCCACAGGAAATGGCCCAAATCGTACTGTGGAGACTTCAAAATTACCTATAACAAAACTACCTGGTTTTGGGGGGCACCTGGGGTTTTGGCCCCGGGCTTGTCGCCATCTAGGGAAACCTACCAAACCCACACATTTCTGAAAACTAGACACCCTGGGGAGTCCAATGAGGTATAGCTTGCGTGGATCCCCCAATGTTTCCTACCCAGAATCCCCTGCAAACCTCAAATTTAGCTGGAAAAAACACATTTTCCACATCATTTTGTGTGGAATCACCGTGGCGGCACAAATGTCCTACCCCACAGCATTTTCCTTAGTGTCCCGAGTAAAATGATACCTCACTTGTGTGGGTGTCCAATGCAGAATTGGCTAAAAACGTATTCGCAGGTACTTGACCCACCCACGCGAGTGAGGTATCATTTTTATCGAGAGACCTGGGGGAACGCTGGGTGGTAGGAAATTTGTGGATCCACGTGTATTCCAGAATTTTCCCACACAGAAATTTGAGAAAAAGTTATTTTTTTCAGCTAAATTTGAGGTTTGCAGGCCATTCTAGGTAGGAAAACATTGGGGGATCCACGCAAGCCATACCTCGCTGGACTCCCCTGGGTGTCTAGTTTTCAGAAATGCGTGGGTTTGGTAGGTTTCCCTAGTGCACCACAAGTCATCATCACGTGGCTGTGGGCCCTTTCTGACCGCTGCCTCCGGCCTACACTGCGGTCAGCAGGGCTCACAATTCAAATTGAGTCTTCATTTATTCATGGCGCAGTCCAGTAGGCAACAGACATTGCTTCCAGGGCGGCCCGCCAAGACGAGGCATCAGCGCAGGCCGCGCACCCGCCGAGCGCTTCCGGTGCCACAAACTCAGTGTAGCTCAAGTCATGGACCCTTTATGATGTAATCATATGTGTGTGAGTCCAGTTCTGGTGCCCCTACCTCAGTGCACTGCAAGTCATGGACCCTTCATGAGTGACTCTGTGTGTGTGATCCGATGATCACTGTTCTAGTTGTTGCCAGCACCAACCACTCCCTGGGGGCTGGCTTACACTCACCCCACACCCACCCAGCACAGGTGTCACTGGACATGTGACCCTGGTAATAAAAAGGGGCCGGGCGCACGTGCCCGTAGCCAGTTCCCCTATCTATCTAAGTGTGTCCGTGTGGTCATTATGTATGCGTGATGGCCCCTGGCCCTACCACATCACATCGTGCTGTGGACAGCGGACGCAAGCATGTCACCTCAGGTAGTGGGTAAGACCTTGGACATGTAGCTTTGTCGTCCCCCCTGTAAGCGTAAGCAGAGTGGGCTGTGCCGGCGTACGTCAGTCCAGCGCAGGGGTGTGTGGAATTAGCCCGGGGCTCAGGGCGTGGTTCAGTTCTGGCCTGGACAAGGAAGTCACCAATGCCTGTGTCTCTGTTGTAGTGTTGGCGCCACCCGGCCCGCAATTGACAATGTTGCAATGTAGCATGCACCCAGAGGGTGGTCTCGCACGAACGGAGAAATGAAGGAGCGCAAGACCGCTCGGGGTCTTGGCTCATACATGCCAAGTGTTGTGTGTATCTGCATTGCCGCAGCATGAGCCAAATGCCTAGCCTTAGTCGCAGCGCGAGTTCAGCCAGGCATGAACTCTACATCTGTGTCTGCACTATCCTCACCATAGGCCTACACTCACGTGGCCGCCCACCTTCAACGGCCAACATCACAGTGTCGTTGTCAGGCTTGTGGACATGCGCAGACAGGCATGACAATGGTGTGCCGTTGGAGTGCAAGTGATGCAACCGCGCAGCGCACACAAGTAAATAGGCTCGGGGGAGGGAGGAGCAGCTGTGAGGCAACGTAACACACAGTGATGCCGCTCATTTGCCAATCCCAAAGTCGCACACATCCCACCCCACACCCAACAAGCCACATCACACTTCATGAATGCAAGCAGATGACAAACTGACATTAGGGATGAAAGCTCCTTTGTCTGAACTATCAGGCGGAAGCACATCTGCACATCCCACCTCGGAATTGCATGTGCCTGGCACCCCCTGACAGATAGGATAGCAGTTGAGGACGACTCCCACACTACGCACAGCCCGACGACTGACCAACGTATACACACCCCACACACAGAAGTCCTTGCTCGGAGTTATCTTGCATGGAATGGCCTTCACACTTACTCCCACACCATCCCAGGCATACAACCGTTGCACACTTCAACAACTCATTGATGCGAGCTGTGGCATTTCATCCACAGAACTGGCGCAGGTCAGAACAGTGCAGCTTCAAACAGAGCCACTAACGCAATGGCAGACCATCCCGGACACATGCACAACCCCTGTCACGTGGAACTGTACCGTGCACGTATGCTGCATTTACTGGGGGCACTGCCATTGGTAGTGCTGCGGATCAGTTACCGGCTAAGCTTCTGCCTTGCCAACATCACTTGCGTGCAGCCTGTGTTGCATTGTCGCTCGTGCATATTCGAGTGGTCCATGGATGTCTGCCTATCCAACAGAACGGTAGCCGAACTGGATTTCGACATGTGTGTGCGCCCCCTGTTGGCCCACGACCATGAGTGTCACCGTGACACCCGTCTATGGGATGCCTGGATACTTGGCATACATGCTGGCAGCTGGACCTGGGAGATTGCAGAACTCCTCGTGTGCAGTGACCAAATTGAGCCGCTCCCCTATTGGGCAGTAGTGCTAATTGGTGAAAGGGGTGGACGCAGCACATCTGTCTGAACCCTGCTAATGGTTAGCCTCGCCGTCCTGTTCGATGAAGTTGACAACGACCTCATGTTGGAAATGATTGCCTACGAAGCTGCACTAGCTTTCATGGACGTGTAACTACGTACCTGCAGACACAACAGTTTGGAACACATTAAACATGTCCCGACACCTTGTTGGAACTTGGGGTTATGGTCACATCTCCCACAACGACAGTGGACATGGCTGCATTCGCCTGGACTCCGAATACATGAGCGGACAACAACGCGGGTAAAGACACACCTGTGAATGGTGCGGCACTCCCCCGGAGTGGACAGCGGCGCTTGGCAACGTTCCACATTCTGACATACTGCTGCATTGGTCTGCATGTTGTGGCACTTATCTTGGCCGTACTGACACGCATATGCTAATAAAGTCCACGCACCTTCACTTGCATTCAACTGTGATGAGTGTTGATTTGTATGACAATGTGTGTCTCACTGCCTATCTGGGTCACGGCCATACATGCATTACTTCACCATCAGGGATGTGGGGTTGTACTAGTACATTATCATCTCACAGTTTCCTGCTATGCCACATGCGAATGGCCATTTTCCACACACAAGCGGCAGCAGTTGTGTCCTCTGTTCTGTTGTGCTGGTGTTGCTGTTTGTTCAACATTGTTGTAAATGTTGCGGTGCTCTGGATCTTATGTGTGTGTGCTGCATTGTAGGTGAGTTGCCCTTCAGCTCTGATTTGGCTGGCCCTTATCCCTTTCAGGCGGTGTGGCTTTCACTTCTGTGCTTATGCTGTGCTGTGATGTTGCAGACTTGGGTAAATTGGGCTCTTGGTTGGTGTGGTGACTTGGCCATGGTTTGTCCGCAGATGTGCTCTACTTAATTGTGCATGTGTGCCATTTTGCCCATCTCCCCCGTCCCCCAGTCTCTGGTGGTTACTCACCCTGTTGCTGTTGTGTCGGGTCATGTTGAGCAGTGTCTGGTCCCCCAACTCCTGCCACCGTCTCCACACTGATGACTGTGGTCACCATTTCCTCCATCTCATCCAGCTCCTCCTGTGGTGCTTGACTCCCACCTCCAGTCTGCATTGCTGCCTTCTGGTTGTCTGCGAGTTTCTGCTTGGTCTTGCGCTTCACATCATTCCAGCGCCTCTTGACCTCTTCCATTGTCCTCCTCAGCACTCCGACTGCATTCGCCTTGTCCAGGATGGACTGCCATATTCCAATTTTTGTTGCCAATGACACAGTGGAGGTGACGAACAGTTGTTGATGGTGTTCTATCACCTCCGTGATCAGGATCCTGTTTTCCTGCGGACTGAACCGCGTCTTCCTCTTCTTCTTCTTCTTCTCCTTGCCCTTCCCTGACCTCGAGGTCCCAGACTGGTCCTCCGTGGGGCTTGTGGGGTTCTGGTTGTCCTCTGTGCTTGCTCCGGCTACCTCCATGGTGCTTCGCAGTTGTTTGTGTTTTGTGTTGCCGCTTTTATTGTGCTTTTTGCAGCCTGACTTGTGGGGCTTGCAGGCCTGGCGCTGCTTATCGCTGGATTTTTTATCGCGGTTGGGCACATCGCAACTTTTTTCACGTTCGGGTTGAGATTTTTATCGCCGTCCCGGTAATGTTATCGCAGACATTTGCCGCGTTATCGGGGTACTATCGCATGTTACCACCATGTTGAGAATGGCACGTTAACACAGAGTTATTTTCCCGCGATAGACAGCGATATGAAAACTTGCGTTAACCTATTTTGGCGATGATTATCGCACGTTCTTGAGAATATCCCCCTAAGTCTTCTGCTTCTCCCTCATTTTTCGTGTAATACATCTTGTTATTCCACATTATTTTTAAAGTACCAGGGAACTTTAGTTGCACTCTGGCACCTAGACCATTAAAATACTAATTTTATTCCCTAGGACCCACTGCCTCTCCTCAGTTACTTGGCATAAGTAAGATTATATTGAGCAAGTGAAAGCCTGAAACTAAATTTGAGGGAGCAACATGGCAGTGGGCCAGGTGGCGGCAGCTGGTACAGCTCTTCCTCATTGTATATGGAAATGAAAATTAAGGAAGTGCAGTAATTGTTCTTTCCCCCCTTCTGCACACTTACCAATACTCCCTTCTATCTCCTCTGTGCACTTACTGATTGATACTCTGGTGCACTTACTGATGCTGTCTCCTGGTTGAAATTGCTAGGAAACGGATTGCTTTGCATATGGATGGCTATCAGAGAGGGCCCCCTGGTGTTACAGAAGCACCTGTAATACCAGGGGTTCCGACTGTCTGCTTAGCTTCTATGGACACTATATCTAAGCCTCCTCCGGCAAAGGCTGGGGGTGAAAGTCATTCTCTAGTTTCCCTATCCAATAGGTATTCTTTACTAGGAGATATGGAAAGAGAAGCTACAACGGTGTGTCTAATGCCCTCTGTGGATGAAGAAGTGCCTCCTGCAGAGCGCAGTCAACCTGAAGCTGTGTCCTCTCTGGTAGCACTGTCAGAGGTGGGCCTTAACCCCTCAGCTCCTCTACCAGCAGCAGGTCACAGCTTGGAGGGGAAACAGCCTTTACAACGAAGGCTTTATCACAAATGAGGAATTTAGGATGCAAGCATTTATCACGCAGTATTTTACAACGAATATGCATTAACCACTCATGCCGTTACAACGAAAATTCCATTGGAAAGACATGAATGGTAAAGGCATATGCCATTAAGTTATTATTACCGTTAGTATTATTAGCAGTTAATCAAATTAGCTTACTTTGTGTAGCGCGTGCTGACTACCACTCTCAGGCAGCGTCACATTTGCTGTTGCCTCTCAGGAGCACTTACATTACATTGCAACTTTTCCCCCATTTGCTGGCCTTTCGGTTTATTGCTCCCAAAATCAGGCAGCCTTTCCCACAAACTTCGGTCAGTGCCTGCTTCTCTGACGCTGAGTCTTGGAGAATTCCTCTCTCCCAGGGGCGTGGCCTTCCTTCATGCATCTGCACCAAAATTCAAAACAGGGGGGCAGATTTACAAGCCCCTTGCGCCACTTTTGCGTCACTTTTAACATGGGAAAAGTGACGCAAAAGTGGCGCAAGGGGCTTGTAAATCTGCCCCAGGATGTTTCAGCATAATCATGCCCACTGGGAGGGGAAACTGTTCCTGGCCAAATCTTTCAATTAAACCCCTTACAATCGCTGGGCAGAACCACGTGCCCAGCCACTGGGCAGAAGCTGAGGAAGAATACGGAGTAGAGGTACGCGTCACAAAGCCTTCAAAATACATAAAAAATTACACACACCAATATAATTTTACAGAGCATAAGTCTCTACCAAGCATGCCTTTACAATGAAAATGTTGTTGTAAAGGCATGCGTGGTAAAGGCACATGCGTGGTAAAAGTTTTCGTTCTAAAGGGAAGCATGCTAAAGACGCATGTGTGATATTGACAGTGTTAAAGCATTTGTTGCTTTAGCAAGCGCTATTCTATCATACAATCAGCTTGGAGGCCATTTTACTAGAATTAACTAAGGAGATGAAGAGCAGGTTCACTATATCAGAAGTAAATCAGAGGGAAATCCAGGATACCTGCCAGACGTTAGCAGATAAAATTGACAAATTGACATTTTGGGCTACCATGTTAGAGGATGCTATGGCCAAGACCACAGTACAGGTGGAAAAAAAACATGCAAGAGCTGGTTTCCCATAAAGCATTGGATGCAGTCTCTCAAGACAACCCTAGAAAGGATAGAAAACCAGGCAAGGCAAATCAGTATAAAGATTACAAATGTCCCAGAAGGAGTGGAAGGGACTGATATTAAAACGTTTGTTGTGAAATTAATTTGAGAGAGCCTTTTTCAGGGTGATTTCCAGGGCGACCTTGATTCAGAAATTCAGAATGCATAGGAACCCTTTTTGCTTAAACTTAAATATAGAGAAGACTAGGAAAAACCTGGTCAATTTTCATACTTCTATTGCTCAAATATGAATTTACCTTGAAGAAAAAAAAAAACATGAGGCCTTTGGCAAAGCAGGAACAGTTTGTTTAATTAAATGCAGTGGCCAGGAGAACAGGCAACAGAGTCGGGGTCTGAAGACTGTCTCAAAGCACAATGGTTTCGGCCGTCATTTTATACATTACATGAAGCGTTAAAAGCAATTTGTACATTCCTTTGGTGACTAAAATCTGGGTCTAGTCTTGGGGCCATAAATCTGGTCATTTGATAAGAAGTGAATGTGGGTCCTGACCTTGCCTGGCCAGAACGTGGGGCCAGTGGGTATGTGCCAGATATCTGGCATGGGGTGCATGTGATCACTGTGTGCAGTGTTCATGCTGTGTTCTGATTTGCTCAGTGTTCCTAACTTAGGGGCCCATTACGATGTCGGGCGGAAGCACTACCGCCGTGCTGTCGGAGGCAAAAACCGCTAGTTACCGTCCGCCAGCAACGGCCCACACGCCCGCCAAATTAGGATGTGAAAACTCAGCCAAACACCGCCCGTAAGCCTGCGACGCCGCCCACCATCAAAGTGCGCCCGTCTACGTAGCGGCGCGAGCCAATGGAGACACACCGTCCGACGAAATGACGTACCGCCCGGCGTCCAAATTACGATGCCACAACCAAACAGCCTCACCGGCAAAGAGACACCGCACGAGATACCAAGGCGGAAACCCGACTGTTGAGTTCGGAGACCAAAAAGGCGGCCCACCCCGAAATGAATCCTGCTCTCCAGGCCATCCCCATGCTGTACCTGATGCACCACCTAGGAGTGAACGCGCCACGACGACGCAGGTAGGCAGACACACAACAAGGGCACGCAAACACTGCACACAATGCAAGGGCGGAAAAACTGTACATGGCCCCCCAGACACCCCTGTGTGGACAGGACACATCCACCACTGTACCCACACATGTCCCACCTGTTAAAATAAAACAACTCGCAACATCCTGGGCACCCACTACCCGGGACCAGGAAGTGACGTCCCCGTCACGGCACCGCAGCGCAGCGGCGATGACGCAGGTACACATGCGCACAACGCAGAGGCCAACGACAGCGCCACGCATGGGCTGCACACAAACACCACAGGGTCACAACTACACACCCCACACACCAGCCCCACCCTGAAGGCACATGTCACGTGGCCTTCCTGCATCAATCATGTCCCCAACCGACAACTCACAGTTGTCAACTGGATGTCACACAAGTGTCCCGAACAGGGGAGTAATGTGATGGCAAAATAGGACACACCCTTGTGTGCAAAACATGGAGAAGCACACGGCGGCTGCTACATAACAGCGCAGAATATGGACATTGCCCGCAAAAGGCACGCCAGTCTCATCCAAAAATACCTATTCCATCCTGCTCGCAATATCAAGCCATGCAATGTACAAAATAGAAAAACCCTGCTGCCTGAGAACAGGTGTTCCCAATTACTACACCCACACAGAAGCCTCAATGTACAGCGGCAACGGAGTGTCCCGCCCACACACGGGAGAGCAGATAGCACTGAATGGCCTTCCATTCCTACTCTGAAATCACATTGCAACAAATTCTGCAGGAGAATGGAGCCATTGTACCAACAAGAAGCCAAACATAGCCATGCAGAGTAAACCTTCCACTGGCAGATAGCGCCTAACATGAAAGAAAGATAATACTACAAAATACAATTATACCACTCCTCCTTGTGGGTCAAATGCAAGTAATCTGGAAAGAGTCAGACACCACTGGCCTTGACCATTCATTGAAGCATGTGGGATGAGGGCCTGTGTCCTCCGCCCAAGCTATACCCCAAGTCCTGCCGCCGTACATCCATTCCAGAATTCCCAGCATCGTCGGAGGTTGCACTCTGCTGACTGCTCAGGCAGCCGGAGCACGCCATCACATCACCCTGTAGCAAAATGGCTGTTGCACCAGTGCCTCTCAACTACGCCGGACAGATGCAGCTGTACAGTGACAGCTTGCTACAGATAGTGGGCTGTGCAAATCTGGCTATGCTGAATGTAAGTTACCGAGTAACTTACCGCATTGCAATGTTCAGCTGCGTCATCCCCGTTTTCTACTGTCGGAGGTGTCCGTTCCACTGGCCTGTGGATTTATGTCTCTCCAACCCGGCATGTCCAAAGGCGGACTTGGTACACTTGTTTGCACCCCTGGACGCCCACGACAGGATCTGTTCAGTGTATGTGGGCATGGCGTATGTGGCTGCAATCGGACACACACTGCAATGGGACCAGTGTGCCTCCACACAACGTATTCTGGATCACAGTTTCATCGAATGTCATCCAACATGTCCCATCATGCTTCTACAAGGGACAACTTACGATGAACACGTTGCTACCCACCATCCGCTTCATTGGATGTCATCCATGTTTACCACCAATGCGAGGGATGCTCTGCTGGAAGGTATCGCATACCTGACAACTTGTCAATTCATGGGTCCCCGACTCAATACCCCCAATTGAACATTGATGTTCAACACCGTACCTATGCTTGGCTTTCGCACGGAGTGGGCAGTTAGCTGTACAACAACTATACCATACAATCTGCAACAAACACCTTACCATCAACTCCACTGCCATGACATTTGACATTTTCGGGACATGCACTCTGTTCCTCACCATATCCCGTGTCTCTGCATGAACAGGGGGAGGCAGAGGTATGGGACTTGTGTACAGTAACCACATGGCCAATACTGCACGAACAACTATGCTATAATATGTATTCTGCGCACCTGAACACATGCACCTGTCAGTGCACACTTATCTGTCTGCTGTATTACGTGAGAACTGTCACCTCACCTTTGTCTGTACTTCCGTGCCAGGACTTTTGCATGGACAACAAATGCAACCCCCTACAACATGGTCCTAGTTATTGTGTCATGTTCATTAGCCACCACATTGCAACAACTTGTGAGACGCTGCTGCATGCATGTAGGCTCATGCTCTGATGTCACCTCTGACGCAGGTGTGTCGGAGTCACTATTGTAGTAATCCTGTACCATGGAACTGAGATGTACTGTGCCTATGATGTCAAGCTGTCTGGTAGGCAAAATGAATACTGTCTGTGTCAAAGTCTAGAGCTCTTCAGTAATGAGCAAATGTACTGTAGCATAGCAAGGGCAAGGCAGTTGTAACTCTGAAGCCTTTATTCCACAATCAACAACTAATCACATCTACCTGTACCCCCTTTTGTATGTGTAATCATGCTAAGTATATCCTCCACATGCATTTCGCTGCCAGTAGTGTCCACTATACTGCATCACAGAGGAAGTAAGTTCAAATACATGCCTTGAAGCAAATATGTGACTCTGTAGAATCATTTATCGAAGACAAGTACGAATGAGAGAGGATGAGAGTGTGTGAAGTACACGAGAGTCGTGAGATGACCATGTAGTCTAGTGTCATTGGATGTCAATGCATATGAGTTGCCGCCACAGTGGACCTAGTGAAATACCAGAGGTCGTGGGCCTTGGCTTGTCAGACTCTGACGTGGCCCAACAGATCATCACATTAACACTGACGGCCTGGTCACTACAAAGCACAGTCCTACATATGTGTACAATTACCTTCACAGTCTGACATCACACTCATCAAGCAAAATTAGGAGCCACGCAAGAAGCATGCTACAGCAATGCATGACAAAACACACACACGATATCAGTGTGGGTGGGCAGGTCTGCACAGTGAGTACGAACTGCAGAAATTCACATACATGCTTAATTAAACAAGGCACAATCTTGACAGTCACACACCCTGCAGACCCACAATGGCCAAAACATATTTAAGTAGGAGTCATCCTGAACTGCAAGGACACACCCACACACTGCACACTGTGCAACATACAATACACACATGTGCTCACATTCACAGACCTGAACACGGATACAAACACCCACCATGCCCCTGGGTAACACATGTGTGTAGTCGACATTGCCAGAGCGCACACACACACACCAACACTACCCCAAAGTCACACCCTTCACACCACACACACCTACACCTCCCAAATGCACACATTGAAAGTAAGCCATGTGCCCAGGCTCAATGTTCATCACAAGATTAACATACACCTACACTGCTGGCCACCCAGAAAGTAAGCTCACACATACCCGCACACTCTGCACATGCTACCTGTCATCCTGTGGCTAGACTCACACCCTGTGCTTTGCTTGCACGCAAACATGACACGTATACATTTTCCCAGAAATACCACCAAATACATGCAGACAATCCGTGTCACATAAATACTTCTTCATCACACACACAAGTAGCAGAGTCTGAAAGAAGTGAAGTCCCAGCCACGTGTAAAACACATTGGAATGTGAGACCAGACATTGCAATTGTTGAGGTACCATACACGGCATGTGCCTCACTTAACTATGCACACACAGTAACAACTGCAATCAGCAACTACACAGACACAACCGACTACAGGAACAACAGCATCCAGTCACAGATTACATAGACAGGCGGCAATATTGTTCAACACCAGGGACAGTGGCCAGTCCGATGTGCAGAGTAGTGATACGAAAAGCTGCGTATGCATTGTGTGTGAGTGTACCCTGCCATGGCCAGCAACACTGCCATGGCAGTCACAATAGCCATTACAGCCACCACTGTGTCACAGGTAGTTGTGTGAGGGTGCCTACCATTCAAACAGGATGCCAGTCCGACTCGGTGCTGTCTGTGTGCTACGGGACAGTTGGAGGTCCGCCCCTGAGAGAGAAGCACAACTGTGGAAGACACACATGTGGCATGTGAAGCGGGAGGGCTGCTTGGCCCAGGTGGGTGGGTGGCACGGGTAGGTGCACTCATGCAGTGTTGAAACAGACTGTGTGGGGAGGATCCCGGAGGGGTAGATTTCCACTGTGTTGGGTATTTGGAAAGCCTACCTGTCTGGGGATGAATGTGAACTCGTGTGGGCACAACAGGCGGGCACACGATCAATGCTGCATCAGGTGTAGACGTTAGCCCTCCCTCTGGGGACATGCTGGATACTGCTGTGCGTCTGCCAGGCCCTTGCCAAGGCACCTACATCCCCTGTCCTCCAGGTGTACCCCCTACATTGTCCACCTGCACAGGCTACCCAGGGCACGGGATGGCAGTGGAGCTTGGTGGGTGGGAGGTCATGGCGCCCTTCTCCTGGTCACATCTCGCAGGCAACACATTCTCAGTGTGCAGCAGGGCACAAGTCCTAAATAAGAAGTGGGGGACGCTGACGTCACGACAGGAAGTGACGTCACGAAAGGTGGCTTGCACCATCAGACTCATTGCCGCCCCTCGCTCACCCCTTAGATGCGATTGCATCAGAGAAGCCAGCGCGTGAGCAGCAGCTCCAATCTCGCCCCAGAGAGGCCAAAGAGTGAATGTGTGGCTCCATTTGCTCCAGTTATCGAGCTCACGGTAAAATAAGTGTGGGGACGCCGTCCACCCGCGTGGTACCCCGACTCGAGCCCTGGTGTGCAGGCAAAGTGTCCTATTGGCTTTGCGATATGTGTGAGTTGCATGACACTCGTTGGCGGGGGATGGCTCGGAGGCCCGTCACCCTGAGGCCCATATCTCACTCTATGGGTCCCTTGTCAATGGCAGCGGATGTAATGACTATGCGCGCCGCGGTGGGTCTACCTTTCGTCTGGGATGGTGTTTGCGGCCTGGCCCGCTAGGGCAGCTACAGCTTCTGTGTGTTGCATGTGGTGTATCCGGACTCCGGAGACTGTCATGCATTGTCACTGTTGTCCAGGGCTCGAGTCGGGGTACCACGCGGGTGGACGGCGTCCCCCACTTATTTTACCGCGAGCTCGATAACTGGAGCAAATGGAGCCACACATTCACTCTTTGGCCTCTCTGGGGCGAGATCGGAGCTGCTGGTGCACGCGCTGGCTTCTCTGATGCAATCGCATATAAGGGGTGAGCGAGGGAGGCAATGAGTCTGACGGTGCAAGCCACCATTCGTGATGTCACTTCCTGTCGTGACGTCAGCGTCCCCCACTTCTATTTTTAGGACTCGTGCCCTGCTGTTGTCAGATGTGCCACTTTCCAGGGGTGTGGAGAAAGGGTCAGGAATGTCAGCCTGAGATTGGCCCAGTTGAAGGCCCACCTTGACTGGGGAGGACAACCATTGGACAGTCTGGTGTAGCCCACCCACGCGTACATGTAGGCCCTCCATGAACTATGTCACCTGCGGCAAGGTGATGTCATGGGCAATGAAGTAATTGAGGAGAGCTGTCTGCCCCACGCAGAGATGCCGCACAAGCTCAACAGACCCAGCACTGAGGGCAGCAGGGGTCACATGTGCAGGGGCAGCTGTGCCTGGTGTGAAGGACACTCTATCCTTCATCCTTGTGCCGACACGTGTTGCACCAGTGGAAGTAGATGGGAGGGCGGGCATTGGCCTCCGCGTGGCTGAAGAGGAGCCAGAGTCCACGTCCCCTGTGCTAGCAAACATGGATGCATCACCTCTGTCCTCAGATGACGCAGAAATTGCCGTCTCGGCCTGTGATTCATCCAGCACACGTCTGGCCCCTCCGAGGCGCTGGTCACATCTGTCTCACTCAGCTCCTGTGCAGCTGCTTCATCCGATGCCTCACCACTGTTGACCGTCCCCTGTCCCTCAGCACCCACGGGAGATGCTACATGAGAGAGAGCGAGGTGGCCTCACTCATTTGGCATCAATTAAACAGACATGTGCAAGGGAAGCAGCACAGAACATTCCCAAATCCACATGTTGCACGATACCTGTGCAATTGTATACAGCCACCACAATCAACACGTAATGGCTGGCGTACAGAAAATGAAGCCGCTAATAAGTGGCACATGTGTTGTGCACATAGCACAACACCCGGCCTGTGTCACCCTGCGACCATAGCCACAAATCGCTGTGTGCACACCCACTGTCCTGATGGTGGCAAGGATGACCACTACGTAATTAGGCCAAGGACATACCTGCATGGAGCAGAATGGGACACCACTCACACAGACTGCAACATGACAGTCCACAATGGTCATGAGCCCATGCCATCCACCTGTCGTTCGCACGAGCACAACTACTGTTGCACAGTGTGCCGGATGTGTAAGTACCAGGAATATGAGGTGAGGCATCGCACACATATGTCCGAACGAAATCAGAGTAGGCACAGTGCCTCAAACATACATGTGAATTGCCACTCCAGCCTACTACAGGTTGTTCCTGAGGGCTACGACTCTGAATGCATTGACAATGCAGAGTGCTCAAATTACATCTTGACCCTCAGGAATCGCATATGCATGTCAGATGCACCCAGCACAGAGTACACTTACAACCCACTGCATCACACAACAAACATCACATTACCCAGATTATGGGTAGGCTGTGGACACATGCTGCCTCTCACAGCAAAAGACACCATCCCACAATACTGTACACTTGCTTGCTGCTGATGCCCCTACAAACGTGCATCCGGCGCAGGCTGTGTGACTGTCAAGATGCAGACCATTAGTGGTGAAATGCAGCGCCGTGCTAACCTGACAATACGAGGGGGCATCCCCGATTCGTCTCCGCCACGTAGTCGCTCATCCGGCAGATGACGTCACACCCTTTGTGGAATTGGCTGCACTGTCTGTTACACATACACAGAGGCATCAACTTGGATGCAATGGCTCATCACAAGGCCTTGGGCTGGAGGACTTCCAACTGCAGGGATGGTACACAAGAGGGTTGAAATATCACTCATACACTTCTCATCATCACCCACATCCACCAATCACAGTGGCATGATGCTGAGCCATCCAAAATACTCAGAGATGTGTAACAGAGCCAAGAAGTAATCGGACATGGCATAACAGCATGTGTACACCACACGTGAATGCATGCTGGTGGGAGTGTGTACACAGTACCTGTCCATCCCATTCACATGCAGGATGCCAGCACATTGAGCAATGTGTAGTCTGCCCACATCTTCTGTCCATTGTCAGGTAGACCAACACATAGATCACAAGGCAACACATCTTTGTGGGTGGACTCACTATGTCCAACACTGCGCAGCCCTCAACTTACTCGCCCTGTGAATGGCTCACCCCGCAATGGAGGTCACATTCAGTGCCACTATCTCTCACACACATCCCTATCACAAGGCCTGGAGTGTTCAATCGACAGGGCTGAGTTTGCGCATTTCCGGAGAGTTGTGAACAAAAGACACATGTAACCCACTGTACAGTCAGTGTTGTTTCCTCCTAGGTTTGGGCGGTCAATGTGCAGCCCAGGTCTGCTGAGACTGAGAAGGCCAGCAGGGACCCAGCCAGCCATTCACACAAGCAATAACTGCACTGAGTCCCGCATTGCCAAGTGGCTGCGTCACTGGATGTCTGACATGAAAATGCCATGTACCACCACTCGGGAGGGACATGCATGGGAAAGCGCCAGAGAGCCTACATACCCCTTCTGTAGGAGAGTAGGATCTGCTTCACATTGGTACCCCCACTTTTTGCTGATGCTTCACTGTTTTTCGACTTTAGTCTGGCTGGGGCCCTGCTAATCAGAACCCCAGCCTAGCTGCTTCCTCTCTAAAATGGTTTCCATGTGCCCTAGGCACATCTCTGATTGGAATCTGGAGTGCCCTTATAAGTCCCTAGTATATGGTATACTATGTACCCAGGGCATAGGTACCTCGGAGGCCTACCAGGGGCTGCAGCATGTATTGTGCCACCCCTGTGTTAAAGATTGCAGGAATCGCTGTTAGCATGAGCTGAAAGCCATTTTGTACTTGGCAGCCATTTTAGTTAGCCATGTGCTCGCCATGTGCTTTCTCCCTCTTCCAGAGTCTTGCACATGCTCAGAGAGGCCTAACTGGTAGAATGCACCTGCTCCTAGTATACAACTGTCAAGCTATTCTTACTCATGTAAGCAGTTTAGTCTCCCCTCCCACTTTGTGGAGCAAGCAAATTTTGTATGCCCATATTAGTCAATAAGCATGCTTGTATGTGCTAGGACCTCCCCTTGATTTTATGCTGACTATGTAACAAATGCATATATAAGGACCCTGTTCTCTGCACTCATTAGAATGCCTCCTACAGTGGCCTGCGGGTACCGTAAGATGCAATCTCCCTCATCTGAGGTTAATAAAACATGTTTTTTGATATTACAGCTTCTGTGCCAATCTCTTCTTTGTTGGTCTTAAGGACCAGATGTATCAGTGAACCCCTAAGAAGGTTTTTATTTCTACAAATGGCGCCCGAAAGTGGGACTCATCGGTGCAGCGGCTATCCAAGGGAGTGGTCTTGAAGGGAGACAGGAATCTACTGAGGAGTACAGGACAGGAATCTACTGAGGAGGTACCCAGCGCACGGAGATTGTTTTGTCTTCCAGCCCAGTATATTTCTGGTCTTCCTGATCTGATCCTCCAAGTGTTTGCCGCTCCCGACTGAGAACTTCTTTGGCGTGAGTATTTTAAAACGACCGTTAGGTCACTCAGAACTTGGCAGTTGGAACCTGGACACCATTTGATTGGTAAGAGCCGTTTTGCGGCACTTGCTGTTGGTTTGATGCCTTTGATTGGTAAGGTAGTTTTAGTAACACTTACTGTGGCTTTGTTTGTATGATTGGCCAATTTTGGAATTTGTTTTGTAAGTTATATATGCATTGCAATTCATATAGGCAGGTAATGAGGAGATTTTTCTCTAATTTTGAAAATTTGAACGGCACACATTGTGTTAAGTGTCACTTGGAGTATAATATTATATATGCTATAATATTTTTGGCATGCCTGTTACCAGTACACTTTGTTGAAAGTGTTGCTGTCTTGGAGGTACCGATATGGATTTAGGAAGTACTCAGTTGACTCCCCTCAGAGGGGATACCTAAATAGGTTTAGGTATAGTAAAAAGATATTTCTTCCTTGGTGACTAAGTACCCCATGGAACTAAATATGTACATAAAACGGATCCGGATCTGCGCACTTAGTAACATTCATAAGTGGTGATATGCAGAGCGCTTTTTGAGTGTTCTACCAGCCAAAACTGGCGAATTTGACCATGGAACAGTTTTTTGGGCTACTTTTGAGAGCTCTTCTTGTAAATATGACTTACAATTAGTATTTACAAATAGGTTGGTCTTGCGTACACTTTGTAAGCTGTCCTAAGTATTGATTTGTGGGTTCAATGTGTGTTTAAATGTCTATGTGGGGTTTTTGGTTTGACATTGGTAATACTTGTGTGAGTACTCTGTGTACGAATGGCTAGCTTTAAGCGCGCTGTGTTGTGTCCTTCTGTAACTGTCTGAATGAGCTCAATGAGTTTGTTTATGTTTTTTTTGCTGTCATCATTCTGTTATGCAAAATGTCATTTAGTTACTTACATATTAAATAAAAATCCAGAAATAAATTATGTAACATATGCTAAACAGCTGCATGTTACTATTAAATTGACAGAGTAAGACACTATACATGTGTGCAACTTGCCACAATGCTAAACATAAAATTAGAATTCGTATTCAATAGGATTAAAATAGGCCTCATACAGAGAGGTAGAAAAACGAAATTGTGTGTTTTGTAATCAATAGACTTAAATACACAATGTTACAGCCTTTTCTTTAAATATTGTATTAGACATTAAAAGGCATGCACATCATTTGAGTGAATTTGGTCGTTGCTGAACTAAATACACATTATAGAAAGATAGATTTGACTGCATTGAAATGCCTCAGTTTTTAAATAGACTGTGACATGCTTTTCTTTCAGCACCCGAGAAAAAAGCTTTCCGACAGCTGTGTTTAAACTGACTAACTGAAAAGAAACCGTTTGACACAGCAAATGGGGATTTAACTCTGTCAGGGTATTTCAAATAATAAAGGGGTTTTTTCCTGAGAAAGGCGTGCAAATTCGACGCCTGCTGACACACAACAGCTGCATAAATAGCATATGGCTATTCCTGCTCACGGCCACAGACAGGAATGCTGTGTCAGCGATATTTTAAGTCAGTGTAAACCTGGTATAAGGGCCTGCCCTATTTTAAAAGTTTCTAAAAACCAGTTTCATTATTTTGGATAACAGAGAACAAAATTGAAAGTAGGGATTTCCTTTCTTAATGCCTTCTTTACATAAGTATATCTGTGGTTCCGATGTTAAATGATAACTGTCCATTAAAAGTGGCGCAGACTTTTCCTGTTTCAAGTAAGGCTTCTGTGCTTAGGGTTATGAATGAATGTGTTTAAATATGATAGGCTACGAATGAAGCTTGCTTTTCCAATGTGGAATCATCAAAATGGTTGGTTTTATTGATAAAAAATAATAATTATTATATGGGAAAAAATATATTGTTAAAAACAAATGCTTTAAATTCGTTTTTTCATCTTTATAAAGCCTAATCATCATACTGTGAATTTCTAGCATCAAAGTTGAATTTAAGCAGTGCTGTACCGCAATAAAAAGGGAACTTAAATGTGAAATGTCACTTTACCCAGCCGTACAAAACTTGTTTTTATAAGGGTATATCTTATACATTTCTGATTTCCCATTCCTGGGCTATCTAGAGAACACTCTGGGGGTTCCTATTATGCAAAAATATTGTAGGATATTCATTTTTAAGTGCCCCTACCACCAAAGTCGAAATTGAGCTAAATTCACAATTTTACAAGCAGTTCTACCACTCAAGGCAGTTTTAACGTGCTCTTAGGCTTCAATAAAAGTATACATATGCAAGTATAAAATAAACAGCTGCCTCTGCATTACTAGATTGCACACCACTGTACATAAATGAAAATAAGTATAGGACTGCTTTTCGCTGTGATTCTCCAGAGTTGCTTTGCATTACAAAACCGCATGGCAAGCCTTGCACACAAAAATGAGCAGCTGCTGAACGGGTCAAAGGTCAGAGTTCTGTATTTAGCAACTTAGCAGGTGAAGGGTAATGTTTGCTGGAACACTTCGACCTTCGAAATGATTTTTTGAAAGACGAGATGATAGCGCAAAGAGAGAAAGAGAAGCTTTGCTTCCTATTTTTGGCAAACACACGTTTTGCGCAGTCCTATGCCACGAAGGAAGACAACCCTCAGTTGAACATTGATCTGCCATTTATATAAAATAATGGTTTTAGTTTAAAGAATACTGTGTAGGGGCTACGATAAGGAGGAAATGGATTTTAGTTTGCATTCATGCGCCCTCATGTTAATCTAGTACAATTGCTGTAGAAATTGGTTTAAAGTTAACTCAATTTGCATTGTGTTAGACTGAATCAGAGAATAGCCACTTTCTAAGATATCTCCTACAAGTTTGTTTGTGCCTAGTTGCTACAAATAGGGGTTGAAAGTGTTGACAGAAGTAAAACCTGTTTCAGGTTTTCCTACTGTCAAAATGGGGGAAGGAGGCTAGCTCCTCTACAAATTAAGGGTAGGCAAAATTATGTTTTCTCTCTTCTTTTTCTCACTTTTTTTGAGTCTGTCTAAAGCTGTCTAGGAAATGGCCATATGACAGTTAAGGCACTTTGCATTGTTCATAAGGCGGCACACAAAATGGGGCCTAAACCATTACAGAGAATGTTTACTTGGTACTCCCCAGCTAGAAGTCTTCGTTCCTTGGCAGCCCACCTAGTATGTACCCCATGAGTCAAGAAAACCCGACTAGGAGGTAGATCATTTGGCTATGCAGCCGCAAGGCTATGGAATGAACTACCAAGTGAACTCAGACAGACTGATGACTTACTGCAGTTTAGAAAAAAGCTAAAAACCAGGCTCTTTCCAAAAGAATAGCCTTGAGAGATTGGCGCATGATGATTCATAGTTTTATAGCTGCACAATGATTTAGGTAATCCCAGCGCCAGGATGCCCGTTGGGTGACAGCTGCGCTATATAAATGCTACTTACAATTACAATTACAATTGGCTATTCTGTAATACTGTTTTAAAATTGTTAGAATTAATAAAAAGATGAAACACATAAGCTATGTTACTGCCCATCCTGTATGAAAGAATGAGTAGAACAGATTGATGTTCCCTTATTTGATCTTTAAGGAAAATTGTATAGTGGGGGTTTCTGTTCAAAAATCTCAGGTGGCAACACTATTATTGTTTATGTTATTCTCATGTTCTATACAGTTTTGCAAGGGCATTGCTAGTCTTTTATTAGCTAGTCTGTGTAAATAAGCTGACAGCCCTTATTAGAGCTGGAGATAGGGTTTTTTTTCCTTTTGAAAATGATGTTGCATAGTCCAGATCGTGAAAAGTACAATGCAGGAAAGACGCTCATGTGATCCTTAGCAAACATTTTGAAGGAAAATATTGTTTTATAGGAGTTTGTTTGTCATAACATGTTCTGCTGGAGAAAAAGTACCCACTATGTTGAAGTTTAGTTCTTTTTGCAATAAGAATCCCTGTTAAATTAGCAGTCTTAGATTTTCCTGCTGCACCTATAACATGAGAGCATGGTCCTAAGCATAACATGTAAGAGAAATTATTTTACAAGTGTCTGCAGTCCTGTACAAGTAATGTAAAATCTATGAGTAAAAGTGTAGAACATTTCCTTTTTCTTGAGGGTTCTTCAGATTAGTAATATAGGAATACACCAATGTAAGTATTTGGAGTATGTCTGTATTGTTTTTCTTTTTTCCTCAGAATTTAGTAAATGAACACAGACTTCCTTGGCTGTTTGGGATTGGGTGATGTATTACTCTTGTCAGTTCACCAAAACGTTCCTTTTATACTTGCCAATAGGTCCAGGGTTTTCTACTCTCAGATAGATGAAGTGGTTCTTGGGTGCCTTGCTAATGTATGGGGCGCCCCAAGACTAAGGAAGTATTCTGAGACTATCCTCTCTGTTGTTAGATTATTTCTGTGCCTTGTCTAAAGACCTCTTGTTCTGTCCACCAATAGATATTTGCTGCCTTACAACCATTGCCAGAGGGGCCCGGACATCAGATCCAGCCTGGGAGTCAGCGCCACTGCAGCTTGAAGCCAAAGTGAAGGTAACCAGCATAGGCGTTGCTGGCAACTAGGACCTCAGTGAAGGCGGAAGCACTGGGACGTGAAGTGTGTACCCCTGCCACTGTCTTGGGCGAAAGACGGGGTTACAAATCAGGATGGAGAAATCTTTGTGTGGATCCAGTTTTTGATGCCCAGCTGAGAGAGTCACAGAACGACAAGGACGGCAAGGAGGCTTTTGCTTGAGGTGACCCCCTTTGAAACAAGGGTTGCTTCAGAGATCCTAGCATCAGGCCTCTTAGTCCTGGTCCAAAGTGAATGCAAGTCTACGCCTTTGTTTGTTGATCAAAAGATGCCCGAGCACATTGGGTACAATTTGTGCCCCAACAAAAGAGCAGTGCGCCAGAGGTGCAAATACAGGAGTTAGGGAAGGACTTGAGTTTAGGGTACAGGTGCTATGCCCTTGGTGCCTGTTAGATTAAAGTGAAGAAAACTGGTGCACTGCCTGAGACACTGGATAGGATCATTGAGGGTATTTGCCCTGGGGGGGTGATTGCCCTATCCTGAAAGAAAGACTTTTTCTTCTCCGTGATTCTTGAGTTGCGAGTTGTGCAGCTCCACCGTGGGAACAACAAGAGCCTGCCTGTGAGGCTCAAAACGGACACAGGGAGAAGACTCCCCTCTGGCTGGTTGGTTTTGAACTTTCCCAAGGACTCTTTTTTGTTGTTAGTAATGTACCCCTTTGGTCGTCCCATTTTTGAGGAGGAGCAGCCCTTTGCGGCTCCTTGTCCTAATTCCTATGGTCTTGTGTGGTCCTCCTGGTCCCCCGGAGCCACAATTGTTTTTTGTAATAATATGTCTGATTGCTTTAATATTTTTTAAGAGTAATGTTTATTCTGCACGAGAAAAGTTCATCTGAGCATGTTACTTTACTCTTTTCTTAAGTATATTTATTGATAATTCAGCCCTCATAAAATACTGAGAAAGTCTATTGAAAATGTTTTTTATTAGGTATGTGCTGTTGGCTATTTTTAAATTGATTTGACGAGCCCCCATCAGAGCCCTGAAACTTAAAATTAGACTAGATGGTTTTGGTATTTGCTTTCTGCTTAGGATTGGAAAATATTGAGATTTCTGTTTGAGATAATAGTCATTATTCTCTCTTGCTACCTGTATGACCCAATGCTCTGTTCACTTTGTACTCCTGCTTATACCTTGTATATACCTGCTTAATGAAATGTTTAGAATGTAAATGCCCACCTAGCATAGGATATTGATGAATTTATGAGAAGAAAATGTGCAAAATATTTTCTATGTCTCTACTAGATCATGGCAATGTCTTTAGCTCATGCTAAAAGGATCGTCTGTTAAAGATTGCAGGAATCGCTGTTAGCATGAGCTGAAAGCCATTTTGTACTTGGCAGCCATTTTAGTTAGCCATGTGCTCGCCATGTGCTTTCTCCCTCTTCCAGAGTCTTGCACATGCTCAGAGAGGCCTAGCTGGTAGAATGCACCTGCTCCTAGTATACAACTGTCAAGCTATTCTTACTCATGTAAGCAGTTTAGTCTCCCCTCCCACTTTGTGGAGCAAGCAAATTTTGTATGCCCATATTAGTCAATAAGCATGCTTGTATGTGCTAGGACCTCCCCTTGATTTTATGCTGACTATGTAACAAATGCATATATAAGGACCCTGTTCTCTGCACTCATTAGAATGCCTCCTACAGTGGCCTGCGGGTACCGTAAGATGCAATCTCCCTCATCTGAGGTTAATAAAACATGTTTTTTGATATTACAGCTTCTGCGCCAATCTCTTCTTTGTTGGTTTTAAGGACCAGATGTATCAGTGAACCCCTAAGAAGGTTTTTATTTCTACACCTGGAAGGCCATCCAAAATGACACCACAGGTCTGCTACTGCAGCCTGGGTAAGGTGGTGCATGCACCCCTTACAGTGGTGTAGGCTACCTATATCACTACCATTGCACACACATATAAACCTATAAGTCACTCCTATGGCAGGCCTTACCAATCCTGAAGGCAGAGTGCTTCGTTCTTATGTGAGAGGGTGCCCCTGCATGAGCAGAGCCGCTCTACAGCGTTCGGAGTCCCTCCTCTGATGCTGTTTGTGGTACAGCCTGACCATATACTCTTAAGTGCATTATATCCTCGCGGTACAATGCTAACTTTGGACTGGCTGCACCAAAACATGTCGTGTTTGGTGTCAAACATCTTGGAATACTACCCCCCCGCCAGTCCTGGTGGCGGGGGTAGCATTCCACCCTTCTAGAGGGAGAGACATGTACACACCGGGCTACCCGGTAACTTCTTTCCAGAGCCCTGGCATCACAAAATGGATGCCGCTGCCACAGACACGGGTCTGGCCTCCTGCTGCTGACTGAAACTCCGGCAGGGGAGGCCTGGACAATAGGTTTCCTGTCGCAGGGAGGTGTAACCACCTCCCCAGACAGGATAATGTGTATTGGGGCTGGGCGGGAGCACCCTCTGGTGCTTTGAAGTCCTGCACTGGGGGCACACTTGGTGTCCCTGTGCATATGCCAGTTCAAACCGGTTGCAGGGGCTACCTGCCCCTGCTCTGGCGCGAAACTGGACAAAGGGAATGGGTGTAACCACCCCTCTTCCCTGACCCTCCCATAGGTGGGTCCCCAGAGTATGTCCAACCCCTAACTTAGTATAAGTATGGGACCCCAGTCCTTAGGACTTTAGATTACCCTGGACGAAACTCTGACACTGAATCCTGGACCTTCGACGCTCTACCTGAAGATTAGAGGACTGAAGAATCTCCCTTGGGGTCAAGGAGTGACTCCCCTGCTTGGCAGGCACCTAAGAAGCAATTGTCCGGTCTGCATCGCTGAAGCTCCCGCCGGACGCCGAAGTCTTTGCATCACCAGAGGTGGATTTCCAGACTTTCCCGAGGCTGCCCTGAGTCCCCAGCAAAGCTGAGGCCCGTAGCTGTCGTGGGTAACGTGGAACCATGACCCCTGGACACCGAGTACTTTTGCAAGTGCATCCTCTTCCTGGTCTCCCACGAGGTTGTGCTTCGGCCTTCGAGTAGCCCCCACCTCCAGCACCAACTGCACCAAATATCACTGGCCTCCACTCCACGAGTGTCCTGTGAGCCAGCTCCAAGTGCGTCCACTTGAGGCTCCTTTGCGGTCGCTAGTCCGTTGGCTAGTGGGCCCTCCCGAAGGCAACTCTTCTTCTGCTTGGGCTTTCCTGGTTGCTCCAGACATGCCCTGACTTACCCTTGCTGGGTGAGTCCCCCAGACCTTGCTGGTCTGCATCAACGTCCTTTCTTTGTTTCTACGAGACTTGCCGTTGCCAAGGCTTGTTGGGTCCAATCCGGTCGCCGAGACCCCTGCAATCGACAGACGTCGTGGGACAGCTCGAATCCAGCTCCTGGTCATCGTCGACGCCTCCTGGACCTCGTGGCTGAAGAGTCAAGACGACCGTCAACCTACCTGAAGCACCCGACATCGGTGGGCATCTGCTCATCGCCTTCCTGGTCACTGGCTAGTGACCCAGACTCTGTCCCCTCTGCTTTCAGGTTCTTCAGATCTTCGATCCACCCTTGGATCCACCCGAACACTTTCGACTTGGTCGCCAGCAGCACTTTGCAGCAGATCGCCATTGAAAACGACGACGAAACCCGACCCCGAAAGACACCTATGCACCCGGCTTCCCTGGGTGAGGTAACTCGAGTACTCCGGTGCTCCCATGGGTATAGACTCTAGAACAACCTAGTTCTAAAGGGGTTTGCTCCAAGTCCTCCTCTAAGTGTCCTTTTTCTTTAAAACTCCAACCGCGACATTCCCCATAGAAGTCAACGGCGGCTCGCGGCTGTGTTCTCACACTGCACGCGTCCCCCGTGGGTCCCCTGTGTCACTACCTTGGGTGGTTCCTTGAGGGCCAAGCACTTCTACAGGCTCTAGGCCTTGTGTCTAGCTCAGTCGTGGTTCTTATACCACTTTATTGGTATATGGTTTGGTACGCCCCTAGGGCTCAAACGTGTATTTGTGCTATTACTGTTGATAACTGACTTGTAACTTATGTACTTCAAACTCTAGCCTCATAAAGAGACTAGAGGGGTGTGTTTAAGACTAAATACATATATTTTAAATATATACCTGGTGTGGTCCTCTTTCATTTGGTCACTCAAGAGATTATAGACTGGTAAAACAAGCTGCTTTACATTCCTTCAAGACTTAGCCTGAAGGCTGCTCTCCATAGCTACCACTAGGATAGCTTTCAATAAAGGTTGTCTTTAACCTATCTCCAATAAGGGGTTGTTTGGACTGGTGCAAGGTGCCCACTATAATTAGTGGACAGCATATACCAGGCCAACTTCTCACATTGGTGTGCAGCGTGTGGGATTCCAGCTTGCTATTGTTTTACCAGATAATCTCAATTGAATTGATCAACTGAAAACCACTAAGGGTACCTTAGGTACATATAAATCAAGCTTAGGATACAGTAAGTTCTACTGAACTTAGAGTTGTGTGTTAAGGGATAGCACACCCTTTCTACAACTCAAGAGAGTTTAGTAGGCCACACTAGAGTAGGTAGTGCATACACCACACCACACTAGTAATGTCTTCACTGCCAGGAACCAGTGAGCTCCTGCCATCCAGATATGACACCCTCACATTCTTGGAATTGAGAGAGTTGTGCAAAGTTAGGAAGTTGAAGACAGGCAAAAGTGCCAACACCCAACGTCTCCTAGAGATGCTTCTGCTAGATGATCTTAGAAGACCCATAAGGTCTGAAAGGGTAGGCAGAGAGGGTGGGGCAGAAGAAGAGGGAGAGACCAGGGATGAAAATACCCAGGACCCAACCTCTGAAACTGGCCAGGGGGATGACAATGATCCTGACCTGGAAAGTGCAGCTACTCCTGAGGAAGAGGAGGAGGCCCAGAATGACCTCCCCTCTGTCCCCCCAGGAAGAGTTGAGAGTGTGCCCAGAAGGACTAGATCTCCTTCTCAGGAGTCTAACCACTCTGACACCTCAGTAGGGACCTCTGTCTCCTCTCATGGGAGGGAATCCTCTCATGAGAGGAGAAAGAGACTGATTCAGTATGAGCAAGCCCAGCTTGAGCTCAGAAAACAGCAGTTGGCTATAGACAGGGAGTCCCTAGATCTCTATAGACAGAGAAAAAGATGGGACTAGAGTCCCATGGTGGCAGCAATTTCCCCAGAGATAGGGAAAGGTCTTATGACCATAGAAACCTGAGCAAGATTGTCCCTCCCTACCAGAGTGGGGATGACATCCACAAATGGATAACTGCACTGGAGAGGGCCTGTAAAGTACAGAGGGTCCCTCAGGAGCAGTGGGCAGCAATCTTGTGGCTCTCCTTTGCAGACAAAGGTAGAGATAAGCTCCTCACTGTTAGAGAGGAGGATGCTGACAATTACAAAGTCTTGAAGAGTGCTCTGATTGAGGGGTTTGGCCTAACAACTGAACAATACAGGTTAAAGTTCAGAGATACCCAAAAAGCACAGACTCAAGACTGGGTGGACTATGTGGATTGTTCTGCTAAGGCTCTGGAAGGTTGGTTGATGGGCAGTAAGGTATGTGACTTCACAGGATTGTACAATCTTATCATGAGGGAGCAGATTCTTAATAACTGTCAAAATCAGCTGTTGCATCAGTACCTGGTGGACTCTGATCTGACCTCTCCCCAAGAATTGGGAAAGAAGGCAGACAAATGGGTCAGAACCAGGGTGAGGCAGAAGGTACAGAACCAAGGTGGTGACCCTAAGAAGCAAGATTCTAAAAACTCTGATAAGGGTGGGGAGAAGGGTAAAGACCAGAAGTCTTCACAAGGCCCCCAAAAATCTTCTTCAGGTGGGGATTCACAGTCTAACAAGGGAAAAGGCCAAAAGAAACCATGGTGCAAAGTCTGTAAGCAAAAGACACACTGGACCAGTGATTGCACCAAGTCCAAAGACTCTATTCCAGCCCCCACCAATGCCCCTAAGGCACCTGTTCCCCCTAGTGCAGTTACAATTGGTGGTGGGAGTACACAGGCCAAGGGTTTAGTAGGGTTGACCCTGGGTAATGAGATGAGCTCTGGCCTAGTCAGAGAACTCACTCAGGCTGTCCTAGTCTGTGATGGAGGCATGGATGTGACCTCCTCTGTGAGTCCCAGTAATCTGGGCAAGTACAGGCAACAGCCCTTAATCAATGGAAAAGAGGCTTTGGCATTTAGGGACACAGGGGCAAGTGTCACCATGGTGACACAAGACCTTGTGGATCCTGGGCAGATTATACTTGGTGAAATGTACCAAGTGACCAATGCTAGCAATGTCAGAACAGACCATACTCTGGCAGTTGTTAACTTCTCCTGGGGAGGGGTAACTGGCCTTAAGAAGGTTGTGGTGAGTGCAAACCTACCAGTGGAATGCTTGCTTGGCAATGATCTTGAAACTTCAGCTTGGGCAGAAGTGGAGCTCAGGACCCATGCAGAAATGCTGGGGATCCCTGCAGATGTGTTTGCTGTGACCAGGTCACAGAGCAAAATGTCTAACACTGAACAGGCCTTGGATCCTGGAACCATGGACCAAGTGCCATCCAAGAGGAGGAGTAGTAGGGTTAAGGCAGTGCCTTCCCCCTTGGCTCAGAAGGAAGATCAGTCTCTTGAGGGGGATGATCTCAGTCCTGAGGAAGGAACTGTCCCAGAGGAGCTTGAACCTGACCAGGTTGAGTTCTTGGGGACAGGGGGCCCTTCCAGGGCAGATCTGAGCCAGGAGCAGCAGAGCTGCCCCTCTCTTGAACCCCTCAGACAGCAAAGTGCTGCTGAGGCTGCTGGGAATGCTAGTGGTCCCCATAAAGTATATTGGGATGATGGACTCTTGTACTCAGAGTGTAGAGACCCCAAGCCTGGTGCCACCAGGAGGTTGGTTATACCTCTGAAGTTCAGGGGCTTCCTATTGACCCTAGCCCATGATATTCCCCTAGCAGGTCACCTGGGCCAGAACAAGACTTGGGACAGACTTGTCCCTCACTTTCACTGGCCCCACATGTCTGAAGACACCAAGGAGTTTTGTCGCTCCTGTGTAACCTGCCAAGCCAGTGGGAAGGCAGGTGGCACCACAAAGGCCCCCTGATACCACTACCTGTGGTGGGGGTTCCCTTTGAGAGAGTGGGGATTGATATTGTTGGTCCCATGGATCCCCAAACAGCATCTGGGCACAGGTTTATCCTGGTGGTGGTGGACCATGCCACTAGGTACCCAGAGGCTATTCCCCTTAGGACCACTACAGCACCTGTGGTGGCAAGAGCCCTCCTGGGAATTTTCTCAAGAGTGGGCTTCCCTAAGGAGGTTGTATCAGACAGGGATGCAAACTTTATGTCTGGATACTTGAAGGCAATGTGGAAGGAGTGTGGAGTGACTTACAAGTTCACCACACCCTATCACCCACAATGCAATGGTTTAGTTGAGAGATTCAACAAAACCTTAAAGGGCATGATTAAAGGGCTCCCAGAAAAGCTCAGGCGAAGATGGGACATACTCTTGCCCTGCCTTTTATTTGCATACAGGGAGGTGCCTCAAAAGGGGTTGGCTACAGCCCTTTTGAACTTTTGTTTGGTCACCCTGTCAGGGGTCCATTGTGCTTGGTGAAGGAAGGATGGGAGTTACCTCTCAAGCCCCCAAAGCAAGACATAGTGGACTATGTACTTGGTCTCCGCTCCAGGATGGCTGAGTACATGAAAAAGGCAACTAAAAACCTTGAGGCTAGCCAGGAACTGCAAAAAGCCTGGCATGACCAAAAGGCTGTACTGACTGTTTACCAGCCAGGACAGAAGGTGTGGGTGCTGGAGCCAGTGGCCCCAGCAGCTCTCCAAGACAAGTGGAGTGGACCCCATACCATTGTTGAACAGAAGGGTGAGGTTACCTATTTAGTAGACCTAGGAACACCCAGGAGTCCCCACAGGGTTCTCCATGTCAACAGATTGAAGCCATATGTGGACAGGGCAGACATGGGCTTGCTCATGGCTACTGATGAGGGACAGGAGGAAGAGAGTGACCCACTCCCTGACCTGCTCTCACAGAACCCTGATGATGGGTCAGTGGATGGTGTAGCCTTGGCAGGCAGCCTCACTGCTCAGCAGCAAACTGATTGTAGACAAGTGCTCAATCAGTACAGACATATGTTCTCTCTGACTCCAAGTCAGACCACCTGGTGCACTCATGAAGTGGACACTGGGGACAGTCTGCCTATTAAAAATAAGATTTATAGGCAACCTGACCATGTCAGGGACTGTATCAGGACAGAAGTCCAGAAAATGTTGGATTTGGGAGTTATTGAACCCTCAGATAGCCCTTGGGCTAGTCCAGTGGTCCTTGTGCCAAAACCTCACACCAGTGGTGGGAAAAGAGAGATGAGGTTTTGTGTGGACTACAGGGGTCTCAATGCAGTCACTAGGACTGATGCCCATCCAATACCTAGGGCAGATGAGCTAATAGACACTTTGGCCTCAGCCAAGTATCTAAGCACATTTGACCTGACAGCTGGCTACTGGCAGATCAGACTAGCTGATGATGCAAAGCCAAAAACAGCATTCTCAACCCCTAGTGGACATTATCAATTTGTGGTAATGCCCTTTGGTCTGAAGAATGCACCTGCCACTTTTCAGAGGTTGGTGAATACAGTCCTTACAGGTCTGGAGGCCTACAGTGCAGCATATCTAGATGATATTGCTGTCTTTAGCTCCACCTGGGAGGATCACCTGGTCCACCTCAGAAATGTTTTGGAGGCCCTGCAAAAGGCAGGCCTCACTATCAAGGCCACCAAGTGCCAGATAGGGCAGAGTCAGGTTGTGTACCTGGGCCACCTTGTGGGTGGAGGCCAGGTTCAACCATTGCAGAGCAAAATCCAGACCATCATGGACTGGGTTGCTCCCACTACCCAGACTCAGGTGAGAGCCTTCTTAGGCCTGACTGGGTACTATAGGAGATTTGTCAAGGGGTATGGATCAATAGTGACACCCCTGAATGACTTAACTTCCAAGAAAATGCCCAAAAAGGTTCAGTGGACAGCTAGCTGTCAAAAGGCATTTGATGACCTGAAGCAGGCCATGTGCACTGCTCCCATTCTCCAGAGTCCTGATTACTCCAAGAAGTTCATTGTCCAAACAGATGCATCTGAATTGGGGGTAGGGGCTGTACTGTCACAATTGAATGATGAAGGTCAGGATCAGCCAGTAGCTTTTATTAGCAGAAGGCTGACCCCTAGAGAGAAACGTTGGTCAGCCATAGAGAGGGAGGCCTTTGCTGTGGTTTGGGCTCTGAAGAAGTTGAGGCCATACTTGTTTGGTACTCACTTCCTTGTTCAAACAGACCACAAGCCCCTCCTATGGCTAAAACAAATGAAGGGTGAAAACCCCAAACTGCTTAGGTGGTCCATTTCCCTACAGGGGATGGACTTTACAGTGGAACATAGACCTGGGAGTAACCATGCCAATGCAGATGGACTCTCTAGGTACTTCCACTTAGAACATGAAGACTCAACTGGTCAAGGTTAGTTTAATGTCCCTACGTTTGGGGGGGTTGTGTAGGAGAGTAGGATCTGCTTCACATGGGTACCCCCACTTTTTGCTGATGCTTCACTGTTTTTCGACTTTAGTCTGGCTGGGGCCCTGCTAATCAGAACCCCAGCCTAGCTGCTTCCTCTCTAAAATGGTTTCCATGTGCCCTAGGCACATCTCTGATTGGAATCTGGAGTGCCCTTATAAGTCCCTAGTATATGGTATACTATGTACCCAGGGCATAGGTACCTCAGAGGCCTACCAGGGGCTGCAGCATGTATTGTGCCACCCCTGGAAGGCCATCCAAAATGACACCACAGGTCTGCTACTGCAGCCTGGGTAAGGTGGTGCATGCACCCCTTACAGTGGTATAGGCTACCTATATCACTACCATTGCACACACATATAAACCTATAAGTCACTCCTATGGCAGGCCTTACCAATCCTGAAGGCAGAGTGCTTGGTTCTTATGTGAGAGGGTGCCCCTGCATGAGCAGAGCCCCTCTACAGCGTTCGGAGTCCCTCCTCTGATGCTGTTTGTGGTACAGCCTGACCATATACTCTTAAGTGCATTATATCCTCGCGGTACAATGCTAACTTTGGACTGGCTGCACCAAAACATGTCGTGTTTGGTGTCAAACATCTTGGAATACTACCCCCCGCCAGTCCTGGCGGCGGGGGTAGCATTCCACCCTTCTAGAGGGAGAGACATGTACACACCGGGCTACCCGGTAACTTCTTTCCAGAGCCCTGGCATCACAAAATGGATGCCGCTGCCACAGACACGGGTCTGGCCTCCTGCTGCTGACTGAAACTCCGGCAGGGGAGGCCTGGACAATAGGTTTCCTGTCGCAGGGAGGTGTAACCACCTCCCCAGACAGGATAATGTGTATTGGGGCTGGGCGGGAGCACTCTCTGGTGCTCAGAAGTCCTGCACTGGGGGCACACTTGGTGTCCCTGTGCATATGCCAGTTCAAACCGGTTGCAGGGGCTACCTGCCCCTGCTCTGGCGCGAAACTGGACAAAGGGAATGGGTGTAACCACCCCTCTTCCCTGACCCTCCCATAGGTGGGTCCCCAGAGTATGTCCAACCCCCTAACTTAGTATAAGTATGGGACCCCAGTCCTTAGGACTTTAGATTACCCTGGACGAAACTCTGACACTGAATCCTGGACCTTCGACGCTCTACCTGAAGATTAGAGGACTGAAGAATCTCCCTTGGGGTCAAGGAGTGACTCCCCTGCTTGGCAGGCACCTAAGAAGCAATTGTCCGGTCTGCATCGCTGAAGCTCCCGCCGGACGCCGAAGTCTTTGCATCACCAGAGGTAGATTTCCAGACTTCCCCGAGGCTGCCCTGAGTCCCCAGCAAAGCTGAGGCCCGTAGCTGTCGTGGGTAACGTGGAACCATGACCCCTGGACACCAAGTACTTTTGCAAGTGCATCCTCTTCCTGGTCTCCCACGAAGTTGTGCTTTGGGCTCCAAGTAGCCCCCGCCTCCAGCACCGACTGCACCGAAGATCACTGGCCTCCACTCCACGAGTGTCCTGTGAGCCAGCTCCAAGTGCGTCCACTCGAGGCTCCTTCGCGGTCGCTAGTCCGTTGGCTAGTGGGCCCTCCCGAAGGCAACTCTTCTTCTGCTTGGGCTTTCCTGGTTGCTCCAGACGTGCCCTGACTTACCCTTGCTGGGTGAGTCCCCCAGACCTTGCTGGTCTGCATCAACGTCCTTTCTTTGTTTCTACGAGACTTGCCGTTGCCAAGGCTTGTTGGGTCCAATCCGGTCGCCGACACCCCTGCAATCGACAGACGTCGTGGGACAGCTCGAATCCAGCTCCTGGTTGTCGTCGACGCCTCCTGGACCTCGTGGCTGAAGAGTCAAGACGACCGTCAACCTACCTGAAGCACCCGACATCGGTGGGCATCTGCTCATCGCCTTCCTGGTCACTGGCTAGTGACCCAGACTCTGTCCCCTCTGCTTTCAGGTTCTTCAGATCTTCGATCCACCCTTGGATCCACCCGAACACTTTCGACTTGGTCGCCAGCAGCACTTTGCAGCAGATCGCCATTGAAAACGACGACGAAACCCGACCCCGAAAGACACCTATGCACCCGGCTTCCCTGGGTGAGGTAACTCGAGTACTCCGGTGCTCCCGTGGGTATAGACTCTAGAACAACCTAGTTCTAAAGGGGTTTGCTCCAAGTCCTCCTCTAAGTGTCCTTTTTCTTTAAAACTCCAACCGCGACATTCCCCATAGAAGTCAACGGCGGCTCGCGGCTGTGTTCTCACACTGCACGCGTCCCCCGTGGGTCCCCTGTGTCACTACCTTGGGTGGTTCCTTGAGGGCCAAGCACTTCTACAGGCTCTAGGCCTTGTGTCTAGCTCAGTCGTGGTTCTTATACCACTTTATTGGTATATGGTTTGGTACGCCCCTAGGGCTCAAACGTGTATTTGTGCTATTACTGTTGATAACTGACTTGTAACTTATGTACTTCAAACTCTAGCCTCATAAAGAGACTAGAGGGGTGTGTTTAAGACTAAATACATATATTTTAAATATATACCTGGTGTGGTCCTCTTTCATTTGGTCACTCAAGAGATTATAGACTGGTAAAACAAGCTGCTTTACATTCCTTCAAGACTTAGCCTGAAGGCTGCTCTCCATAGCTACCACTAGGATAGCTTTCAATAAAGGTTGTCTTTAACCTATCTCCAATAAGGGGTTGTTTGGACTGGTGCAAGGTGCCCACTATAATTAGTGGACAGCATATACCAGGCCAACTTCTCACATTGGTGTGCAGCGTGTGGGATTCCAGCTTGCTATTGTTTTACCAGATAATCTCAATTGAATTGATCAACTGAAAACCACTAAGGGTACCTTAGGTACATATAAATCAAGCTTAGGATACAGTAAGTTCTACTGAACTTAGAGTTGTGTGTTAAGGGATAGCACACCCTTTCTACAACTCAAGAGAGTTTAGTAGGCCACACTAGAGTAGGTAGTGCATACACCACACCACACTAGTAATGTCTTCACTGCCAGGAACCAGTGAGCTCCTGCCATCCAGATATGACACCCTCACATTCTTGGAATTGAGAGAGTTGTGCAAAGTTAGGAAGTTGAAGACAGGCAAAAGTGCCAACACCCAACGTCTCCTAGAGATGCTTCTGCTAGATGATCTTAGAAGACCCATAAGGTCTGAAAGGGTAGGCAGAGAGGGTGGGGCAGAAGAAGAGGGAGAGTCCAGGGATGAAAATACCCAGGACCCAACCTCTGAAACTGGCCAGGGGGATGACAATGATCCTGACCTGGAAAGTGCAGCTACTCCTGAGGAAGAGGAGGAGGCCCAGAATGACCTCCCCTCTGTCCCCCCAGGAAGAGTTGAGAGTGTGCCCAGAAGGACTAGATCTCCTTCTCAGGAGTCTAACCACTCTGACACCTCAGTAGGGACCTCTGTCTCCTCTCATGGGAGGGAATCCTCTCATGAGAGGAGAAAGAGACTGATTCAGTATGAGCAAGCCCAGCTTGAGCTCAGAAAACAGCAGTTGGCTATAGACAGGGAGTCCCTAGATCTCTATAGACAGAGAAAAAGATGGGACTAGAGTCCCATGGTGGCAGCAATTTCCCCAGAGATAGGGAAAGGTCTTATGACCATAGAAACCTGAGCAAGATTGTCCCTCCCTACCAGAGTGGGGATGACATCCACAAATGGATAACTGCACTGGAGAGGGCCTGTAAAGTACAGAGGGTCCCTCAGGAGCAGTGGGCAGCAATCTTGTGGCTCTCCTTTGCAGACAAAGGTAGAGATAAGCTCCTCACTGTTAGAGAGGAGGATGCTGACAATTACAAAGTCTTGAAGAGTGCTCTGATTGAGGGGTTTGGCCTAACAACTGAACAATACAGGTTAAAGTTCAGAGATACCCAAAAAGCACAGACTCAAGACTGGGTGGACTATGTGGATTGTTCTGCTAAGGCTCTGGAAGGTTGGTTGATGGGCAGTAAGGTATGTGACTTCACAGGATTGTACAATCTTATCATGAGGGAGCAGATTCTTAATAACTGTCAAAATCAGCTGTTGCATCAGTACCTGGTGGACTCTGATCTGACCTCTCCCCAAGAATTGGGAAAGAAGGCAGACAAATGGGTCAGAACCAGGGTGAGGCAGAAGGTACAGAACCAAGGTGGTGACCCTAAGAAGCAAGATTCTAAAAACTCTGATAAGGGTGGGGAGAAGGGTAAAGACCAGAAGTCTTCACAAGGCCCCCAAAAATCTTCTTCAGGTGGGGATTCACAGTCTAACAAGGGAAAAGGCCAAAAGAAACCATGGTGCAAAGTCTGTAAGCAAAAGACACACTGGACCAGTGATTGCACCAAGTCCAAAGACTCTATTCCAGCCCCCACCAATGCCCCTAAGGCACCTGTTCCCCCTAGTGCAGTTACAATTGGTGGTGGGAGTACACAGGCCAAGGGTTTAGTAGGGTTGACCCTGGGTAATGAGATGAGCTCTGGCCTAGTCAGAGAACTCACTCAGGCTGTCCTAGTCTGTGATGGAGGCATGGATGTGACCTCCTCTGTGAGTCCCAGTAATCTGGGCAAGTACAGGCAACAGCCCTTAATCAATGGAAAAGAGGCTTTGGCATTTAGGGACACAGGGGCAAGTGTCACCATGGTGACACAAGACCTTGTGGATCCTGGGCAGATTATACTTGGTGAAATGTACCAAGTGACCAATGCTAGCAATGTCAGAACAGACCATACTCTGGCAGTTGTTAACTTCTCCTGGGGAGGGGTAACTGGCCTTAAGAAGGTTGTGGTGAGTGCAAACCTACCAGTGGAATGCTTGCTTGGCAATGATCTTGAAACTTCAGCTTGGGCAGAAGTGGAGCTCAGGACCCATGCAGAAATGCTGGGGATCCCTGCAGATGTGTTTGCTGTGACCAGGTCACAGAGCAAAATGTCTAACACTGAACAGGCCTTGGATCCTGGAACCATGGACCAAGTGCCATCCAAGAGGAGGAGTAGTAGGGTTAAGGCAGTGCCTTCCCCCTTGGCTCAGAAGGAAGATCAGTCTCTTGAGGGGGATGATCTCAGTCCTGAGGAAGGAACTGTCCCAGAGGAGCTTGAACCTGACCAGGTTGAGTTCTTGGGGACAGGGGCCCTTCCAGGGCAGATCTGAGCCAGGAGCAGCAGAGCTGCCCCTCTCTTGAACCCCTCAGACAGCAAAGTGCTGCTGAGGCTGCTGGGAATGCTAGTGGTCCCCATAAAGTATATTGGGATGATGGACTCTTGTACTCAGAGTGTAGAGACCCCAAGCCTGGTGCCACCAGGAGGTTGGTTATACCTCTGAAGTTCAGGGGCTTCCTATTGACCCTAGCCCATGATATTCCCCTAGCAGGTCACCTGGGCCAGAACAAGACTTGGGACAGACTTGTCCCTCACTTTCACTGGCCCCACATGTCTGAAGACACCAAGGAGTTTTGTCGCTCCTGTGTAACCTGCCAAGCCAGTGGGAAGGCAGGTGGCACCACAAAGGCCCCCCTGATACCACTACCTGTGGTGGGGGTTCCCTTTGAGAGAGTGGGGATTGATATTGTTGGTCCCATGGATCCCCAAACAGCATCTGGGCACAGGTTTATCCTGGTGGTGGTGGACCATGCCACTAGGTACCCAGAGGCTATTCCCCTTAGGACCACTACAGCACCTGTGGTGGCAAGAGCCCTCCTGGGAATTTTCTCAAGAGTGGGCTTCCCTAAGGAGGTTGTATCAGACAGGGGTGCAAACTTTATGTCTGGATACTTGAAGGCAATGTGGAAGGAGTGTGGAGTGACTTACAAGTTCACCACACCCTATCACCCACAATGCAATGGTTTAGTTGAGAGATTCAACAAAACCTTAAAGGGCATGATTAAAGGGCTCCCAGAAAAGCTCAGGCGAAGATGGGACATACTCTTGCCCTGCCTTTTATTTGCATACAGGGAGGTGCCTCAAAAGGGGGTTGGCTACAGCCCTTTTGAACTTTTGTTTGGTCACCCTGTCAGGGGTCCATTGTGCTTGGTGAAGGAAGGATGGGAGTTACCTCTCAAGCCCCCAAAGCAAGACATAGTGGACTATGTACTTGGTCTCCGCTCCAGGATGGCTGAGTACATGAAAAAGGCAACTAAAAACCTTGAGGCTAGCCAGGAACTGCAAAAAGCCTGGCATGACCAAAAGGCTGTACTGACTGTTTACCAGCCAGGACAGAAGGTGTGGGTGCTGGAGCCAGTGGCCCCAGCAGCTCTCCAAGACAAGTGGAGTGGACCCCATACCATTGTTGAACAGAAGGGTGAGGTTACCTATTTAGTAGACCTAGGAACACCCAGGAGTCCCCACAGGGTTCTCCATGTCAACAGATTGAAGCCATATGTGGACAGGGCAGACATGGGCTTGCTCATGGCTACTGATGAGGGACAGGAGGAAGAGAGTGACCCACTCCCTGACCTGCTCTCACAGAACCCTGATGATGGGTCAGTGGATGGTGTAGCCTTGGCAGGCAGCCTCACTGCTCAGCAGCAAACTGATTGTAGACAAGTGCTCAATCAGTACAGACATATGTTCTCTCTGACTCCAAGTCAGACCACCTGGTGCACTCATGAAGTGGACACTGGGGACAGTCTGCCTATTAAAAATAAGATTTATAGGCAACCTGACCATGTCAGGGACTGTATCAGGACAGAAGTCCAGAAAATGTTGGATTTGGGAGTTATTGAACCCTCAGATAGCCCTTGGGCTAGTCCAGTGGTCCTTGTGCCAAAACCTCACACCAGTGGTGGGAAAAGAGAGATGAGGTTTTGTGTGGACTACAGGGGGTCTCAATGCAGTCACTAGGACTGATGCCCATCCAATACCTAGGGCAGATGAGCTAATAGACACTTTGGCCTCAGCCAAGTATCTAAGCACATTTGACCTGACAGCTGGCTACTGGCAGATCAGACTAGCTGATGATGCAAAGCCAAAAACAGCATTCTCAACCCCTAGTGGACATTATCAATTTGTGGTAATGCCCTTTGGTCTGAAGAATGCACCTGCCACTTTTCAGAGGTTGGTGAATACAGTCCTTACAGGTCTGGAGGCCTACAGTGCAGCATATCTAGATGATATTGCTGTCTTTAGCTCCACCTGGGAGGATCACCTGGTCCACCTCAGAAATGTTTTGGAGGCCCTGCAAAAGGCAGGCCTCACTATCAAGGCCACCAAGTGCCAGATAGGGCAGAGTCAGGTTGTGTACCTGGGCCACCTTGTGGGTGGAGGCCAGGTTCAACCATTGCAGAGCAAAATCCAGACCATCATGGACTGGGTTGCTCCCACTACCCAGACTCAGGTGAGAGCCATCTTAGGCCTGACTGGGTACTATAGGAGATTTGTCAAGGGGTATGGATCAATAGTGACACCCCTGAATGACTTAACTTCCAAGAAAATGCCCAAAAAGGTTCAGTGGACAGCTAGCTGTCAAAAGGCATTTGATGACCTGAAGCAGGCCATGTGCACTGCTCCCATTCTCCAGAGTCCTGATTACTCCAAGAAGTTCATTGTCCAAACAGATGCATCTGAATTGGGGGTAGGGGCTGTACTGTCACAATTGAATGATGAAGGTCAGGATCAGCCAGTAGCTTTTATTAGCAGAAGGCTGACCCCTAGAGAGAAACGTTGGTCAGCCATAGAGAGGGAGGCCTTTGCTGTGGTTTGGGCTCTGAAGAAGTTGAGGCCATACTTGTTTGGTACTCACTTCCTTGTTCAAACAGACCACAAGCCCCTCCTATGGCTAAAACAAATGAAGGGTGAAAACCCCAAACTGCTTAGGTGGTCCATTTCCCTACAGGGGATGGACTTTACAGTGGAACATAGACCTGGGAGTAACCATGCCAATGCAGATGGACTCTCTAGGTACTTCCGACTTAGAACATGAAGACTCAACTGGTCAAGGTTAGTTTAATGTCCCTATGTTTGGGGGGGTTGTGTAGGAGAGTAGGATCTGCTTCACATGGGTACCCCCACTTTTTGCTGATGCTTCACTGTTTTTCGACTTTAGTCTGGCTGGGGCCCTGCTAATCAGAACCCCAGCCTAGCTGCTTCCTCTCTAAAATGGTTTCCATGTGCCCTAGGCACATCTCTGATTGGAATCTGGAGTGCCCTTATAAGTCCCTAGTATATGGTATAATATGTACCCAGGGCATAGGTACCTCAGAGGCCTACCAGGGGCTGCAGCATGTATTGTGCCACCCCTGGAAGGCCATCCAAAATGACACCACAGGTCTGCTACTGCAGCCTGGGTAAGGTGGTGCATGCACCCCTTACGGTGGTATAGGCTACCTATATCACTACCATTGCACACACATATAAACCTATAAGTCACTCCTATGGCAGGCCTTACCAATCCTGAAGGCAGAGTGCTTGGTTCTTATGTGAGAGGGTGCCCCTGCATGAGCAGAGCCCCTCTACAGCGTTCGGAGTCCCTCCTCTGATGCTGTTTGTGGTACAGCCTGACCATATACTCTTAAGTGCATTATATCCTCGCGGTACAATGCTAACTTTGGCCTGGCTGCACCAAAACATGTCGTGTTTGGTGTCAAACATCTTGGAATACTACCCCCCCCACCAGTTCTGGCGGCGGGGGTAGCATTCCACCCTTCTAGAGGGAGAGACATGTACACACTGGGCTACCCGGTAACTTCTTTCCAGAGCCCTGGCATCACAAAATGGATGCCGCTGCCACAGACACGAGTCTGGCCTCCTGCTGCTGACTGAAACTCCGGCAGGGGAGGCCTGGACAATAGGTTTCCTGTCGCAGGGAGGTGTAACCACCTCCCCAGACAGGATAATGTGTACTGGGGCTGGGCGGGAGCACTCTCTGGTGCTCAGAAGTCCTGCACTGGGGGCACCCTTGGTGTCCCTGTGCATATGCCAGTTCAAACCGGTTGCAGGGGCTACCTGCCCCTGCTCTGGCGTGAAACTGGACAAAGGGAATGGGTGTAACCATCCCTCTTCCCTGACCCTCCCATAGGTGGGTCCCCAGAGTATGTCCAACCCACTAACTTGGTATAAGTATGGGACCCCAGTCCTTAGGACTTTAGATTACCCTGGACGAAACTCTGACACTGAATCCTGGACCTTCGACGCTCTGAAGATTAGAGGACTGAAGAATCTCCCTTGGGGTCAAGGAGTGACTCCCCTGCTTGGCAGGCACCTAAGAAGCAATTGTCCGGTCTGCATCGCTGAAGCTCCCGCCGGACGCCAACATTTTTGCATCACCAGAGGTAGATTTCCAGACTTCCCCGAGGCTGTCCTGAGTCTCCAGCAAAGCTGAGGCCCGTAGCTGTCGTGGGTAACGTGGAACCGTGACCCCTGAACACCAAGTACTTTTGCAAGTGCATCCTTTTCCTTATGTCCCACGAAGTTGTGCTTTGGGCTCTGTTTAGCCCCTACCTCCAGCACCAACTGTACCAAAGATCACTGGCCTCCACTCCACGAGTATCCTGTGAGCCAGCTCCAAGTGCATCCACTCGAGGCTCCTTCGCGGTCGCTAGTCTGTTGGCTAGTGGGCCCTCCTGAAGGCAACTCTTCTTCTGCTTGGGTTTTCCTGGTTGCTCCAGATGTGCCCTGACTTACCCTTGCTGGGTGAGTCCCCCAGACCTTGCTGGTTTGCATCAACGTCCTTTCTTTGTTTCTACAAGACTTGCCATTGCCAAGGCTTGTTGGGTCCAATCCGGTCGCCGACACCCCTGAAATCGACAAACATTGTGGGACAGCTCGAATCCAGCTCCTGGTCATCGTCGACGCCTCCTGGACCTCGTGGCTGAAGAGTCAAGACGACTGTCAACCTACCTCAAGCACCCGACATCGGTGGGCATCTGCTTATCGCCTTCCTGGTCACTGGCTAGTGACCCAGACTCTGTCCCCTCTGCTTTCAGGTTCTTCAGATCTTCAATCCACCCTTGGATCCACCCGAACACTTTCGACTTGGTCGCCAGCAGCACTTTGCAGCAGATCGCCATTGAAAACGACGACGAAACCCAACCCCGAAAGACACCTATGCACCCGGCTTCTCTGGGTGAAGTAACTCGAGTACTCCGGTGCTCCCGTGGGTATAGACTCTAGAACAACCTAGTTCTAAAGGGGTTGCTCCAAGTCCTCCTCTAAGTGTCCTTTTTCTTTAAAACTCCAACCGCGACATTCCCCATAGAAGTCAATGGCGGCTCGCGGCTGTGTTCTCACACTGCACGCGTCCCCCGTGGGTCCCCTGTGTCACTACCTTGGATGGTTCCTTGAGGGCCAAGCACTTCTACAGGCTCTAGGCCTTGTGTATAGCTCAGTTGTGGTTCTTATACCACTTTATTGGTATATGGTTTGGTACGCCCCTAGGGCTCAAACGTGTATTTGTGCTATTACTGTTGATAACTGACTTGTAACTTATGTACTTCAAACTCTAGCCTCATAAAGAGACTAGAGGGGTGTGTTTAAGACTAAATACATATATTTTAAATATATACCTGGTGTGGTCCTCTTTCATTTGGTCACTCAAGAGATTATAGACTGGTAAAACAAGCTGCTTTACATTCCTTCAAGACTTAGCCTGAAGGCTGCTCTCCATAGCTACCCCTAGGATAGCTTTCAATAAAGGTTGTCTTTAACCTATCTCCAATAAGGGGTTGTTTGGACTGGTGCAAGGTGCCCACTATAATTAGTGGACAGCATATACCAGGCCAACTTCTCACATTGGTGTGCAGCGTGTGGGATTCCAGCTTGCTATTGTTTTACCAGATAATCTCAATTGAATTGATCAACTGAAAACCACTAAGGGTACCTTAGGTACATATAAATCAAGCTTAGGATACAGTAAGTACTTCTGAACTTAGAGTTGTGTGTTAAGGGATAGCACACCCTTTCTACAACTCAAGAGAGTTTAGTAGGCCACACTAGAGTAGGTAGTGCATACAGCACACCACACTAGTAATGTCTTCACTGCCAGGAACCAGTGAGCTCCTGCCATCCAGATATGACACCCTCACATTCTTGGAATTGAGAGAGTTATGCAAAGTTAGGAAGTTGAAGACAGGCAAAAGTGCCAACACCCAACGTCTCCTAGAGATGCTTCTGCTAGATGATTTTAGAAGACCCATAAGGTCTGAAAGGGTAGGCAGAGAGGGTGGGGCAGAAGAAGAGGGAGAGTCCAGGGATGAAAATACCCAGGACCCAACCTCTGAAACTGGCCAGGGGGATGACAATGATCCTGACCTGGAAAGTGCAGCTACTCCTGAGGAAGAGGAGGAGGCCCAGAATGACCTCCCCTCTGTCCCCCCAGGAAGAGTTGAGAGTGTGCCCAGAAGGACTAGATCTCCTTCTCAGGAGTCTAACCACTCTGACACCTCAGTAGGGACCTCTGTCTCCTCTCATGGGAGGGAATCCTCTCATGAGAGGAGAAAGAGACTGATTCAGTATGAGCAAGCCCAGCTTGAGCTCAGAAAACAGCAGTTGGCTATAGACAGGGAGTCTCTAGATCTCTATAGACAGAGAAAAAAGATGGGACTAGAGTCCCATGGTGGCAGCAATTTCCCCAGAGATAGGGAAAGGTCTTATGACCATAGAAACCTGAGCAAGATTGTCCCTCCCTACCAGAGTGGGGATGACATCCACAAATGGATAACTGCACTGGAGAGGGTCTGTAAAGTACAGAGGGTCCCTCAGGAGCAGTGGGCAGCAATCTTGTGGCTCTCCTTTGCAGACAAAGGTAGAGATAAGCTCCTCACTGTTAGAGAGGAGGATGCTGACAATTACAAAGTCTTGAAGAGTGCTCTGATTGAGGGGTTTGGCCTAACAACTGAACAATACAGGTTAAAGTTCAGAGATACTCAAAAACTACAGACTCAAGACTGGGTGGACTATGTGGATTGTTCTGCTAAGGCTCTGGAAGGTTGGTTGATGGGCAGTAAGGTATGTGACTTCACAGGATTGTACAATCTTATCATGAGGGAGCAGATTCTTAATAACTGTGAAAATCAGCTGTTGCATCAGTACCTGGTCGACTCTGATCTGACCTCTCCCCAAGAATTGGGAAAGAAGGCAGACAAATGGGTCAGAACCAGGGTGAGGCAGAAGGTACAGAACCAAGGTGGTGACCCTAAGAAGCAAGATTCTAAAAACTCTGATAAAGGTGGGGAGAAGGGTAAAGACCAGAAGTCTTCACAAGGCCCCCAAAAATCTTCTTCAGGTGGGGATTCACAGTCTAACAAGGGAAAAGGCCAAAAGAAACCATGGTGCAAAGTCTGTAAGCAAAAGACACACTGGACCAGTGATTGCACCAAGTCCAAAGACTCTATTCCAGCCCCCACCAATGCCCCTAAGGCACCTGTTCCCCCTAGTGCAGTTACAATTGGTGGTGGGAGTACACAGGCCAAGGATTTAGTAGGGTTGACCCTGGGTAATGAGATGAGCTCTGGCCTAGTCAGAGAATTCACTCAGGCTGTCCTAGTCTGTGATGGAGGCATGGATGTGACCTCCTCTGTGAGTCCCAGTAATCTGGGCAAGTACAGGCAACAGCCCTTAATCAATGGAAAAGAGGCTTTGGCATTTAGGGACACAGGGGCAAGTGTCACCATGGTGACACAAGACCTTGTGGATCCTGGGCAGATTATACTTGGTGAAATGTACCAAGTGACCAATGCTAGCAATGTCAGAACAGACCATACTCTGGCAGTTGTTAACTTCTCCTGGGGAGGGGTAACTGGCCTTAAGAAGGTTGTGGTGAGTGCAAACCTACCAGTGGAATGCTTGCTTGGCAATGCTCTTGAAACTTCAGCTTGGGCAGAAGTGGAGCTCAGGACCCATGCAGAAATGCTGGGGATCCCTGCAGATGTGTTTGCTGTGACCAGGTCACAGAGCAAAATGTCTGACACTGAACAGGCCTTGGATCCTGGAACCATGGACCAAGTGCCATCCAAGAGGAGGAGTAGTAGGGTTAAGGCAGTGCCTTCCCCCTTGGCTCAGAAGGAAGATCAGTCTCTTGAGGGGGATGATCTCAGTCCTGAGGAAGGAACTGTCCCAGAGGAGCTTGAATCTGACCAGGTTGAGTTCTTGGGGACAGGGGGCCCTTCCAGGGCAGATCTGAGCCAGGAGCAGCAGAGCTGCCCCTCTCTTGAACCCCTCAGACAGCAAAGTGCTGCTGAGGCTGCTGGGAATGCTAGTGGTCCCCATAAAGTATATTGGGATGATGGACTCTTGTACTCAGAGTGTAGAGACCCCAAGCCTGGTGCCACCAGGAGGTTGGTTATACCTCTGAAGTTCAGGGGCTTCCTATTGACCCTAGCCCATGATATTCCCCTAGCAGGTCACCTGGGCCAGAACAAGACTTGGGACAGACTTGTCCCTCACTTTCACTGGCCCCACATGTCTGAAGACACCAAGGAGTTTTGTCGCTCCTGTGTAACCTGCCAAGCCAGTGGGAAGGCAGGTGGCACCACAAAGGCCCCCTGATACCACTACCTGTGGTGGGGGTTCCCTTTGAGAGAGTGGGGATTGATATTGTTGGTCCCATGGATCCCCAAACAGCATCTGGGCACAGGTTTATCCTGGTGGTGGTGGACCATGCCACTAGGTACCCAGAGGCTATTCCCCTTAGGACCACTACAGCACCTGTGGTGGCAAGAGCCCTCCTGGGAATTTTCTCAAGAGTGGGCTTCCCTAAGGAGGTTGTATCAGACAGGGGTGCAAAATGTATGTCTGGATACTTGAAGGCAATGTGGAAGGAGTGTGGAGTGACTTACAAGTTCACCACACCCTATCACCCACAATGCAATGGTTTAGTTGAGAGATTCAACAAAACCTTAAAGGGCATGATTAAAGGGCTCCCAGAAAAGCTCAGGCGAAGATGGGACATACTCTTGCCCTGCCTTTTATTTGCATACAGGGAGGTGCCTCAAAAGGGGTTGGCTACAGCCCTTTTGAACTTTTGTTTGGTCACCCTGTCAGGGGTCCATTGTGCTTGGTGAAGGAAGGATGGGAGTTACCTCTCAAGCCCCCAAAGCAAGACATAGTGGACTATGTACTTGGTCTCCGCTCCAGGATGGCTGAGTACATGAAAAAGGGAACTAAAAACCTTGAGGCTAGCCAGGAACTGCAAAAAGCCTGGCATGACCAAAAGGCTGTACTGACTGTTTACCAGCCAGGACAGAAGGTGTGGGTGCTGGAGCCAGTGGCCCCAGCAGCTCTCCAAGACAAATGGAGTGGACCCCATACCATTGTTGAACAGAAGGGTGAGGTTACCTATTTAGTAGACCTAGGAACACCCAGGAGTCCCACAGGGTTCTCCATGTCAACAGATTGAAGCCATATGTGGACAGGGCAGACATGGGCTTGCTCATGGCTACTGATGAGGGACAGGAGGAAGAGAGTGACCCACTCCCTGACCTGCTCTCACAGAACCCTGATGATGGGTCAGTGGATGGTGTAGCCTTGGCAGGCAGCCTCACTGCTCAGCAGCAAACTGATTGTAGACAAGTGCTCAATCAGTACAGACATATGTTCTCTCTGACTCCAAGTCAGACCACCTGGTGCACTCATGAAGTGGACACTGGGGACAGTCTGCCTATTAAAAATAAGATTTATAGGCAACCTGACCATGTCAGGGACTGTATCAGGACAGAAGTCCAGAAAATGGTGGATTTGGGAGTTATTGAACCCTCGGATAGCCCTTGGGCTAGTCCACTGGTCCTTGTGCCAAAACCTCACACCAGTGGTGGGAAAAGAGAGATGAGGTTTTGTGTGGACTACAGGGGTCTCAATGCAGTCACTAGGACTGATGCCCATCCAATACCTAGGGCAGATGAGCTAATAGACACTTTGGCCTCAGCCAAGTATCTAAGCACATTTGACCTGACAGCTGGCTACTGGCAGATCAGACTAGCTGATGATGCAAAGCCAAAAACAGCATTCTCAACCCCTAGTGGACATTATCAATTTGTGGTAATGCCCTTTGGTCTGAAGAATGCACCTGCCACTTTTCAGAGGTTGGTGAATACAGTCCTTACAGGTCTGGAGGCCTACAGTGCAGCATATCTAGATGATATTGCTGTCTTTAGCTCCACCCGGGAGGATCACCTGGTCCACCTCAGAAATGTTTTGGAGGCCCTGCAAAAGGCAGGCCTCACTATCAAGGCCACCAAGTGCCAGATAGGGCAGAGTCAGGTTGTGTACCTGGGCCACCTTGTGGGTGGAGGCCAGGTTCAACCATTGCAGAGCAAAATCCAGACCATCATGGACTGGAATGCTCCCACTACCCAGACTCAGGTGAGAGCCATCTTAGGCCTGACTGGGTACTATAGGAGATTTGTCAAGGGGTATGGATCAATAGTGACACCCCTGAATGACTTAACTTCCAAGAAAATGCCCAAAAAGGTTCAGTGGACAGCTAGCTGTCAAAAGGCATTTGATGACCTGAAGCAGGCCATGTGCACTGCTCCCATTCTCCAGAGTCCTGATTACTCCAAGAAGTTCATTGTCCAAACAGATGCATCTGAATTGGGGGTAGGGGCTGTACTGTCACAATTGAATGATGAAGGTCAGGATCAGCCAGTAGCTTTTATTAGCAGAAGGCTGACCCCTAGAGAGAAACGTTGGTCAGCCATAGAGAGGGAGGCCTTTGCTGTGGTTTGGGCTCTGAAGAAGTTGAGGCCATACTTGTTTGGTACTCGCTTCCTTGTTCAAACAGACCACAAGCCCCTCCTATGGCTAAAACAAATGAGGGGTGAAAACCCCAAACTGCTTAGGTGGTCCATTTCCCTACAGGGGATGGACTTTACAGTGGAACATAGACCTGGGAGTAACCATGCCAATGCAGATGGACTCTCTAGGTACTTCGACTTAGAACAAGAAGACTCAACTGGTCAAGGTTAGTTTAATGTCCCTACGTTTGGGGGGGGTTGTGTAGGAGAGTAGGATCTGCTTCACATGGGTACCCCCACTTTTTGCTGATGCTTCACTGTTTTTCGACTTTAGTCTGGCTGGGGCCCTGCTAATCAGAACCCCAGCCTAGCTGCTTCCTCTCTAAAATGGTTTCCATGTGCCCTAGGCACATCTCTGATTGGAATCTGGAGTGCCCTTATAAGTCCCTATGGTATACTATGTACCCAGGGCAAAGGTACCTCAGAGGCATACCAGGGGCTGCAGCATGTATTGTGCCACCCCTGGAAGGCCATCCAAAATGACACCACAGGTCTGCTACTGCAGCCTGGGTAAGGTGGTGCATGCACCCCTGACGGTGCTATAGGCTACCTATATCACTACCATTGCACACACATATAAACCTATAAGTCACTCCTATGGCAGGCCTTACCAATCCTGAAGGCAGAGTGCTTGGTTCTTATGTGAGAGGGTGCCCCTGCATGAGCAGAGCCCCTCTACAGCGTTCGGAGTCCCTCCTCTGATGCTGTTTGTGGTACAGCCTGACCATATACTCTTAAGTGCATTATATCCTCGCGGTACAATGCTAACTTTGGCCTGGCTGCACCAAAACATGTTGTGTTTGGTGTCAAACATCTTGGAATACTACCCCCCCCGCCAGTCCTGGCGGCGGGGGTAGCATTCCACCCTTCTAGAGGGAGAGACATGTACACACTGGGCTACCCGGTAACTTCTTTCCAGAGCCCTGGCATCACAAAATGGATGCCGCTGCCACAGACACGGGTCTGGCCTCCTGCTGCTGACTGAAACTCCGGCAGGGGAGGCCTGGACAATAGGTTTCCTGTCGCAGGGAGGTGTAACCACCTCCCCAGACAGGATAATGTGTATTGGGGCTGGGCGGGAGCACTCTCTGGTGCTCAGAAGTCCTGCACTAGGGGCACACTTGGTGTCCCTGTGCATATGCCAGTTCAAACCGGTTGCAGGGGCTACCTGCCCCTGCTCTGGCGTGAAACTGGACAAAGGGAATGGGTGTAACCACCCCTCTTCCCTGACCCTCCCATAGGTGGGTCCCCAGAGTATGTCCAACCCCCTAACTTGGTATAAGTATGGGACCCCAGTCCTTTGGACTTTAGATTACCCTGGACGAAACTCTGACACTGAATCCTGGACCTTCGACGCTCTACCTGAAGATTAGAGGACTGAAGAATCTCCCTTGGGGTCAAGGAGTGACTCCCCTGCTTGGCAGGCACCTAAGAAGCAATTGTCCGGTCTGCATCGCTGAAGCTCCCGCCGGACGCCAAAGTTTTTGCATCACCAGAGGTGGATTTCCAGACTTCCCCGAGGCTGTCCTGAGTCCCCAGCAAAGCTGAGGCCCGTAGCTGTCGTGGGTAACGTGGAACCGTGACCCCTGGACACCAAGTACTTTTGCAAGTGCATCCTTTTCCTGGTCTCCCACGAAGTTGTGCTTTGGGCTCCGTGTAGCCCCCACCTCCAGCACCGACTGCACCAAAGATCACTGGCCTCCACTCCACGAGTCCAGGGAAGACATGGCTTGGCAGTTCGGGCTGGACTGTTCCCATGAGGCACAGGGTCAGACTGATTTGCATATGGCCATGTCTGAAATGGGGTGGTGGAGTGAGCTAAAGAATGATGATGGATTAAACCCAGATCAGTTGACTGGGGGTGAGTGTTTGATTTGCTCAAACGCTCCGTCCATCATCCCTTTTGGTATCGCTCCACTCCACGAGTGTCCTGTGAGCCAGCTCCAAGTGTGTCCACTCGAGGCTCCTTTGCGATCGCTAGTCCGTTGGCTAGTGGGCCCTCCCGAATGCAACTCTTCTTCTGCTTGGGCTTTCCTGGTTGCTCCAGAAGTGCCCTGACTTACCCTCGCTGGGTGAGTCCCCCAGACCTTGCTGGTCTGCATCAACATCCTTTCTTTGTTTCTACGAGACTTGCCGTTGCCAAGGCTTGTTGGGTCCAATCCGGTCGCCGTCACCCCTGCAATCGACAGACGTTGTGGGCAGCTCGAATGCAGCTCCTGGTTGCCGACAACGCCTCCTGGACCTCGTGGCTGAAGAGTCAAGACGACCATCAACCTACCTGAAGCACCCGACATCGGTGGGCATCTGCTCATCGCCTTCCTGGTCACTGGCTAGTGACCCAGACTCTGTCCCCTCTGCTTTCAGGTTCCTCAGATTTTCGATCCACCCTTGGATCTACCCGAACACTTTCGACTTGGTCGCCAGCAGCACTTTGCAGCAGATCGCCATTGAAAACGACGACGAAATCCGACCCCGAAAGACACCTATGCACCCGGCTTCCCTGGGTGAGGTAACTCGAGTACTCCGGTGCTCCCGTGGGTATAGACTCTAGAACAACCTAGTTCTAAAGGGGTTTGCTCCATGTCCTCCTCTAAGTGTCCTTTTTCTTTAAAACTCCAACCGCGACATTCCCCATAGAAGTCAACGGCGGCTCGCGGCTGTGTTCTCACACTGCACGCGTCCCCCGTGGGTCCCCTGTGTCACTACCTTGGGTGGTTCCTTGAGGGCCAAGCACTTCTACAGGCTCTAGGCCTTGTGTCTAGCTCAGTCGTGGTTCTTATACCACTTTATTGGTATATGGTTTGGTACGCCCCTAGGGCTCAAACGTGTATTTGTGCTATTACTGTTGATAACTGACTTGTAACTTATGTATTTCAAACTCTAGCCTCATAAAGAGACTAGAGGGGTGTGTTTAAGACTAAATACATATATTTTAAATATATACCTGGTGTGGTCCTCTTTCATTTGGTCACTCAAGAGATAATAGACTGGTAAAACAAGCTGCTTTACATTCGTTCAAGACTTAGCCTGAAGGCTGCTCTCCGTAGCTACCACTAGGATAGCTTTCAATAAAGGTTGTCTTTAACCTATCTCCAATAAGGGGTTGTTTGGACTGGTGCAAGGTGCCCACTATAATTAGTGGACAGCATATACCAGGCCAACTTCTCACACCTTCCACCTGTAGTAAGCATGGTAAGCAGTGCATGTTGGAACCCCACAGGCTCTGACTCATAGTGCTGCGGATCAACAACATGTGTGTCCCCCACATGCACTCCCACACACACTGTAGTTGTCTTACACACACAACTTTTGCAAGAAATAGCGTTGGGCAGTGTGCGTGGAGCTCGGAATCCAGGATCTCCAGCTCCTCGCTGGTGAGTGGACCTGGACATATCTTCAGAGTCGTCGACATGAAGGTGGACAGGTGGCAGCAGCAGCAGGTGTTGTTGAGGGATGCCAGGCAGAAGTCCCTGGAAGCTGTGGTAATGCCGGTCTCCCTCCCACTCTCATATAGCCCCCTGAGGCTGTTTCAGTGCGTCCAAGCTGCTGCAATTGGTGTACCATGTCTGCCTACTTCAAATGCACACAATGGCCTGCTCCGAGCTGTCCCGGTACGCTTACCTCTATAGTCGAACACGCAGGATGCAACCGCGAGGGCCATTAGAGTTGGCCTCAAGGGCCTGGTCCATGGCGGGTACAGTCCGCTGGTGCCATGTGGAATCCACAGTTTAATGTGCGCCATGCATTTACAGGTGTGGCCATGATTTGTGTGTGGGAGCATGTCCACACTAGACAGGGCCACTTCATGCTGTGTGCATAGGCATTGTCGGACAGTGCTCAGCCTCCACATGTCTGTTGGCACATCATCATGTACAAATTAGCATGGGAGCATGGGATGTGCATATGCACACACATGCCATATTTCTCAATGTACATCTCCCACTTGGCACATGCAACGTTACGTGTCACTTGTGATGTGTATTTGCATTCACACAGCTGTGTTGTCATGGAGTTGTCAATGTGTACACCTGTCAATGTGTGTTGGAGGTGTGATACGTACAGTGCTGTACATTGGGTGAACTAGGGACATCATTGACTGTCTCATATCCTGTTGTGCAACAGGACCCACTTGTTTGGGCCGCTCAGCCTGTGTACATTGTGTTGTTGGTGTGTGCCATACTCACCCAGCCTCGGAAGCTGTGTCAGGCACAGCAGCCAGGTATATTGCTGTGGTGTTGCCGCTTCCCACATATGCAGTCTGAAATCATCATCATGCCTTTCAAGCTATTATGGCCTAAATCCCCATGTGCATGCTCAAGGCAATGGTTTGTGTCAGTGGTCATTGCTATTGGTAAGGGGACCTGTGTAAGAGTATTGTAGCTGTGCTGTCCCTACTTGTCAGCTGTTCTGTGATTCTATTGCTTTGTCAGTAAATTTAGTTTTGTGTATGTGAAAATGCCATGTGGTGTGTTGCATTGATATGTGTCCACTTCCATCTGTCCTAGGAGGAGACCAAACATACATCGCCCCTACCAATTGCTGGCAGACATGGAGGATGTGGAGGTTATACAGAAATTTCGTCTGGACCGACCCACCCTGCATCACCTATGTGCAATGTTGGAACCCCACCTTCAGCCTCGCAGGGCGTATCCTACAGCATTCACCCCCACGGCTAAGGTGATGGCTGCACTGCATTTTTTCGCAACCGGATCTTTCCAACACACGGTGGGCAGTGGAGGTGGGATGTCCCAGCCCATGTTCAGCATGGTGCTACGGGATGTCCTGTCAGCTATGATGCTCTACAGGAACCGGTACATCCGATTCCCCAGGGCTCGTGATTTGGCGGCAGTGAAGGGTGCTTTCTATGCCCTTGGACGCATCCCCCACGTTGTTGGTGCAATTGATTGCAACCATGTTGGCCTTGTTGCACCACAGGCCATGGAGCACATCTATAGGAACCGGAAACATTTCCACTCCCTGAATGTGCAAGTGGTGTGCCTGGCGGACATGATTATCACACACGTGTGTGCGAAGTTTCCCAGATCCACCCATGACTCGCACATCATGCGCCATAGCATCCTCCCACGAATGATGACCAATCTTCAACCGGACCGTGCATGGATTGTTGGTGAGTATGCATACTCGTGTAGCGTGCTGGGTGTGACATGCTGTCTTGTATCCTGTTGGAATTGCAACGATTCTCTGTGTTTCTCACACCCAGGTGACTCTGCATATCCTAACGGGCCTTGGCTGCTGAGCCCACTACGTAATCCTAGGACACCAGCTGATGTCAGATACAATGAGGCACATGGGAGGACCAGACGTGTGGTGGAGCGGACTTTTGGACTCCTGAAGTCCAGATTCAGATGCCTGGACCGCACCGGGGGTGCACTGGCATACTCCCCACCGAAGGTGTGCCAGATAGTTGTGGCATGCTGCATGCTGCACAATCTCGCGATTCGCAGGCAGATCCCCCTGATAGTGGATGACGGTGATCAGCCAGGGCCCCCGCCTGCAGACCAAGCCGTGTCCAGTGACGAGGACAGTGGAGAGGAGGAAGCAGTGAATGAGCGTCAGCAGCTCATCGCCTGCTACTTCACTTGACGGTGAGTGACCATGTACGACGGCTGATGTTGCTGTAGTTGTGTAGGTGTATGTGTGCATTGTCACGGCGGCCTATTGTTCACTGAGTGCTGTGTGGCAATGGTCCATGTCCAGGGTAGTATGCCACTGACAGTGGCTGTAGCATTGTGCCCTGTTGCTCTGTGAGATGTGTGTACATTGCTTAAACTTGATGACAAGTACTGTGTGATGAATGTGTGACACACACATTCAATGGACACTTGTTCTGTTTTTCACCCCTAGGTCCCTACAGCCTCTCCTGGCCTATCGACATACCACACTCCAGATGCATTTCTGATCATGGTGACGGTTGCACATCCTTGCTTAAACACAGAGCAGATAAAACAGAATGTGATCCAGGTGTATTTATTTTAAGCGGTGACATGTGATTGTGGGCAAGGTGATCACAAAAGTGGTGCATGCTGAAACAATGAGTTGACGGTCATGTCCGCGTGATGGTCAAGGTGTACCCATGTTGTTCTGGGTCCACAGTCTGACAGACACATGCCATTCACATGGCAGTGTGGGGTAGGATAGTAGTCCAAGTGAATGCAGTAGATAGCCACCGTGGATGGCTGACTCACTGGCGTTTGGAGCGTGCGAAGTCATCTCTGGACACCTGTTTCCTCTTCGGACGACCCCTTCCACGTTTGAGAGGGGGGGGTTGTGTTTGTGGGCTGCTGGTGGTGGCTGAGGATTGCCCACTCGCAGTGGACGCAGGGGAACTGGATGTTGCACGACCCTGCGCCCCAGCAGGTGGTGGCGGAGGTGGTGTGGTTGGCCTTGATTGGGCCCTCACCACCACCACTAGCTGGCCCATGATGTCGACAAGTTGGCCCATACGGATCACGAATTGGCCCATATGGGCGTCCATGGACCTCATCACCCGAAGGACTTCCCGCGTATCGGCAGCTGACCGGGCCCATTGTCCCTGGGCCTCTTCATAGGCCCCCAAGGACTCTGGCGATTTGCGGCAGGGCTTGGCTCCCAGGCTCTGATGGCGTTGGCCTGACCCTGCTCCTCCCACCTGAACTGCTGCCACCGACCTGCCCACTCGCCACATTGGTCACCCAGGGCCTCGTTCTGGCTCCCAGGGTCGATGTCGACGTGCGTACCACCCCTTGCGCAGGGTGAGTGGTCAGGGAGGCCCTGGTGGTGGTGGTGGTGGTGGTGGTTGCGGCGGTGGTGGTGGCCGCAATGACCGTGGCAGCAGGGGCCTGGGACTGGTCACCAGCCCTGGGAGATGGGTTGGTGGGTAAGAGGGGTCCTGGGGAGCGGTTGCGCCCTGCCACACCAGATGTGCCTGGTCGGGAGTCCTCGTCCGAAGAGGTGTCCAGGTCTTCCACATCCATGAGTCCGGGTGGAGGGCTTGTGGACTGGCTGTGATGGCTGCTGTCTCCCTCTCCAGCATCATGCTGTTCGTCACCTGTGGGGCGGAGACAAAAGGTTATTGTGTTGCACCTTGCAAGGTTTGTTTTAGATGTCTGACATTCTCAGTTTGTGCACAGTTGTGCACTGATTTCCCAGATGCGTGTGTATGGCTCTACAATGTGTGTGCGTGATCAAGGCAATGGAATAGTGTGATGGGTGCATATGGCATGGGACGGATTTGGAATGCCAATCGGTGTGTGTTGCAGTACCCCTACATTTTGTGGCTTTGGTGGAAACGGGGTACAGCCCCATGAACGCTTTTGAGATGAAATATGTTTTTGGGGTTCAAATGAAACGCTTAGAAACGCAGATGGCAAAAGGGGTACAGTCCCATGAACGCTTTTGAGATGAAATATGGTTTTGGGGTTCAAATGAAACGCTTAGAAACGCAGATGGCAAAAGGGGTACAGCCCCATCAACGCTTTTGAGGTGAAATATGGTTTTGGGGTTCAAATGAAACGCTTAGAAACGCAGATGGGAAAAGGAGTACAGCTCCATCAACGCTTTTGATATGAAATATGGTTTTGTGGTACATACTCTGACATATGGGTGCAGAAGGGGACGTGTGTTTTGGCCACACGACACTACAGAGACAAAGGTGTGTGTATGTCTGACATACCCAGCATATCTGCTCGTTGTTGTCATTTAGGGACATTACACTGCAAGCAGTGTAGTGAGTGAGTAATGGTTGTGTGCCACACAACGTATTGCAGATGGGACAATTCCTTGGTGTGCGTGCTACCCTCAGCCATGTGCAGCAATGCAGTGCTCTTGGGGTGTTGACTATATTAGGTATGTTGTAAATCACAGTGTGACGTGCGCTTCAGACACTGCAGACACATTTTTGGTCATCGGCAGGAATCTTTGCTGAACTACTGTATATGGGACAACTGTTTAGATGATATACCTTTCATGACACTGGGGCTGAAAGATGAGATGGATGAGATTTTGAATGTGCATTGTGTAGCTGTGTGGTTCATGGGTCCAGTGGTGTATGTGACATTACTGGGGTTCCACTCTGTTACATTGTGACAAGATAGACTTACATGGGTGATGTTGTACAATGTCAACGGAACAAGCAGACACGACTACATGGACAAGACTTCAATGGTGTTGCTGATGTGTGTGATGACTGGCACAGTGCACGCCATGTGGGTCAGTACTCCAGTGAGACTTGTGCATGCAGACGTGACTCCTTACGTGTTACTGTATTTGAGATAGCTCATGTGGGCTATGACTCTGTAATTGATGTCCGTGTGCACATTAGTCACATGATTATGACAGGGAGCAGTGCTACCTATTCCTCTGCTACGTGACATGTCCCAAATGTTAGTCGTAGTACAGTCCTCATGCCTACAGACACCCCGCCCTGTACAGTAGTCTACCTACTTGTTGGTTTGGAGGGAGCAATGCAATGGCTACCACATGGTTATGAGAGGGAGGGGTGCTCCATCTTGCTGGTCTGTGGGAGTGGGGGCCGTGTTGTGAGTTGTGGTGATGGCTTACCACCCACAGACACCCCTCCATGTAGGGAAACATATCTACCTGTCGGGTGAAGGTGTGCACTGCAATGGCTGACACATGGGTGTGGGGAGTGCTCCATCTTGCTGCGCTGTAGGACTAGGGGCATGGTGGGGGTTGTACTTCTGCAGTCCCCCCTCCGATACACGTACTTTGTGGTAAGGCTACTTACCTGTTACTTGTTGGTTAGTGCAGCTATGGCTGACACATGAGTGTAGGTGTGGGAGTGCTCCTTCTGGCGCATCTGGGGTACAAGGGGACCTGGTGGGAGTTGTGGTGCTGGCTGACTGTACACATGCCCCCATGGTTTTGTTTGTTGGTACCTTTGGGCTGAGTGTGTGGGAGTGTCTGTTGCATGTGTGAGAGATGTCTTGTGGATTGTGTACTGGACATGGGGGTGTTTGGACCTCGGAGCTATGGCATTCTGGTAGTGCATGACAGTACATAGCGGTGTGCTGGTATACATTTGTTTGTACTTACCAGCCTCCACTCCCCCTGGTATTCCGGTGAGACTCTCCGGATGTAGAATGCCTCGCACCTTCTCCTCCCACGCCTTGAAGGTCTTGAATGGCGCGAGATTTCCGCCGCCTGTCCTGTCAGCCAGCTCACGATTCTTGGCCTCCTTCTTCCTGACCACGCTTTTCAGGTCGTGCCACCTCTTTGTAATTTCACCCCGGTTGCGTGGCACGTTCCCAACTGCATTCACCTGGTCTACGATCCTGCTCCACATTCTGTTTCTGGTGGCTACTGGTGTCTGTTGGACCTGGTTCCCATAGATTTGTGGGTGCACCTTGATGATCTCGTCGACCAAGACCGTCAACTCAGTGGCAGTGTACTTAGGCAAATAGGGCCTGATTCACAGAACTAACTTACGTCAAAATCCTAAACTTACAACAATTTTGGTATTCACAGAATGAACTTACACATTTGGGTATTCACAGAATGAATTTACACATTTGGGTATTCACAGAATGAACTTACACATTTGGGTATTCACAGAATGAACTTACAACAATTTTGGTATTCACAGAATGAACTTACACATTTGGGTATTCACAGAATGAACTTACAACAATTTTGGTATTCACAGAATGAACTTACACATTTGGGTATTCACAGAATGAACTTACAACAATTTTGGTATTCACAGAATTAACTTACTCATTTTGGTATTCACAGAAGGCACTTACTCATCAATGAGTAAGTGCCTTCTGTGAATACCAAAATGTGTAAGTTACACAAAATGTGTAAGTTACACAAAATGTGTAAGTTACACAAAATGAGTAAGTTACACAAAATGTGTAAGTTACACAAAATGTGTAAGTGTCTTCTGTGAATACCAAAATGAGTAAGTTTATTCTGTGAATACCAAAATGAGTAAGTTCATTCTGTGAATACCAAAATGGTAGTAAGTTTAGGATTTTGTCGTAAGTTAGTTCTGTGAATCGGGCCCTCTTTGTGTTGCCATGGTGTGTGGTTTGGTATTTGTGGTGCTGGTGTGGTGGGTGTGTGGTGTGTGGTGTGTGATGTGCAGGGGGTTAGTGGTGCCGGTGTTTCAGTGGTGATGGTGGTGGTGTTGTTGGTGATGAGTGTGATGTGTGCGTGCGTGTGGTATGCTGCTTTCCTTTGTGGCTCTCTGGGTTCTCTGCTGTCGTCTTCGCTTTGTAGTAGTGCAAGGGATTGTGGTCTGTGAAGGGGCTGCTTTTGTACTCACCTATGTGGGTGTGTCATGATGGGCTGTCGTTTTCAGGTGTGTTGTGCCTGGTGTCCTCGGATTTGTAGTTTTTTTATTTTGCCAGGGGGGATGTGTCTTTGGGATGTGTTCTGTGTTTGGGTATTTTGGCGTAGTTTGCTGTGTGGACTTGTTGGCCATGTTGTGTGTATTTCTTTGGTCCGCCAATGATTTCCGTGCACGGACGTGGCCGTCAGGCCTTCCGCCGTGTCAGTTATTCATCTCTGTTGTTAACCGTGGCGGACGGAAAATATGTAGATTTTCCGCGCTCATGTCGGGGAGATCATAATTTCACGGCCGGTGTCTCGGTCGTCAGAGCGGGCGGATTTGGGTTGTCGGGCGGGATTGCGTCCGTGGCGGACGGATAATCTTCTACTCTGACATGGACGGGTGGAATTTTGTGTGTTTTTACCGCCGCGGGCGGAGGTTGCTTCGCGACATCATATTTGCTCGGTCGGTATTCCCATGGTGCAGGCGGGCGGTTTTTTCAGGCTATAGTAGATGGCGGATTTTTTATTGCTGGTTATCGTAATGGGCCCCTTAGTGTGGCATGTGTGCCTGTTGGCAACACTGGGGAGTACTGCATCTCCCACAATGCCCTGCAAGGAGGAAGGAGGGTATCTTGATCTGCGCCAGTCGGGTGCTGCATAAAAGGAGGACTTTCACACCATGGTGGCTGGGCCCCCTGTCTTTGATTTCACACTCAGAAGGAAACCTAGGAGACTACTCCTACTACTACTGGCTTCATAAGCAGTTTCCCTGCCTGCAATTTTGCCCACAACTGCTGTGCTTGTTGCACTGGGGTTGGACTTCGTCCCCAAGTGTGCATCTGGTCAGGGAAGAGCTGTGGGCCCTTGAAAACCACCTCCCGAGTCCCACAGCGAAGGGTGTCTTAATCAGCGGTTCCCTGCCTGCAATTTCACCCACAACTAATGTGCTTGTCCCCTAGTGTGCATCTGGTCAGGGAGCAGCTCTGGGCTTTTGGACACACCCCAGAAGGAACCCACAAACTCGCCTGCGCGTGGAGCCCTGAGGTGAAAAGATTTACTGTATCTATTATGAGGAAGCACAAGACTGATGGGGGTAACGCTACCACACAACCATCTGTTTTTATCGACAGAATGCAGGAAAGGGTTGTCAGGATCTGTGCGCAGATTGTCATTGGATTTTGGGGTGCTGTTAGCTCTGCTTGCTGATGGTGACACTACAGCCCAAAAAAAGGTCAGATCAACAGATCAATCCTATTTGCTCTAACAACTGTATTGACACAAAGTCAAAAGTCAAAGTTAAAATCATCTTTATTGGACAAAATTTTGCCATAAAAGTATGAAATATAATGCACAGTAACTACAAGATAAAATCAAGCATTATTTAAAATACACATATTTTAATAAAACTTTTAAAATTATTTGGAAGCAGAATCTACAGGAAAAGCACAAAACAGCTAAATTTAGAGGGTTATCAGCTCATAACGATTCCTTATTTATAACGCACTCCTGATAAAATGTACAATGGCAAAACATATATCTTTCGTGTGTAAGCAATGTAAAAACTCTAAAGCAGATAAAAAGTGTATAAACCCAGCCTGAGGCAATAATGGAGCTAAAAAAAGTAACTCGCAGGCCAGAGTATAAAGGGTAAAATAATAAAAAATGGCATGTACTCTGCTTTGTAATTTGATCGCAAGAACATGGTGGTAAATCATGCTTTCATATACATGGTTGTGGAAAGGCAGCTTTAAAATGGCTAAAATTCAATCTGAAAATTGTTAAATAAGAACTGTGGAGCGTGCTCTCCAGCCATATCAAATATGGTTCAAAGAATTTGGTCGTAAATATATGAACATACCTCTCCACAGATTTCAGTTGTATCGCAACACGCACTCTTTCGTCCATGCACCACTCGGCATGACGTACTAGCACCAGTGGCGGCTCCTCCATGGGGGCGTCACCCCACTGCTTTTTCGCAGTGTGAGAAGGCAGAAACATAAAATGGTAAAACTACCATTTTATGTTTCTGCTTCTCGCACTGCGAGAAAGCAGAAGTGCCTGGAGTGCCTGGTTGTGGGCGGGCGGGTGGGCGGTCCTGCTCGAGGGCAGGGGGGAGTGGCTTTTCCCACTGTTGTGGGTACTGACTGTTTGGTCGGCCTCAGGGCCGAACAAAGCAGTCATGCGCACTCCCCCTTTTTCTCTATGTAGGCTGCTGCATGCAGCCTACATAGAGAAAATGGCCCGGCTGGGGCGCTCTCTGCTGCGCCTCACCAATCACAACGCTGCCATTGCAGCGTTGTGATTGGCTTAGGGTAGGGGAGGGAGGCTGCCTGCTGGCTGCTTCCTGTAGGAACACGCGGCGGGATCCGATTCCGGCTGCACCATTACACCGGCCAGGTGGCCAGGAGTGGAGGCGGCGCGGTAAGTAACATTTTATTTTTTTATTCCCCCCGCGCCTCCCCCCCCACGAGCATGCCAGCCGCAGCTGTTACTAGGACCTGTGTGTTCACGTGAGGCAGCGCAGGATGGCTGAGGCTGTATCTCTCTCTCCACTTTTTTGAGCGGCAGTGCGGCAGGGCAAGAATACAGGCATTGCTGCTTGAAGCAGCATGGTGGTGGACACGCATTTGAAAAGAGCTTCCACAACAACAGGTAAGTTTGTTTAATAATTAGCGAGTTCACTGGGGAGTAGATGGTGTTTTATCGTTGAGGGGCTCTGTCAAGCGCGAGAAGTAGTTAAATGTTGCCAGGGAAGGGTCCCAAGGCAATGTTATGTCTGAGGGCCATGGTCAGATTTTAACATTTGGTGTCAAAAGAAATATACACACATGAAACACTAAATTTGCAGTCACGTGCAACTATTTTCATGAATACAAAGCTGGCGTCCTCGTTAGACGGATTAAAATGTTTTAGGAGGCCGCTTTGCTCCATGCAAATCATGTGCGTGCTCTGAAGACGGAGGCTCCGTTGTTATTCCTGCATGGGGCTGCCTATAAATATTGCCATTTGATATGACACAAGGGGGCCGATTCCGATTCGGGCCGGAAAACGTACCGACCGACTCGGAGCCGGAATAAATACTGACCGACACGTACCGGTGTAGCCCGACCCGCAAAGTACGATGAGAAGCGTGCTAAATCCGTCCGACTCGTACGGAACACAAGCCGAACGACCGAGCCGCGCGGAAAACAGCCATCCGGCCGGAAAAGCACGCGAATCGAACCGACCGACATGCACCAGGAAGAATCCCGAACGAAACGTACCCGCGAACTCCTACCCGCCAAGTACGATGCAGCACGTGGAAAACACGACCGAGTTGCACGGAGCCCAAGCCGCACGACCGACACGCATTCAAAACTGCGAGCCGAAGCAACCCAAAACCCCGCGACTGATGCGTACGCAGCACAGAAAACAGCACAAACACATCGTGAACGAATCTGAGAGGCTCGCACGAGACAACTGGAGGGTCCGACTCGGTCACATGAACGTCTCCTACATGCACAAAGAGAACCAAGGAAAAAAAAACACAAAAAAAGGCCAAACAAGCAATCACAAAGCAAATAAATACTGGGGGAAACAGGGAACAAAGACACACCCACAACTCCACCCATATAAAGGACACAAATCCCTACCATGATCCTTTGCAAATTCAAATTACCTGCCAGCACTCAACACCAACAGACAGCAACCACACACACACTCACAGCTCATCCATCACACAAGCCACACACCAGCAGCACCACAACAAATAGCACCCTCACATACACCCAGCAAAACACACACTCACACACCCTCACTTGCACACCAAAACACACATCACACACCAGCACCACCCAACACCATGCCCCCAAAGAAGAATCACAAGTTCCTAGATAGTGAATTGGAAGTCCTGGTAGATGAGATCCTCAGGGTAGAGCCACAGCTGTTTGGTACATTGGTCCAACAGACACCCATGGCGCAGAAAACCAAGATGTGGGAGAGGATCATCGACAGGGTGAACGCACAATCACCATGTTTGCGCACAAAGGTAGACATCCAGAACAGGTGGTATGACGTGCGCAGGAGGGTCAAGGAGCTGTTGAAGAAGGACTACATCGTGAGCCAACACACCGGCAGTGGCCCTCCTGCCAAACCAGTATACCTCAGGCCCTGGGAGGAGAAGGTGCGGGCCATCCTACCACCAGTGAGCGTCTATGGACTAGAAAACATCCCAGAGCCTGGTGAGTACACAACAAATGTACACAATATTGTGCCACAATACACACACATCACTGTCAAGGGGAGAGTCAAACCATGCACCCTTAGCAAATACACACCAACCAAAACAGATCATCCCAAAATGTGTATGTCAGCCAGATAAACACAATACATGCCAGCTCATAGTGAAATGTAACTGTGTCATGACATGTACAAACCTAACAACAAATAGAGCTAGGCAGTGGCACAAATATAACCAACAAACACAGTCAGACATGTAGCCACCACCACAACACCACCTCACAGGGAAGCTCACTGAAAGGAAGGAATACTGTGTATGCTGGGCAAGTCAGTGTAGCCAATAGCATCATGGGAGTCGTAGTCACAGAAATTGCCCACCCTCACAATGCGCACATCAACACCACCATGAACCATGCCCACATCACAGGGAGTGCAAAACAACTGACAAGATGGCTGACACTGGCTACTGCTGTGGGGAGCACAAGGCCCTGCTGGCAACTGTGCACCAACCAACAGCAGGACACCACTGACTGACATCCTGAAAGACAACTTGCACTCCCTGCAATGGAAGCACGTTCCATGGTGGGATATCTGGCTGGGTGTGAAGGAGGACTCACAGCACTGACCATAGTCACCAGCAGCTCCACCCACACACCCCCCTAACACAAACTACACACAACTCACCTGGGAGAAAGCATTGCCTCACACACCAATTAAATATCCCACAAAGAACCACAAGCCTGGGTCATGCAGTGTGAAGCACAGGGACACACATGAGACTTGTAGCAAACCAAACCCCAGGATAACACTGTCAGCCATCTTGTCAGCACAGGCACACAACCCCACAGGGAAGGTGAGTCAGAAGGAAGCATGGGCATGCTGGGAAGGGGGGTGGAGGCAAAAGCATGATGGGAGTGGTAGTCACAGCCCAACATCCCCCACCCACATGGCCCAGCAAGAACACACCCAAGCATGCACACCTCACAGGGAGTCAAAAGCCACTTCAAAGATGTCTGACACTGGTGCTCTGTTGTGGGGAGCACAAGGCCATGCTGGGAACTGGGCACCAACCAACAGCAGGACACCACTGTCAGCCATCTTGCCATTGCTGTCACACCCACACACAGTGAAGTACACTCAAAAGGAAGGAAGTATGGGCATGCTGGGAAGGGGGTGGAGGCAATAGCATGATGGGAGTGGTAGTCACAGCTCAACATCCCCCCCCACATGGCCCAGCAAGCTCACACTGAAGCATGCACACCTCACAGAGAGTGTAAAGCCCCATCAAAGATGTCTGACACTGGTGCTCTGTTGTGGGGAGCACAAGGCCATGCTGGGAACTGGCCAACAACCAACAGCAGGACACCACTGTCAGCCATCTTGCCATTGCTGTCACACCCACACACAGTGAAGTACACTCAAAAGGAAGGAAGTATGGGCATGCTGGGAAGGGGGTGGAGGCAATAGCATGATGGGAGTGGTAGTCACAGCTCAACATCCCCCCCCACATGGCCCAGCAAGCTCACACTAAATCATGCACACCTCACAGGGAGTCAAAAGCCACTTCAAAGATGTCTGACACTGGTGCTCTGTTGTGGGGAGCACAAGGCCATGCTGGGAACTGGGCACCAACCAACAGCAGGACACCACTGTCAGCCATCTTGCCATTGCTGTCACACCCACACACAGTGAAGTACACTCAAAAGGAAGGAAGTATGGGCATGCTGGGAAGGGGGTGGAGGCAATAGCATGATGGGAGTGGTAGTCACAGCTCAACATCCCCCCACATGGCCCAGCAAGCTCACACTGAAGCATGCACACCTCACAGGGAGTCAAAAGCCACTTCAAAGATGTCTGACACTGGTGCTCTGTTGTGGGGAGCACAAGGCCATGCTGGGAACTGGGCACCAACCAACAGCAGGACACCACTGTCAGCCATCTTGCCATTGCTGTCACACCCACACACAGTGAAGTACACTCAAAAGGAAGGAAGTATGGGCATGCTGGGAAGGGGGTGGAGGCAATAGCATGATGGGAGTGGTAGTCACAGATATTGCTCACCCTCACAATGCGCACATCAACACCACCATGAACCATGCCCACATCACAGGGAGTGGAAAACAACTGACAAGATGGCTGACACTGGCTACTGCTGTGGGGAGCACAAGGCCCTGCTGGCAACTGTGCACCAACCAACAGCAGGACACCACTGACTGACATCCTGAAAGACAACTTGCACTCCCTGCAATGGAAGCACGTTCCATGGTGGGATATCTGACTGGGTGGGAAGGAGGGCCGGGTGTCAACCAAATACAACCAATGCAGACCATGTACACACCCCAACATTCACATAGAAATGCCCAAATAATGCAGGACAATGTGCTACACCAATATCAACCCCTGACTGTGACAACTTAGGACAATGCAATGTACAGGCCCGCATCCAGAGGCACAGTCACAACTGTCAGGTGCGTCAACCATTGATGCCTGCAGAAACATAACATACATTGTGTGTGTCTCCCAAAAACAGGTGATGATGGGAACACAGCAGCAGACGCTGAGGAGTCCCCGTCCCAGGCTCAAGAGGATACGGCGCTCACTGGTGTGGAACAGCCTCTGCCCTCCTCGGATGAAGAAGACCAACCTGGCACCTCCGGAGCAAGTCATCATGCAGCACCAGCAGGACCACCAGCTGCACCCCCTGCACCCACCCCTCCAACTACTGTCAACACACATACCACCCCTGCCGACATGGAAAGACCAAGGAGCACCACCACCACCAGCACAGGGATCCTGGACCAACGTGGGGCCATGGACACCAACACCACCAACAACCCCCAAGGGGGCCCAGGGTCACCTGTGCGTGCCACCTCAGGTACTGCACGTGTCACCAGGGGTGGTGGGAGGGGTGGGAGACATAGATCGCTGCTTGCAGAGGGGTCTGGACTGCATGATGACCCACAACTGGCACGCATAGCCGATGCGTACCTGTCCAGCACCGGAGAGCTCAGCCAGGTAGTGGGGCTCCTCAGGGACATTAAACAGCAGCAGGCTGCCCATCATGCCCGCTTGGACTCACACATGTCCCGCGTGGAGTCCAAGTGGGACACACTGCAAGAGATGACGGCGGTGCATAGGGACATATTACAATGCCTCCGCCAGATGAGCAGCAACCAGTCAACACCTCCCTGTGTGCCCACAACATCTGCTGCTGAAACAACTGCAACTGCCACAGGGAGGGAGGATGACTCTGGCGGAGAGTCCCCTGCACTGCAGCAGCCTGCACTTGAGGGTCCCCCCCCAAAGAACAGGGGCCGTCCGAGGAGGGGCAAGTGAGAGGCCGATGGCCATGTGCAACCCCCAGGAAGCCAAAACCCGTTCTGGATAATCACCTTTGTGCGCAAACTGTTCACCCTGTTGACTGCAACACAACTCTCCCACATGACATGGGGAGCTCAAGTTGGACCAATGTCTCAGATGACTTTGGACTTTACTCTGGACATTTCTGCTACCAGGACTTCCAAATCATCTAGGAACTTTGGATTACAATCACAATGTACAGCACCCACCATCCTGTGCACTATACTCACACATGTATGTCAATAAACTCACTAATACACCATACTTGCCTCTGTTGTGATTCCTACGTTGTCTCTGAAGTGGCGATGATGATCTGGGAAATGACACTGTGCATGCTAACTGCTACAGCAAGTACAACACCGGCATGTGAGTCATGGCGACGTCACACATATGAGGGAGGCACACCACCAGGGTTACACAACACATACACACCATGGCCATCTGACTCATCGCCTACACTGATGTTGCCAGGAAATACGTTGCATTGCACAGACCCAACACCTATTCACAGTCTGTGTTAACTAGCCCACTGGTGCAGTAAGCAAATGTCAGTCAGATGTGTGACCACAGACAACGCACATCACAAAGTGAAGCACAGGTTTATTACACATTTGCAACATGTTGTAACCACCACAGATGCAAGGTAATCCCACCTGGCAGCGGGCACACAGTCAACAAGTGTAGAAGGAAGGAAGTCCATGGGTGTGGTGCACATCACCTGTAGGGACACGACAGCTACCACCCTGGAAGTCGAATCACGGTGTCGGGGATCACAGTTGACCAAACGACTCTGAAAGTACCCTGTGAAGGACAGAAATGACACACAGTCAAAAGCACTGAAGAACAGGACAGAACTGCAATACTCATGCCCAATACATGTCACAAGATACCCACCCAGAACCAAGTTAGCATGTCAACACTGTTGGGGAGTACAGACTACCTGTAAGGACACATCGCTACATGCATACAGTCATATAGCACATGGACACACTCAAACAGCACCAGAGCACCACCAACACATATCATGCAAACTCACATCAGTTACATGACATCTCTGGATACTTACATTCAGCTGAAGAAGTTGGCGTTGAGCTGTGTGCGGACATCACCATCATCATCATCATCATCACTGGCATCGTGGTCCAGGCCAGGATCCTCCACAGGTGGCGGACGTTGGTCATCGTCATCCAGGATGAGAGGCAACTCCTTCCGCACTGCCAGGTTGTGTAGCATGCAGCAGACGATGACAATCTTGCACACCTTTGCCGGGGCATATGGGAGGGACCCTCCTGTCTTGTCCAGGCAGCGGAAGCGGCTCTTCAGGAGACCAATTGTCCGCTCAATCACTCTCCTCGTCCGACCATGTGCCTCATTATAGCGCATCTGGGCTGGTGTCACAGGGTTCCTGAGTGGCGTCAGCAACCACGGCATGTTGGGATATCCGGAGTCACATACATACAGACAATTGCACATTAGCTGAGTTGGAAAAGAGGGTGGAACACTACATTGCAGAACACACACAATGGTACAAAGTCAGTACACACCAACAAGCCAGCCACGCTGGTTCCGCATCTGTGACATCATCCTCGGGATGCGACTACTCCTCATCACGTAGGCATCGTGTGCAGAACCGGGGAAACGGGCACACACGTGTGAGATGGTCATATCTGCAAGACAGACCACCAGTGCATTGACCGAATGGTAGTGCTTGCGGTTCCTGTATGCCTGCTCCTGGGCCTGTGGTGGTACCAAAGCCACATGTGTCCCATCAATGGAGCCAATGACATGCGGCATCCTACCCAGGGCATAGAAGTCACTCTTCACGTCAGTGAGTTGCTGGAGTCTAGGGAAATAAATGTACTGGTTCAGGTATATCAACATAGCCTCCAATACATCGCGGAGCACACGGCTGAACATGGTCTGTGACATCCCACCAGCAGTCGCCAGAGTGTGTTGAAAGGTACTGGTGGCAAAGAAGTGTAGGGCTGCCATCACCTTCACCTTGGGGGTCAGCGCTGTAGGGTACGGCCGGCCAGGTTGCAGGTGTGGTGCCAAGCGCACTGCCAAATCATCAATCAGCTGCCTGGTGAAGCGGTACCGTCGGATGCTGTCACGTTCCACCATCGTTGCCAGGTCAGGGAATGGTCTATGGACAGCTGGTGCCCTGCAGTGCATAGGTGAAGAAAGAAAGATTGTCACTCACCCCACATATGTGGCATTGTACACACTCAATATCACACGATACATCATTATGAGGCACAAGTACATGATGTGTGCAGTTCCGTAAGGACATGTATGGCACATACATGGCCAACATCCAACATCACAGTTCAACAAGTGGCATCAATAAGTCCCAGGTTGTGCCATTGGGTATCATGAGGACGTGTCACATTTCCCATCTCCTGCTGCCACGTTACAAACACACCCCACAGTGACATGTGAGGACAGATGTGCCCCAGGCATCACAGCTCAACGACAGGTAGATTCCCAGGGACCCTGTATTGCCACATGGACACTGGCATGACATGGCGTATCATGTATACACCACAGCAAAACAACCATGACCCCCACAGGTAGTGGTCCCTGTTGCCTCGGCAGGACAGACAGGGACGTCTGTGACACACACACGCCCAACATCAAAGTCCATGCACAAACAACGTGGATGTGGAGACTGTCTCCCATTGTGCACATGAAATCCGAGACATTGTAAACACAACATGCACACAGACTGTGGAGGACCATCACTATTGTGCCAATGGGTCACCCTGGGTTAAACATACCGTCCCACATGGGACTCAGGGGGCATGTGACATGAGATACACATACACCACCGTGAAATGTGACCATGCCACATGCTCAGATATGAACAGTTGCACATCACAGTGGTCATGTACACGAAAAACCAAGGATACTGTCCCCATGAACACGTGCACAGCATGGGGGTGGCTGCCCCAAGTGACACCCACAGAACAACATGTTCACCCCCATACACGGAATAGGTAATGCAGCCTTACATGCCTTAGGATACAGTTTGGACAGGCTGTGGTGTTGTAGGTGTGCCCCTCACTCCCTGGGAAGTATATGTGGCTGGCATATGTTCACCTGTGACAGGCATGGTGACATATGCCAGTGACATGTACAGGGACGCGTTGGATAGCAATGGACCGATCGGTGCGCACACATTGGCCATTGCATTCAGTGTGTGCTGGTACGCGTTGTATTCGCAATACGCGTTGGACAGCAATGGACCGATCGGTGCGCACACATTGGCCATTGCATTCAATGTGTGCGGGTACGCGTTGTATCCTAGGTACGCGTTGAACAGCAATGGACCGATCGGTGTGCCCGGCCGGCCCATTGCATTCAATGTGTGCGGGTACGCGTTGTATTCTAGGTACGCGTTGAACAGCAATGGCCGATCGGTGTGCCCGGCCGGCCCATTGCATTCAATGTGTGCGGGTACGCGTTGTATCCTAGGTACGCGTTGAACAGCAATGGACTGATCGGTGTGCCCGGCCGGCCCATTGCATTCAATGTGTGCGGGTACGCATTGTATCCTAGGTACGCGTTGAACAGCAATGGCCGATCGGTGTGCCCGGCCGGCCCATTGCATTCAATGTGTGTGGGTACGCGTTGTATCCTAGGTACGCGTTGAACAGCAATGGACCGATCGGTGTGCCCGGCCGGCCCATTGCATTCAATGTGTGCGGGTACGCATTGTATCCTAGGTACGCGTTGAACAGCAATGGCCGATCGGTGTGCCCGGCCGGCCCATTGCATTCAATGTGTGCGGGTACGCGTTGTATCCTAGGTACGCGTTGAACAGCAATGGACCGATCGGTGTGCCCGGCCGGACCATTGCATTCAATGTGTGCGGGTACGCATTGTATCCTAGGTATGCGTTGAACAGCAATGGACCGATCGGTGTGCCCGGCCGGCCCATTGCATTCAATGTGTGCGGGTACGCGTTGTATCCTAGGTACGCGTTGAACAGCAATGGACCGATCGGTGTGCCCGGCCGGCCCATTGCATTCAATGTGTGCGGGTACGCGTTGTATTCGCAATACGCGTTGGACAGCAATGGACCGATCGGTGTGCCCGGCCGGCCCATTGCATTCAATGTGTGCGGGTACGCGTTGTATCCTAGGTACGCGTTGAACAACAATGGACCGATCGGTGTGCCCGGCCGACCCATTGCATTCAATGTGTGCGGGTACGCGTTGTATACGCAATACGCGTTGGACAGCAATGGACCGATCGGTGTGCCCGGCCGGCCCATTGCATTCAATGTGTGCGGGTACGCGTTGTATCCTAGGTACGCGTTGAACAGCAATGGACCGATCGGTGTGCCCGGCCGGCCCATTGCATTCAATGTGTGCGGGTACGCGTTGTATCCTAGGTACGCGTTGAACAGCAATGGACCGATCGGTGCGCACCCATTGGCTATGGCCTGGCCTGGCAACGGACGCGTTTTCAAATCTTGAACGAGTCTGATGCTGGAAATTCAGTTGGTCACCCACAACAATGTTGCAAATTCATGGGTGTCATGAAGTTGAACTTTTGAAGGATGCTGTGGGCGTGTGTAAGTGGTGCAATTCCATGGATTGGCCAGATTCAGAAGATGCTAACGACTTGGACCTATCACTTTGGACACATGGGACAGTAACTGCCTCTGCAGCACACATATAATGCTGGCTGTTCCCCTGAGAGCTCACTTGCCTGCACTACATGCTCCAGGACGACATCTGCCACCACCACTGCTGCTGTATCTGCACCCTCTGGACCCTGCAATGGCACGTACTGTGGAGAGAGCCCCAGCCTTCAGCACTGAGGAGAACCAGGCCCTGCTGGACAGCCTCCTTCCACAGTACAGCAAGCTGTATGGGAAAGCAGGGGAGCAGGTGAGTGTTCTGTCCACTGCCTTCCTAAATGTGCATGTTGTCTGACTAGCAAGGCTAACAGTCTGCACGCCACTGGCTAGCAGGCTCACTGAGTAGTTGTCACCCCCCATAGTGTGTAGTTACCTGCACTGGACAGGTATAGTGCAGTGACAGTGCATTTAAACAAGGTTTTACTTCCCAGGCAATGATACCATGTAGTAACTGCTGGCATACTGTCCATGGCCATCGTTGCACTGCCTGTGTACATCATGTGCCCCTGTGATTGAGACATGTATACACAACTGTGTAATGCACGGATATGTTGCATGTGTAGTAATAGCATTCTCACTTTGTCATCCTCACAGGTTGATGCCCACCAGAAGCAGAAGATATGGCTGACCATCGTCCGGGCAGTGAGATCTGTGGGGGACTACAAGCGCCGGATCCGCAACTGCCAGAAGAGGTGGCAGGACCTTCGGGCTGGACCCGGAGGATCGCACGGGTCCAGCTGAAGCTGTCGCCTCCTCGCAGGAGGGGCGGACACCGGACCCTGACCCCCCACATGCTCAGGATCCTGGCGGTGGTCTTCCATGATCTGGATGGGCAGCTGAAGGCCAGGGAGCAGCACGGAGGGGGTGAGTCCATGACTGCATTGTGAACTTTGTCTGCCATGCTATGTGCCCTCCTCTGGCCTGGTTAAACTTCCACAGCACATCAGTCATGTGGTCCAGGACCCATGTCCCTCAATTGTGCACTGCCCACTCCTCATCTGATACCCAGGTGTGGCCCTTGCAGTCAGGGAATTGTGTCACTTGGGTACTGTGTCCTTGCAGTTTGCTTGACTCAAGGTGGGGGACAGCATCTGTTCCCCTAACTGTGGTGGGCATCATGGGTGGGTCCATTGCTTACACAATGCCTGTGTTCTGACATGTAATCTGCGTGTTACTTTGATATGTGGTCCAATTGCTGAGCTGATCCACCACATGTGCCTGGGGTAACTGGCACACACCCAAGCTGCGGGTGGGAACAATGTTTGGGCCCCAGGAGTGTGTATACTACGTGTGTCACACATACTTAGCCTGCTGCCTACTGTCCAGGGTCCATCCCTCATTCATGTGGGGCAGGACAGTCATGCCTACTCCAGGCCAGGCAATGCACTCTGTACTTCCACTCCCGTGTATCAGCTGACACGTTGTGCTCAGTGATATGTCCCCTCAGGTGTCAGCCTCTGTGTCAGTGTGCTGTGGCTTCGATGTCAGGACTGCTGGGGTGTTTATCGGTTGGGGCTCAGCATGCCACCGGAGATGTGACCATAGGATACGATACTTGTGTGACACATAGGTGTTTGAACACCTGACCGTGCAGACTGGGGTATGCGAATGTGAAGTCCATGCAGCTGGTTCCCATTCACAGCAGATTGTGAGGTGCTCAGGTTCAGAGGCTTGTGTTACAGGTCACCCATATGTCCAATCAGTATGACCTGGACAGATAAGGGTTCAGATGATGTGGTGTGTGGGGGATGTACATGTGCACTTGTTCAGCTCCAGGACTTGCATTCCCCATGACCTACTATTGTGACACAGTGCAGACTGTTGTTGTGTGGCTGCCCTGCCCATGTGACTGGAGACAGTGATGTATGACTTAACAGGCATGCCTGTGCCATGGCATGTGACTTCCTATGAGTGATCCTGCAGGGGAGTGACATGTGCTACATGCACACCATAGTGGCAATGGCTATCAGCACATGGGTGCATCATGGTGTCTGTCGCTGGTATGCATCACATGCATTTCATATATCTGACTCTGGGCATCACTTTCATCCGGACACCTGTACTGACTCAGTGGCAAGAGTTGTGATGTGTGCATGTTCACATGCTTCACCGTGTTCTCTGCACCGTCCAACTACTGTGTAGGTGGTGCATGTGTCCACACTGGGGTATTGCCAGCCAACGGACGCCAGACAGATGGGTGCAAGGCCAGGTGGGATGTGAGTGCCATGGTTGACGATCAAACTGACAATTGGCTTCTCCTATTCTGTTTGGGCAATTTAAGCAATGTTCAACTAAGGATGCCAGGCCTTGCTCTGTATTGTGCTGTACTTACTGTGGTGTGTGCGTTCGGTGCAGGTGACTGATGTCTGTCTGTTTCCCTATTGTTTGCAGATACATCCACGGCCACAGGAGGGGACAGCTCCACGGACCAGGAGGAGCCGCAGAGCCAGACTGGGTCAGCAGCCGAGGAGTGGTCCGAGGGACCCAGTGGCACGGAGGGCGAGGGGAGCCACACCGAGGAGTCCTCAGCACCATCCACCTCAGCTGAGGACCACAGCAGCTCGGAGGATGACTCCCTTATGGAGGCGGGTGTCAGCAGCCACCACACCCCAGCTAGTGTTGCTGTCCCCGCCACCACCACCACCACCGCCCTCCCATCGGCTCCCATTCCCGAGGTCCGTGGAGGCTCCCATGTTCGGGAGCGTGTCTCCTTCGGGCCAGGCACCGCACCCCTGCCCCTGTGTCCCCTGCTGCCCTGAGTGAGGAGTCTGTGTACCTCCTTCGCCAGCTCCATGTAGGTCAGACAGCGATGCTGAGTGTCCTCCATGCACACACCACACTGTTGACTCAGCTGGTGTCGTTCATGGAGGGCATCTCATCGGGCATGTCTGCCCTACAGAGGGGCAATAGGTCCATGGACTCCTCCCTGACGGCAGCAGTGTCCCTCCTCCAACAGTCCCTCACCCCTCCTGTCTCTGCCCCATCCACACTCCCCAGCACCTTACCTGTCCCAAGCACACACACACCGGCACAGGCACACACCAGCACAGACACGAGCAGCACACAGACACACACGCCACAGACAAGACGCACACGCACGCACAGTCAGGGGACTGAAACCACACTCACAGGGGATGGGGCCCAGTCACACACACACGCATCCACGAGCACTGCGCAGTCCACAGTTGCCTCTCCCTCCAAAGCCCCCTCCGTTGCCTCACCTGCAACCCCAAAGACCCAGCGGCTCTTCCTCAGTGACCTCGGCCTCTTCCCCTCCGATCCAGCTGATACAGCATTCAGGGGGAAGAGGAAGCCCACCCACACGGAGCGGAGTGCCCCTCGCCCCCGGACACCCTCCCCCAGGTGCAGACCGACTGACGCCCCCACCCGCAAGTCCCCCCGGACACGGAAGAGCAAGACCCCGCCACCGCCCTGCAGCTCAGGCACCAAGTCTCCTTCCTCCATCCCTCAGGCCCCCACTCCACAGGTGCCCCCACCACACCCTGCCCCAGGTTCCCCCACCCACAGATACACCATCCCCAAAAGGATCCGGCCTTCTCCCCCTGCCACTTGCTCTTCCGGCCCCACACCCCCGCTGCGCTTGTCTGTGCCACTGGTGTGGAGACGGTGTCCTCCCCTCTGTCCTGCCCACCTTACCTGATCCCCATTCTCCTCCCCTGGAGGTAGGCACTGCAGTGGAGTCCACTACCACCCTGTCTGACTTGGGCACTGCAGTGGGGAACCTGTCCACTCCATCTGCATGGTCCCCTGCAGTCTTGCCGGCACCCACACCATCAGAGTCATGCCCCCACTTGTGCCGGCACACACCATGTCAGACACCTCCACTGCAGTTGTCAGTGGCTCTCCAGCACCCACCACCCCTTCCCTGCCTCCTTCTGGTGAGCCATGATCCTGTCCCTGCGGTGCCTGGCCTGCCCCCCCGTATGCCCCTCCGAGGGGATTGTCCCTTGTTTTCATCAGTGCAGGCATGCGTAGGGTGACATCTGCCACTGTCACCCTGTTTTGACTGTCATGTTGGACTGGCCATTGGCCTTTGTTAATTGTTTGCTGGACATCAACTGTTAGACCCACATATGCTGAATAAAGCACCTTTCTGTTCTCTAGTGCTTTTGCTTCTGATGTACATGTTGTTGATGATGCTAACCATGCCCTTGCTGCAGTGATGGTGATATTTGGTCTCATGATAATGAAGTGTTACTGTGCAGGAACACATGTGGTCCAGGGGGAATGTGTCCTATCCTGTGGTGTATCCATGTCATCCTTAGCAGCATCTGAGGGTGTCATGTGTTCAATATTTGGCAATGGGATTTCCTACTTACATTAGCAATTTCACATCTGTGGCTTCCACCCCTGCACATCTGTTGTGCCTGCCATTGTTCAATTAGTCTACTTCCCTGACCGTGTGGCCATCTCCACTGGACATGCAAGTTTGGGCATCAATGGGGAAGGACTCATCTGTGTTGTCAGTGCAACATTGCTATACAAGTGTGTTGGATTTGTGTTGATGATTTCGTTGGCACTCCCATGACCAGGCTGATGTGACGGGAGCCTTCATTTGGTGCTAATTGTTGACTGTGTGACCAAGTGCTCAGCTGACATGATGGAGCCTTACTGAGGCAACATATGGCAGAGCTTTCCTCACACAGGAGTGGAGTCCCCTCATGGCAGTGTGTACTCCTGTGACATTGTCTGCGCCCAAGGTGTGTGTTGTATGTGCATGTCTGTGTGTTCACTTCCGTTTTGCTGTGCATGCTGGGATCCCTAGTGTTGTACCTGTTTGTGATGCTTGCTGAGTTGACCTATGTTCCCCCCAAGTCTTCTCCCTGGATTCTCTGTGATGTGGGTGCATGGCACATTACTGGTCATCAGGGTGTCACCCATAGGTGTGTTTGCTGTCAGGGCTGAGTTTGTGTGCAGACGCAGATGGGGCACAGTCAGGAATCCCCTTGGCACTTGTTGTTTACACCTGTCATGTGATTTCCAGTTTTTGTTATCTTTCAGTGATTGTGACACGTTGTGTGTGTGACTGCTGGCACTCCTCAGGGTCCGGGCTGCAATGTTGGTAGTTGTCTATGTTTGTTCTTTGTGGGTGACCTTGGCTTCTTCATTGGTGTGTGACTGTGGCTGGGATCCCATTGCTTGGTGTGGTATTGCCGTCATGTCCATGTACAGCGTAGTGTGCAGTGTGTCAGACATTCAGGAGTCTTCTTGAGTGGCCATGTGTGATGTGTTTCTGCACCTTGGTTCCCACCCACCACCCTGGGATTGTCATGGGTGCATGTGCAATGTCACCAGTGCATGTGTGCTTCACTGCTGCACATTGTTGGAGGTCGAGGTGTGTGGTGTTGAGTGTGTGCAGATGAGAGTTGTTGCCCGGCTAGACCCCTGCCTCCATGTTGGCCTTGGCTTACTGGCCGTGCTGATTGATTTGTGCTTGTGTAGGTGTGATGGTAGTTTGTTGCTCAGGACACATGACTGTGGTTCACAGTGTGAACGACATTTAGCTTTGTCATCACAGTGGGATTGTAATGCAGCCCAGGGTCACCACATTGTGGGGGCCCTGGGGGTAGTGCTGTGGTGTGTCTGTGTCTTGCTGTGTCAGTTGCTGTTCCTACATGCTTGTGTGACATGTGTGATTTGTGCTCCCTCTCATCTGACAATGCCTGATTGCCCACATAGGGATTTGGATCCATGAGTTACCTTTGTGTGGCACTGTATGCACATCTGTGTAATTGGTATTCAGGCCTCCTCATGTGTTGTGTGGTTGCCTGGGGACACTGGCACCCCCTCACCTGTTGTGTTTGTTGTGCAGTGTGGGTCTGCCTGTTTGTGTTTGTGCATCTGCACCACTGCATTGGCATATCTTTGGTGTGCCATTGGCTGTATGTTGTTTGGTGGGTTTCCCCTGCTGTCCCTGGGACTCCTAGGTCATCGGTCAGCACAATGATCATGGTTTATGTGTCCCATTGCTGCCATGGTATGGTATCTGTTCACCTCACATCTACAGTCTCCACAGGGTATCTGCATTTGTGTGCCCATTGGTGCAAATATGTGGGTCTGCATTCTGATGGTCACTTCTGTCATTGTGTCATTGATGAATGTTGACAGTGTCAGCCCCCATGGGTGATGTTTGTCTGCACATGGCCAAAGTTATGTCTTATTTGCACTGCAGTATTTGCCTCCCCCAATCTATGTTGCAATGGGACACATGCACTACTTTGCCACTGATGTGTTTTATGTTCTGTGACCAGGAATCATACATGCAGTTTGGCAGTTGCAGCTTTTTGTTTGTCAACACTTGCATTTTGGTCACTGTGATGATGGGGGTTTGGACCCCATTGCCACAATGTTCAAAATGTGCTTCAGCTATGGACCCCACACTTACCTTTTGGTCACTGTGATGATGGGGGTTTGGACCCCATTACCACAATGTTCAAAATGTGCTTCAGCTATGGACCCCACACTTACCTTTTGGTCACTGTGATGATGGGGGTTTGGACCCCATTACCACAATGTTCAAAATGTGCTTCAGCTATGGACCCCACACTTACCTTTTGGTCACTGTGATGATGGGGGTTTAGACCCCATTGCCACAATGTTCAAAATGTGCTTCAGCTATGGACCCCACACTTACCTTTTGGTCACTGTGATGATGGGGGTTTGGACCCCATTACCACAATGTTCAATATGTGCTTCAGCTATGGACCCCACACTTACCTTTTGGTCACTGTGATGATGGGGGTTTGGACCCCATTGCCACAATGTTCAATATGTGCTTCAGCTATGGACCCCACACTTAAATTTTGGTCACTGTGATGATGGGGGTTTGGACCCCATTGCCACAATGTTCAAAATGTGCTTCAGCTATGGACCCCACACTTACATTTTGCTCACTGTGATAATGGGGTTTTGATCCCCATTGCCACAATGGTCATGGCCTGCTTGCATTGTGGGGGCCACACACATATATGTGTGGCACATGTGATAGGGGGTCACATTGTATGTTCAAAGTCATGTTCAGTGTTGTAGGCATTTGACACAGTCTACACACACTTGTCATGGTGTTGGGGGGATGTCTTTTTCTTGCATTCCCTAGGTTGTAGTGTGCTGGTTGTGTCATGCATTGTCCATCCTATGAGTGGGGGTGGTGTTGGTGGTAGGCATCCAGCCCCCCATGGGTAGAGGTGGTAGTAGTGGTAGGCATATGGCACCCCCTGGGTAAGGGTGGTAGTAGTGGTAGGCATCTGGCAGCCCCTGGGTAAGGGTGGTAGTGGTGGTAGGCATCCAGCCCCCCATGGGTAGAGGTGGTAGTAGTGGTAGGCATCTGGCACCACCTGGGTAAGGGTGGTAGTAGTGGTAGGCATCTGGCACCCCCTGGGTAAGGGTGGTAGTGGTGGTAGGCATCCAACCCCCCATAGGTAGAGGTGGTAGTAGTGGTAGGCATCTGGCACCCCCTGGGTAAGGGTGGTAGTAGTGGTAGGCATCTGGCACCCCCTGGGTAGAGGTGGTAGTAGTGGTAGGCATCTGGCACCCCTGGGTAGAGGTGGTAGTAGTGGTAGGCATCTGGCACCCCTGGGTAAGGGTGGTAGTGGTGGTAGGCATCCAGCCCCCATGGGTAGAGGTGGTAGTAGTGGTAGGCATCTGGCACCACCTGGGTAAGGGTGGTAGTAGTGGTAGGCATCTGGCACCCGCTGGGCAAGGGTGGTAGTAGTGGTAGGCATCTGGCACTCCTGGGTAAGGGTGGTAGTAGTGGTAGGCATCTGGCACCCCCTGGGTAGAGGTGGTAGTAGTGGTAGGCATCTGGCACCCCTGGGTAGAGGTGGTAGTAGTGGTAGGCATCTGGCACCCCCTGGGTAAGGGTGGTAGTAGTGGTAGGCATCTGGCACCCCCTGGGTAGAGGTGGTAGTAGTGGTAGGCATCTGGCACCCCCTGGGTAGAGGTGGTAGTAGTGGTAGGCATCTGGCACCCCCTGGGTAAGGGTGGTAGTGGTGGTAGGCATCCAGCCCCCCATGGGTAGAGGTGGTAGTAGTGGTAGGCATCTGGCACCACCTGGGTAAGGGTGGTAGTAGTGGTAGGCATCTGGCACCCCTGGGTAAGGGTGGTAGTAGTGGTAGGCATCTGGCACCCCTGGGTAAGTGTGGTAGTAGTGGTAGGCATCTGGCACCCCTGGGTAGAGGTGGTAGTAGTGGTAGGCATCTGGCACCCCTGGGTAGAGGTGGTAGTAGTGGTAGGCATCTGGCACCCCTGGGTAAGGGTGGTAGTGGTGGTAGGCATCCAGACCCCCATGGGTAGAGGTGGTAGTAGTGGTAGGCATCTGGCACCACCTGGGTAAGGGTGGTAGTAGTGGTAGGCATCTGGCACCCCCTGGGTAAGGGTGGTAGTAGTGGTAGGCATCTGGCACTCCCTGGGTAGAGGTGGTAGTAGTGGTAGGCATCTGGCACCCCCTGGGTAGAGGTGGTAGTAGTGGTAGGCATCTGGCACCCCCTGGGTAAGGGTGGTAGTGGTGGTAGGCATCTGGCACTCCCTGGGTAAGGGTGGTAGTAGTGGTAGGCATTTGGCACACCCTGGGTAGAGGTGGTAGTAGTGGTAGGCATCTGGTACCCCCTGGGTAGAGGTGGTAGTAGTGGTAGGCATCTGGCACCCCCTGGGTAAGGGTGGTAGTAGTGGTAGGCATCTGGCACCCCCTGGGTAGAGGTGGTAGTAGTGGTAGGCATCTGGCACCCCTGGGTAGAGGTGGTAGTAGTGGTAGGCATCTGGCACCCCCTGGGTAAGGGTGATAGTAGTGGTAGACATCTGGCACCCCCTGGGTAGAGGTGGTAGTAGTGGTAGGCATCTGGCACCCCTGGGTAAGGGTGTTAGTGGTGGTAGGCATCTGGCACTCCCTGGGTAAGGGTGGTAGTAGTGGTAGGCATCTGGCACCCCTGGGTAGAGGTGGTAGTAGTGGTAGGCATCTGGCACCCCTGGGTAGAGGTGGTAGTAGTGGTAGGCATCTGGCACCCCCTGGGTAAGGGTGGTAGTAGTGGTAGGCATCTGGCACCCCCTGGGTAGAGGTGGTAGTAGTGGTAGGCATCTGGCACCCCTGGGTAGAGGTGGTAGTAGTGGTAGGCATCTGGCACCCCTGGGTAAGGGTGGTAGTAGTGGTAGGCATCTGGCACCCCTGGGTAGAGGTGGTAGTAGTGGTAGGCATATGGCACCCCCTGGGTAGAGGTGGTAGTATTGACAGGCATCCAGCCCACCCTGGGTAGGGGTGGTAGTAGTGGTAGGCATACAGGCCCCTATGTGTATGTGTGGCATTGGTGAGGGCCATCCCGCCCCTATGGTGCTGCTGGTGTGGGTATTTCTGCATCCCTCTGTGTGTGATGTGTCGGGTACGTGTAGTTTGTTTTTGTTGTTGGTGTCTGACTTACCTTCTGCGCCGTACGCGTCCGTGCCTGTTCCGGTAATAGAGGTAGAATATTGGTAGGATCGGCACGAAGGGATTCATAGTTGGTTCGTCTCGTTCGTCTTTCTCTTTGCTTCGCCTCGTCCTCGTCGCTGGCGTGTTCGTCTCGTAGCCGTGGATTGTGTTGTGGCGCGAATTGGAGCTTATGTGCGCCTCTCCCGGATGCTTTGACGTGCCGTGCGTAGCGACGGGTTCGGCGCGTACGGGAAGCGCATCGTACTTGTCCGGCCGGACAGGGCTGCATTTTTGCTTCCGTGCGGCTCGATTCTACGATTCCGGATCCGCCTCGGTCTGAGTTCAGGTCCTGTATTGGGTGAGTACGACTGGGTCGGGATTTGGGCAGTTGTGCGCATCGTACTTGCTCGTTCGGACGTATGTGCGGATCGGTCGGGAAACAGGCATTCGCCTGGATTTTTTCCCGACCGAATGGTATTAGGTGCGCCTCCGACCGGGATCGGAATCGACCCCTTACACGTTACCGAATGACTTGTGGTTATTCGGTTGATGCAGGGCCGATCGTTATAGTTTGTTTCTTGTCGCGGGAAAGGGAAAGTCTTCCAACAGTTTGCTCTGCAGGGACTGAGACTCATTAAAGAGGCAGGGGAGCAGGTCAGCTTTTATGTCCGACAGGCACCAAAATGCTTCAGTTTGAACTTAAGGGCGCTGAGTGATGGACATTACATAGCTTAATTATTCTTAACAGATGTGCTGCAGAAGAGCGCACAAAGAGTCTTCTTTCATAAAGTGTGTGGGGAGGAGGCACAAAGGTGTGCATGTGTGTGTTTGTAATGGGGTGAGTCGCAGTGGTGAGTATATATACAAATATGTGTGCTAGTGTTTGTGTACCTAGAGGTGCGCATGCATAGAAGGGTCTGTATGAGGGGTGGTAGCCTTGCAAATGTAGGGGGTTGTGTTTAGTAATGTGGATTCAAGAGGTGTTGCAGACTTGTAAGCAGTTTAGTCAATAAGTAAGAAATTCATTTTGGTTAATTAAAACCATTTTGCATAAAACAATCTAGAAAAAGGCGCAGTGGATTTAAATTACACGTCAAGCAGATAAAGGCAGGTTACTTGCACAAGTCAAGTTTAGAAAAGGGGTGACAGGTTTGCGGGTTTTCTTGTGAGCAGAATAGTTCTTCAGTTGTCTCAATCTCATGCCAAAAAGTCAGGGGTCGAGTGCATTGGTATCCGCACTAGCAGCCTGTCAGCATGATATATTTAAGGAGTGTAGTGTTTTAAACGGATTGAAACCACTGGATTCAGATTCTGAAGAAAACAAACGCTGCATGGGCTTAAACGGGGTTACAGTGCATGCACGCGTGCTGGTCAAACTATGAGGCTCACACCGGCCAATTGTTAGTCATGGCGCAGTGAGCTCTCCAGTTGTTTGTTCTTGGGTTTGTTGCCCCACCAAATATTTGGGGTACCAGCCACCACTGACTAGCACAATGGCCTTTGCATTGCCCCTAACAATTGAGGGATTTACAAAAAATTCAATTAACCCCAAATTATGAAAGCATTTATTAACATACGCCAGTATTGTATAGTAAGAGAAATCTGGAGGGGTAAACACAGTCAGTGATGCACTCTTTCACCAATACCACCTCTGGATTTAACCAACATTTAACCCACAATAGAAGGGGGGTAATTTTTATCTTGTCTCCAATATGGGGTATGCTCATCTCTTCATGGCAAATCAAGTTTGCTGTATGTTTTGGAACTGCTGAGGCCTATGTATAAATCTGTTTTCAATACGCTGGAGAAGGTCTGCTTTTTGGTACCCCCACAAACCAGCCCCGTAGGCAGCAATTGAAATACATTTGGATTTAAACAGAGCGGACATATCTGGGAGGGGTTTTTGTTGTGATTTCCTAGAGAAGCAGAAAATAGCTTCGGTATTTCTGCCCATTTGTTGCTGTTTCATATGTATATGTGCTTTCCAACTAAGGAAAGAGCTAAAATGATACCTAAATAGCTAAAATTATTTGTCCTTTTGAGCAAAGTCCCCCCAATTCTATAATGCCTAGTTTTTGTGTGAATCGGGCCACATGTCATAGAATAAGATTTGTCTGGTTTACCTTCAGATCTAAGCCCTTCATAACTTCCATAAAATGATCCAGCAGCTTCTGTAGACTATTTTGCATCCGAGCGATGAAGACCGCATCATCTGCATAAAGTAGTATGTGCAGTGATCATTCTTCCACCTTTGGAACATCTGCCCCGGCCCGTACAAGATGATCAGTTATGCCATTTATATATATTAAAAACAGGAACGGGGTTGAAATGCATCCCTGTCTTACGCCTCTTAAGATTGTTTTGACACAGTTGTTATTAATGTGCCCAACCGGGGCAAATGGTGCAGAGACAGACTATAGATTAAAAAATATCGAATTGCACAAATATTGTGTCAAAAATATTGTGGGTCAGGAATATCGACAAATTCTCGTGGTCAAGAACATCGATTTTAGCTAAGTATTATCGATTTAAAAAATATCGAAGTGTTTAATATCGTTTACAAACATCTAGGGGCCGATTCCGATCTCGGTCGGAAGCTCTCCGAACGGGATCCGGCCGGAAAAAGTACGAGCCGTATGCTTGTTTTCCGACCGACTCGTACAGCTGTACGAGCGAGCGAGTACGATGCGATTGTACGTGTGTGTTCCGACCGAACCGTTTCCGGATCCCAACCGCTCCGACCGACTCGTACGGAAACGAATTGCACCACGCAATGGAGACGTCATACGACCGAGCGAGTACGATGTACGCGTCGGACAGCTGGATCGAGTCGGAGCGTCCGGCTCAAAAAAGCTCCCGGCGCCGGACGTTGGGGGTCCGTGCCGGACCCCCCAAAACCCGTAGCCTTACGAGTCGAACACAGGGGGAGAACCATGGGTCTCCCCAACACAGGTATGTACGGTGCGGGTAGCACCAACGCGTACCCACTGTAGGGGGCGCACTTGTTCGCGACGTACCCATTCAGTCAATGGGAGCCCATGTACGCGTCGTACGACCGGCTCCCATTGACTTCAATGGGAGTCCGACCGAATCGAGTCCGGCAGCATGCGGCCGCATCGTACTCGCTCGGTCGGACTGCAGGACTCCGGCTCGGTCGGAAAACACTCCGGATCCGGCTCGGTCGGAGAGCTTTCTGACCCAGATCGGAATCGGCCCCCTAGTTGTTAAAAATATCGATTTTTTTATTAATGTTATGTGTGTTAGTATATATTTTATATGTGTGTGATGTTTGTTTTTTTGTATACAAATTGTTTGTATTTTTACTATATGTGTTAAAATGTAAGTAGTTATTAATTTTTTTTAATTTGAATTTTGCGTTTTTATTTCTGTAGCGGGTTGTGGGTTTATAGGGGAATAGGGTGGGAAGTAATTTAATTATATAAAATGTATTGATTATTTTTAGTTGTTATTTTTTTTTTATTTGAAATTTGAGTTTTTAGTTCTGTAGCGGGTTGTGGGTTTATAGCGGAATAAGGTGGAAAGTAATTTAATTATATAACATTTATTGAATAATTTTTATTTATTAATATTTGTTTAATTGAGATGTTATAGTGTTAAATGTGTAAATTAATTTAATATTAATTATTTAATAATTAGTTGTTAATACATTTTAATTTATTCATTAGTCATTAATGATGGTAATTGTGTAATTAATTTTAGGTGTGTGTTATGGTGTTTATAGGTGTAAATGGTGGGAAGTAATTTATTTTTTATTGTTGAATTATTAATTAGTTGTTAATTAATTTAAATTAATTAATTAGTAATAATTATGGTAATTGTGTAATTCATTTTAGGTGTGTGTTGTGGTGTTTATTGGTGTAAATGACAGGAAGGGTGGGAAGTAATTTTTTTATTGATGAATTATTAATTAGTTGATAATACATTTAAATTACTTAAAGGCCCATTACGATACCCGGCGTAAAAAAATCCGCCAGGCATGAAAGCGGCAAAAATCCGCCCGCACACACCGTCTGAACACCGACCACGCCATTACGAATACACAAACCGAAAACCGCCATCGGCGGAAAAACCACACAAGATACCGCCCGCCCTCGTCCGAGTCGGAGTCAAACCGCCCGCCACGGACGGAAACACGCACGACAACACAAAACCGCCCGCCCTCACGGCCGACACACCGCACGTGAAATTACGATCGCACCGCCATGAGCGCGGGTAAACCACAAATATACCGCCCGCCAGCGCAAACAACGCCGATGAGAATTGACACGGCAGAAGCCATGGCGCCCACGTCCCTGCACAGAAACCATCCGCTGACAAAAACAATCGCACACAACATGGCCAACAAGTCCACACAGCAAGGCACGCACAAATACACAAGCACAGTACACATCCCGAAAACTCCCCCTGGACAAACAAAAAATACAAAGGCCAGAACACCAGACACAACACACCTGAAAACAACAGACCATGAGGACACACCCACATAGGTAAGTACAAAAGCAGCACTCCCACAGACCACAACCCCTTGCAACATTGCAAACTAGAGAGGAGAGGAGAGGACACAGTGACACAGCAAGGACAGCAGCACACCACAGAAACGCACACATCACCACCACCACCACCACCACCACCAAACACCGGCACCACAAACCCCCTGCACATTACACAACACACACCGCACCAGCACCACAAACACCATGGCACCACAAAGAATGCCCAAGTTCACGCCCATTGAGCTGACGGTCATGGTCGACGAGATTATCAAGGTGCACCCACAAATCTATGGGAACCTGGTCCAGCACACACCACTAGCCACCAGAAAGAGAATGTGGAACCGGATCGTAGACCAGGTCAATGCAGTCGGGACCCTGCCCAGGAACAGAGTTGAAATCAACAAACGGTGGAATGACGTCAAGAGCCTGGTCAAGAAGAAGGAGAGCAAGAACAGAGAGCTGGCTGCCGTCACTGGCGGAGGGAATCCCGCGCTCTTCAAGACCTTCAAAGCGTGGGAGGAGAAGGTGCGAGTCATTATACATCCTGAGATCCTCGCCGGATTAGCAGGGGGAGTGGAGGCTGGTAAGTACAAACTAATGTATACCAGCACACCGCTATGTACTCACATGCACTACCACCATGCCACAGCTCCCAGGGACAAACACCCCCATGTCCAGCACACAATACACAACACATCACACACACATGCAACAGACACCACCACACACAGCCCAAACCTAACAACTGTAAGATACGTGGGGGCATGTGTACACTCAGCCAGCCACGTAACCACCAACAGGTCCCCAAGTATGCCAGAAGCGCCACAACGAGCACCCACCACACCCATGTGTCCGCCATAGCTGCACTAACCGACAAGTAACAGGTAAGTGGCAGGAACACAAAGTGCAGTGGGTGGGAGGGTGGACAGCCCAAGTACAACACACACCAGGCCCCTAGTCCCACAGCACAGCAAGGAGGAGCATCCCCCACACCCCACACCCACGTGTCAGCCACCGCAGTGCACACCGACAGCCGAAAGGTAGACATCACGGTCCACAACAATCGGTGTCAGTGGGTGTCCAGCCATCACCACGACCCACAACACCACCCCCACCCCCACAGACCTGCAACATGGAGCACCCCCGCTTAGAACCATGTGGCATCCAGTACAGTGCACGCACGAACAACCTGCAGGTGGGAAACTGGACAGGGCTGTCTTACTGGAGGCATGAGGACCGTAACACGACCAACACATGGGACATGTCACGTAGCAGACGAACACGCAGCACCGCCCACCGTCACGAACAAGTGAACAATGTGCACACGGACATGAACCACAGACTCACACCCCACATGACCCATCACAGACGCAGCAACACCCAAGGAGCCACGTCTACATGCACAAGCCACACTGAATATAGTACCACACGACAGCCACTGTGCAACCCATCACACACAACCGAAACACCATTGAAGTCCTGTCCATGTAGCCCCTACTGCCTGTCAACTACACACCCCACAACTACGCCTATGTAAGACAAACAACACTAGACGCAACAGAGCGGAACAACATAAATGCACACGAACACCACTGAACCCATCAAACACACAGACACACCATGCACATACAACATACCATCCATCCCATCCGTCAGCCCCAGTATCATGAAAGGCATGTCATCCGAACAGCTGCCACACATACAGCAGTCACGCTAAGATACATGCCCATGACCAACCATGTGCCAGAAGTCAATGAAGCGCACGCCACACTGTGAGCAACAACACACAACATGGGCCACACCCCCCGAGCACTGCAGTGATGCACATGGCACAGGGCAGCACGCACACCAAGGAGATGGGACAACTGCAATACGTCGGGTGGCACACAACCATCACACACTCATAACGATGCGTCCAATGCCATGTCCAGTAATCACAACAGACAGCAAATATGCAGGGTATGTCAGGCATGCACACACCTCAGACCATGCACTGTCATGCTGCCACAACACATGTCACGTTCGGCACCCATGGCTCACAGCATGTATCCCAAAAGCATATTCCATCCCAAATGCGTTTCTGGGGCATGACCCCCATGTTGCCATATGCGTTCCTAAGCGTTCCATTTGCACCCCAAAAGCATATTCCATCCCAAATGCGTTCCTGGGGCATGACCCCCATGTTGCCAAATGCGTTCCTAAGCGTTCCATATGCACCCCAAAAGCAAAGTACAAACCAGACCCAGGATGGGCCTGGAGCCCGCATACACCAGAGTCACAATAAGTAGGAGCACAGCAACACACCCATCGGCATAGCCAATCCATCCCATGCCACATGTGCACAGCACACAGTCCCATTGCCAAGCACACACAACAACAGATTGTACAGCCACACACCCGCCTCCGGGACACACGTGCACAAGAGGGCACGAACGGAGAATGTCAGACAACCAATACAGACTTCGCCAGGTGCAACACAATAACAAATCTCATTCTCTCCACAGGTGACGAACTGCTGGATGCTGGGGATGGAGACAGCAGCCAGCACAGCCAGCCTACAAGCCCCCAACGAGGACACACGGATGTGGAGGATCTGTCCTCCTCTTCGGACACGGACCACCAAGCAGGCCCATCTAGTGTGCCAGGGCCCAGCCGCTCCCCAGGACCCCTCCTACCCACCAACCCATCATCCAGGGCTGCTGAACATTCCCAGCCCCCTGCTGCCACTGTCGTTGCGGCCACACCCACGGTCATTGCGGCCACACCCACCGGCATTGCGGCCACACCCACGGTCATTGCGGCCACACCCACGGTCATTGCGGCCACTACCACTGCCGCAACCGCCACCACGTCTTCGCTGGCCCCAGCCCCAGCGCAGGTGGTGGCCCGGACGACTGGATCCACCCTGGGAGCCAGGGTGAGGACCGTGGTGAGCAATGTGGCTAGTGGGCAGGCCGGTGGCAGCAGGACTGGTAGGAGGAGCAGGGTCAGGGAAACGCCAGCCTCCCTGGGAGCCATGCCCTGCCTCAAATGGCCAGAGTCCTTGGGGCCTATGAAGAGGCCCAAGGACAATGGGCCAGGTCAGCTACAGACACGCGTGAGGTGCTGGGGGTGCTGAGGTCCATGGACGCCCGTATGGGCCAAATCGTGGACCTCATGGGCCAGCTGGTGGTGGCGGTGAGGTCACAGCCAGGGACAGCAGCTCCCCTCCGCCACCACCTGCCGGGGCGCAGGGTCGAGCAGCAGTGTCCAGTTCCCCTGCGTCCACAGCCAGTGAGCACACCTCAACCACCAGCAGGTCGCAAGCAGGCACCCCCCTCGCAAACGTGGAAGGGGCCGTCCGAAGTGGAAACAGATCTCCCGGGAGGACTTCGCACGCTCCAGACGCAAGTGAGGCAGCCAGCCAGCCTTCCTTGACCACCCACTGCATTGACTTGGACTACGATCCCACTCCACACAGCCATCTGGATGGCATGTGTGTGTTGGACTATGGACATAGAACCAGTGGGTACACCCTGAGCATCACGCAGCCATGACCGACAGCTCATTGCCACTGCACGCACCACTTTTGTCATCACCTTACACACAATCACATGTCACAGTTTGAAATAAATGCACCTCTTCCACTAACTGCTGTCTGTGCCCTGTGTTTTAATTGTACGGAATACAACGGCCACCTTGAGCGGAACGGCACCTGATGCGTGGCATGGCAATGGAACCGGAGGGCCTGTAGGGACCTAGGGGTGGGAGACAGAACAGGAGCACATTCAATGAGTGTGTCACACACCCATCACACAGTACATGTCAACAACTACAAGCAATGTACACACATCGCACAGAGCAATAGGGCACAATGCCACAGCCACCATCAGTGGCATACTAACCTGGGCATGGAGCGTTGACACACAGCACGCAGTGAACAAAAGGCCACCCTGACACAGCACACACACACCTGCACAAATACAGACACATCAGCCGTCGTACATGGACACTCACCGTTAAGTGAAGTAGCGGGCGATGAGCTGCTGGCGCACATTCCCAGCTTCCTCCTCTCCGCTGTCCTCCTCACTCGAGCTGTCCTGGTCTGCGGGCTGGGGCCCTGGTTGATCTCCGTCATCCACAATGAGGGGATCTGCTTCCGAATGGCCAGATTGTGCAGCATGCAGCACGCCACCACTATCTGGCACACCTTCTGTGGTGAGTACGCCAGCGCACCCCCGGTGCGGTCCAGGCACCTGAACCTGGACTTGAGGAGGCCAAAGGTACGCTCGACCACACGTCTGGTCCTCCCATGTGCCTCATTGTAGCGATCGTCTGCTGGGGTGCGAGGATTCCTCAATGGACTGAGCAGCCATGCCCCATTCGGGTACGCAGAGTGACCTGGGTGTGAGGGACACAGAGAACCGTTGCTATTCCAACTGGACAGGGGACAGCATCGCACAACCAGCACGCTACACCACTCCACATACTCACCGACAATACAGCCACGATCCTGTTGCAGATTGGACATCAGTCGTGGCAAGATGCTGTTGCGCATTACGTGTGCGTCATGGGCCGAGCCTGGGAACTTTGCACACACGTGGGTTATCACCATGTCCGCAAGGCACACCACTTGCACATTCAGGGAGTGCGTGTGCTTCCTGTTGCGGTACAGGTGCTCAGTGGCCTGTGGTGGAACAAGGCCAACATGTGTGCAATCAATGGCACCAACGACGTGTGGGATCCTGCCAAGGGCATAGAATGCACCCTTCACTGCCGCCAATTCACGAGCCCTGGGGAATCTGATGTACCTGTTTCGGTACAGCATCATGGCTGCCAGTACATCCCTCAGCACCTTGCTGAACATGGGCTGGGACATCCCTCCTCCACTGCCCACTGTGTGCTGGAATGACCCAGTGGCAAAGAAATGCATGGCGGCCATCACCTTAGCCGTGGGGGTGAATGCTGTCGGATACACCCTGCGGGGACGGAGATGGGGTTCCAACATGGCACACAGTCGATGCAGGGTTGGCCTGTCCAGCCAAAACTTCCTTATGACCTCAGTATCCTCCATGTCCGCCAGCAATTGGTATGGGCGGTCAATGTTCGGTCTCCGCCTAGGGAAGATGGCAGTGGACACATGTCAGAGCAACACAACACATAGCAATTTCGCATTCACATCACTGACATGACTGAGCAAGCACATGAGTCACAGCCCAGCTGTCAAGCAGGGACGGCATGGCCACAATACACTTACACAGGTCTCCCACCAATGGCAATGGCTAGTGATGCAAACCACTGCCATGGTCATGCACATGGGGATCTAGGCCCCAATGACTTGCGGGGCGTGCTGATGGGGACTGACTGCATATTCGTCAAGCGGCAACGCCACGGCAACATGAATGTCTGCTGAGCATGGCACTGCTTCCGAGGCTGGATGAGTATGGCACACGACGACGACAATGTGGGCACAGGCTGAGCGGCCAAAACAAGTGGGACCTGTGGCACGAGGGGATATGAGACAGTAGTAGGTGTCAGCACTGCACCCTATGTACAGCACTGTACGGATCACACCTCCCGAAACATTGACAGGTGTCCACATTGACAGCCCCATGCCAAGACGGCTGTGTGCTTGCAGTCACACGTCACAGGTGAGAGGTTACATTGCACGTGCCAGGTGGCAGACGTACATAGTGGGAGCTATCATGTGTGTGCATGTGTCTCCTGTTCAGGATCCACCAGATGGGCGCTGACTCTGTACTGACCATTGGACACAGCATGTTCCGTGGAAGGCTTGTGTGTGTGGGATGGAGGCACTGGATGTGCCTCCGTTGGGTGGGGGGCCATGCACAGGGCGGGTACGTCGATGATTGCGCATTGTTGGTCACGGTGGGTGCACCCACTAAGATGTGTTGCCCTGTGTACAATTCCTATGTCCGCATGATGATGGACTGTAGATGTGGGCAGACTACACATTGGTCGATGTGCTGTCCATGTGCATGTGCCTTCACACCAGGCACAGCTGCCCCTGCACATGTGACCCCTGCTGGACTCGCTGCTGGGTCTGTGGAGCTGATGCACCTTCTGTGCGTGGGGCGGACAGCTCACCTCACTTCCCTCATTGCGCATGTCATGACTTTGCCGCAGGTGACATGGATCATGGAGGGCCCACATGTACGCGTGGGTAGGCTACACATGTTTGTTCACTGGTCGCCACCCCCAGTCAGTGTTTCGAATGGGAAGGTTGTTGTGCTGGTGGTATATTCGATGTGGCGGATGGGCGGGCCTAGGTGCGGGCTTACATTCCGGACATGGGGGTAGTTGGATTGGCGACTAGTTGCAGTACACACGGGACACGTCTCTTCCTTTCCACATCTGGGTCATCCCTTGTACTCACTGACAGTGATACAGTCATCTTCGCCCCAGCCCTCATGTCCTCCCCTCGCTCCCCAATATGCATGTGCACCTGCGAGGCTAGTGCTTGCACAGGCAGCCCCAAGCTCGCACCAGAGAGGGCAAGGAGTGTATGTGTGGGTCCAGTTGCACGAGTGGGCTGTCTCAGGGTATGATGTGTGGCGGGACGCCGTCCACCTGCGTGGTGCCCCAAATGGAGACCCGGCCTGCATGGACTATGCATCACAGTCTTCGCCTTCCGGATCCGCCACCTGCGACACCCAGTGGCAGTGGCTGCCCTTGCGGCCAGGCCGCGTCCGTCTGTGACTGATGGCCCACACATTCACTCTTTGGCCTCTCTGGGAGGGCTCGGGGTGGTGGCGCACGCGCTTGCACTTAGTCGCAATGGCATGTGGCGTGGTTGGTATAATGGGCAATGGATGGGATGGTGCGAGCCACCTCCCGTGACGTCAGTGCTGCTCGTGCTGAGGTGCGTCCCCCTACACTTCCATTTGACTTGTGCCATGCTACACGTTGAGGTTCTATTGCCTGCGTGATATGACCAGGAGGAGCGCGAGGAGACCTCTCACACACCATGCTCCACTGCCATCCCGTGCCCTGTATCGCCTGTGCGGATTGACTATGTTGGGGTTACACCTGGTCGACTGGGGCTGTGTGTGCCTTGTCAAGGGGCATGGCGGGCGCACAACAGGATCCAGCTAGTCCACGGAGGGTGGGCTGACGTGTGCGCCTGGTTCCGCATTGTTCGTGTGCCCGTCTGCTGTGCACACACGTGTTCACTTCCCCCGACAGGTGTCCTCTCACAATGCCCAGGGAAGCGGTGGTGTACTGTTCATGACCCCTCCCAACACGGTGTGCTCCAACTTGGCATGTGCGCATCTATCCGTCGCACCCACCCACCTGAGCACTGCGTCCATACGACTTCACACGACACATGTGTGTCTTCCACAGTAGTGCTACTCATTTGCGTTGACATCCAATACCAGTGGACTACATGGTCATGTCACGACTGCCGTGTACTTCACATACTCTCATCCTCTCTCATTCGTACTTGTGAAATGAGTCAGCGGAGACAGTTTTGGTTTCAAACATTATATTGAGTCTTCTGTCCTCTGTGATGCAGTATAGTGGACACTACTGGCAGCGGAATACATGTTGAGGATATACTGAGCATGATTACAAATGGGATAGGGTGTGGGGTTACATGTGATTGGCTGTTGCATGTGGGATGTGGGCTTCAGAGTTACATCTGCTTGGCCAAGGCTGTGCTAATGTACATTTACGTATAGCTGCGGAGCTGCGGACTTTGACACAGACGGTATACAAGTAGCCTACCAGACCGCTTGGCATCATGGGCACAGTCCATCTCAGTTCCATGTGACAGGTTTGCTGCGGTTGTTCCTCATGCACGCGTGCATGTGAGATGACATCAGGGCATGTGCTTGCGTGCATGCAGCGGCGTGCCACTTGTTGTTGCAATGTGGTGGTTACTGGACATGTCACAGTCACTGGGGTCGTGTTGTTGTTGTTTGCACTTGTCGTCCGTGCAAAGGTCCTGGTATGGGATTCCCGGGGCGGGGGTGGGAGGGGTGCAGCACCCACAGACTCCAGGCGACCTATTCATGTCCACTGAGCGGTGTGTGTGTCCATGGGCGCTGGATCCATGTCGTGTCCTGGTTGTTCGTGCAGTTCCGTCCATGTGGGTGCGATACACAGACCCCATGCCACTGCCTCCCACGATGCATGCGGTGTTCCTGGATGTGATGGGGAACAGTGTGCATGTCCCGGTCATATCCGATGTCATGGCGATGTCGTTGATGGTGTGGTAATTGTTGCTGGTCGTTTGGTATGGCTGTTGTGGTGGTGACTGGCCAGTCCGTGCGGAAGCTAAGCATGGGTGCGGGGTTGGACATCATAGGTCAATCGGGAACCTGCGTTGGGGTCCGACGAATTTACAGGTTGTCAGGTATGCGATGCCGTCCAGCAGGGCTTCCATGTCATTGGTGGTGTTTATGTTTGCCAGCCAATGTAGCGGATGGTGGCTGTCAAGGTGTTGTTCGTAAGTTGTCCCTTGGAGGACCATGATGGGGCATGCTGGGTGACATTCGATGTAGCTGTGCTCGATGATCCGTCGTGTGGAGGCACAGTGGTCCCATTTCAGTGCGGGTGCGATGTTGGCCACATACGCCATGCCCCCATAGGCAGAGCAGGCCCTGTCGTGTGCGTCCAGAGGGAGGAATAGTGCTAGCAGGTCCGCCTTTAGACATGCCGGGTTGGAGAGACACATCTCCACGGGATGCTGGTAGGGACACCTCCGACAGTAGAAGACGGGTATGACGCAGCTGAACAATGTGATGCGGTAAGTCAGTCGGTAACTGACGTTCAGCAGGGACAGGAGTTCGCATCCCAATATATGTATCAGGTTGGTTTTGTACAGCTTGACCTGTCCGGCGTAGTTGGGTAGGTGTGTTGCGGTTGCCATTTTGCAGCGGTGCGTTGTGGTGGCGTGCTCCGGCTGTGTGTGCAGTCTGCAATGTGCACGCTCCGAGGTTGCTGTGAGCTCTGTGTAGGCGTAGGGAGACAGGACTTGTGTTCTGTTGGCTTGTGCGGAGGACACGGGCCCTCATCCCACATGCTTCTCAGACAGTTCAAGGTCAGTGATGTGTGACTCCTTCCAATTAACTTGCATGGGGCCGACATGGGGGAGTGTTTGCTTTATTCTTTCCCGTCCGTTGTGTTCTTCTGTGATATGCGCTATCTGCCCTGTGGTCGGTCTCCTCCGCATGCCTGTGTTGGTCTTTTATTGGACAATGGCTGTATTCACCGGCTTCTTTCGTAGGGCTGTGGTTTCGGAGTTGGAATGGAAGGTCATTCAGTGCTGTTTGCTCTCCCTTGTGTGGGCGGCAGGCTGCCTTTCCGCTCTGCGTTGGGCCTTGTGTGTGAGTGTTATTCTTGGGCCACCTGTTGTCGGTCCCCGGGCTCTTTGGTGTTCCGTTTTGTATGTCCTGTTCATATGTGCAGGGTGGTATGGGTGTTTCAGTGTGGTACTGGCGTTCCTCTTCCCGAAGGGGCCCTGCTTCTCCTAGTTGGTGTTGCCGCCGCAGTGTGCTTCGCCATGTTTGTTGCACTGGGGTGTGTCCTGCTGTTGCGTGACTTCACTGACATGTGTGCGTCGGTTGTGTGACATTGGGTGTTGTCCGTGAATTGGGCGTTGGGGACATGTCTGTGGCAGGCCTGTCACGTGTCATGTGCGTTCGGGGTGGGGCTGGTGTGTGTGCTGCTTGGTTGTGTCCCTGTGTCTGTGTGCGACGCATGCATGGCGCTGCGGTTGGCCTCTGCGTTGTGCGCATGTGTGGCAGCGTCATCGCCGCTTTGGGGCCGTGACGGGGTGGTTGGTTCCTAGTCCCAGGTGGTGTGTACACATGTGTTACGAGATGTTACAATTTGGCCTGTGTGTCATATGTGGGTGCTATGGTAGATGTGTCGTGTACACGCGGGGGTGGGGGTTGTCCGCTTTTCCGCCCTTGCACTGTGTGCGCTGTTTGCGTGCACTTGTTGTATGTGTGCCTACCTGCGTCTTCGCGGTACGTTGCGTCCTTGGTGGTGCATCAGATAGAGCATAGGGAGGGCCTGCAGTGCTGGATTCATGCTCGGGGGTGCTGCTTCTTCGGTGTCCGTGCTCGGCGTTCGTGTTACCGCTTCGGTTTGACGTACGGTGTCTCTTAGCCGTGGGTTCAGTTTGTGTGCGGCATCGTAATTTGTACGCCGGGCGGTACGTGTTTCGTCGGACGGTGTGTGTCAATTGTGCTGCGCCGCTACGTGTACGGGCGCACTTTGATGGCGGACGGTGTCGCTGGCTTGCCGGCGGTGTTTGGCTGACTTTTCGCATCGTAATCGGGCGGGCGTGTGGACTGCTGCGTGCAGGCGGTGACTGGTGGTTTTTGCATCCGCCAGCACGGCGGTAGTGCTTCCGCCCGACATCCTAATGGGCCCCTAAATTAGTAATTAATTATGGTAATTGTGCAATTAATTTTAGGGTGTGTGTTGTGGATATTATAGTGTTAAAGAATGTGTACTCAATGAATGTTTATTATCATTTTTTATTAATAATGTTTTTTAAATTCATTATTAATTATGTTCATTATGGAAATAAATTTAAATAAAAATGTTGAAGTCTTTTTTATTGGTGTGGTGTTATAGGGCAGGAAATACAATAAATACATTTATGTTTTAAATAATTTTATTTGTTAATATTTTCTCATTTTAAATAAATATTGTTTATAAATGTATGTATTAATTTATTTTATATATTTGTACCTTTTTGTTATATGTAACTAATATTATAATATGTGTTCTTTTTATATGTTTAATATATTTAATCATATATTTTTAAAATATTGTTTATTTATTTTTAAGATTATTAAATATTTTTCAATTGTTTAAATGTTATTAGTAATTATTGTTTCTATGCTATCCAACACTTTCCCTACTGTTGCCCTCACTGGGTTGGGAATAGTTATTTTTACCCCTATGCTATCCAGCACTTTCCCTACTGTTGCACTCATTCGAGTGAAAATAGTAATTTTTACCCCTCCGCTATCCAACACTTTCCCTACTGTTGCACTCACTGGAGTGGGAATAGTAGTTTTTACCCCTATGCTATCCAGCACTTTCCCTACTGTTGCACTCACTGGAGTGGGAATAGTAATTTTTAGCCCTCCGCTATCCAATACTTTCCCTACTGTTGCACTCACTGGAGTGGGAATAGTAATTTTTAGCCCTCCGCTATCCAATACTTTCCCTACTGTTGCACTCACTGGAGTGGGAATAGTAATTTTTACCCCTCCGCTATCCAGAACTTTCCCTACTGTTGCACTCATTAGAGTGGGAATAGTAATTTTTACCCCTCCGCCATCCAGCACTTTCCCTTCGGTTGCACTCACTGGAGTGGGAATAGTACATTTACCCCTCCGCTTTCCAGCACTTTCCCAACTGTTGCACTCACTGGAGTGGGAATAGTAATTTTTACCCCTCCACTATCCAGAACTTTCCCTACTGTTGCACTCACTAGAGTGGAAATAGTAATTTTTACCCCTCCGCCATCCAGCACTTTCCCTACTGTTGCACTCAGTGGAGTGGGAATAGTAATTTTACCCCTCTGCTATCCAGCACTATGCCTACTGTTGCACTCACTGGAGTGGGAATAGTAATTTTTACCCCTCCGCTATCCAACACTTTCCCTACCATTGCACTCTTTGCAGTGAGAATAGTAATTTTTACCCCTTCACTATCCAGCACTTTGCCTACTGTTGCAATCACTGGAGTGGGAATAGTACTTTTACCCCTCCGCTATATCCAACATTTTCCCTACAGTTGCACTCACTGGAGTTGGAATAGCAAATGTAATTTTTCCGCTATCCAACATTTACCCTACTTTTGCACTCACTGGAGTGGGAATAGTAAATTTTACCCCTCCGCTATCCAACACTTTCCCTACTGTTGCACTTTTGGAGTGTGTAGAGTAATTTTGACCCCTCCGCTATCCAACACTTTCCCTACTGTTGCACTCACTGGAGTAGGAATAGTAAATTTAATTATTTCGCTATCCAACATTTTCTCTACTGTTGTATTTATTGTATTGCGAAATGTATGTTTTAATTCTTTTTAATAGTTTGTTTTAATTAATTATAGAATGTTTTTTTAAATTTTAAACTATTGATATATGCATATATTTTATTTTTATATAATTTAAAAGTTTAAAAATTAAATAAAGATCATAGTTAATAAATTATTTTATAGTGAATATATGTGTGTTTATATGTTTTTTAATTAAGTTTACATTTTATATTTAGTTAAAATGTTTATTAAATTTAACTTATTTTTGTTAAATATGATATTAATATTTTATATATTTAATATATATTCTTTTATTTTATTTATATTTTTAAATCAATATTTTTTACATCTATATTTTTAACTTCGATATTTTTGATTCAATATTTTTGTACTTACCTGTTTAAGATTAGGGAGTTGATATTTTTGCATTCTATATTTTGTTTTCGATATTTTTTACATCAATGTTTTTAGCATCAATATTCTATCAGTGAACCCAGGGCAATCCTTCGATCTGCTCCTGTACAGCTGTCAAGCAGAAAAGAGCACTGGGGATTTCAGCGACTGTTAAGAGGAAACAGTCTCCTTGTGTTATCACAAACAGCAGCCGACCACTGTCTTGGGTACAGCCCTTGCAACTATAACTCCAATCAGCCCCCTTTACACAATCAATTGCCAGACCTGTGACCTCTCACTTACTGACCCCCCTCTACTTGATGCACTAGGTGCCAAGGTTAGTAACATTCTTGAAGAGAAACTTAAGCCCCTGATCGAGTGTCTGGACGGTCTTGAGGGTCTCCTGAGTGGCATTTCATTCTCTGCTCCCCCTATGAATGCCAGCACTAGGGGCCCACCAGACAATGGACAGGCACTGTCAGTCTTCATTAGTGGGGGGTTACCTCAGCAGGGAACATCCTCAAGGGGGAGTGAAGCCTCGAACACAAGAAGCTCACATCAATCTGGGACACAGAACTCTGGCCCGCCGGCCAAGCCAACTAATGCAGGAAAAGGAGACATAAGCAAGCGTTTTCAACCACGCCCAGAGGGGATTTATTATCATGTAGTGGCTCGGATGTATGTCCAAAAGCTACCATTGAGTCACCGTGTTCAAGTGTCACCCATCGAGCCCAGCAATGTGACTTGCTATAAGCCAAAAAAAAAGACTCACTGGATTTGCTCCCCGCAGCTTGCCCTATGTTTTAGTATTAGCTGGAGTGCCACTGCTTAGGGAATCTCGAAGCGAATCATGGGAGGAGCTACGAAATTAATGTGTTGATTGGCCTAGCAAGCATAACAACTTTAATCCTTTGAGCATTAATGAGATTTTAATAGTGCGGAGGGTGGGGTGGGTAGGTCGCTCAAATAAAGATATCGATGTAAATTGTATTGTAGTGAATTTTCTCAGCCTATGTAGTGTTAGAAATATATTGAGGCAGCAGGAGGACACTGGCTGTAACAACACCAAAATCTGTTCCCTCCCTCTAGGTTATTTTTATAAACCTACAACATGGAGAGCTCCACTAAGCTTGCCCTCTTTTGCACACCATAATTGGTTCTCCACTTTAGATGTCCTTGAAGGGCCGGATTGACTGAGGTCCAAATCAGTGGATGGGGTTTTATCGACACCTATTGTTCCAGATAGAGAGCCCCAGGCTGATGGCCTTCCACGTTTGGGAAAAGTTTTAGGTCAGGGTGCTACTGCGTTAAAGATACCGAGTTGGAACATGGCTGGACTGCAACCTAAGATCCTGATTGTGTTAAGGCAATAGAAATCCACAATGATAATTTACAGGTAGTGAGGTACCCAAGCGGTCCGACTTTGCATTTAAACTTTTTTATAACAATGATTTTAACAACATTCCAAATGCCAAAATTCCTATTTTACTTGATTATATCATCTTTCTACAAAATACTGTTAGTGACAACGGGCAACTGGCAGGCTTCTGCCTAGGAGCTGATTTTAATGCAAGGCTTACTCCACAGCCAACTCCCTTTGCAGTCTTAGTACAGTTACAGCAAATTATTGTACCCATGCCCAGAACAGCACTGATACCAGGGTCACAGAGCTAATGGCCTACCTGGCATCACAGGATTTAGGTAATGTTATGGATATTGCTGCCCAAAATGAGCTATCGTTACCCACCTGCAGGGGCAGAGGTTGTGCCTCCACAATTGACTAGATTATGGGGACCATAAACCTATCAAGGTCGCAATCACACTGTCCCCCAAGCCCAAATTTAGAAGGGAATGTGGAGCGAGAAATCTCGAATCGTCTACTGATGGACTAAGAATAATATGGAGAGCAGTTGACCCTGCCCACCTGTTTCACAAAGTGATTGACTGAAAATGACATTGAACACCCACCTGTTATTGCATTTACCCAGCGCTGCTTTAATTTTAAGGAAGAGCTATTAAGATCCCCACAGCCAACTGCCAACTGCCAACATACCTATGAGGTTTAACCACGAACGTACCACTGCTAATCGTCAACTATGCAGGGTCCTTACTGCTAACCCTAGGAACCCCCTCTAGGTGGCACCTCTACAAAAGAAATATAAAGAGGACACCACCACAAAGAGGAATGCAGTACTAGACCAACAATGGGGATCACTGGTTTTGGTGGCAAATAAAAAGAATAGCAAACTCTTTTGGGCAATCGCTAAAGATATGAGACAAATAAATCAGGTATCAACCCCAATCAGTTGTAATATCCCCAGTGAGGCACTTTACTAATATTTATGTTGCTATTTCAGCAGAAAGTAAACTCCCCCAGCTCTTTCCCATGAGGGAATACTGTTGACCTTGGGTGAGGTCGAACAAGCCATAGCCAGAGCATCGGGGGCAAGGTCCCTGGCCCGGACGGGTACCAATACACCGTATTAAACATAACCAGGAATTCTGGGCACTGCTACTACTGAATGTTTTCAACAGTTTGGCCTATTCTCCTTTACTAAGCACATGGTCAACTTATTTTATAGTTCCCATCTTTAAAAGGGCGAGCGTTCGCAACCAGGTTGCTATATGCCCATCTGCTTAATAGACACCACAATAAAGACCATGGAAAGGGTCCTATATAAGATCAAGGTGTGAGCAGAGGAGGAGTCCATTTTGCACCCTTGTCAATACAGTTTTAGGAATAGTGTAGGCACAGTTGAACAGTGCTTGAACCTTAATCTGATTATTGGAATATATACTGCAGCCCAACAGTCCCTACTTTATTTGCATTTATGGATTTGACCTCAGCCTTTGATTGCATTAACTGCTCAAAACTGTGGTCAAACCTTTTCTCGAGTGGGATGGTTGACACACTGGTGCACTTTTTAGCTTATTTGTACAACAGGGACTAGAGGCTAGAATCAGAATAAACAAGCAGGGTGAGGTCTCTTAAGATATAGCATTATTCAGGGAGTGAAACAAGGGTGTTCTTAGCTCCCCTTTCATTTATTTTATATAATGATAACCTTCACCCTTTTTTTAAATAACTATCACTCCAGATGTTCCAAAAATGAAAGGCTCTATCTTACTATCCCTGTTGTACACAGATGACGCTGTGTTGATGCCTCGTACACCAAGAGTTTTGCGTCTTTTAGTACAAGGACTTGTGGATGTTATGGCCTCGTTAAATATACGTACTAATTTAGCAAAATCCTATATCATGGCCTGCGGTCCAAGGAAGTACTATCTGTCCTCTCTTATCGCTGATAATTATAGCTTAAAATGCGCTAGAACCTTTTCATATCTGGGTTTAGTTTTTGCTGCTAATGGATCCTGGTCGGCGCACATCGCCCACTGTAGGAACAAACTATCGAAGGCTATCGGCTCAGTGTTTAGTCTACCGCAACCTAGGAGGGGCAGAGCTCTCATACCCATTCTGCAGATTTGTTAAAATGCAACGCATCCCAACGGCAACATATGGGGCTGAGGTCTGGAGCATCTCGAATTGTAACACCATTCAGGTTGAAGAAAACATGGTTTTCCAAAAGGTTTTGGCGGCTCCCATTTCTTCTCCCCACTTTATTTGTTACAGTGAATTGAATCTACCTTATATAGAAGATTACATTAGAGCTCGCCCACCTTTGTTATGGTTAGCTGTGCGGAAAAACAAGGCGGCAAGTCTCACTAGAGATATTATCTTGGACTTCCTCAGCTTCGACAAAGGTATGGGCATCCCATGGCTAGCAGAGGTGGAAACTTGTCTGTGTAAGATTGATCATCTGCATGTTTTTAAGAACCCCAAGATGAATCACTCTATCAGCAGAGAGCAGTTACAGCTAGCCCTGTGTAAATGTTTCTGTGACAAACGTTTGGCCACAGAGTCTAGGAAGTTAAGCATGGCAGTGTATTTGAACATCAAACCGGATAGCCAAATTGCAGGGTACCTTACTAAATCAGCAGACCATTGGGAACGCAGTTTACTGTTCCACTTTACGGCTGGTACTGTTAAGAATTTGCTATGTTTCCAGGCTTCCAAGCAAGACTCGATCCTTTACCTTGCTCTTGTGATGTGAGCTCGGGACAAGCCATTTTCTATTCTTCTGTGGTTTTTATCACATGTATACAAATATTATTTTTCTTCCTCAGAAACAACAAGGGCCACCCTTCTCACACTGAACCAGGGTGTACGATATAGCAAAAAAAACAATGGTTCTTGTGGACAATGAATGGATAATCGATAAAGAGGCATAATAGCATTCACGTACTGGAGTAAAAATGTCGTAGGACGAAACATACTACACAAGCCAAATACTGTTTTATCAGAATGATTGTTGTATTATTTAGAACAAAAGTTATAGTGACAGTGCTCCGTGTCCCAAGTGAATAAACAGAAACCACCAACAACTTGGTGAATAGTTTGGCAACCAACTTTATGGTGTTTTGGGAATGCGCTCCTCTCCGGCCAAATGTGTTTTATTGGGGCCAATCTCCTAAGACCATTGTGTTATCGCTGGCTATCTGTGGGATCGATCTGGGTTTTCCTGTTCGCACATTTGTGTAAGGGCTATGTGTCACACCAACTGTGATCTGTCAATCAGTTGCTTCAGGCCTAGGTCGCAGGGCCTGCCTGATCATGTATTTCTGACTCGGGGTTGATGGAGAGGTCATATCTGGTGGATTCGACAACAGCGAAGCAAATTCATTGTTATACGTACATATATCATGGCTTAAATCGACATCATATTTATCAATATTAACACTTTATCGCACTTATTGATGGCCAGGTAGAAATGGCTATTTGGTGGTCCCGCAGAAAAGTCAAAAAGATTTTGGAGTAATCGCCTCTCCCACAATTTGTCGTGGCATGCTTCATCATTGGCGATTATCCACACCATGGTAGGAAAATACCACCATGGCAAACGTAACCATTTCTGGGAGTTCTTAGATAAAGGAGAACTGGATTATAACAGTGATCCAGAAAGAAAATTAAAATATCTGAGAGTATACTCAAGACACACCTAGCATTTCCAGCTCTACTTCATATTCGAGTTCAGGTTCCCTCAATACCAACCTGATGCACTATTGCCCCTGTAGTCTTTTCTTTCTACAACCCCTGTCTAGATCACATCATGGTGGTTGGTCTTTGTTCTATCTTGCTCCTACAGTCATTCATCACTTCTATACCTGTCTTCTGTATTTTTCTCTCTCTAGTCTCTGATCTGCATTCCCTTTCAGGCGTTCCTGTCTCCTGTACTGTGCCTCCTGGATTTTCTGAGAGAGATCACCTTCCTAGGAGCTTTCAAAGTAGTTTTTAAGATAGTTTATCTGTTGTCTTCCTTGTATCCTTTTGTTGTTGTTCTTGTATAGGTTACAACCCTTCTCCAAAATGCATCTGTTCTTGCTGAGAAAAAGAGCAGCCTCTGTTACCTAGCCTTGTCCCATGAGCAGCTAATTTCCTTACAATGCAAATATTGATAAAAGAGCAGGTCCATTTGCTTTCATGCATTATCTTTGATGAAATGTTGGCTTCTGTTGCAACATTAGTTGCAGCTATTTCAGCTCAACACCCTGTGAGGCTATGTAATTGGAAGCTGGATGAATTGCAATTACATTATCTGCTATACATGCCTATTTTGGGTTAGATTCATTTTGACTCCAATTTCAGTTTTTGATCAAGAGGATCATAAGATGAGATCTTCTACTTTTCAGTCAGACCCCTGTCAGAGATAGAGGGACTAGTGGTTCTCATATTTTTGGTATAGGGGCGCCACAACAGTAAATGTGGCTCTTTGAAGGAAGGGTCATAAGCTGGGGAGGGGTTTTAGTACAACATATTCCAATGTTCACACCAGAACATGGACTTCTATTGGAATTCTCAAGGGCATATTATCAAGCCCATTATCGCCGCTTTAGCGGCAGTTTTCTGCCGCTAAACCGGCGATAATTTTTAACGCCGTTCTTGATAATATGCCCTGTAGTATCTTTATTATCTTTATTTTTAAGCTGCTAGATATAGATTATTTCATATAGATGGGCTCTTCAGGTAGTGGAGCAAGGTTGTGTTTTGGAATTCAAAGCCTTTACAAGTTAAGACTTTTTCAGGCAACCCAATTGCTCAGGCATGTCTGGTAATACTACCAGCACTATGTGAGAGCTACCTTGGAGGAGGCTCACTTTCAATTTCAGATACTTCCTTTCTGATTTGATTTTTGCTCTTAGTATCTTTACTAAGCGCATGGCTCCTCTTATTGTTTATTTTGCCTTCTAAGAGAGTTAGAGGTTTTCCATACCAGGATGATTGGCGTATTGCTCTACCTTCTTTTTACAAGGTGCAGGAGGATGTCAGTCCATGCAAGAACTTGGGTTCCTTCTCTGCCTAGAAAAATCCTTTTTCCACCCGCTCCAGATACTAGTCTCTATTGGAGCTTTGTTCATTAGGGACCCAGGAATGGCATTTCATTCAGATGATAAAGCTCTCCAGCTTCAATTGATTCTTCCAATGGAAAAGTTAGCTCCAGTTTGATCTTGGCTAAAACTGAAGAGCCTGACTGTTGCCACAACATTTCTGGTTCTTTGATTCCTGTTCCATCTGAAATACCTGATGATTTCCATCCCATCAAACTTTCTGTTGAAAGGGATGTCTCTTATTTCCAAATCTTCTTTGACCCTGACAACCAATGTCAGTTTCATAAGGTGGGGGCCACTCTAGGAGACCTATCAACTCAGGGTCAATTGCCTCATGGCGAAGCTCAGAATTCCTTGAGTTGTGTGCCATTCTCAGAGCTCACATGTAGTTTATCCTCCAGTTGGAGGGATACCATCTTTTAGGAAGGATGAATAATCAGGTGACCAAGGCCTATATATTTCACCACAGGCAGATGAGGTCTACTCCTCAGAATTTATCAGCTATGGGGATTTCTTATTTGGGCGGAATCATGTCTCAGCCAGCGTTTTCCCTCATCAGTACAGTTGTATCTGTGCAGCAAGATATTTCATCAGGTCTGTGTAAATCAGGAACTCCTCCCATAGTTTTTTTTTAATCCCCGAAGGATACACGTTTTCCTCTTTTTTGTTCGCAGATGGATGTACTATCCCAGCCTGGCTGGAGGGCCTTCTCCATGCATTCCCTCCCATTCCTGTGTTGCCCTGTGTCCTGGAGAAGATTCAGTGGCAAAAGTTGTTGTAATAGCTCCAATTTGGCCCATTAGACCTTCGTTTTGTCTTCTTTTGCAATTGACTCCTTGGAAGTTACCAATACTTCCATCGCCTCTCCGGTTGGGTCACCTCCAGCTTCTGAGTTGCCCTGGAGATGCAGCTATGACTCTGGGACAGGACCATCATCCCTCTACTTTGTAGTCATATATAAAGCATTGGTATTTTTATGTAGTTTGGTGATCTTCTAAGGATTTGCAATTGTGGAATAATGATCCGCTAAGATGCAGGACTTTCTGAGAGGCAGTTTCTGTTTGGGATTGGCAATCTGTACTATAAGGGCTCAGTGGGCAGTAATTTGCGCTTTTTGATCCCTTGGAAGAATATTTCAACTTGTATTCCTTCGTTTTTCTGCCAAATATAGAGTTTTTCCAATCATAGACAAGTAGTTCATTCTCACCTGGGATTTTCTTTTTGTCCCACAAGCAGTCATCTTCCTTTGAGCCACTGGATTCTATCCCTTTTTGTCACCTCTGTCAGTAGAGTAGGGGGATTAGGGGTCTTTTTATGCCACAAGCCCAATCTTAAATTCAGAAACAGTGGTTTTAATGCCAAGTCCTTATTTTCACCCAAATGTGACTTCCATTTTTCATTTGTCACACATCTGTGCTTGGGGGCCATATCTCAGCCCCCAGCACTGATTGTCTTGGGAAAGGTAGCATTAGAAAGGGGAGAATCTCTCTGTTTCAATGGTATCCATGCCCAATTGGATCCCTGCTTGGTGTACACCACAGGAGAGAGATCCCAAAGCAGGGTTCCAGCCACTAGATACCATGGAATTGGGGCAACGAACCCGCAGGGAAGGGCTTGTGATCCCCCATGCCGAAGTCTTTCTGCCCAAACCCTGGGGGGAGTTGGGGGTGACTACCCCCAATCAGTTATCCCAGGGTGGCAGAAAGCCCACTAGACACCAGCGAGTAGGTATATAAAACAAGCCTTTGTAATGCAATGGGTCTCGCATTACTGATAGTTAAAGGTATTGGTGCTGCAAATAATAATGCAACGCTAATAGCTCATACTTTCAGTAATGTGAGACCTGATGCATTGCAAATGCCTGCATAGTGAGCCAGGAACCAACACTGCATGTCTAGGTGCAGTACCACAAGCTTCTTCTAGAGGTTCCTAGTGAGCAAGGCACAAGCACTGCTTTTCTAGTTGCAGTACCGCAAGCTGCTCCTAGAGGTCCCTAGTGAGCAAGGCACCAGCACTGCATGTCTAGGTGCAGTACCACAAGCTGCTCCTAGAGGCCCCTAGTGAGCAAGGCACCAGCACTGCATGTCTAGGTGCAGTACCATAAGCTGCTCCTAGAGGTCCCTAGTGAGCATCATAAACTTTTGGTCAAATATGGCACTGCACACTGCAGAAGATATGGTAAATCCACACTACTCATAATGCATTGCAGGCAAGACAGTACCACAAGTACGTTCAAATATCTATGTCCATATATATAATTAGTAGCTTTGAAATGTGACAAAAGAATTATTATATTAATTCCGGATTAGTTTGGACTCTATGTGGAGCTGATGAAGGGAAATTTATAGAATGTCTAATATAAATGTGAGATGTGGTAGGTGCAGTACCGTAAGCTGCTCCTAGGGGTCCCTGGTGAGCAAGGCACCAGCACTGCTTGTCTAGGTGCAGTACCGCAAGCTGCTCCTAGAGGTCCCTACTGAGCATCATAAACTTTTAGTCACATATGGTACTGCACCCTGCAGAAGATATGGTAAATCCACCATACCCATAATGCATTGCATGCAAGACAGTACCACAAGTACATTTAAATAGCTATGTGTCAGACCTCAGGCATTCTGCACTGTGGCCTGGAATAGGCTGTAGCTAACTGAGTGCATTTCATGTTTGGGCGGATAAGGGCCGCTTTAACGTTACACAAATAAAGCCATCTTTATATAAGGTTCCTTACGGAACGATGTCTTTGCGTTTACTGGCAGGAGTCAGCATTTGTTCCCCCACCCTTGCGAAATGTTTAAAAAGCACTTCATGCCAGCAAGCCGTTGCTTGGCTTACTGTTCCTGGATCCTGACCACGCCCCCGCTTGAATAGCGGAACTTTGATTCCTGTTTACATCTTGCTTCGATGGCAGCTGGTGGTTCCTGTTTGGGATATCCTTCTCAGGACGCCGGAGTCTGTCGACTGGTATCCTGCTGCAACTTCATTTAGTGAGCCACTGCCTCACTTGCCCTTGACTCGCAGGGTATCTGCCTGCTGCAGACTCCCGCTTTGGAAGGCCGTGGAGTGCCTTTTTCATGTTGGCAACGGACCGACGTTCTGGATCCCTTCTCCTCCCTGGAGGCATACATTCGTAGCGCAGGAGCGCTATTAGGTCAGTGCACTGACAAATCCTCATTTATATGCTTTTCTTCATTTCCAGTTCTTTACTTTTGGGCTTCCAAGACATTCATTTTAAGACTACCTGTTTAAGATTTCTGAGGTAAAGAATATCACGGATATTACAAACCCTATTGAGGAGTGATTGAAACTCCTACATCTTTCTTGCTAAAGGCTTGCTGTGAGAAGTATTTTTTGTTAGTGAATCTTTGCTCACACAAACGTAAAATGCACTAGATAAAGAGAATTGAGAGATATAGGTCTATGGGACATATCCTGTACTAATAGGTTATCTTGTTTTTCTATTGAAGTTGAGAATTCAGATGAACTACTGCCTTATTTGGGGTGTCAATTCCTGCTGTTTTTAGCCGGTGTGGTCCATCAGAGAATTCTTCCCCCTGTCTCCCAGAAGAGAGTAGCCTAAGAGTGAGTGGTATCTCTAGCTCATCTTGGCACTGACTTCGGAGAGAGTAGGGGACTCCTCTTCATTCCTGTGGATCCAGACAAACTCAGGTAAGTGGTTACTCTGCGAGTGACACTATGTCCATATATACAATTAGAAGCTTTGAAATGTGACAAATGAATTATTATATTAATTCCGGATTAGATTGTACTCTATGTGGAGCTGATGAAGGAAATTTATAGAAGGTCTAAAATAAATGTGAGATGTGGTAGGTGCAGTACCGCAAGCTGCTCCTAGAGGTCCCTAGTGATCAAGGCACCAGCATTGCGTGTCTAGGTGCAGTACCAAAGATCCGGTGACATAAATATGGACCGCTTTTCATCCGCCTTTTAACTTGCCTTGGAGGGAGTGATCATTGTGAAGAAACAAATTAACAAAAACATGTAAAAAAGCAGGCATTCTGCTTCTGAACAGGACAAGTGGCTTCATAACAAAGTGTCACCTTTACAGACAGATATATTGTTACCGTAGAGCACAAAGTAACGAAATTGTGTGGACATAGCAGCTTTTGTCGACTTATGCAAAGGAACACACTGTTGTACCTCACTCGTATTGATGCTCACAGTGCGTGGGGCGAAACATTAGGAAATCAAAAAGCAAAGACAACCGCCTTGCAAAAGAACTGATTCACCCCACCCTCGACCCCAACAACAGAACAGTGTAATGATCACTTCTCTGAAAGTGTAGAAAGTGCGCTAAATTTCTGCAAAGATGCCGTCCCTTGGGCCACCCACTAGCCTGTGTGCACAATCCCATCACAACAATAATGAAGTTATAAATACACACATGTATACCTGTCAGCTCCACTGTGTGATGAGGGGAGAAGGGTATATGTGTAACTCTGTGCCATAGCGCCAAGAAGGCCTACCTGGAGTTGTTTGCGCGTGATATTCAACCAAGAGGCGGAAGGGGAGTGCATCGGAAATGGCTCCAGAACCCTGTAGACGGCATTATAGGCAGGGCCACTGGAACTATGAGATTTCCCCATAGTTATGAACTTGCCACATAATCCATAATTTGTGGATTCAACAAGAAAATGGTTTGTAGCGCAAATGGATCAAAAGTTACTAAAAACCCGCCACACATGAGGCTGAGCGACCCGTCATTGCAATTTAATGTGAGGTGACAGGTTGTTCTTTTGCCGATTGTTGCATTTAGAAGTTAAAATAATACTAATGAGGTGTAGCCTCTGCTCAGACAGTGTTAACATTGTAAAAAATAACATTAATTATGTATTACTGTGACAAAAAAAAGCTGAATTACGCCGCACAATGCGTCTTTCCTTGCCACATAATTTAGCTAACCCTGCTGCAAGATTTCTCCGGCTCTAGTTATAGGCCCTCAAAGTCGCATGTACAAAAATTGACTTCATTGGTTAAAAAATATAACTACAGGGTATGTTGTTAGTTCACTGATTAAGTTTTAAAACCTCTGCTGTTTGCTCAATGCAGCTGTTTAGGTCAGGATCTCCTTTAACTGCTTTATACTATAGCAAATTGTAGACAGCTACTGCCCGCCCCACCGCCCCCCACCCCCACATACACACGAGCTAATTGCACCCTAACATCCTCTGAGAAATCTCAGGACTGGGAAAACATGTGGTGTCCCACCTTCCATTGTATCTTCACTCCATGGTGGAGGGGAAACATATTGAAGTGCTAAGAGCTCACATTTGGAAGGTATTACATTACATCTGAAGATGTCCAGGGCCACTGGAATCATGCATTTCTGCAGCCTATGCGTTTTCCACACAATGAGAGATATGTGGCACTTGTCACATAATGCCCCATCAGCTGTATGATTTGCTGCAAAAAATATTTCAAGCTCAAAGGGATCACTAGTTAAGAAAGAAACTGCACGCATGGTGTAATGCAGTGGCAAACACGTGCCGCACAGACAGCATTTTCTTGCCACATAATTTAGTCAACTGTGTACCATAATTTGGCCTTCCAATGCCCAGTGGCCTAAAAAGGCAGACTGATCCTGAAAACAGGCAAAGGGAATAGCCCGCAGACCATGATTTGGTAGTTAAAAAAAAAAACACACAAAAAAAACTCAGTCTCTCTGGCCTACTAGGCCCTGGTGCCACTGCCCCTGCTGCATTATTGATAGCTACACCGCCGAGAGGTCATTCCATTGGTCCTAAATGTACCTAATCTTGATAGGTTCAAATGTAAATGAAAGACTTTTGTATTATAACGTCCCTCCTCCTGGCCGAGGCCCAACATCACTTTATAGGTGGAGCTTAGAGACTACCCGTGATGTATAGCGCTCTCCATAACAGGTGAACCCACCCTTCTGAACAGGCAAAGTGCATAGAGATTATATATATGGTGAATGTGATTCTGGAATTGTGGTCGCTTTCGTTATTCAAGCAAATATTGGTTGACATGTAAATTTGGCCCACTTTGTCCACTGGTCACCGCCCCCCCCAAAATCATCTATCTATACAAAAAAAGAGCAAGGAACCCTGGGTAGTGTGTGTATACACACACATGTACATACACACACAGCTGTGCTCGTTATCGGGGGGTTAATTTGTTCTCTACCTGCCATTTGGAAATGCGCCCTCTCTGGGAGATGCCTCTTACACAACGCGGAAACACCCTCATTGTCACAATCCGTTTATACGATGCTGTCTCGGATAAGGCCTAGTGCAGCCGGGCGAGTAATTGTTAAAATCAGCGCACGGCCGGGACAGAGAGTCTCTGATCAGGTTCCCGTGCATGGGGGGGTGAACACAGGGCTAGTCCCTGCCACACTCACACTGCAGGCAGGGCACATTGTCTTCATACTCTGAGCTGCAATGATTCGCACATCCCAGGGGCTTCTGTTTACAGGCAGCCCGGCTCCCTAGGGAAAGATCCCTGAGGCTGAGAGAGGCCCGAAGACGACCCCCGTGTAATGTGTGGAAGACACAACTGTGGGGAAAACAGTATGACAACTCACACCTATCTTGCAACATAAAGCTACTCAGACAGGAGGGGGTGTCTATCGGTGTAGGTAGGACCCCCAAGAAGCTTGCAACACCTGAGAGAGTTAGCATGCCTACAGCGCCCACCATAGGTCCTTTGGGCACTTCACTAATAAGAATTATTACACAGTTGTATTTAGCCACGGGACAGACACCCTTCCATCGTTACCTTCAATGTTTGATTTACTCCAGTCCTTCGGTCAATGTAAGTCTGAGTGGAAGTAGGGTAAATTAAGGAGCTATGTAGCGTTCACCGATATGCGGTAGGAAACCCTCCCCAACCTCTCTCATGGTCTGCACACCACGCAATTGTTTTTGGCCTTCCGAAGTACTGTGCAGAGTATCTTTTTCAGTGGCAGGTACTTCTTTCATACTGTAGCATTTATATAGTGCTTCACTCCTCTATGCAGTGACGAAGCGCTCAAATGGCGAATGTAATTGTTAATTTCACTCTGCCATTGCAGCGCCTCGATGTCAAGCATGTACACGATACCTAAAAGCAAATAATTTGCGTTTTGTCTTGCAAGCGCCAGTCTCTCGGCGCTATTAACCTCAGCGGCACTTCTCTCAACCCTGAAGGGAACTCATTAAAATTCACTAATCGACTGCAGATGCGGTGAACCCTGCGCTGCTCGAGGGGCCGACTTGCTGAGTGGAAACAAGCGAGGCCTCTCAGCGCTCTACAACAAGCTACTCTGTCTACAGAGTGTTTACCTATGTTCACAGACAAAAAACGTATCTAAGAGGTATACCGCCATATACATGGGAAGTGCAAGCTGTCAAGTTTAAAGGTGTGCGTGCTCTCGTGACTGAGGTATATGTCTACTTGAATATATACTCTTACATGTGTTATGCATCTGAAGATGGTAGCTCAAAAAGCGGGTAGCTTCTCCTATAGGTAGTTAAATGTTCTCACTTCTGCTCTGTCATTCGGTCGCACAGGCAGACATGTCTTATGTATATAGGTGTTATAGAGCCCCTCAAATAAACTATTGAATACCCATGTGTCCTGTATTATGAGCAGAAGGAAATACATACACCTTTTTGTACACAAATTTACAGAGTATGCTGTTTGAAACACAGGTATTCAAGTAATCTATGTTTATTTTTGTGTAACATGTCACTAGGAAAAAGCATAGACACGCATGCATACCTTCACAAACTTGGTCAAACTTACAATAGTGATATGCTTAGGATTGCTAGTTTATATTTGGTAGGCCTAACATTCTGAGCAGTCGATTAATAGTGAACCTTCAAGAGAAAAGTGAGGTTTAAGACATCTTCGGAGAAGGATTAGTGATTAGGGTACTTTGTATGAGTCTGTTGTAAGGTACAGTCAAAGTAGGCCTGTTTCTGCACCTCTGTTGGTTCTTTCTGCACATCTCTCGCTTCTTTCTGCACCTCTCTTCCTCTTTCTGGACTTCTGTTGCCTCTTTCTGCATTTCTCTTGCTTCTTTCTGCACCTTTCATCCTCTTTCTGCACCTCTCTTGCCTCTTTCTGCACTTCTCTTGCTTCTTTCTGTGCCTTTCTTCCTCTTTCTGCACATGTCCTACCTATGTTGGCATAGTTGGAAATTAGCGTTTAAAAAACCTTAGAAATTCACTGAAAAAAACCAAAGGTTTCAGGGGCGTTATAGTTAGGGATTAGAATTTTAAAAACATTAGAAATTCACTGAAAAAACTACAGGTTTCAGGGACGTTATAATTAGTTGGACATTTCACTCGTATTAAACCAGAGAAATTCGGCCGTTATAGTTAGTAGAGCTAACTATAACTTGTGTGCCTGCAATGCACTGCTGATGACGTCACATATTACATCACTCATGACATGGTCAGTGACATTACTGATGACATCACTGATGACATCTCAAATGACATCACTGATGACATCACTGATGACATCCTCCACATGCTCATCTGATGTACCTCCTCACACCCTAATATAACTTTTGATACACCCACTCTAAAATACAGACTACCATACCCGCTCAGTGATTCATACGTCTATACACACATCCACTCACTAACCCATATAGTCACTCATACACGCAGTCATACATTAATACAGCCACTGATATATCCCTCATACAACCATATAGACACTCACACACTGCCACTCACCCAAAGAGTTACTCAAACACCTAGTCAGTCACCCAAATAATTATTTACACTGCCATTTACTCACCTATAGTTATACACACACACTACCTCACTTATTCATACAGATAGTACCATATACGTACTCTCTTCAACAATTACTGACATAAGCACACACTTATCTATGTAGCCACTGTCACAATCACTCACTGTTACATATACTCACTTCTATACTCCAACACTCACATATACTGCCTTTTACATATATAGTTACTTACACATATACCACTGGGACATCCATTCACTCACAACACAGCTATACGTACACTCACTCATCCATACAGTCCCTAACACATGCACTCATAAATCCATACACCCAGTGAATCACCCACTCACACATCAGTGCAGGGAGTCACACACCCCTCCACCCACCCACCCCTCCACCCACCCACACAGACACTCAGGCACCCATACAGGTACTCAGACAACCAATCATTAACCCATATATACACTGATGTAGCTACTCACCAACCCATGCAGCCACTTACACACCAACTGACAGGCTGATACAGACATTCACACAGATTAATCATTCACCCATGCATTCACTAAGACACATTTAATCACTCACTTATACAGTCAGTCATCAGCAGTGCATTGCGGGGGCGCGAGTTATAGTTAGCTCAACTAACTATGACGGCCGAATTTCTCTGGGTTTGTATGAGTGAAATGTCCAACTAACTATAACGTCACTGAAACCTGTGGTTTTTTCAGTGAATTTCTATGTTTTTTTAAATGCTAATTTCTAACTATAATGTCCCTGAAACCTATGCTTTTTTCAGTGAATTTGTATGGTTTTTTAAATGATAATTTCTAACTATAACGTCCCTAAAACCTATCTTTTTTTCAGTGAATTTCAAAGGTTTTTTAAATGCTCATTTCTAACTATAACGTCCCTGAAACCTATGGTTTTTTCAGTGAATTTCAAAGGTTTTTTACATGCTAATTTCTAACTATAACGTCCCTGAAACCTATGGTTTTTTCAGTGAATTTCAAGTTTTTTAAATGCTAATTTCTAACTATAACGTCCCTGAAACCTATGGTTTTTTCAGTGAATTGCTAAGGTTTTTTAAATTTTAAATGCTAATTTCTAACTATGCCTACAGATGTAGGACATGTGCAGAAAGAGGAAGAAAGGCGTAGAAAGAAGCAAGAGAAATGCAGAAAGAGGCAACAGAAGTCCAGAAAGAGGAAGAAAGGAGCAGAAAGAAGCAAGAGATATGCAGAAAGAACCAACAGAGGTGCAGAAAGAGGCCTTGTTGCAAAGTCATCCTGTGCCCTGGGCACCCCCCAACTTTTTGGTGACTGGTACCGGTGGTAACTGACTCTGACTGACCCTGGGCTCTGCCTAACCAGGCCCAGAGCCAGTGCTATGCTGAAAGACACTTAGAATATAGTGAAAACACCTACATACACTAGGGTACACTATGGGGTGGGGTACCCCTGTGATTGGCATGGCCTCCCCTGTAAGCCCTAGTAAATAATAGGGCAGGGGGATTAAAACTACCTCGAAGTCCCTAGCATATAATAGGGAATCGCAGTTTAGAGGCCAGCAGCCCTTTTCTGCACTTGCATGTGTGCACTGCTGAGCCTGAGGTCAGTTTAAAAGTAGCCCTGTGTGTGCAGAAAGAGGCAAGAGAGGTGCAGAAAGAGGCAAGAGAGGTGCAGAAAGAGGGAAGAAGGGTGCAGAAAGAGGCAAGAGAGGTGCAGAAAGAAGCAAGAGAGATGCAGAAAGAAGCAAGAGAAGTACAGAAAGAAGCAACAGAGGTACAGAAAGAGGGAAGATGGGTGCAGAAAGAGGCAAGGGAAGTGCAGAAAGAAGCAACAGAGGTGCAGTAAGAGGCAAGAGAAGTTCAGAGAGGCAGCAGAGGTGCAGAAACAGGCAGAAGAGGTGCAGAGAAAGGGAACAGGGGTGCAGAAAGAGAGAAGAGGGATACAGAAAGAGGCAAGAGGGGTACAGAAAGAGGCAAAAGAAGAGCAGAAACAAACAAAAGAGAAGTGGAAAGAGGCTAGAGGGGTACAGAAAGAGGCAAGAGAGGTGCAGAAAGAGGCAAGAGAGGTACAGAAAGAGGGAAGAAGGGTACAGAAAGAGGCAAGTGGGATGCAGAAAGAAGCAAGAGAGATGTAGAAAGAAGCAAACGAAGTTCAGAAAGAAACAACAGAGGTGCAGAAAGAAGCAAGAGCAGTGCAGAAATAACCAACAGAGGTGCAGAAAGAGGCAAGAGGGGTGCATAAAGAGGCAAGAGCAGTTCATAAAGAAGCAAGAGAAGTGCAGAAAGAAGCAACAGGGGTGCAGAAAGAGGCAAGAGGGGTGCAGAAAGAGGCAAGAGAAGTGCAGAAGGAAGCAACAGAAGTGCAGAAAGAGGCAAGAGAGTTGCAGAAACAGGCAAAAGAGGTGCACAAAGAGGGAACAGGGGTGCACACAGAGGAAAGAGAGGTACAGAAAGAACGAACAGAGGTGCAGAAAGAGGCAAGAGTGGTGCAGAAATATGCAAGAGAGTAGCAGATAGAAGCAAGAGCAGTGCAGAAAGAACCAACAGAGGTGCAGAAAGAGGCAATAGGGGTGCAGAAAGAGGCAAGAGAAGTGCAGAAAAAAGCAAAAGAGGTGCAGAAAGAGACAAGAGGGGTGCAGAAAGAGGCAAGAGAGGAGCACACAGAGGCACAAGGGGGTACAGAAATTTGCAAGAGAGGTGGACTCTCGCTGTAGCTGAGGGGTTGCTGTTGCCGTCTTTTCTTCAGTCCGCTTCCTCCTTCTCGTTTCGGCTACGGGCTGGGGCTCTCCGGTGCATTTTTCACCCTCTGCGTCCTCCGTGTGTGGTTCTTTGGCCCTTGGTTCTTTTGGACCTGGGTGAGTCGTTTTTTCTTGACCGCTGACTTTCCCGTACTTTCAGCTGGACAGCGAGGCGGGGAGGCGGTGGGGGTGGAGAGGAGTGCGTTGTGTACGCTCCCCCTCCCGTGAAACCAGGTTCTGCATGCTCGGTGTGGACCTGCGAGCTGTGAGCAGGGGGAGAAGCCAGCGGGGGGCTGCAAGGCACGAAGTGGAGCTGCTTGTGGCGAAGAGGAGAGCCGGCTCAACCCGGGGATGTATTCATGGTTTCAGGTGCTTAGGAGTCTGGACTTTCCTGGCAGCTTCTGTTTCTATTTCACCTTTTTGTTCCAGCCCCTCAGAAAATAAATTTTTTACGAATATCGTCTGTTACAGTAGGAACACCAGCAATTTCAAAGTTGTAAAACTTCTTACTTGGCATATCCGGTCAATGTTTTCCTCTGTTGGCATCACAAAGTACACTGCGGGAACATCAGGGATCGCGTCTCGATCGCAATGTAAAAGCCTTGGGAAAGAACATAAAAACAGACATAAGGTATGGTCCTAGGGTATACATACAACCTCCGCAGACCCCCAGTAGCATAAGACAGCAGATCTAGCAGTTCTACCTGAGCACTTCTGCTGCACCTTCCCTGCTGCATTATCTTACACTGGCATTCTGTTTCTGTCTCCCATTATCTGGATGTGCGGTGGTTTGTCTTTTGCGCTCCTTAGGGCTGCTGGAGCGCTAGGTGAGTCCCGCCGAGCCCTGGTTTGTTCTTTGGAGCTGACCCCTTGTCATTGGGTCGGCTCAGGCAGAGCCAGTACACGCTGTAGGCATTCCTCCCCGGTGAGAGCTCAGGGTGCCGGCAGCTCTTTAACAGTGTTTTTCTCGCCTTTGGGGGTTCAAGAGGGTTACGCAGTTAAAACCTGCCCAGCTAAGATTGTGAATCAGGTGAAGGGGGAGAAGATAAGGCATGACACGGTCTCCATGTCTATGGAGGTAGAATTGCAGCATTGTGGGAAAAAAAGCAGACTGTTCAGAGTGATCGCCTGACACAATATAAGGCGCCATCCTCTTCTCCATCCAGTCTCAACCTAGATAGTGACATAACACTAGGAAAAAGATATAAATTAAGATCTAGTACCTTCCTTGGGAGAGATCCTCCCCCCCCAGCGGGAGAGTCAGCTCACTCAACTTTCTGGGGTCTCAGTGGTAAAGAACCAACACAGGAAGCTGCCAGTTAAGACAGGGAAAGCCATCCCTGTAAAGGGAAGAAAAAAAAACCTCCCCCAGTACCTGCAAGGGTGACCCACTCACTTAGATATTTTTTCAAACTTAATCCACACGGTACCATGGAAACAATAAAGTAAGGAGTTCCGGTGTCAGGGGACCCCTCGACATAACATTCTGTCATCCCTACGTCAAATAGATTTTTAGCCTTAACTGACTTAGCCTCGGGCCTGAGGGAGGACGACAGAAGGAAGGTGACCTGGCAGGAAAGGTGTCCCTAGAGGCAGCCCCGGTTGTTGCTCCAGGCCCGGACCCAATACAAGGGATGTTGACCCAGTTGAGCCAGTTGTCTTTGGGGATTAAAGAACGCTTTTCAACCTCAGAACCCAATCAAAAGAAGATCCAAGACACATGCACTAGTCTAGCGGAAACTTTGTCAGCGCTAGTGCATCGTATGGAGGAATTGGAGAGCAAAGTGGGGGAGCTGAGGTCAGACGTGAAGGATAACACACAGGAAGTGGCTAGGTTGAAGGAAAGGGAAAGGGATCTATCGGACAGACTAGAGAGGCTTGAAAATAACTCTAGAAGAAACAACATCAGGATTCTTGACCTGAAAGAAGGATTGGAAGGAGACAATATTAAAACCTTTGTTGTAGAGACACTGACACAAGCTTTCCCACATGTCGCCTCTGCGTCTGTATGGGAAACAGAGATCCAACGGGTACATAGAGACCCATTTAAATTGAACCCTGGAAGGAAGAGGCCCAGGAAAATACTAGTACACATTCAATCATTTCTTCTCAAGGAACAATTACTGGGGGCAGCTCTTAAACATAAGAGCATTCAGGTACAAGAGGCAACCTTTAGAATAAGGTCGGACATCTCTCGTGTAACAGAGGACAGAAGGTGGGAGCTGGGAAAGCGGATGGAAAGTCTGAAACAATTAGGCACTCAGGTGTAGTTAAGATTTCCTGCTTTCTTGAAAGTGATGTGGGCCAATAAGCTGTACAATTTTCGTTCTCCTGAGGAAGTGGACAGCTTTTTGGCACATAATAAACCCTCAGCTAAATGAGGCTTGAATTTAAGGCCTTGGAGGGAGTTCATTTTTCTTGTTTTTTTCTCTTTACTTTAGGGGTTAGTGGGTAGCGGTTCAAAGTGGCAATTGTTAATTGCCATAAGTAGTAAGGGAGGGTTCCCATGGGTGAGGAGGGAGAGGAGGGGGGCACGGCATGTGTGCGGGTGGGGAGCATTGGGAGAAAATAAAAAAAATCCATAATAGGGACCTCATGTGACTTAACAACTGCCTGTAGATGTAGCCTGGGATGGAAACAAAGCAATGATGGGGTGTAGAACCGATTCTGGGGGAGGTGGTAGTCTTGAAATTTTATGTTGGAATGTGAATAGCCTGAGAGTTAAAAGAAGACAGCGCTTGGTCTTGCATTATCTTAAAGATAGTTCAGCTAGGATTCTTATGCTCCAAGAGACCCACCTGCTGAGCTCAGAATGTAAGGCACTGTTTGACAAACAAAGATGGGTCAATAAGGTTGTAGCTTCGGACCAACAATGCTGCTCGAAGGGGGTGGTCATAATCTATAAAATAAATTCAGGGGTAGAGAGGACATTGGGTAATAGCAGAGGTGAGGTCTCGGGTGCCTCCTATACTCTGGCTAATTATTATGGCCCTAATGAAGATGATACCAACCCCCTAAATAATCTTTGTCTCTCTCTGGCAGATTTTGAAGCCTCTTTGATATTAGGTGGAGACTTCAATGTCCTTCTAAACAATAAACTAGACAGATCCTCCCCTAGAACACAGATTGCAGCACCACGGGTTAAAGCCCATCTTTCTACAATGTTAAAAAATCTCAACCTGTGTGATGTCTGGCGGAAGAAAAAGGGAGATGCCAGAGAATACTCTTTTTACAGTAAGAAAAGTGGCCATTACTCGAGGATCGACTACATCTTTATAGAACTCCCGGAATTAGGACAAGTAAGGGGAATAGAATATTTACCTATCCATCTCTCTGATCATGGGGCAATAGCCTTGAATATAGAACTTCCCCTAGAGCTCTCTGTGAGGAGATGGACTCTGAATAGAAGACTTCTTCTACAACTATCTATCCCAGATATGATAAGGAGGGAAGAAGCTATCTTCTTCCAGCATAATCTGGATTCGGCCCCCTGTATATAGTATGGGATGCTTTCAAGGCTTGGTTGAGAGGGATCTTAAAGGGTGCTGCTGCGGGATGGGCTAGATCTGAAAAAAGGGAGTTGGCGGACTTGGAGGAGCAGATAGTAGTGGCTGAGGCAGCCTTAAAGGCTAGGAGGGCGTCTGGCGCTGAGAAAGATAGCTTCGCCATCGTCCACAGGAACACCCTCAGAGTCTCAACCAACACCGACGACACCCTCAGCACCGCCGAACACATGCACTTCCAGATCCACACCGATCCCAACACCACCCTCAGAGGAACCCTCATCTACAGACCCCCGGACCCCGACCACAGTTCAGCGATTCCATCGCTGACTTCGTCAGCACACACGCCATCGCCTCCACGGACTACATCCTCCTCGGGGACCTGAACTTCCACCTCGAGAACAACAAGGACACCAACTCCACCACCCTGATCGACAACCTCGCCACCCTCGGACTCAGACAGCTCGTGACTACACCCACCCACGCCGCCGGCCACACGCTAGACTCCATCTTTTCCGCAAGCCCACACGTCTCCTTCAACCACACCTCCGAACCCCACTGGACTGACCACCACTGCATCCACTTCACCTACAGGAAGCCCACCACGCACCACCGCACCGAACAAATGCCTCGCCGCTGCTGGAGCAGAGTCACGGAAGACCAGCTAACCACAACCCTCGCCCTGAGCCCACCCGCCGAACCCTCCGACCCCGACACCGCCGCCCGCAACCTCAGACAGTGGATCGACGACTGCGCCAACACCCTCGCCCCGCTCAAGTATCCGCCCAACAGCCACACCAGCAAGAAAGCCACCTTTTTCACCGAAGACCTCCAGGCCTCCAAATGAACATGCTGAAAACTGGAGAAGATCTGGCTCCACGAACGGACAGCGGACAGCTACGCCGCCCACAAGAGCGCCACCCGCAGTCACCATCACCTCATCAGATCCGCCAAAAGGGCCTCACTCAAAGACCGCCTAGACAACAACGCACACAACAGCAAAGAGCTCTTCAAAATCATGAAGGAACTCTCCAACCCCAGCTCCAACACCAACGACATCCAGCCGTCGCGAGACCTAGTGCGACTCACTGGCCACCTTCTTCCACCGCAAAATCGCCGACATCCACGACAGCTTCAACACCACGACCGCCCCGGCAACCACCGAGACCACTGCCCCCACAACCACCAACCGCCTGCTCTCCTGGACCAACATCAACAACGAGGACACCAGCGAGATCATGAACACCATCCACTCCGGTTCACCGCTAGACCCGTGCCCTCACCACATCTTCAACAAAGCCAGTACAGCCATCGCGCCCCATCTCCGGAAAATAATCAACATCTCCTTCGAGACAGCAACCTTCCCGGAAAGCTGGAAGCACGCCGAGATCACCGCCTTACTCAAGAAACCCAAGGCAGACCCCAAGGACCTCAAGAACTTCTGACCCATCTCTCTGCTCCCGTTCCCCGCGAAGGTCACTGAGAAAATCGTCAACAAACAACTGACCCGCTACCTCGAGGAGAACAACATCCTGGACCCTTCCCAGTCCGGCTTCCGCAGCAACCACAGCACCGAAACCGCCCTCATCGCCGCCACCGATGACATCAGGACCCTGCTAGACAACGGAGAAACAGCAGCCCTCATCCTCCTGGACCTATCAGCCGCCTTCGACACGGTCTGCCACCACACACTACGAACACGCCTTCACGACGCCGGGATCCAAGAGAAGGCCCTGGACTGGACCACATCCTTCCTTTCCGGCAGAACACAAAGCGTCCGCCTCGCCCCCTTCCGATCCAAGGCCACCAAGATCATCTGCGGCGTACCCCAAGGCTCCTCCCTCAGCCCAACGCTGTTCAACATCTACATGGCACCCCTCGCCCACGTCGCCCGACAGCACAACCTCAACATCATCTCCTACGCCGACGACACCCAGCTAATCCTCTCCCTCACCAAAGACCCTCACACCGCCAAAGCCCACCTCCACGAAGGAATGAAGGCCGTCGCCGAATGGATGAGGACCAGCCGCCTGAAGCTGAACTCAGACAAGACAGAGGTCCTCATCCTTGGTTCCAACCCTTCAGCCTGGGACGACTCCTGGTGGCCAACATCACTGGGAACAGCCCCGCCACCCACCGACCACGTACGCAACCTAGGGGTCATCCTCGACCCCACCCTCTCCATGACTAAGCAGGTCAACGCCGTTTCCTCATCCTGCTTCAACATCCTCCGAATGCTCCGCAGGATCTTCAAGTGGATCCCCACCGAAACAAGAAAAACAGCCACCCAGGCCCTCGTCACCAGCAGGCTGGACTACGGAAACGCCCTCTACGCAGGAACGACGGCTAAGCTCCTGAGACGGCTGCAACGCATCCAGAACACCTCTGCACGTCTTATCCTCGACATCCCCCGACGCAGCCACATCACACCCCACCTGAGAGACCTGCACTGGCTCCCTGTCAACAAGAGGATAACCTTCAAGCTCCTCACCCACGCACACAAGCACTCCACAACTCTGGACCAGCCTACCTCAACAGACGACTCAGCTTCTACACCCCCACCCGCCAGCTCCGCTCGACCAGCCTCGCCCTCGCCACAGTCCCCCGCATCCGGAAAACAACCGCCGGCGGCAGATCCTTCTCCCACCTCGCCGCCAAGACCTGGAACACCTCTCCCCACCAACCTCCGACAGACCCAAGACCTACTGGCCTTCAGAAGACTCCTCAAGACCTGGCTCTTCGATCAGTAGCAGCACCACCCCCCTCTTCCCCCAGCGCCTTGAGACCCTCGGCGGTATGTAGTGCGCTTTATAAGTGACATGATTGATTGATTGATTGATTGATTACTAGGAAAAGTTGAAGATCTTCAACTGAAGTTTAGACTTAAAACTGAAGAGATCATGCTCCAGAAGTGGGAAGTAAGCAAAATGAGGGACTTTTACCAGGGAGAGAATTGTGGCAAACTCCTTGCCATGAAGAGCAGAGTAGATAGATCATGTAATTACATCAGCAAGATCAAAAAAGGTAGTCAAGTTGTGGAAGACAAAGGGGAAATCGAGCAGGCTTTTATCGAATTCTTCCAAGACTTATATCGGGAGGATTTATTGGTTGAGGAAGACGTAATAGACCATTGGCTTGCCGGGAAACAACTCCCTAAGTTGAATTTGGATAGCCAAAGAATACTTACCCAAGACATAACAGGTAATGAAATACTTGCTGTCCTCAGTAAAGCTAAGAAAGGGAAAGCTGCAGGACCGGATGCGATTCCAATCGAGATTTATACTCTTCTAACTGATGAAATTATTCCAGTCTGGGTGAGACTATTTAATGGAATTCTAAGGGGTACCTCTCCTCTACCCGACTCGTGGAGTGATGCTGTCATTTCACTAATCGTGAAGCCCGGGAAGGACCCGACCCTGTGCCAGTCTTACCGGCCAATTTCATTAATGAATTGTGATTATGAGACCTTTGCAGGGATACTGAATGTCCGGCTTTGTAAGATCGTGGGACCGATAATTTATGAAGATCAAAAGGGATTCCTTCCGGGTAGGCAGATGTTGGATTTGGTTTATACCTTAATTGGCTCGATTGACCTCGCAACAGCACAGGGTGGCCCTCTCTCAATTAACACTATCGACGCAGCAAAAGCCTTTGACCGAGTCAACTGGCATTACCTGAACAGGGCTTTGAAGGCTTTTGGGTTTGGAGATATCTTTAGGGAGGTCCTTAAGAAAATATACAAAGCTCCCCGGGCCCAGATTCTGGTCAATGGCAGCCTCTCGGCGGCGGTCACAATAGAGCGCGGTACTAGGCAGGGGTGCCCGTTGTCTCCTGTCCTGTTCGACTTGTATATTGAGCCTTTGGCCAAGAGTTTAAGGCAGAACGAAAAGATCACCCCTTTTGTTGCAAACGGGTTTACGAGGAAGGTGGCCCTGTATGCAGATGACTTGATCTTGTTGTCATCCAATGTCAACACTACCTTATCTGAACTGCTTATGGAGGTTCAGGCTTTTGGTAAGCTGTCGGGCTACGAGGTCAACAACGACAAGACAGAAATCATGGCCTGGAACATTGCAGCTAAAGGGGTGAGGCTCTCCAAGGAGTTAAGATACCTTGGAGTAATAATAACTCAGGATCTTAGAGACATCCCCAAAGTAAACTTAGAGAGAGTCTCCAAGGAGGTGGATGTACTATTGAAAAGGTGGCAGAACATTCCGTTATCTCATTTCGGGTGGGTTAAGCTGATCAAAATGTGTGTTTTACCTAAGTATGCCTACCTCTTTAATAACATCCCTCTGGAATTTGATACGGGTGGATTGCTTAAAATACAGGGTAAGATTTCTTCTTTTATCTGGGCAGGCAAAGGGATTAGGTTATCCTGGAAGAAACTAAGGCGAAAACTCACACACAGTGGTATGAGCTTACCAGACCTTCAGCTGTACTGCTGGGCGTATCAATTAAAGAATTGTAGGATGCTACTTCTTAGGCCAGATAGCTCGCTTATTGGCAGTATGTTTAAAGCTATGCTGCTAGAGTTGGCTGAGGAAGGCTTTATGTATAAGTTTGGTGCTCCCAAATTCTTAAAAAAGGTCCGGCTTAAGACTTTTTACGCAGCGGCTAAGTTGTGGTTGTATTGCCGGGTCTGTTTGGGGTTGTCCTATTACAGTGATTGGGCACCAGTGTGGGACTCTCCAGGAACACCAGAGTGCCTTTTAAACGCTCTAGTTCAGCCGTTAAAAGACGCCAGAGTTGTGCACTGGAAGGACATTGTGGATGGCAGCAAATGTTTTCCCTGGGATTTTTGGAGGAATCTTACCAGTGGTGCACTCTCTAGGTTTAAGTACTACCAAATTTCGTCAAGGTGCAAGAGTCAACACTGGACTCCTCTAGAGGACAATTCCATGGAAGACGAGTTACAAGATATGAACCCGAAAAAGAAGGAAGTAGCACAGTGGTACAATCATCTCCTTGCAGCAGCCGACAGGAAGCTGGAACATCCATATCAGGTCTGGGAGAAATGCTTGCCGAGTGAGGAGCTGAAAAATCGATGGCAAGTATCTTTAGACACAATTTACCCGCTGGTTAAATCTGCTGCACTAAGGAGAAACCACTTTTTTACGCTCCACGGGTTATGCTGGTCCCCACTCAAACTTTCCAAAATTAAGGGCAATGGAGAAGCAAAATGCATGAGATGTGGTGTCCAGAAGGCAGATGATATGCATGTGTTCACTTCCTGCCCTCTGATCCAGGAGTACTGGGGCAATGTGAGTAAGACTCTGTCGGACGCTCTGGGTATGGAGGTGGAGGTAAGCCCTTCTGTTATTATGTTTGGCACTATATCGATGCCCAATGGGGCATTAGGTCTTTCGGGGATACAGAATAAACTGGTGTTTTATTTGATCCTACTGGCTAGGAGGGAGATTTGTAAGTTATGACGCCAGGCGGCTCCCCATACTTGGAGAGCCTGGTGGAACTCTGTGAGATACTTTAGAGACTTAGACCAGAAGGTTAATGTTTATAGAGAAAGAACTGAATTGGGGTTATTCTGGAACCTGTTAGACCCTTTAGGCTCTGATTAGTTTGCTATATAGTGTCCAATGATTATACCTCTTGGTCAGCTCATGGTGTGTTGTGCGGGTGGTTCTCGCAAGATCATCAGCTGAGACTGAACCCCTAAGCAAAGAGCAGCAGGGGGGATCAGATCAAGAGGTTGCTCAAGCTACGGAGGTCATATGAGGGAAAAAAGAAAAAAACAAGAGAGGTGTAGAAAGAAGCAAGAGAAGTGCAGAAAGAAGCAACAGAGGTGCAGAAAGAGGCAAGAGAGTTGCAGAAACAGGCAAAAGAGGTGCAGAAAAAAGCAATAGCAGTGCAGAAAGAACCAACAGAGGTGCAGAAGGAGGCAAGAGGGGTGCAGAAAGAGGCAAGAGGGGTGCAGAAAGAACCAAGTGATGTGCAGAAAAAGGGAAGAAGGGTGCAGAAAGAGGAACGAGTGGTGCAGATGAAGGAAGAGAAGTACAGAAAGAAGCAACGGAGGTGCTGAAAGAGGCATGAAGGGCGCAGAAAGAGGTAAGAGAAGTGCAGAAAGAAGCAACAGAGGTACAGAAAGAGATAAGAGTGGTGCAGAAAGAGGGAAGAGAGTTGTAGAAAGAGGCAAGAGAGTTGCACAAAGAGGGAAGAGGGGTGCAGAAAGAGGCAAGAGGGGTGCATAAAGAAGCAAGTGAGGTGCAGAAAGAGGCAAAAGAGGTACAGAAAGAGGCAAGAGAGGTGCAGAAACAGGCAAGAGAAGCTCAGAAAGAGGCAAGAGAATTGCTGAAAGAAGCAACAGAGGTGTAGAAAGAAGAAAGAGAAGTGCAGAAAGAGGCAAGTTAGATGCAGAAAGAGGCAAGAGAGGTACAGAAAGAGAGAAGACAAGTGCAGAAAGAGTCAACAGCGGTGCAGAAAGAAGCAAGACAGTTACAGAAAGAAGCATGGGAAGTGCAGAATGAAGTAACAGAGGTGCCGAAAGAGGCAAGAGAGGTGCTGAAAAAAGCAAGTGAAGTACAGAAAGAGGCAACAGAGGTGCAGAAAGACGCAGGAGAGGTGCACAAACAAGCAAGAGAAGTACAGAAAGAGGCAAGAGAATTGCTGAAAGAAGCAACAGAAGTGTAGAAAGAAGCAAGAAAAGTGCAGAAACAGGCAAGTGAGATGCAGAAACAGGCAAGAAAGGTACAGAAAGAGGGAAGACGGGTGCAGAAAGAGACAACAGGGGTGCAGAAAGAAGCAATACAGATGCAGAAAGAAGCATGGCAAGTGCAGAATGAAGCAACAGGGGTGCAGAAAGAGGCCAGAGAAGTGCAGAAAGAAGCAACAGAGGTGCAGAAGGAGTCAAGAGAACTGCAGAAAGAGGCAAGAGAGTTGTAGAAACAGGCAAAAGGGGTGCATAAAGAGGGAACAGGTGGGCAGACTGAGGCAAGAGAGGTGCAGAAAGAGGGAAGAGGGTTGCAGAAAGAGGCAAGAGGGGTGCAGAAATATGCAAGAGAGTAGCAGATAGAAGCAAGAGCAGTGCAGAAAGAACCAACAGAGGTGCAGAAAGAGGCAATAGGGGTGCAGAAAGAGGCAAGAGAAGTGCAGAAAAAAGCAAAAGAGGTGCAGAAAGAGGCAAGAGGGGTGCAGAAAGAGGCAAGAGAGGAGCACACAGAGGCACGAGAGGAGCACACAGAGGCACGAGGGGTGCAGAAATTTGCAAGAGAGGTGTAGAAAGAAGAAACAGAAGTGCAGAAAGAAGCAAAAGAGGTGCAGAAAGAGGCAAGAGAGTTGCAGAAACAGGCAAAAGAGGTGCAGAAAAAAGCAAGAGCAGTGCAGAAAGAACCAACAGATGTGCAGAAGGAGGCAAGAGGGGTGCAGAAATTTGCAAGAGGGGTGCAGATATTTGCAAGAGAGGTGCAGAAATAAGCAAGAGCAGTGCAGAAAGAACCAAGTGACGTGCAGAAAAAGGGAAGAAGGGTGCAGAAAGAGGAACGAGTGATGCAGATGAAGGAAGAGAAGTGCATAAAGAAGCAACAGAGGTGCTGAAAGAGGCATGAAGGGTGCAGAAAGAGGCAAGAGAAGTGCAGAAAGAAGCAACAGGGGTACAGAAAGAGGTAAGAGTGGTGCAGAAAGAGAGAAGAGAGTTGTAGAAAGAGGCAAGAGAGTTGCTCAAAGAGGGAAGAGGGGTGCAGAAAGAGGCAAGAGGGGTGCAGAAAGAAGCAAGTGAGGTGCAGAAAGAGGCAAGAGAGGTGCAGAAAGAGGCAAGAGAGGAACAGAAACAGGCAAGAGAAGCGCAAAAAGAGGCAAGAGAATTGCTGAAAGAAGCAACAGAGGTGTAGAAAGAAGAAAGAGAAGTGCAGAAAGAGGCAAGTGAGATGCAGAAAGAGGCAAGAGAGGTGCAGAAAGAGGGAAGACAAGTGAGGAAAGAGACAACAGCGGTGCAGAAAGAAGCAAGACAGGTGCAGAAAGAAGCATGGGAAGTGCAGAATGAAGCAACAGGGGTGCAGAAAGAGGCAAGAGAAGTGTAGAAAGAAGCAACAGAGGTGCAGAAGGAGGCAAGAGAACTGCAGAAAGAGGCAAGAGAGTTGCAGAAAAAGGAAAAAGAGGTACAGAAGGAGGGAACAGGGTGCAGACAGAGGCAAGAGAGGTGCAGAAACAGGTAAGAGGGGTGCAGAAAGAGGCAAGAGGGGTGCAGCAATTTGCAAGGGAGGTGCAGAAAGAAGCAAGAGCAGTGCAAAAGAACCAACAGAGGTACAAAAAGAGGCAAGTGAGGTGCAGAAACAGGCAAAAGGGGTGCAGAAAGAGGGAACGGGTGGGCAGACTGAGGCAAGAGAGGTACAGTAAGAGGTAAGATATGTGCAGAAAGAGGCAATGAGGTACAGAAAGTACCAACAGAGGTGCAGCAAAAGGGGTACAGAAAGATTCAAGTGAAGTGCAGAACGAAGCAAAAGAAGTTAAGAAATAACCAACAGAGGTGTAAAAAAGAGGCAAGAGGGGTACAGAAAGAGGCAGGAGGGGTGCAGAAAGAAGGAAGAGAACTGCAGAAAGAAGCGACAGAGGTGCTGAAAGAGGCACAAAGGGCGCAGAAAGAGACAAGAGAGGTGCAGAAAGAAGCAACAGAGGCAAGAGTGGTGCAGAAAGAGGGAAGAGAGGTGAAGAAAGGGGCAAGAGAGTTGCACTAAGAGGGAAGAGGGGTGCAGAAACAGGCAAAAGGGGTGCAGAAAGAAGCAAGTGAGGTGCAGAAAAAGGCAAGAGAGGTGCAGAAAGAGGCAAGAGAGGTGCAGAAACAGGCAAGAGAAGTGTTGAAAGAGGCAAGAGAGGTGCAGAAGGAGGCAAGAGAACTGCAGAAAGAGGCAAGTGAGGTGCAGCAGGAGTCAAGAGAACTGCAGAAAGAGGCAAGAGAATTGCAGAAACAGGCAAAAGGGGTGCATAAAGAGGGAACAGGTGGGCAGACTGAGGCAAGAGAGGTGCAGAAAGAGGGAAGAGGGTTGCAGAAAGAGGCAAGAGGGTTGCAGAAATAAGCGACAGAGGTGCAGAAAGAAGCAAGAGAAGTGCAGAAAGAAGCAACAGAGGTGCAGAAAGAGGCAAGAGAAGTGTAGAAAGAGGCAAGAGAGGTGCTGAAACTGGCAGGAGAGGAGCAGAAAGAGGGAACAGGGGTGCAGAAAGAGGCAAGAGGGGTACAGGAAGAAGCAAGTGAGGTGCAGAAAGAGGCAAGAGAGGTGCAGAAAGAGGCAAGAGAGGTGCAGAAAGAGGCACGAGAGGTGCAGAAAGTGGAAGAGATGAGCAGAAAGAGGCAAAAGAACTGCAGAAAAAAGAAAGTTGCAGAAAGAAGCAACAGAAATGCAGAAAGTGGCAAGAGAGGCGCAGAAAGAAGCAAGAGTGGTTTGCACACCATTAGTACCAATTTAACACCCAGATTTAGCAATAAGTAACAGGTGACCATTCTAGGTTTGCAAAGGCCTTCTACCATGCTGTAACACTTGTCTCTGCATTTTTGGTAACGTTTGAGCCGTTTGAGCTAGAAACAAGGCTTTTTTTTGTTCAAATCTGCAGATTAGGCAGCCGATGATGGATTATGTGGCTAATGCGTAAAATGTATAATTGTGCAAAAGTCAGTGCAGCCAAACAGTCGCATAATTCCAGTGGCCCTGCTCATACCTCTGACTAGGCCTGGGCATAGTTCGCGGAGTTTTGCTACGCGGAACTCCGCGAAGTTACAAAAAAACTCCACGAAGTTCCGCGAGTGGCGGAGTGCGGTGCGAACTGCAGTTTGTGCTGGTATTCCTGCCACTCGGGTGAAATTTTACCCTTGCCGTTCGCGATCGCGAGCGGGGAAAAAACTCTGCTGCACATCGCGAAGCGGAGTTTTCTGCACTCCGCAAACTCCGCGGAGTGCGGAGTGCAGAAAACTCCGCAAACTCCGCGAACGGAGCAAAGTTCACCGCCCAGGCCTACCTCTGACTAGGTCCAGGAGTGCTCCTCAGTGATTCCTTCTTTTTTTGTCTCATTGAGTTCATAATTTAGCTTTTATGGAAACGAGGAAGACTAAACCTGACTTTACCACTCCACAACACAGAATACCATACCACATAATTACTCTCCATAACACATAATCCCACTCTACATAATTCCCATACACTAAATACCACATACTTTCTATCCACATAATTTCACTGCACAACATACCACATAATTCCACTACACACAAAGTACATGCAGTCCACTCCAAAAAACATTAGTAAAAAACTTTTAGATTTACAACGCCAATAGCTCTAACTCTTGCAAATGCGAGACCTATTATATTACAAATGCTTCTTTAACTGGTAGTCATGTTTGCAGAGTGGTTGAGAAAGAGGGTTGGGCCTCCAACCAGCGCTCAGGCATTCTGCTGCTTAGGACTTACAGGAGGTACCAGGAGGGCTTCTTGGCCCCCAAAGTCCCTCAGGAGTAAAGTGGCCTTCATCCCCCAACCAGTACTGTGCCAGGAGGCGTGCTTGCTGAGTGGTGGAGAAAGGGGGGGCGTGGCCTCCAAAGAGCTCTTAGCAATCCCACTGTGGGACTTAGTGGAGGTATTAGGAGAGGTAGTTGGCCCCCAAGAACAACCTTGGGGGCCAACTACTTCTCCTATTACCTTCAGTAAGTCCCACACAGCAGCATTGCTAAGTTCTCATAGCAGGCCATGCCCCCTTCCCCCACCACTCTGAAAACGCACTCCCTGGCGTGCTCTTGCATGGGGATTAAAGTCCACTTTGCTGCTGGAGGTCCTTAGGAGCCAACTAGCCTACCTGTTACCTCCAGTAAGCCCCACACAATAGGATTGCTGTGAGGTGTGTAGTGGTGAGCCTCAACAAGGCCTACCAGTGCTTAGGGGTTCTCCCTTCCTTGCACAGAGTCCTCAGACCAATAGGAAGAAGTTGGCACAGAAACTGGAATAGAAAAGACAGAGTTTATTAAACCTCATGAGGTGGAGCTACATTCACACAGCACCCTTCGGTAATGCATGAAGTAGCACACTGAATGGAAGGACCTTGGTCCTTTTATACCCACACAGGGGCTCAAATGAAGGCGGTACAAACACAAATGCTGGTTTTAGGTACATATAAGGTCATACAAGAAATGCACAGTCGACAAGTGGGTGGAGCTAACAGTTTCTACTTCTAGTAGACACATCCTGACATTTATAAACTCGGAACAGCTGCATGGACAGCTGCGAGCTCAACTGAGCATGTGCAAAGCAAAAAGGCTAAATATAACTCGTCTCTAGGCAGTTTTCAAGAGCAGTTAACAGGAAGGTAGGACAGAGCACATGGCGAGCACATGGCAGCACATGGCAACCAAAATGGCTGCCAGAAATACAAAATGGATTCCACAAAGCGGACAATTTAGCCTCTGAATATAGGATGTCTTCGGCTAATGCTTAACTTAAGTGCTGCCAAATTACAACAGACGACCCTTTCAGCATTAGCTGAAGACATTCGTTTATCTGGGGTAATCTAAATATTCATCCCGTACATCTATTAACATTATTTCGGCCACCTCTTTATTCAACATTTGTTGGGCCTTTGTTTCAGCAATGTTCCCTTTGGCAGGTATACAAGCAGAGATGCAAATGGAGCAAAGCATTGGACCACATTGGATACATACACAGCATGTAAAAAGTATCATAATCATTACACACAGGATAGTCAGTAGCTTCCAGCCCCAAGCAGAAACAAGAGTCCAAAACCATCCAGTAAAAGTCCAAGTACCAGTCTCTGGATGAATTTCTGCAGCAATCTATGCAGTTCTGATATTGCGCCATATACTGAAGGTGAGTGATCCGGTATGAATACGCAACAGCTGCTACCGATGATGCGACATGCACCACCTCGATCAGCCAAAATCACGTTTAGCACCATCCTATTCTGGAGTGCTACAATCCTTGCAATCTGTAGTTCCTCTGTAATGTTCCCAAGTGCCATAGCTGTCTGATTGGTAACAGCTTCCACAACACGAGTTAATCGCCTGATCTTTCTGCTGTTTAATGCAGCACCCACAAAGAAAAATAAGCCCAAGTTGAAATCAACATATTGTTGTAGGGTAGTGTCGGTTTGGTCAACTTCGTCCATACTTATTGTCCTCTTATTTCTGTTTTTGGAAATATCATTGTACAGTTTAAAATCACGGTGATACAATGCAGGTGCCAGAAACACAGGGGGCAACAGAAAAGATACATAGCAGATTCCTGACCACCCAACAGGTAATTGATAATATCCGTTATTTCCACACACAAAATACGTATTATGCGAGGCTGTGAAAGTGCTGTCATTTGCACCTTCAATGGTCAGGATTACAGTACACTCGCTCCTCCCCTCTGGAATTCTTTCAACGCTACAAATACACAAATCTGCTTTAGCTTTTGTCACAGAAATCACAAAAGGTCCAATGTTCTTCTTTATTCTCACATTTGTGAAGACATATGGTGTTGAAATATTGTCCGGTTGATACTCTTCCCATTCCCATTTAGTCCCTTTGGCTTGTGGATAACCTTCTTTATTTTGATAACACACTTTATTAAGTTGAAAAATAATCCCACCTACTGAAGACTTTCCAGATGCAAACAAAAACGCATACCAAGCTTGACAAGAACCATTGTGTGAAAATGGAAGAGGAATAAAAGGTGTTCCTCCTTTCTTTTGATGTGCAGGTATCATCCCACACACCCAACAGTTGGTAGTATTTGTAGCATTGTGAGTATGGTGCAAGATCTGGATAAAGGTATTGTTTAGATAGGATTGTCGATGCTTCTGCTCACGGTAGGGAAGAGTAAAGTAGTGGTGTTCCACTGGTACTGGCGTAGTGGCAACAAAAAGCTGTCGAACAGGAGCCACCTTCTCAATGTACCACGTAATTGCTGCCATAGCCACCACATCAACAACAAACCCTACAGCACAAATGATTCTTTTGTTATTCATTTCAGCAACAGTAATGATTGATCTTTCTAAAAACTTGTTGAAAACAATCGTTGGAGCTCTTCTCCCTGGGCAGCCGTTGATTTCTTCACCATGGGCCAAGACGGGTGTCACTACACTAATGCAGGGCTGATCCCCCTCAAAAATGGGACGATCAAAGGGGTACATTACTAACAAAAAAAAAGAGTCCTTGGGAAATTGTAGCAGCTGTACAACCAGCCAGAGGGGAGTCTTCTCCCTGTGTCCGTTTGAGCCTCACAGGCAGGCTCTTGTTGTTCCCACGGTGGAGCTGCACAACTCGCAACTTCAAGAATCACGGCCCAGTTTGAGAAGAAAAAGTCTTTCAACGATCCTGTCCAGTGTCTCAGGCAGTGCATCAGTTTTCTTCACTTTAATCTAACAGGCACCAAGGGCACAGCACCTGTACCCTAAACTCAAGTCCTTCCTTAACTCCTGTATTGCTCCGCTGGCGCACTGCTCTTTTGTTGGGGCCACAGAGTGTAGCCAGTATGCTCAGGCATCCCTTGATCAACAAACAGAGGCGCAGACTTGCATTCACTTTGGGACCAGGACTCAAGGCCTGAAGCAACCCTTGTTTCAAAGGGGATCACCTCAAGCAAAAGCCTCCTTGCCGTCCTTATCGGTCTGTGACTCTCTCAGCTGGGCATCAAAAACTGGATCCACAGAAAGATTTCTTCATCCTGATTTGTGACCCCGTCTTTCGCCCAAGACAGTGGCAGGGGTACACACTTCACGTCCCAGTGCTTCCGGCCTTCACTGAGGTCCTAGTTGCCAGCAACGCCTGTGCTGGTTCCCTTTATCTTGACTCCAAGCTGGACTGGTGCTGACTCCCAGGCTGGATCTGATGTCCAGGCCCCTCTGGCAATGGTTGTAGGGCAGCAAATATCTATTGGTGGGCAGAACAAAAGGTCTTTAGACAAGGCACAAAAATAATCTATCAACAGAGAGGATAGTCTCAGAATACTTCCTTAGTCTTGGGATGCCCCATTCATTAGCAAGGCACCCAAGAACCACTTCATCTATCTGAGAATAAAAAAAACACCCTAGACCTATTGGCAAGTATAAAAGGAACTTTTTGGTGAACTGACAAGAGTAATACGTCACCCAATCCCAAGCAACCAAGGAAATCTGTGTTCATTTACTAAATTCTGAGGAAAAAAGAAAAACAATACAGACATACTCCAAATCCTTACATTTGTGCATTCCTATATTATTCATCTGAAGAACCTCAAGAAAAAGGAACTTTTCCTACACTTCTACTTATGAACCTTGCATTACTTGTACAGGACTGCAGACACTTCTAAAATACTTTCTCTTACGTAAAGACACCTACATTTTATGCCTAGGACCATGCTTTCATGTTATAGGCGCAGCGGAAAAATCTAAAACTGCTAATTTAACAGGGATTCTTATTTCATAAATAACTTTTTTTTTAAACTCAAGATAGTGGGTACATACATTTCTCCAGCAGAACATGTTGTGACAAACAAACTCCTATAAAACAATATTTTCCTTCAAAATGTTTGCTAAGGATCACATGGGCGTCTTTCCTGCATTCTACTTTTCACGATCCGGACTATGCAACATCATTTTCAAAAGGAAAAAACCCTATCTCCAGCTCTAATAAGGGCTGTCAGCTCAATTACACAGACTAGCTAATAAAAGACTAGCAATGCCCTTGCAAAACTGTATAGAACATGAGAATAACATAAACAATAATGGTATTGCCACCTGAGATTTTTGAACAGAAACCCCCACTATACAGTTCCCTTTAAAGATCAAATAAGGGAACATCAATCTGTTCTACTCATTCTTTCATACAGGATGGGCAGTAACATAGTATATTTTTCATCATTTTATTAATTCTAACAATTTTAAAACAGTATTACTGAATAGCCAATTAAATGTCTCATGGCCATTTCCTAGACACCTTAGACAGACTCATGAGAGAGTGAGAAAAAGAAGAGAGAAAACATAAATTTGCCTACCCTTAATTTACCCAGGAGCTAACCTCCTTCCCCCATTTTGACAGTAGGAAAACCTGAAAACAGGTTTACCTTCTGGCAACACTATCTACCCCTATTTGTGGCAACTGGGCACAAACAAACTTGTAGGAGATATCTTAGAAAGTGGCTATTTTCTGATTCAGCCTAACACAAGCACATTGAGTTAACTTTAGAAAGCGTTAATAACCAATTACCAATTCCTTCAGCAAAAGTGCTAGATTAACATGAGGGCGCATGAATGCAAACTAAAATCCATTGCCTCCTTATCTCAGCCCTTGCACAGTAATCTTTAAACTAAAACCATTATTTTTATATACATGGCAGAGCTATGCTCTACTCAGGGCCCACATACGTCACTGCTTTTCCTTCTTTTCATATGACTGCGCAAAACTTGCGTTTGCCAAAAATAGGAAGCAAAGCTTTTCTTCCTCTCTCTGCGCTGTCATCTCTTCTTTCAAAAACTGTTCGGAGGTCGAAATGTCCAAGCAAACCTTCCCCTTAGCCCTGCTAGGTAGCTAAATGCAGAACTCCGACCTTTAACCCTTTCATCAGCTGTCCATTTTTGTGCAAGGCTTTCCATGCGGTCTTTGCAATTCAAAGCAACTCTGGAGAATCACAGCTGAAAGGCAGTCCTGTCCGCCTAATAATTTTAAAGGTAGGATCTAACTTCTGCTGTGTTTTTTTTTTTTTTTCAATACTTGTCTCTATCTGTGTGCAGTGTATGGTGTGCATTCTAGCAGGTTAGAGGTCAGCTACTTGTGTTATACTTAAATGTGTGCATTTACTGAAGCCTAAGAGCAGTGTGAAAGCTGCTCTGCTTGGCAGAACTACTTTTAAATAGTGAATTTGTCCCAATTTTGACTTTGGTGGTAGGGGCACTTAAAAATGAATAACCTACAATATTGCGGCATATTAGGGATCCCCAGGGTGTCCTCTAGATATCCCAGAGATGGGGGATCAGAAATGTATAAGGTACACCCTTAAAAAAACGTTTTTATATGCCTGGATAAAGTGAAATTTCACATTGCACTCCCCACATCATGGTAAAGTGCTACTTAAATCCAACTTTGATGCTAGGAGCTATATATTATTCACAGTATGATTATGAGACATTACAAAAGATCAAAAACAATTTTAGGGCAATTATTTTTAATAAACATTTTTTTTTCTTCATATAATCAAAATTCTCCTTTTTTTTTTTTTAATAATGATCACAAACCCTTTTGATGGTTCCACATATGAAAAGCAAGCCTCATTCCTTTCCTATCACCTTTAAATGTATTTATTTATAGTACGAAGCACAAAAGCCTTACTGAAACATGAAAAGTCTGCGTCACTTTTAAAGGACAGTAATCATTTAACATCAGAACCACAGATGTGCTTGTTAAAAAGGCATTAAGAAAGGAAATCCCTTTTAATCTTTTCTCTGTTATCCAAAATAATGAAACTGTCTTTTCTGACTTATAAAATCAGCAGTTTTTAATGCACGTTTTCAAACCATGTTTGCACTAACTTAAAATCTAGTTGACTCAGCAGTTTCCTTATGGCTTGGGACCAAGAATAGCCATGTGTTGTTGACACAGCTGTGTTCTGACCAGCAGGCGTCAACATCTCACGCCTTTCAAGCCAGCACAAATCTATCGTTCTGTAATGTGGTGTTTATTTCAGCAACAACCAATTCACTCAGATGATGTGAATGCCTTTCAATATTAATATATAAGGATAATACTGTAACATTTTTCATTTTAGTCCTAATTGTGTGAAAGCACACAAATTCGTTTTTTCCTACCTTTCTATGAGGCCTATTTTATTCCTATTGAATGTAAATTCTGATTTATCTGTACCAGTGTGGCAATTTGCACATATCTATAGTTTCTTACTTTATCAATTTTAATGGTAGCGTGCAGCTATTTAGCATATATTACATTATTCATTCCCTGAATTTAAAAAATGTAGTTTTTTAAATGACATTTGCATAACAGAATGACAACAAAAACCAAATTTAGCTCATTCCAGACATTTTCAGAAAGGGGTCATACACTCATAACACACAACACAGCGCGCTTAAGGCTAGCCATTCTTACACAAAAAACATAGTCTACTTTACTGAAACAAGTACTTTCAAGCATGTCAGTCCAGAACCACATACAACAAAAAAACAATTAACCCACAAATCAACACTTAGGGCAAAAACAAAAGACAGCCTACAGACTGTACGCAAAACCAAACTATTTGTAAATACTAATTGTAAGTCATATTTACAAGAAGAGCTCTCAAAAGTAGTCCAAAAGTCTGCACCAAAACAGCCCAAAAGACTGCTCCATGTTCAAGAAGCCAAAATACACCAAATTCGCCAGTTTTGGCTGGTAGAACACTCAAAAAGCGCTCTGCATATCACCACTTATGAATGTTACTAAGTGCACAGATCAGGATCCGTTTTATGTACATATTTAGTTCCATGGGGTACTTAGTCACCAAGAAAGAAATATCTTTTACTATACCTAAACCTATTTAGGTATCCCCTCTGAGGGAGTCAGCTGAGTACTTACTAAATCCATATTGGTACCTCCAAAACAGCAACACTTTCTACGAAGTGTGCTAGAAGCAGGCATGCCAAAAATAGTATAGCATATATAATATTATACTCCAAGTGACACTTAACACAATGTGTGCCGTTCAAGTTTTCAAAGTTAGAGAAAAATCTCCTCATTACCTGCCTATATGTATTGCAATACATATATAATTACAAAACAGATTCCAAAATTGGCCAATCATACAAACAAAGCCACAGTAAGTGTTACTAAACTACCTTACCAATCAAAGGCATCAAACCAACAGCAAGTGCCGCAAAACGGCTCTTACCAATCAAATGGTGTCCAGGTTCCAACTGCCAAGTTCTCAAATCGACCAAATGGTCACTGCACGGCGAATCAACAGAAGAGATCTCAGTCGAGGACCGGCGCCGCCGGGATGGTCAGATCAGAAAGAAAGGAAAACGCCATGGGTGCCAAGACTCGGGTCTCCTCAGGCAGCGATCGCGTCCAAAAGCGAGATTCCAATCCTTCGTCTCGACCAGTCCTTCGGGCATCCGAGTCGCCGATGAGCCCCACGTTGGAAGCGCCAATTTGTAGTGGTGAGCCTCAACAAGGCCTACCAGTGCTTAGGGGTTCTCCCTTCCTTGCACAGAGTCCTCAGACCAATAGGAAGAAGTTGGCACAGAAACTGGAATAGAAAAGACAGAGTTTATTAAACCTCATGAGGTGGAGCTACATTCACACAGCACCCTTCGGTAATGCATGAAGTAGCACACTGAATGGAAGGACCTTGGTCCTTTTATACCCACACAGGGGCTCAAATGAAGGCGGTACAAACACAAATGCTGGTTTTAGGTACATATAAGGTCATACAAGAAATGCACAGTCGACAAGTGGGTGGAGCTAACAGTTTCTACTTCTAGTAGACACATCCTGACATTTATAAACTCGGAACAGCTGCATGGACAGCTGCGAGCTCAACTGAGCATGTGCAAAGCAAAAAGGCTAAATATAACTCGTCTCTAGGCAGATTTCAAGAGCAGTTAACAGGAAGGTAGGACAGAGCACATGGCGAGCACATGGCAGCACATGGCAACCAAAATGGCTGCCAGAAATACAAAATGGATTCCACAAAGCGGACAATTTAGCCTCTGAATACAGGATGTCTTCGGCTAATGCTTAACTTAAGTGCTGCCAAATTACAACAGGTGGACAGAGGCCATGCCCCCTTTGTCCACCACTCTGCAAACACGCCTCCTGGTGCCCTCTTGGTTGGGGGGTGAAGTTCCCTTGCCTCCTGAGGGTCCCTGGGGCCAACTAGCCCTCCTGTTACCTCCAGTAATCCCCACACAGTTGGATTGCTGAGAATGGTCCGAGGCCACGCCCCCTTATTACACCACTCTGCAAACGCGCCACCTGGTGCACTGCTGCTCGGGGGATAAAGTCCACTTCAGTCCTGAGGTCCTCAGGACACAAGGGGACCTCATCACCTCACCAGCAGTGCGCCAAGAGGCGCGTTTGCAGAGTGGTGTAAAAAGGGGCGTGGCCTCGTACCACCTTTCAGCAATCCCACTGTGTGGGGCTTACTGGAGGTTCCTGGTGGCCTAGCTGGCCCCCAGGGACCCTCACTAGCAACGGGGACTTAATCCCCCAGCGAGTTGCTGTTTTTTTTATTTTAAGAAGGGGGACTGTGTGACCCCCCCTTCTCTTGAGCCTTTTGGGCCCCGGGGACCCCATCCCCAGGACCTGAGCCATTATATTAATTATTCAAAAGTAGGGGGGCACGAGGACCCGATTACGGCCCAGGGACCCCATCCCCCAGGGCTAGGCCTTTCTTTTTTCTTTTTTTTACAGGGGAGGGGGGCTGTGGGGCCCCCTCCTCAGGCCGATTTCGGCCCCGGGGACCCCATCCCCCGGGGCCCAGCAAAAATTTATTTTTGGAAGGGGTGCCACGTGGGCCCCCTTCCCTGGGCCTCTCTTGGCCCCAAAGACCCCATCCCCCTGGGCCTGTCCAAATACCCCGGGGCCAAGCCTTTTTTATTTATTTAAAATTTCAAAAGGGAGGGGGGCTGCCTTGCCCCCCTTCCCTGGGCCACTTTTGGCCCCGGGGACCCCATCCCCCAGGGCCTGGCCTCCTCGATGGGGACCGCTTGGGGAGCCCCAATGCCCCTGCGGTCCCTACTGGTTCCCCGCCTCCTGCGGGAGCCGGCATTGCTTTTGGACAAGGGGAGCTGCTGACATGTAGCTCCCCTTGTCCAAAAGCAATCTGCTTTGCTTCTTGGAAGAAGCAAAGCTGTGTTTGCTATGGCAGGGCGGGAGCCCATAGCAATCTGCAATGTCCCAACTGTTTAAAGCCCCGGGTAGGTGGTGGTCTCCGGGGGTCTGCAACGGACCCCCGCATTTTAATCAAGAGTGCCCCAGGGAGGTGGTGATCCCTGGGGCAGTGTGGGGGGGCTCAACCCCCCCACTCTTTGTTTTTCAAAGTAGCCCCTGGGAGGTGGCGGTCCCCAGGGCTGTGGGGGGGCCACGTGGCCCCCGCATTTAAATCATATAGCCCCAGGGAGGTGGTGGTCGCCAGGGCTTTGGGGGGCCCGCAAGGCCTCATGACCTAAATAAATTATAGCCCCGGGGAGGTGGCTGTCCCCGGGGCTTGCCCCCGCCCTAAAATAACAATGCCCCAGGGAGGTGGCAGTCCCCGGGGCAGCGTGGGGGGGGGCAGGAGCCCCAGGGAGGTGGCAGGGGGCCTTGTGCCCCCGCATATGATAAAGTAAGCCCCTGAGAGGTGGCGGTCCTTAGGGCTGCGGGGGCCCCTGTGGGCCCCCGCTACATAATTTGGTATTGCCCCCAGCAATATATATATAAATTTATATATATATATTTTTTTATATATATTTTTTTTTATATATATATTTAAGGATTGCCTTAGCAAATATGGGCCCGTGAGTTCATCCGAATAGAATTTATTCAAAAGAACAGTGATCATTTGTTGACAAACAAGTGAGTACATTCTGTGAACTGTTGAAACTCGAAATTGATATTCAATCGTGAAGCAAGGACTGCCAGCTCAATATATGGATGGTGCCTGCAGAAATGATTAAATGAAGTGTGCAGTGTGTCAAAGAGCATAGTTTTTCAGCAGCTGCTTCGATGGGGAGAAATATTGTACTTCAGTTCCCAGAATGCCCCTCTTAGAATTACGAGGATGAAAGTAACAATTAAAAACTGAGGGGCCTATTAGCAATAACCGGCGATAATTATCGCTAAGCGCACTTAGCGCTAGGATAATTATCGCCGGCTATCGCCGGTTTCTATCGCGGAGATAGCGTGCTATCAGCAACGCTTATCTCCAATGCGATAGAAACCCCTGCTGTCGCTGGAAAACAGTGCGATTATCGCTGGAAATCCAGCGATAATCGCACTGTGACCGGCGATAGCTTGCTGATAGGGCAAGGGGATTTAGCCATGTAATCCACCTCCCATTGGATTACATGGCTAAGTCAGGTTTGGACCAGGTGTAAAAACAAGCGCTAATAGTGTTTAGCGCTGGTTTCTTTATCGCCTTGCTGGCCTCCCTAATAGGCGATAGCGATGTTAGCGACTATTTCCAGTCGCTGCCAGGTTGGGAACGCCTACTTTGCATGTCATTAGCGATAAATATCGCTGGCATGCAAAGTGGCACCCAACCCGGTCGCTATCGCCTAAAAGCTGTCGCTAACAGCTGTTAGCGACAGCTTGCTAATAGGGCGATAAAAATATTGCCGCTTTAGCGGCAAAAGTGCCGCTAAAGCGGCGATAAAGCCCTTGATAATATGCCCCTGACTCACTTACAGTGAACAAGACTTCTAAAAAGTTGAAACGCGTTGGTATTATTTGGCAACATGCAATTATAAACCCTTATTAAAATAACTTGGTAATTCAAACTCATGGGAGTACAGCGTCACTTCCGTTGTTATGCATATATATATATATATATATCTATATATTTGTATATAAGATGCCCTAATAGGACATTTAATCCTATTTCTATGTCTATGCCCATCCTGGTTTTTCGTTCTAAAAATCTGGTCACCCTAACTTACTATCTAATACAGCTACTCACACACCAACTCACTTTAAAACACCCACTCAAACAGCCACTCACTCACACATACAGCCACTTACACACCCAGCCACTCACTGACACAGCCATTCAGATACCCACTCACTCACCCGTACAGTCAGTACACACCACTTACCCACCCATAGAGCCACTCACACTGCGACTCACTCACCCATATAGCCACTGACACACCCACTCACTCATCAATACCGCCACTCACACAGCTACTCACACACCCACTTATACACCCATACAGCCACTTACACATCCATGCACACAAGGATATATACAGTCACACAACCACACACATAATATTTGTTAGAAATAGTATCACTCAGTAATATGCACCTAGTATACTAATTTAACTTTTGAGATATCATCAGTGATGTCACTGACCATGTCATGAGTCGTGTGAGGTCATAAGCAGTGTACTGTGGAGGCGTAACTTATAGTTAGCTCAGGTAACTATAACTGCTGAATTTCACTGAGTTTGTACGAGTGAAATCTGAGCCTAACATCCATCCCACCCTCACCTCTAAAGTCTCAGTCTTTCTGCTCCCCTGCACACTACGAAATCCGATTCCAATGGCAAGCGAGAAGACATTTGATTCTTTGGGTGAAGTTTTTACATATGGGCCAGAAGAGTGTGGCTAACTCCCAATATCATCCCACTTGTAATAGTGAATGGCTGCACTTTTTGGGCTTCGATAGGCTTCCACCTGGGACCCAGACAGTTCTGAAGCTAGACACCTGTGGGAGTCCAGGGTGGTATGCTTCATGTGGATCGCACAACATTTTGATATCCACAATGCCCTTAAAAATGCAAAGTTTGACTAAAAACACAAACTTTCCTCACATGTCTGTAAGGAAAACATCTGGAGTCTGCAGAGAGCCACACATTTCCTGCCACACAGCATTCCTCCAACTCTCCAAATAACAATGGTACCTCACTTGTGCGGGTGGGCCAATCGACCTTAACACAAAAGGCCCTATAGCTCTATGTGGAAAGATCAGAAATAGGGGTAGCTGTGTGATTTTGGGCCGTGCTTGGCCACCACCCATGGAAACCTACCAATCACAGCCATTTTTTAAAACTGGTCAACCAGGGTATTCCACTGTAGTGTGCCTTGTCTTGCGTGGATCCCATGAGGTCTTCTTACCCACAATGCCCTGCAGACCTTAAACTTTGTCTGAAATCGCACATTTCCCTTACATTTCTGTGGTGGCAACTTCTGGAATCTGTAGGAATCCACAAAAATCCTTCCACCCAGTGTTTCCGCACATGTACTAATTAAAACTCTGTACCACTTGTATGGCTGGGACTAATACCCGCGACAGGAACGGATCAAACCAAGGTCAATGAGAGTCCCCTCGCAAGTTATCAATCCCACCGACTGCCACTCCAACTTCTTTATCTGAGGCGTCAGTCTGTACAAGTATGGGTTGACCATAATCATATATCTTCAACACAATGGTGCATTGTATAGTGCTATCTTTAAGTCCGCAAAGGCTTTCTAGCTCTCTGTAAACCTAATCACTCTTGGTGGCTGCTTCTTGGATATCAGGGCTATAAAGTTCACAGCCATGGTCCCATTTTCGGCCACAAAGCTCCTGTAATATCCAGTGAGTCTCGCAAAGGCTCTAACTGGAGTCTGGATGGTGGAAACCTTCCACTCCATCACATCCTAGTATCCAACAGATGCAGATCTTCCCATTGCCCACCTAATGCCCAAGAAAGACTACAGAGGGCTGCCCTACCTGACACTTGGTTGCTGTGATCCTCCATTTTGCTCCCCGTATCCTAACCAACATCTGTGCATGGTGCCTTATACAAAATGCTAAAGCTAGCAATGTTGTCCAGATAGGCCATGCAGAACCCTTCCAGTCCTGAGAAAACCTGGGTCACTAGGTTCAGTAAAGTGGAGGTAGCATTCTCCACTCTGGTGCAATACCTCTTGCTGGAGAATGAGGTCTTCCTTGGCACTAGATGTTAGTGTGATCTGTCAATAGCCAATGGTCATGCCAAAGTTGCTCAAGTAGCTCACAGCACCCAGCAGGTCCACTAGCTCATCAGGTCTGGGAATCGGGTGTGTGCCATCTTGGTTGCCTCATTAGTGGCCCGATAGTCCACACAAAAGTACAAGCCTGTGGGATCTTGCTTGTGCACCAATACTATTGGCCTGGTCCAAAGATTACAGCAACACTCAATCACTCCCACGTCCAACATCTTGGCAACCTCTGCCTAGATGCATTCCTTTCCACTGGCAAACTATCTCTTGTGTCGATCTTATGTACACAGACAGGTGTCAACCCTGCATTCACCGAAAAGAGATGGTATATTCATCCTAACCCCTCGCTGCACTCTTGTTGCTGCTCAGCCATTAGTTCAGGGGCAAGTTGTACCTCATCCACAGAATCAAATCAAATCAAGTACTTTTTTCAGCTAGATTTTAAAACCATAAAAGCATAACATTGAATGCAATAATCCATGGTCCTTAAGATGCAAGTAAAAAACACAGAACAATCAATCTCTCATTAGGTGCCTAAATCTTATAATGGCTTTTAAAAAGCAAGCAACTTTAAAAATAACAAATTCATCGGACAATAATTGCAAAAACATAAGAGCGGGTCGAACTTGTGAGAATTTCAAGGCCTTCAGTAAGGGAACAACGAAAGTTTCCTGGGCTTATCATAAAACTTACATAACTTTATAAAATCCATTCTATCTTGCAGAGACACTTGATCACAGCATTATGGACCCAGTGAGCTTGCATCATGCCATCCTCTGGGGGAGGCTTGTAGCAAATGCACTAAGTTAAATCTAAATCTAACAAGCAAAAAGAGCTTCATATTATTTTTCACGTTTGTTAGGTCAGGTTCAATCGACTGTGTTTTGTTCAACAAAACATACCCCTGTACTGTTGGTTTTTACAGTTCCACCAGTTCCCTGTCAAACATCCTTTGTTTTAAAAAGTGTTCTTTCACCCACGTCCAAACGGCTTTAGACATATCCCTGGGGTTCAAGAATAACTCATCCACAGAATCATCCTTCATATCCCTCTGCAACTACTCAGGAAGTGGTTCAATGTCTTCCTCCACATCCTCTGTCATTTACATGATATTTACTGTGAATTCTCTCCAGAGGTGTGGCTCAAGCTGTTTCCCAAGAAACACCCTCTGTGTCTCATGTGCGGCACCTGTGCCTACAAAGTTGCGCCTGTCATACCCTGAATGGCCCACATCATAACTCCAAAGCTCTTGGGGAAAAAGTTTCAGCACCAACACATTCTGACCATCCTTGTACCCAGTCAGTGTCACTTTCTGGTCATAACACTCCTTCTTCAGCTCTTGGCTTGCCTGAAGTTTTTATTCTTTTGACTCGTGTATTGCTCCATCACTTTCCTGGAACAAATCACATAGTCTACCACATCCTTTGAGGTGATTCAGAAGTGCCTTCTCACTCTTCTTTGACTAAGGTGAGTGGGTCCACATGCTGGGTGTTTGAAGAGAAGCTCAAAGGGACTGAACCCAACTCCTTTCTGTGAAATCTCACTGTAGGTAAACAAGAGATACACCAGGAGAAGATCCCACAGCCTCCTACTGCTTATTAAATCTTTCCACCAACTCATTGTTTTGCTGATGTTATGGAGTGAAGAAGTGGTAACTCACGCCAGCTTGCTCCTAAATCTTTCTCAGGTAAAAGGAGATAAAGTCTGTTGCTCGGTCAGAAATCCTCGTTTTAGGAAATTCAACTAGGTGCACCCTATCCAATACCTTTGCAGCTGTGCTCCTCAGCCATACCGTCTCTGCATGCCGGGTGGCATGAACCACCACAACTAAGATATACTTGGATGATAATGAGAGGGGGTCAAATATGCCTACAATGTTAATGCTCATCCACTTGAATTGACCACTTAATGCTGGGCATGGCAATAACAGTGCTTTGGGTTTACCTCCTGACTTATCACTCAATTGGCAAATAGGTCAGTTCCTTCAGAACCTCTCCGTGCATTCAGATCAGAAGAACAAAGAGTCCAAACTATTCTGGACATTTCATATGCACAAGTGTCCAGCCCAGTGTGTGTCTTATATGGAAATTCAAAGTATATTAATCACACAGCAAAACTAAATATTGCACAACACAATAAAAGTGTAATACACGGTTGCAGTTGCATTTACCTGCTCATGGTTGTGTTGCTGTTCAAGATGTAGTCTAGGCATGGGACGTTCTCCCATCCTTTTGATGGATTCACAGAGCAAACTCACTGTGCAAGTCTGTTCAGTCACCAATCATCAGCAGCAGCAACGCTCATGCCTGGCTGAGGGTTCACTGACAGAATATCGGCACCTAAAATATCCCCATACCACAATATTGAGTTTTAAATATCGATGACAAAAATATCGACATCTTATGCTTATAATGGTAAGCACAAAAATATAGAGAAAAAAATATCGATGTTAAAAATATAGATGTACAAAATATCAAATTTTATATAAAATTAAATAACTACTAAATATATTAAATAATAACATTAATTGAAAAAATTAATTAGATATAATATACATTCTAACAAATATAACAAATAAACTTAATTAAAAAAGTTAAACACACATATGTAACTGATCGACCCCGGAGCATCAAAGGAAACATCAAAGGATAAAAGAGAGGGTTAATGTCTCCCAGGAAAGCCCTTGACATCGGAGACTGACCCTGTTTTGAGAGACTGTGATTTGCTTCGGAGCTGGGCACAAATATGACAGCATACAGCTAAGTAGTGCAAATGGGGAGCCTGCTTTTTTGTTTTTTGAAGACATTGAATCGAACTGCCAGCATTTTAAAGGGGTGCCGCATATGTATATTAGTGAACATTTATGCACAAAGCACTTTCACATTTGCCTGGTTCCCGGTCCTGAACATTTTTGACACTTGTCGTTATACCTTGAAATATTCAAACAGGGAACTGGTGCTTTAAAAACAACCACAAGGTTTTAATTGACGCTTGTGCATGCATTTAAATTGAACCACGGTGCGCCCTTCAGTTGATAAAGGCTTGTCATTGAAGCTGAAATGCGTCCTGACTGTTGCTGGCTTGCCTAATAAAAGCGGATGAATTTTTACCCCATTTGGAGTGCAGACAATTCTCTTTATTTTAGAGGATGTAGTGGTGAGATATATATATATATATATATATATATATATATATATATATATATTCACTGAAAAAACCATAGGTTTTAGGGACAGTTATAGTTAGTTGGACATTGCACTCGTACAAAACCCGTGAAATTCCCCTGTTATAGTTAGTTCAGCTAACTATAACTCGCGCCCGCAATGCACTGCTGATGACGTCACATATTACATCACTCATGACATGGTCAGTGACATCACTGATGACATCACTGATGACATCTCAAATGACATCACTGATGACATCACTGATGACATCATCCAGTGACTGTGTGTTTCTGTAAAGTTTAAATATGTTTAATATATATAGGGAAAGGCGTATTGAAGAATGAGTGGTGTATAAGTGTCTGAATGGATGATTTAGTACGTGAGTGACTGACTCTACAAGTGAGTGATTAAACGTATCTTACTGAATGCATGGGTTAGTGACTAAACTGTGTGAATGTCTGTATCCGTCTGTTTGTTGGTGTGTAAGTGGATGCATGGATTTGCGAATAGCTACATGAGTGTCTATATGGGTTATTGATTGGTTCTCTGAGTATCTGTATGACTGCCTGAGTGTTTGTGTGGGTGGGGTGTGTGTGACTCTATACATAGATGTGTGAGTGGGTGATTCACTGGGTGCATGATTTCAAGAGTGCATCTGTGATGGACTGCTTGGGTGGGTGAGTGTGTGTATGGGTGTGTTAGTGAGTGAATGTATATCTCAGTGGTACATGTGCGAGTAACTACATATGTAAAAGGCAGTATATATGTGTGTTAGAGTATTTAAATGGCTATAAGTGAGAGTGTGTTATTGTGAGAGTGGCTGTATGGATGCGTGTGTGCTTGTATCAGTTATTGTATAAGAGCGTAAGAATGTGCTAGTATTTGTATGAGTAAGTGAGCTGGTGTGTGCATAACTGTATAGGTGAGTAAATGGGTGTGTGATTAATTTTTTGCATGACTGACTAGGTGTGTGAGTACCTCTATGGATGAGTGGCGGTGTGTGAGTGTTTATATAGGTGTATGAGTGCATATGATAGTCCTGTACTGAGTGACTGTAAGTATGAGTGACTGTACGGGTGAGTGAGTGGATGTGTGTGTAGACCTAAGAATCAGTGAGTGGGTATGTAGTTTTTGGTGTTGGAGTGTCTATGGTTTTGAGAATGGCAGTCTGTAATTTAGAGTGGGTGTATCAAAAGTTATATTAGGGTGTGAGAAGATGCATGAAATTATCACATGGATGATGTCATCAGTGATGTCATTTGAGATGTCATCAGTGATGTCATCAGTGATGTCACTGACCATGTCATGAGTGATGTAATATGTGACGTCATCAGCAGTGCATTATGCGGGCGCGAGTTATAGTTAGCTGAACTAACTATAACAGGGGAATTTCACGGGTTTTGTACGAGTGCAATGTCCAACTAACTATAACTGTCCCTAAAACCTATGGTTTTTTCAGTGAATTTCAAAGGTTTTTTAAATGCTAATTTCTAACTATAACGTGTCTGAAACCTATGGTTTTTTCAGTGAATTTCAAAGGTTTTTTAAATGCTAATTTCTAACTATAACGTGCCTGAAACGTATGGTTTTTTCAGTGAATTTCAAAGGTTTTTTAAATGCTAAGTTCTAACTATAACGTGCCTGAACCCTATGGTTTTTTCAGTGAGTTTCAAAGGTGTTTTAAATGCTAATTTCTAACCATAACGTGCCTGAAACCTATGATTTTTAAGTGAATTTCAAAGGTTTTTTAAATGCTAGTTTCTAACTATGCCAACAGAGGTAGGACATGTGAAGAAAGAAGAAAAAACGCACAGAAAGAAGCAAAAGATGTACAGAAAGAACCAACAGAGGAGCAGAAAGAGGCCTTGTTGCAAAATCATCCTGTGCCCACAACTTTTTCAGACGGGTACTGGTGGTAACTGACTCTGACTAACCAGAGCCAGTGCGCGTTTGCACAGTGGTGAAGGGAGGGGGCCTGAGGTGACATGTGTGCAAACGCGCCCCGTGGCGCGTTTTAAGTTGCGGGATTAAGTTCCCTTGAATCCTGAGGGTCCCTGGGGCCCAACTAGCCCCCAGGTACCTACAGTTAGGACCACAGAGCTGAGTTGCAGAGAGGCGTTCCGAGGCCACGCACTTTTTCACCTCTCTGCAACGCAACTCTGTTGTGTTTACTGAAGGTACCTGGTGGGCTAGTTGGCCCCCAGGATTCAAAGGGAATTAACTCCCCAACTTAAAACGCACCATAGGGCGTGTTTGCGCACATGTCACCTGAGGCCCCGCCCCCTCCCTTCACCACTGTGCAAACGCGCCCCGTGGCGCGTTTTAAGTTGGGGGATTAGGTCACCTTGAATCCTGAGAGTCCCTGGGGCCCAACTAGCCCACCAGGTACTTCTAGTAAGCACCACAGGCCTGCGTTGCAACGCCTGTAACAAATTGTGCAGTTGTGTTTAGGTAGTGAAGAGGGTCGTGCAGGGGGTCGTGTTTTAGGGTTTAGGGTAGTGCAGTGGTGTTTGTGTAGTGTAGGGGGTCATGCTGGGGGTAGATTTAGGGTTTAGGGTAGTGCAGTGGTGTTTGGGTAGTGTAGGGAGTCGTGCTGGGGGAGTGTTTTAGGGTTTAGGGTAGTACAGTGGTGTTTGGGTAGTGTAGGGGGTCGTGCTGGGGTTAGTGTTTTAGGGTTTTAGGGTTTAGGGTAGTGCAGTGGTGTTTGGGTAGTGTAGGGGATACTGCTGGGGGTAGTGTTTTAGGGTAGTGCAATGGTGTTTGGGTAGTGTAGGGGGTACTGCTGGGGGTAGTGTTTTAGGGTTTAGGGTAGTGCAGTGGTGTTTGGGTAGCGTAGGGGGTACTGCTGGGGGTAGTGTTTTATGGTTTAGGGTAGTGCAGTGGTGTTTGGGTAGTGTAGGGGTTCGTGCTGGGGGTAGTTTTTAGGGTTTAGGGTAGTGCAGTGGTGTTTGTGTAGTGTAGGAGGTCGTGTTTTAGGGTTTAGGGTAGTGCAGTGGTCTTTGGGTAGTGTAGGGGGTTGTGCGGGGGTAGTGTTTTAGGGATTAGGGTAGTGCATTGGTATTTGGGTAGTGTAGGGGGTCATGCGGGGGTAGTGTTTTAGGGTTTAGGGCAGTGCAGTGGTGTTTAGGTAGTGTAGGGGGTCGTGCTGGGGGAGTGTTTTAGGGTTTAGGGCAGTGCAATGGTGTTCGGGTAGTGTAGGGGGTCGTGCTGGGGGGAGTGTTTTAGGGTTTAGGGCAGTGCAGTGGTGTTCGGGTAGTGTATGGGGTCGTGCTGGGGGGAGTATTTTAGGGTTTAGGGTAGTGCAGTGGTGTTCGGGTAGTGTAGGGGGTCATGCTGGGGGTAGTGTTCTAGGGTTTAGGGCAGTGCAGTGGTGTTCGGGCAGTGTAGGGGGTCGTGCTGGGGGTGGTGTTTTAGGGTTTAGGGCAGTGCAGTGGTGTTCGGGCAGTGTAGGGGTCGTGCTGGGGGTGGTGTTTCAGGGTTTAGGGCAGTGCAGTGGTGTTCGGGCAGTGTAGGGGGTCGTGAAGGGGTGGTGTTTCAGGGTTTAGGGCAGTGCAGTGGTGTTCGGGCAGTGTAGGGGGTCGTGCTAGGGGTGGTGTTTCAGGGTTTAGGGCAGTGCAGTGGTGTTCGGGCAGTGTAGGGGGTCATGCTGGGGGTGGTGTTTCAGGGTTTGGGGCAGTGCAGTGGTATTCGAGCAGTAAAGGGGTCATGCTGGGGGTGGTGTTTCAGGGTTTAGGGCAGTGCAGTGGTGTTCGGGCAGTGTAGGGGGCGGTGCAGGGGTGGTGTTTCAGGGTTTAGGGCAGTGCAGTGGTGTTCGGGCAGTGTAGGGGGCGGTGCAGGGGGTGGTGTTTCAGGGTTTAGGGCAGTGCAGTGGTGTTCGGGCAGTGTAGGGGGTCATGCAGGGGTGGTGTTTCAGGGTTTAGGGCAGTGCAGTGGTGTTCGGGCAGTGTAGGGGCGGTGCAGGGGTGGTGTTTCAGGGTTTAGGGCAGTGCAGTGGTGTTCGGGCAGTGTAGGGGGTCGTGCTGGGGCTGGTGTTTCAGGGTTTAGGGCAGTGCAGTGGTGTTTGGGCAGTGTAGGGGGTCGTGCTGGGGCTGGTGTTTCAGGGTTTAGGGCAGTGCAGTGGTGTTCGGGCAGTGTAGGGTGTTGTACTGGGGCTGGTGTTTCAGGGTTCAGGGCAGTGCAGTGGTGTTCAGGCAGTGTAGGGGGTCGTGCTGAGGCTGGTGTTTCACGGTTTAGGGCAGTGCAGTGGTGTTCGGGCAGTGTAGGGGGTCGTGTTGGGGCTGGTGTTTTAGGGTTTAGGGCAGTGCAGTGGTGTTCGGGCACTGTAGGCGGTCGTGCTGGGGCTGGTGTTTCAGGGTTTAGGGCAGTGCAGTGGTGTTCGGGCAGTGTAGGGGGTCGTGCTGGGGCTGGTGTTTCAGGGTTTAGGGCAGTGCAGTGGTGCTCGGGCAGTGTAGGGGGTCGTGCTGGGGGTGATGTTTCAGGGTTTAGGGTAGTGCAGTGGTGTTCGGGCAGTGTAGGGGGTCGTGCAGGGGCTGGTGTTTCAAGGTTTAGGGCAGTGCAGTGGTGTTCGGGCAGTGTAGGGGGTCGTGTTGGGACTGGTGTTTCAGGGTTTTGGGCAGAGCAGTGGTGTTCGGGCAGTGTAGGGGTCATGCTGGGGGTAGTGTTTCAGGGTTTAGGGCAGTGCAGTGGTGTTCGGGCAGTGTAGGGGGTCGTGCTGGGGGTGGTGTTTCAGGGTTTAGGTCAGTGGTGTTCGGGCAGTGTAGGGGGTCTTGCTGGGGGTGATGTTTCAGGGTATAGGGCAGTGCAGTGGTGTTCGGGCAGTGTAGGGGGTCTTGCTGGGGGTAGTGTTTCAGGGTTTAGGGCAGTGCAGTGGTGTTCGGGCAGTGTAGAGGGTCATGCTGTGGGTGGTGTTTCAGGGTTTAGGGCAGTGCAGTGGTGTTCGGGCAGTGTAGGGGGTCGTGAAGGGGTGGTGTTTCAGGGTTTAGGGCAGTGCAGTGGTGTTCGGGCAGTGTAGGGGGTCGTGCTAGGGGTGGTGTTTCAGGGTTTAGGGCAGTGCAGTGGTTTTCGGGCAGTGTAGGGGGTCATGCAGGGGCTGGTGTTTCAGGGTTTAGGGCAGTGCAGTGGTGTTCAGGCAGTGTAGGGGGTAGTGCTGGGGGTAGTGTTTTAGGGTTTAGGGTAGTGCAGTGGTGCTTGTGTAGTGTAGGGGGTCGTGCTGGGGGTAGTGTTTTAGGGTTTAGGGTAGTGCAGTGGTGTTTGTGTAGTGTAGAGGGTCATGTTTTAGGGTAGTGCAGTAGTGTTTGGGTAGTGTAGGGGTCTAGCTGGGGGTAGTGTTTTAGGTTTTAGGGTAGTGCAGTGGTGTTTGGGTAGTGTAGCGCGTCGTGCTGGGGGTAGTGTTTTAGGATTTAGGGTAGTGCAGTGGTGTCTGTGTAGTGTAGGGGGTCGTGCTGGGGGTAGTGTTTTAGGGTTTAGGGTAGTGCAGTGGTGCTTGTGTAGTGTAGGGGGTCGTGCTGGGGGTAGTGTTTTAGGGTTTAGGGTAGTGCAGTGGTGTTTGTGTAGTGTAGGGGGTCATGTTTTAGGGTAGTGCAGTGGTGTTTGGGTAGTGTAGGGGTCGTGCTGGTGGTAGTGTTTTAGGATTTAGGTTAGTGCAGTGGTGTTTGGGTAGTGTAGGGGGTCGTGCTGGGGGTAGTGTTTGAGGGTTTAGGATAGTGCAGTGGTGCTTGTGTAGTGTAGGGGGTCGTGCTGGGGGTAGTGTTTTAGGGTTTAAGGTAGTGCAGTGGTGTTTTTGTAGTGTAGGGTGGTCATGTTTTAAGATGCAATGCTCCAATACCTGACCAGTCTGCACTACATAAAACTGCAAAAAAACTAAAAATAAAAAGTGTTTTGCACACTTTTGTCATTGGGCTATATGTGGGCTACATCTGGGTACTATTTGTGCTACATTTGGGCTCTTTTTTCACTGGTGGCCCTCTTGGAAGACTTCTTTGTTATGGAGTTTCCTAATTTCTTCATTTACTGCAGTCTCCTCAGTAGGAAATGCTTTCAGTTTTTTACTTTGATTCCATCAAGAAGGCATTCAGATGTGTCTCACATCTTCCATAAATTCAGAATGTTAGCACTCTAGTTGCTCATTAGATCACTGGAGTAAAGCTACTGCTCACCAGGGAGTTAACTGGTAGTCTGCTGCTGGTATTGAAAGTGATTGTTTCAGTCTGCATGTCAGAATTTTCTAATGAAATAGAAGAGGATTTGAGATCTTACTTAAAACATGCCCTAATTTTTCTTTCTGCAGCACTAACCATAATTTCTATTTCAAAAAGAACCCCTCATTTTGTTCCTTTTTAAATTAAATGTTTTAAGTGTTACCGGTTTATTCCAATCAAGATGGCTTCAGGTGTGCCATACCTTTGTCATAAGTAAGGCTGTTAGCGCTCTAGTTGTTCTTTAGAACACTCTGGGAAGCTGCAGTAGAACACAAAGGCATCAACTGGCAGGCTGCTCCTGTTGAAATATAACAGGAAGATATTTGAGATCACACTTGAAATATGTCCTAATTTTTCTTTCTACAGCACTAACCATAATTTCTATGACAAAATGAACCCCATCATTTTGTTCCTTTTTAAATTAAATGTTTTAAGTGTTACCAGTTTATTCCAATCAAGATGGCTTCAGGTGTGCCATACTTTTGTCATAAGTAAGGCTGTTAGCGGTCTAGTTGTTCTTTAGAACACTCTGGGAAGCTGCAGTAGAACACAAAGGCATCAACTGACAGGCTGCTCCTGTTGAAATATAACAGGAAGATATTTGAGATCACACTTGAAACATGTCCTAATTTTTCTTTCTACAGCACTAACCATAATTTCTATGACAAAATGAACCCCATCATTTTGTTCCTTTTTAAATTAAATTGTTTAAGTGTTACCAGTTTATTCCAATCAAGATGGCTTCAGGTGTGCCATACTTTTGTCATAAGTAAGGCTGTTAGCACTCTAGTTGTTCTTTAGAACACTCTGGGAAGCTGCAGTAGAACACAAAGGAATCAACTGACAGTCTCTGCCCTTGTTGGATGTACATGTTTTACTGAGAATGTCAGACTTCATTCTCACATGACTGAGAAAGATAATGTGAATTTACAGAAAATATGCTCTCATTTTAGCTTCTGGAGCACCTTCCAAACCTCCATGGGACAAGCATGAGAAAATAGTTTTCTCTCAAACATGATTCATGATATCCCAGCAGAAGGTTTTTCACATGGTAAAATCACCTTAGAATACACCACAATTCCTAAAATTAGTATGGTACCATCAACAAATAAATTCTAATGTAACTAAAGCCTGTTATCACCCTTTATAGTTCTCCTTTTGGTGACCCTCAAAATCTTCTATTCACTACAATGCATTTCAATGAGGTACTATCATTTATATTGGTCCCAAGATGGCTGCCAGCAATTCCAGGATGAAGTGCTGACAGCCAATCAGATCTCACAATGACATGTGTGGTTAGGCTCCGCCCAGATATATATGTGATTTTACTTTTGATTTTCTCAGGAAATACTGAACGGATTTACACCATTTAAGCAAAAGGCACGACACTGAACCAAGGGCTACCTCTTTGCCAAATTTGGTGTAATTCCGTTCAGCAGTTCGGGCTGTAGCTGCGACTAAAGGTTCCTATGGAAAAATGAATGGGGAAAACTCGTTTTGGGACCCCCTTTTTCTCGGCCCCGCTTGACGTATCACCCCGAGACTTTCAGGATAGGAGCGGACCGGAGCGCCCCAACAAGTTGGAAACTTTCGCGAAGACTCGTCAACCGGCGCCAACGTTATTTCAAATAGAATGTCGCGGATTTCCTATGGATAATAGGTTTTAACTATAACTATCTACTGGCGACCGCCAGTAGATAATATATATATATATATATATATATATATATATATATATATATATATATATATATATATACTTTAAAACAATAAATAAACTATTAATTTAATTTATTTTATAATTTTGAAATTATATATATACCAATTTACATTACATATACCAATAACATAAAGTCTATTAAAAAAACATTTGATTATAAATTAAAACATTAAACAATTTAAAAATCTTTTCCCACTCCAGTCAGTGCAACAGTAGGGAAAGAGTTGGATAGCGGAGGGGTAAAAATTACTATTCCCACTCCAATGAGGGCAACAGTAGGGAAAGTGTTGGATAGCGGAGGGGTAAAAATGACCATTCCCACTCCAATGAGGGCAACAGTAGGGAAAGTGTTGGATAGCGGAGGGGTAAAAATGACTATTCCCACTCCAATGAGGGCACAGTAGGGAAAGTGTTGGATAACGGAGGGGTAAAAATTACTATTCCCACTCCAATGAGTGCAACAGTTGGGAAAGTGTTGGATAGCGGAGGGGTAAAAATGACTATTCCCACTCCAGTCAGTGCAACAGTAGGGAAAGTGTTGGACTGCGGAGGGGTAAAAATTAGTATTCCCACTCCAGTCAGTTCAAAATTAAAAACAAACAAAATATCAATAACAACAACAAAAATATTTAAAAAACAAAATAAATAAAAAATAAAAAAATATGTTAAAATTTAAATACAAATATATTTAATAATAATAAAAAAAAAAAAACATATTATAACGTTAAATACATATGACAAATACCTACAAATATTATATTAAGTAATAAAAATTCAAACAGATAAATATTGTTAATTAGAAATTATTTAGAAACAAAAACATTAATTATTACATAAATTTAGTTTTTTTATTTCCTACCCCATAACACCACACAATTCACAACCCACATCTAAATTTTAAAAAATGTACCTCCATAATTAACATAATTAATTATCAATTAAAGAAATATTATTAATTAAAAGACAAATTAAAACGCATACAAATTAACTTCCCACCCTTTACCCCTATAATCTCCACAACCCACAGCTAAAATTAAACTGTAAAAAAATTAATTACACAATTAAAATTTATTTAAATTAAAAAGCTAATAGTATTTAACAAATAATTATAAAGTAAGTAAAATTTATTTACTCCCCACCCTTTACCCCTATAAATCCAAAACCCACACAAAAAATAAACAATTACCCTAATTAATTATCAATTAATTAATTAATATTAATGATCAACTAATTATTAATTATAAATAAATTACTTCCCACCCTTTACCCCTATATACCCCACAATCCACACCTACATTTAATTACACAATTTCCATATTTAATTTTCAATTAATTAATATTAATTAACAGCAAATTATTAATTAATTAAACATAAATTAATTCTCACCCTTTACCCCTATAAACCCCACAACCTGCACCTAAAATTAATTACACAATGTCCATATTTAATTGTCAATTAATTAATTAATTAATGTTAATTAATAACTAATTATTAATCAATTTGAAAATAAATTACTTCCCACCCTTTACCCTTATAAACCCCACAACCCGCTCCTAAAATGAATTACATGATTTCCATATTTAATTTTCAATTAATTAATTAATACTAATGACCAACTAATTATTAATTAATTAAACATAATTTACTTCCCAACCTTTACCCCTATAAACTCCACATTCCACACCTATTTTGTTTTGCAAAATTACCATAATTAATTACCAATTAATGAATTAATATTAATTAAATACCAATTAATAGTAAAGTACTTCCCACAATTAACACTATAAAATCTCAATTAAATAAATAAATAATAAATTAAAAATATTCATTCATTTGTTATAATTAAATTACTTCCCACCATATTCCCCTATAAACCCACAGCCCGCTACTGAACTAAAAAATGCAAAATTTCATTAAAATAAAATTGATAACTACTACAAGTTTAACACAAATATTAAAAAAATATAAACAATACTTATACAAAAAAATACATCACATACATTTAAAATATATAATAAAATACATAACACTAATTGCAAAATCGATATTTTAAACAACGATATTTTTGCAAACGATAGTAATGACTTCTATATTTTTGAAAATGATATTTCTTACCTTAAAATCTATATTCTTGACCACGATATTCTTGCTATCGATATTTCTGTGTCCCTATATTTACAACTCGATATTTGTGTAAGTCGACATTTCTAACTCAATATTTTGTCTAAATACCCTGGCTGAGTACCGGTCATCAAGCATAGCAGTTGCAGCATCCCTGCCAATTTTCTTCATGGCTCTGTGGCTGTTGCAGTCTCAAGACCGAGGTTGGCCTCTAATTTTTGCAGCAGTGCGACTTTAATAGTCTCCTGTGGCAGTGGCAGTACTAACTGCCAGGTAAGACTGGAATCTGCACTTGCTGTATTTACAATACTGTTCAGGAATTGTACATGAAGACCGGGAGACCTCTTTGCAGCATGAGTCACTCCTGGCTTGCCATCTTTGTCTGCTTCCTCTGAAGCTTTTATAGGATGGGTATGAGACACATATATATCATAATGTTGTATGTTGGTAACTGTGAATAAATGGGAAGTTTTTCACATCAGGGACCTGATTGACGAAAGGTTCACCCTGACTGTCATTTTGATGTCACTCAAAACCCATTGGTAAAAAACATATAGCATTATAGATGAATAACAGTGAATAACTTGGATGTTTTTCACCAAGGGGTTCTCAGTGATATTAAATAGACAAGAGCAAAGCTCGAGTTTTCTCTGATGTAACTCAGAACCCCTAGGTGTAAAACTTCCCCATTAATCACATTTTACCAATTTATAATTTTATGTTATGTATGACCTTCAAAACTATCTGTCCCTGTTTTTAACTGCTACACAGGAGCAGAGAAGTCAGATGGAAGCCATACATAATACGGTCTCTCCTCTCTGTCCCAAATGTAAAAAAAACCTGACCTACTACCACCCACCCCATTGTCTTCTGTGCTTTCCCACTACTTTCATTCCCTTCCTGATGCTGTGCCTTCTTCTCTCTAGCACTGTGCTGAGTCAGAGAGGCCTGTACGAGCAGTCTAGAATTGGTTTATGACATTGCAACAGTGGGAAACAACTTTTGTTTTCCACTGTTTCCACTTCACAGCAGTAAACGACTTTATTTAGAATCTGATATTCATGCTAGTGGCTGTCCAAGGCCATAGATAACATCAAGGTTATTCGCAGTTAGCAATCTAAGGGGCTCATTACGATGGCGGGCGGAAGCACAACCGCCGTGCTGGCGGATGCAAAAACCACCAGTTACCGCCGGCACGCAGCAGTCCACACGCCCGCCCAATTACGATGCGAAAAGTAGGCCAAACACCGCCGGCAAGCGAGCAACACCGTCCGCCATCAAAGTGCGCCCGTACACGTAGCGGCGCAGCCCAACTGACACACACCGTCCGACGAAATACGTCCCGCCCGGCGTATAAATTACGATGCCGCAAACAAACGGCTCCCACGGCCAAGAGATACCGTACGACAAACCGAAGCGGTAACACGGACGCCGAGCACGGACAACGAAGAAGCGGCTCCCCGAGCATGAATCCAGCACTGCAGGCCCTCCCCATGCTCCTGCTGATGCACCACCAAGGACGCAACGTACCGCGGAGACGCAGGTAGGCACACACACAACAAGTTCACGCAAACAGCGCACACAGTGCAAGGGCGGAAAAAGCGGACAACCCCCACCAGCGCGTGTACACTACACATCCACCATTGCATCCACATATGACACACAGGCCAAATCGTAACATCGCGTAACACATGTGTACACACCACCTGGGACTAGGAACCAACAACCCCGTCACGGCCCCAAAGCGGCGATGACGCCGCCACACATGCGCACAACGCAGAGGCCAACCGCAGCGCCATGCATGCGTCGCACACAGACACAGGGACACAACCAAGCAGCACACACATCAGCCCCACCCCGAACGCACATGACACGTGACAGGCCTGCCACAGACATGTCCCCAACGCCCAATTCACGGACAACACCCAACGCCACACAACCGACGCACACATGTCAGTGAAGACACGCAACAGCAGGACACACCCCAGTGTAACAAACATGGCGTAGCACACAGCGGCGGCAACACCAACTAGGAGAAGCAGGGCCCCTTCGGGAAGAGGAACGCCAGTACCACACTGAAACACCCATACCACCCTGCACATATGAACAAGACATATAAAACGGAACACCAAAGAGCCCGGGGACCGACAACAGGTGGCCCAAGAATAACATTCACACACAAGGCCCAACACAGAGCGGAAAGGCAGCCTGCCGCCCACACAAGGGAGAGCAGACAGCACTGAATGACCTTCCATTCCAACTCCGAAACCACAGCCCTACGACAGAAGCCGGTGAATACAGCCATTGTCCAAGAATAGACCAACACAGGCATGCCGAGGAGACCGACCACAGGGCAAATAGCGCATATCACAGAAGCACACAACGGACGGGGAAGAAAGAAGAAAACACTCCCCCATGTCGGCCACATGCAAGTTAATTGGAAGGAGTCACACATCACTGACCTTGAACTGTCTGAGAAGCATGTGGGATGAGGGCCCGTGTCCTCCAAACAAGCCAACAGAACACAAGTCCTGTCTCCCTACGACTACACAGAGCTCACAGCAACCTCGGAGCGTGCACATTGCAGACTGCACACACAGCCGGAGCACGCCACCACAACGCACCGCTGCGAAATGGCAACCGCAACACACCTACCCAACTACGCCGAACAGCTCAAGCTGTACAAAACCAACCTGTTTCATATATTGGGATGCGATCTCCTGTCCCTGCTGAACGTAAGTTACCGACTGACTTACCGCATCACATTGTTCAGCTGCGTCATGCCCGTCTTCTACTGTCGGAGGTGTCCCTACCAGCATCCTGTGGAGATATGCCTCTCCAACCCGGCATGTCTGAAGGCGGACCTGCTACCACTACTCCTCCCTCTGGACGCACACGACAGGGCCTGCTCTGACTATGGGGGCATGGCGTATGTGGCCAACATCGCACCCGCACTGAAATGGGACCACTGTGCCTCCACACGACGGATCATCGAGAACAGCTACATCGAATGTCACCCAGCATGCCCCATCATGGTCCTCCAAGGGACAACTTACGAACAACACCTTGACAGCCACCATCCGCTACATTGGCTGGCAAACATGTACACCACCAATGACATGGAAGCCCTGCTGGACGGCATCGCATACCTGACAACCTGTAAATTCGTCGGACCACAACGCAGGTTCCCCGATTGACCTATGATGTCCAACCCCGCACCCATGCTTAGCTTCCGCACGGACTGGCCAGTCACCACCACAACAGCCATACCAAACGACCGGCAACTGTAACCACACCATCAACGACATCGCCATGACATCGGATATGACCGGGACATGCACACTGTTCCCCATCACATCCAGGAACACCGCATGCATCGTGGGAGGCAGTGGCATGGGCTCTGTGTATCGCACCCACATGGACGGAACTGCACGAACAACCAGGACACGACATGGATCCAGCGCACATGGACACACACACCGCTCAGTGGACATGAATAGGTCGCCTGGAGTCTGTGGGTGCTGCACCCCTCCCACCCCCGCCCCGGGAATCCCATACCAGGACCTTTGCATGGACGACAAGTGCATACAACAACAACATGACCCCAGTGACTGTGACATGTCCAGTAACCACCACAGTGCAACAACAAGTGGCACGCCGCTGCATGCACGCAAGCACATGCCCTGATGTCATCTCACATGCACGCGTGCATGAGGAACAACCGCAGCAAACCTGTCACATGGAACTGAGATGGACTGTGCCCATGATGCCAAGCGGTCTGGTAGGCTACATGTATACCGTCTGTGTCAAAGTCCGCAGCTCCGCAGCTATACGTAAATGTACATTAGCACAGCCTTGGCCAAGCAGATGTCACTCTGAAGCCCACATCCCACATGCAACAGCCAATCACATGTAACCCCACACCCTATCCCATTTGCAATCATGCTCAGTATATCCTCAACATGTATTCCGCTGCCAGTAGTGTCCACTATACTGCATCACAGAGGACAGAAGACTCAATATAATGTTTGAAACCAAAACTGTCTCCGCTGACTCATTTCACAAGTACGAATGAGAGAGGATGAGAGTATGTGAAGTACACGGCAGTCGTGACATGACCATGTAGTCCACTGGTATTGGATGTCAACGCAAATGAGTAGCACAACTGTGGAAGACACACATGTGTCGTGTGAAGTCGTATGGACGCAGTGCTCAGGTGGGTGGGTGTGACGGGTAGATGCGCACATGCCAAGTTGGAGCACGCCGTGTTGGGAGGGGTCATGAACAGTACACCACCGCTTCCCTGGGCATTGTGAGAGGACACCTGTCGGGGGGAGTGAACACGTGTGTGCACAGCAGCCGGGCACACGTACAAAGCGGTACCAGGCGCACCTCAGCCCACCCTCTGTGGACAAGCTGGATCCTGTTGTGCGCCCGCCATGCCCCTTGACAAGGCACACACAGCCCCAGTCGACCAGGTGTAACCCCAACATAGTCAATCCGCACAGGCGATACAGGGCACGGGATGGCAGTGGAGCATGGTGTGTGAGAGGTCTCCTCGCGCTCCTCCTGGTCATATCACGCAGGCAATAGAACCTCAACGTCTAGCATGGCACAAGTCAAATGGAAGTGTAGGGGGACGCACCACAGCACGAGCAGCACTGATGTCACGGGAGGTGGCTCGCACCATCCCATCCATTGCCCATCATACCAACCACGCCACATGCCATTGCGACTAAGTGCAAGCGCGTGCGCCACCACCCCCTAGCCCTCCCCAGAGAGGCCAAAGAGTGAATGTGTGGGCCATCAGCCACAGACGGACGCGGCCTGGCCGCAAGGGCAGCCACAGCCACTGGGTGTCGCAGGTGGCGGATCCGGAAGGCGAAGACTGTGATGCATAGTCCATGCAGGCCGGGTCTCCATTTGGGGCACCACGCAGGTGGACGGCGTCCCGCCACACATCATACCCTGAGACAGCCCACTCGTGCAACTGGACCCACACATACACTCCTTGCCCTCTCTGGTGCGAGCTTGGGGCTGCCTGTGCAAGCGCTAGCCTCGCAGGTGAGCATGCATATTGGGGGAGCGAGGGGAGGACATGAGGGCTGGGGCGAAGATGACTGTATCACTGTCAGTTAGTACAAGGGATGACCCAGATGTGGAAAGGAAGAGACGTGTCCCGTGTGTACTGCAACTAGTCGCCAATCCAACTACCCCCATGTCCGGAATGTAAGCCCGCACCTAGGCCCGCCCATCCGCCACATCGAACATACCACCAGCACGACAACCTTCCCATTCGAAACACTGACTGGGGGTGGCGACCAGTGAACAATCATGTGTAGCCTACCCACGCATACATGTGGGCCCTCCATGATCCATGTCACCTGCGGCAAAGTCATGACATGCGCAATGAGGGAAGTGAGGAGAGCTGTCCGCCCCACGCGCAGAAGGTGCATCAGCTCCACAGACCCAGCAGCGAGTCCAGCAGGGGTCACATGTGCAGGGGCAGCTGTGCCTGGTGTGAAGGCACATGCATATAGACAGCACATCGACCAATGTGTAGTCTGCCCACATCTACAGTCCATCATCATGCGGACATAGGAATTGAACACAGGGCAACACATCTTAGTTGGTGCACCCACCGTGACCAACAATGCGCAATCATCGACGTACCCGCCCTGTGCATGGCCCCCCACCCAACGGAGGCACATCCAGTGCCACCATCCCACACACACAAGCCTTCCACGGAACATGCTGTGTCCAATGGTCAGTACAGAGTCAGCGCCCATCTGGTGGATCCTGAACAGGAGACACATGCACACACATGCCAGCTCCCACTATGTACGTCTGCCACCTGGCACGTGTAATGTAACCTCTCACCTGTGACGTGTGACTGCAAGCACACAGCCGTCTTGGCATGGGGCTGTCAATGTGGACACCTGTCAATGTTTCGGGAGGTGTGATCCGTACAGTGCTGTACATAGGGTGCAGTGCTGACACCTACTACTGTCTCATATCCCCTCGTGCCACAGGTCCCACTCTTATTGGCCGCTCAGCCTGTGCCCACATCGTCGTCGTCGTGTGCCATACTCATCCAGCCGCGGAAGCAGTTCCATGCTCAGCAGACATTCATGTTGCCGTGGCGTTGCCGCTTGACGGATATGCAGTCAGTCCCCATCAGCACGCCCCGCAAGTCATTGGGGCCTAGATCCCCATGTGCATGCACATGGCAGTGGTTTGTATCACTAGCCAATGCCATTGTTGGGAGACCTGTGTAAGTGTATTGTGGCCGTGCCGTCCCAGCTTGACAGCTGGGCTGTGGCTCATGTGCTTGCTCAGTCATGTCAGTGATGTGTATGCGAAATTGCTATGTGTCGTGTTGCTTTGACATGTGTCCTCTGCCATTGTCCCTAGGCGGAGACCGAACATTGACCGCCCATACCAATTGCTGGCGGACATGGACGATACAGAGGTTATTAGGAAGTTTCGGCTGGACAGGCCAACCCTGCATCGACTGTGTGCCATGTTAGAACCCCATCTCCGTCCCCGCAGGGTGTATCCGACTGCTGTCACCCCCACGGCTAAGGTGATGGCCGCCATGCATTTCTTCGCCACTGGGTCATTCCAGCACACAGTGGGCATTGGAGGAGGGATGTCCCAGCCCATGTTCAGCAAGGTGCTGAGGGATGTACTGGCAGCCATGATGCTGTACCGAAACAGGTACATCCGCTTCCCCAGGGCTCGTGAATTGGCGGCAGTGAAGGGTGCATTCTATGCCCTTGGCAGGATCCCACACGTCGTTGGAGCCATTGACTGCACACATGTCGGCCTTGTTCCACCACAGGCCACTGAGCACCTGTACCGCAACAGGAAGCACACGCACTCCCTGAATGTGCAAGTGGTGTGCCTTGCGGACATGGTGATCACCCACGTGTGTGCAAAGTTCCCAGGCTCGGCCCATGACGCACACATAATGCGCAACAGCATCTTGCCACGACTGATGTCCAATATGCAACAGGATCGTGGCTGTATTGTCGGTGAGTATGTGGAGTGGTGTAGCGTGCTGGTTGTGCGATGCTGTCCCCTGTCCAGTTGGAATAGCAACGGTTCTCTGTGTCCCTCACACCCAGGTGACTCTGCGTACCCGAATGGGGCATGGCTGCTCAGTCCATTGAGGAATCCTCGCACCCCAGCAGACGATCGCTACAATGAGGCACATGGGAGGACCAGACGTGTGGTCGAGCGTACCTTTGGCCTCCTCAAGTCCAGGTTCAGGTGCCTGGACCGCACCGAGGGTGCGCTGGCGTACTCCCCACAGAAGGTGTGCCGGATAGTGGTGGCGTGCTGCATGCTGCACAATCTGGCCATTCGGAAGCAGATCCCCCTCATCGTGGATGACGGAGATCAACCAGGGCCCCAGCCCGCAGACCAGGACAGCTCGAGTGAGGAGGACAGCGGAGAGGAGGAAGCTGGTAATGTGCGGCAGCAGCTCATCGCCCGCTACTTCACTTGACGGTGAGTGTCCATGTACGACGGCTGATGTGGCTGTATCTGTGCAGGTGTGTGTGTGCTGTGTCAGGGTGGCCGTTTGTTCACTGCGTGCTGTGTGTCAACGCTCCATGGCCAGGGTAGTATGCCACTGTTGGTGGCTGTGGCATTGTGCCCTATTGCTCTGTGCGATGTGTGTACATTGCTTGTAGTTGTTGACATGTACTGTGTGATGGGTGTGTGACACACTCATTGAATGTGCTCCTGTTTTGTCTCCCACCCCTAGGTCCCTACAGGCCCTCCGGATTCCATTGCCATGCCACGCATCAGGTGCCTTTCCGCCCAAGGTGGCCGTTGTATTCCGTACAAATAAAACACAGGGCACAAACAGCAGTTAGTGTAAGAGGTGCATTTATTTCAAACTGTGACATGTGATTGTGTGTAAGGTGATGACAAAAGTGGTGCGTGCAGTGACAATGAGCTGTCGGTCATGGCTGCGTGATGCTCAGGGTGTACCCACTGGTTCTATGTCCATAGTCCAACACACACATGCCATCCAGATGGCTGTGTGGAGTGGGATCGTAGTCCAAGTCAATGCAGTGGCTGGTCAAGGAAGGCTGGCGGAAGGCTGGCTGGCTGCCTCACTTGCGTTTGGAGCGTGCGAAGTCCTCCCGGGAGATCGGTTTCCACTTCGGACGGCCCCTTCCACGTTTGCGAGGGGGTGCCTGCTTGCGACATGCTGGTGGTTGAGGTGTGCTCACTGGCTGTGGACGCAGGGGAACTGGACACTGCTGCTCGACCCTGCGCCCCGGCAGGTGGTGGCGGAGGGGAGCTGCTGTCCCTAGCTGTGACCTCACCGCCACCACCAGCTGGCCCATGAGGTCCACGAGTTGGCCCATACGGGCGTCCATGGACCTCAGCACCCCCAGCACCTCACGCGTGTCTGAAGCAGACCTGACCCATTGTCCTTGGGCCTCTTCATAGGCCCCAAGGACTCTGGCCATTTGAGGCAGGGCATGGCTCCCAGGGGAGGCTGGTGTTTCCCTGACCCTGCTCCTCCTACCAGTCCTGCTGCCACCGGCCTGCCCACTAGCCACATTGCTCACCACGGTCCTTGCTGTGGCTCCCAGGGTGGATCCAGTCGGCCGGGCCACCACCTGCGCTGGGGCTGGTGCCAGCGAAGACGTGGTGGTGGTGGCGGCGGTGGTGGTCGGTGCGGCGATGGTGGCGGTTGCGGCAGTGGTAGTGGCCGCAATGACCGTGGGTGTGGCCGCAACGACAGTGGCAGCAGGGGGCTGGGAATGTTCAGCAGCCCTGGATGATGGGTTGGTGGGTAGGAGGGGTCCTGGGGAGCGGCTGGGCCCTGCCACACCAGATGGGCCTGCTTGGTGGTCCGTGTCCGAAGAGGAGGACAGATCCTCCACATCCGTGTGTCCTCGTTGGGGGCTTGTAGGCTGGCTGTGCTGGCTGCTGGCTCCATCCCCAGCATCCAGCAGTTCGTCACCTGTGGAGAGAATGAGATTTGTTATTGTGTTGCACCTGGCGAAGTATGTATTTGTCGTCTGACATTAACAGTTCGTGCAATCTCGTACATGGGTTTCCCGGAGGCGTGTGTGTGGCTGTAGCATTTGTAGTTGTGTGTGCTTGGCAATGGGACTGTGTGCTGTGCACATGTGGCATGGGACGGATTGGCCATGCCGATGGGTGTGTTGCTGTGCCCCTACTTATTGTGACTCTGGTGTATGCGGGCTCCTGGCCCATCCTGGGTCTGGTTTGTACTTTGCTTTTGGTGTTCAGATGGGACGCTTAGGAACGCATATGGCAACATGGGGGCCATGCCCCAGATTCGCATTTGGGAGGGAATATGCTTTTGGGGTTCAAATGGAACGCTTAGGAACGCATATGGCAACATGGGGGCCATGCCCCAGATTCGCATTTGGGAGGGAATATGCTTTTGGGGTTCAAATGGAACGCTTAGGAACGCATATGGCAACATGGGGGCCATGCCCCAGATTCGCATTTGGGAGGGAATATGCTTTTGGGGTTCAAATGGAACGCTTAGGAACGCATATGGCAACATGGGGGCCATGCCCCAGATTCGCATTTGGGAGGGAATATGCTTTTGGGGTTCAAATGGAACGCTTAGGAACGCATATGGCAACATGGGGGCCATGCCCCAGATTCGCATTTGGGAGGGAATATGCTTTTGGGGTTCAAATGGAACGCTTAGGAACGCATATGGCAACATGGGGGCCATGCCCCAGATTCGCATTTGGGAGGGAATATGCTTTTGGGGTTCAAATGGAATGCTTAGGAACGCATATGGCAACATGGGGGCCATGCCCCAGATTCGCATTTGGGAGGGAATATGCTTTTGGGGTTCAAATGGAACGCTTAGGAACGCATATGGCAACATGGGGGCCATGCCCCAGATTCGCATTTGGGAGGGAATATGCTTTTGGGGTACATGCAGTGAGCCATGGGTGCCGAACGTGACATGTGTTGTGGCAGCATGACAGTGCATGGTTTGAGGTGTGTGCATGCTTGACATGGCCTGCATATTTGCTGTCTGTTGTGATTACTGGACATGGCATTGGACGCATCGTTATGAGTGAGTGATTGTTGTGTGCCAGCCAACGTATTGCAGTTGTCCCATCTCCTTGGTGTGCGTGCTGCCCTGTGCCATGTGCATCACTGCAGTGCTCGGGGGGTGTGGCCCATGTTGTGTGTTGTTGCTCACAGTGTGTCGTGCGCTTCATTGACTTCTGGCACATGGTTGGTCATGGGCATGTATCTTAGCGTGACTGCTGTATGTGTGGCAGCTGTGCGGATGACATGCCTTTCATGAGACTGGGGCTGACGGATGGGATGGATGGTATGTTGTATGTGCATGGTGTGTCTGTGTGTTTGATGGGTTCAGTGGTGTTCGTGTGCATTTATGTTGTTCCGCTCTGTTGCGTCTAGTGTTGTTTGTCTTACATAGGCGTAGTTGTGGGGTGTGTGGTTGACAGGCAGTAGGGGCTACATGGACAGGACTTCAATGGTGTTTCGGTTGTGTGTGATGAGTTGCACAGTGGCTGCCGTGTGGTACTATATTCAGTGTGGCTTGTGCATGCAGACGTGGCTCCTTGGGTGTTGCTATGTCTGTGATGGGTCATGTGGGGTGTGAGTCTGTTGTTCATGTCCGTGTGCACATTGTTCACTTGTTCGTGACGGTGGGCGGTGCTGCGTGTTCGTCTGCTACGTGACATGTCCCATGTGTTGGTCGTGTTCCGGTCCTCATGCCTCCAGTAATCCAGCCCTGTCCAGTTTCCCACCTGCAAGTTGTTCGTGCGTGCACTGTACTGGATGCCACATGGCTCTAAGCGGGGGTGCTCCATGTTGCAGGTCTGTGGGGGTGGGGGGGTGTTGTGGGTCGTGGGGGTGGCTGGACACCCACTGACACCGATTGCTGTGGACCGTGATGTCTGCCTTTCGGCTGTCGTTGTGCACTGCGGTGGCTGACACGTGGCTGTGGGGTGTGGGGATGCTCCTCCTTGCTGTGCTGTGGGACTAGGGGCCTGGTGTGTGTTGTACTTGGGCTGTCCACCGTCCCACCCACTGCACTTTGTGTTCCTGCCACTTACCTGTTACTTGTCGGTTAGTGCAGCTGTGGCGGACACATGGGTGTGGTGGGTGCTCGTTGTGGCGCTTCTGGCATATTTGGGGACCTGTTGGTGGTTACGTGGCTGGCTGAGTGTACACATGTCCCCACGTATCTTACAGTTGTTCGGTTTGGGCTGTGTGTGGTGGTGTCTGTTGCATGTGTGTGTGATGTGTTGTGTATTGTGTGCTGGACATGGGGGTGTTTGTCCCTGGGAGCTGTGGCATGGTGGTAGTGCATGTGAGTACATAGCGGTGTGCTGGTATACATTAGTTTGTACTTACCAGCCTCCACTCCCCCTGCTAATCCGGCGAGGATCTCCGGATGTATTATGACTCGCACCTTCTCCTCCCACGCTTTGAAGGTCTTGAAGAGCGCGGGATTCCCTCCGCCAGTGACGGCAGCCAGCTCTCTGTTTTTGCCCTCCTTCTTCTTGACCAGGCTCTTGACGTCATTCCAACGTTTGTTTATTTCTCCTCTGTTCCTGGGCAGGGTCCCGACTGCATTGACCTGGTCTACGATCCGGTTCCACATTCTGTTTCTGGTGGCTAGTGGTGTGTGCTGGACCATGTTCCCATAGATTTGTGGGTGCACCTTGATAATCTCGTCGACCATGACCGTCAGCTCAATGGGCGTGAACTTGGGCATTCTTTGTGGTGCCATGGTGTTTGTGGTGCTGGTGCGGTGTCTGTTGTGTAATGTGCAGGGGGTTTGTGGTGCAGGTGTTTGGTGGTGGTGGTGGTGGTGGTGGTGGTTGTGATGTGTGCGTTTCTGTGGTGTGCTGCTGTCCTTGCTGTGTCACTGTGTCCTCTCCTCTCCTCTCTGGTTTGCAATGTTGCAAGGGGTTGTGGTCTGTGGGAGTGCTGCTTTTGTACTTACCTATGTGGGTGTGTCCTCATGGTCTGTTGTTTTCAGGTGTGTTGTGTCTGGGGTTCTGGCCTTTGTAGTTTTTGTTTGTCCGGGGGTGTTTTCGGGATGTGTACTGTGCTTGTGTATTTGTGCGTGCCTTGCTGTGTGGACTTGTTGGCCATGTTGTGTGCTATTGGTTTTGTGAGCGGATGGTTTCTGTGCAGGTACGTGGGCGCCATGGCTTCTGCCGTGTCGATTCTCATCGGCGTTGTTTGCGCTGGCGGGCGGTATATTTGTAGTTTTCCCGCGCTCATGGCGGTGCGATCGTAATTTCACGTGCGGTGTGTCGGCCGTGAGGGCGGGCGGTTTTGTGTTGTCGTGCGTGTTTCCGTCCGTGGCGGGCGGTTTGACTCCGACTCGGTCGATGGCGGGCGGTATCTTGTGTGATTTTTCCGCCGAGGGCGGTTTTCGGTTTGTGTAATCGTAATGGCGTGGTCGGTGTTCAGACGGTGTGTGCGGGCGGATTTTTGCCGCTTCCATGCCTGGCGGATTTTTTTACGCCGGGTATCGTAATGGGCCCCTAATATTCTATATTGTCATTTCACCTGGAAGAAACATGTTAAGAATCAACAAATTATAAGCAGTGTCGTCCGCGGTTCCATGCACAAACGTAGTCATTTGAAAGGATCCACCTCACGAGTGCTTTCCTGCCAACAAAGGTTGGTCTGTCAGTATGCAACAGGGCTGCTACATTGATGGGGCAGAGTCCTAAGTAGGTAATTTGGTTTGTAGAACTTGGGCTACTGTGGTAAACAGGATAGAGTGTCAGCTGATAGTAGGAATCGGCGTCAAAGAAATTAGCCAGATTCAACAGCAAACTCAAAGCATTTAATCTAGGCACTTTCTCCTGCTTTTTCGCCCATGCTGCACTAGCTGCAAAAAATCTAGACAGTGATTACTTTACCCCCAGGGCAATATTATTATAACTTTAAACAGAAAATTAACTCTCACATTTTTTGCAGCTTGTTTAAAAGGGAATGGAGCAAACATTATTTGCATTAGTGCAAACATTTCCTGAGACTCATATCATGTTATTTGTGTCATAATAAATCATTGAAATGAGGGTTTTATGGTAGAATAAAAGGTACTACTCTTCTGTATGTACCAGTGGCCAGGTCGGATACCAAAATGAACGATCTAATACAATTCACTATTTGCAAGTAAATGTCCTCTGGCGTTGCTTTTTTATTTGAGAGTAATTTTTATGATCAACACTTACCTCTCAAACATAATTCTAAAAGAAAATCATTTTAATTATCATTAATTCGTTCACTTAATAGGAAGTTTTGTTTGTGTTTTTAATTTATTTTTCAATTTTGTCAAAGAGCCCTAAAGAAGCTGTGAACTACACACTGTGAAACATATATTGGCTGTTTTGGTCAGTGCTTAATTTGTAAAAAATGAAGTGCCTTGGCCCTTCTCTGAAGGCTACCGCAGCCTGCACCACCCACTGCCCCTGCAAGCGGAGTCAATGACAGTACCAATATAACACCTAACCACCGCACTGACAATTTAGACTATTTTAGGCCACATAAAGCTTTAATAATGGACATGAAAGGCTGGTATTATTCATTTTCGATGTATATTGACTTAATAAACAAGTTTGTTGTGTTCATCTCAAGATTAAACAGACAGCCCCACCATGTGGTGGACTGTCTCCAGAGCCGGTTCTGACAATTAACTGCCGGTGCCGAGCACCGGAAACCACAGGTTCAAATTAAGCACTGGTTTTGGTTGTTCAATAGCTATTCTGTGGCTAATAAGCAATGAAAGAATCATATGAAAAGTTTGTTGTAATCTATGTAAAGTTTACAGTTACTGATTTGTGCAATGAAAAAGCTTATATGTATGACTATTGATTTTATCTGGATTAATTGTATAATCAAAATAAGTTTTTTTGAATTCCTATGCTTTAGAGGTAACTTTTAATCATAAAAAATATTTGCCACTAAAAACTAATAGCTGATGTCATTACATTGAAATCAGTGATCATCCAGTGTTTTATTTCACATGAGTTTGATTTGAATGTGTCTTCTCAGCCTTTAATCTTTCTGAAAATGGTAATATGAGTACCATGTACTTTGGTGGGAGTAACGCCTTATATTGTCTGAAGTGCCACAACATGCCTACTGTTGCGGAATGACCTGTACAAAATCAGTTTTTAAATCTCACCTCTGTGAGTTCATGCGTGGTAGCTCATACGCTCTTGCTTGCGAGACATATTATCTTGAAGAAGGGGCTTGGAGCCCTCCCCTTGCTTACCATTCGTGGGCTTCATTCTCCACTCGATTTGCTGTCTTCTAATTGGGCAGTGCAAGCCACCCTCAATTCTTCTTTCTGCAGGAGCACGAACCAAGTACTGTGAGCTTCAAATTTATGAAGGTCCTTCTGCTGCAGGGCTGTGATTGAGGCATTATTATTTTTTTCTTTCTTCTCCCCCTACTACCCCTGCTGTCCATGTTGCTTCTTTTAATCTCCCACCACCCCGGTTCATCTTGCTTCTTTTACCGTCCATGTTTCTTTTCCCTCCCACATGCCCCGTTCATGTTGCTTCTTTTCCCTCCCACTCGAGTTGCATCTTTCCCTTCCCTCTCCCTCCCTGTTTCCTCTTCTACTCCCATCTGCTCCTGAATAGCACTCAGCTCTGAGATTTGTTGAATGCAGAAGCATGACATACAGCACACACAGAGGGGCATGCAGAAGATGCGAGACGCTGCGAGGTTGCGAGGCAGCAGCGCAGTAGGTCTCAGTGGGGAAATCTACAGCGGTAATCAACAGCAAATCGTGCCCTCCTCCACCCGTCTACCGCTCGCCTGCTCCCCTGCTCCACCGCCCATCCTCCTGCCTGCTAATTGGTCTACCCTAGAACTGTAGAACCAGGACGGCTGCTTTCCAGCCTCTTAGCAGCATAGTGGGGCAGAGGCAGAGGAGTAGTCGGGAGGAGAGTCAGTTTCTCCTCCCTATTGTTGACCATGCACCAGTACCAGCACCAGCTAGGGAGAGATGGAAGGAGAAGCGGTGGGCCAGTGTGGGCCGGCGAGGAGTGACGAGCAGCAGCGTGAGTGCAGAGCTAAGGTGAGGCCTTAGGGTGCTGTGGTTCACTGCTAAGAGACGCGGGGGGGGAGGGATTAGGCTGGTGCAGCTTGTGCCTTTCTAGCACACAACTGCTTACCAGCTCCACTCCTCTGTCGTGCCCGTCCACCAGCACTGCACCTGCATTTGTGCATAGTCACAATTGCTCTCAGCTCCCAGCTTCCAGCCTTTCCAGCCTTTCAGCCTCAGTTTCGCCACCTTCTCTTCTCTCAGTCCCCAAGCTTAGCAGCCTACTATTCTCCATCCTATCCGCCTTTGCTTTCTCACCAGATCCAGTATACAACCTTTGGATCACTCAAATTACTGCTTAATACAGCATAATATAGCTTTAAAACTGCACAGCCTTCTGGATATTTATCTTCTTCCAGACTCACACAGCACCACATAGTGGTGTCCTGTGCTGCACTACAACGCATTGCATTGCACAAATAAGCACATATATGCATTTTACTATTAATTAAGTTCCAGAGTACAGCATGAGATCTGGTAGAACGTGAGGGCTCCTCCCAGCGACACGACAAACAAGGAAACGCACCTCTATTATCGATGCAGCAAAAACTGAGACAGCCACCACACGAATCCCGGCACTCTTAGGCCCTGACGCAGCTGTCATTATTCCTTGATCTCAAATGTCTTTGATACACTCCAGAGAGGAGGAGCGACCCCCCTCACAAAAGATAAACACATCCAAAAATATCAACCCAAATTTACATCAAACGTTTTTATCTTAAGGATATTTAAGCAATTTTTACATCTTATTCAAATATTCCAGGCTTGTTGTTCCCCCTCTAATCAACCATTATTAAAGACATTCCTTCACATGGCCTTTCACAAGAAGTGCCTAACAGGACCTAATCTATGCAATCAATATCCAGTCTTTTTCAGTCTTCATCGAACGGAAAGGGAGAGCATCAGTTTTTTAATGCATCTGCTGTCAAAGATCATGAAACCACTGGCGTAAGCACTACTAGGTCAGACCCCTCGGGATCGGAGAAAACTCCTTTACGCCTCAAAAGCCAACTCAAAGCAGGCCACTCCATCCTTAGTGTCACTGCTCAAGTACACACACGAGCAAGCCCAGGAACTGAAGGTAATATGGGCATCTTGCCTCAGCTGTCTGATTGTGATGACTTCTCCCCCTCTGTTAAAGCACTGGAATGCAAAACGAACCAGCAATCACATTCCATCCCGGTAAGTTGCTCTTCTAAGGGCTCTGATGCAAGAAAGCAGAGTATATTAGCCAAGTCTATTAAGGCAGGAGCCCAGTGGATCAACTCTAGTGGTAGCCACTCTGTCTGCTTCACAAAATCTGCGACCCCCAAAAATGTACCATGCCACAACACACCCTCACTTACCCCTGCTTAATGGGAAGCAAGGCTTGCATCACATGGTGGTGGCCTGCCGGATTTCTCTAAACCCACTCCGGGTCCTACAGACCGGGCCCTTCAAGTACCACCCAGAATGAGAATAAGTCTGAGTATGTCTGGGCTGCTCTCTTAAGAACTCTGCAATCCACAGTCAAGGCTCTTAACTATCAGTCTGGGAAAAAGGACACTCAGATTAGGCTATTAAACACTATGGCAGTTTTTATCTCTGGGATTGATACAAAAATAGCCAACTTAAACAAATTCCTAATTAAAGCTCAATAAACAGCTGATACTACACGCCTCATCTGCACCAGCTCTTCAATTTTGGATACGTTGGAATCACTAGCCATAGCCCTTGGCGACATTCTCGATCACCTCAAGAAAGCTCTGCAGTCTGAAAGATCAACCAAGACATCAAATTAGACACGATGCATTTCACCCCATATCCAAGGCTAAGGTGTGCGCGCTCAATAACAACCCAAGTCATGTCTCAAACACCTTTAAATACTGAAGTCCTGGCGAAGTATATCTCAGAAGTATCAGCCAACCACATTCTTGCTGAAAGTCCCAGCCCCGGACCAAGGAGTAAGATCGCAGAGGTGAGACAGTACACACAAGACGCATCTGCTCCGAAGACAGGTGGACCCCACAGGACAAATTGAGGTACAGCACAAAAGGAGAAGTCGAACTTGTTGTGCCTAATAATATCTATTCCTTTTTCATACATTCTACCCTAAATCTATGTAGAAATAGCTTTATAGAGAAAAGTACAATCCAACATGCAAATGACACCGAATTTGGTCTAGGTGGCCAAAATTCAATTTTAACAGGAAATGCCGGCAGATGAAGCTGAAGAAGAAGGCTTCTCCTGTGCAGGCAACCAGCCCGAAGTACAATCAGCTACAAACACAGGGGGATCTTCCCCCTCCAGACCGAATTCCATAGAAACAAGAGCCTGAATGGGGGCCAAAACTAATGCACCCAATCCGCCACACTATAGGCTGTGAAACACAAAAGCAAGAACAGTCACTAAAGAATCCTCGCCATTGCTTTCTTCCAAAGAGCATAATAGGATCAAAAACCTCTTTAAAGCTATAGCATTGCTCTCTAGAGGAACCAGGCACTGCCTCCGACGCCTCCACCTTGCCTTAGCGAATCGGCACCTCCTGACTCCCTACTTGTCTCTCCTTCTTGTGGACTTCGAGAAGGCATTCGATTCGGTGGACTGGGGTTACTTGGACGCAGTGTTGGAGGAAATGGGTTTTGGGCTCCCCTTCCGTAATCTAGTTGGGACACTGTACTGCCGCCCTCGGGCTCAGGTTCTAGTAAATAGGGCTCTGTCCCGTCCCTTTCCTATCTGGAGGGGCACAAGACAAGGGTGCCCCCTTTCGCCGCTTCTTTTCGCGCTGATCATGGAACCCTTTGCTTGTCTCGTCCGCTCCGACCGGTCTCTCACGGGATGGAGCTGGCCCGGCTTTGTAGAGGACAAGATCGCGCTTTACGCGGACGACGTGTTGTTATTTTTAGCAGACCCTGCTCAGTCGGGACCCCGATGTCTCCGGGCCGTGACTCTCTTTGAGCGCACCTCTGGCCTTCGGTTGAACCCGGCCAAGTCCATCCTGGTCCCCCTCCACCTCTCACGGGAGTGCTTCGACTGGCAGTCGACGATACCTCTTTGGCGGCAGTCCTTCAAGTACTTGGGGATCTGGGTGGCCCTTCTCCCCGACCTTGCTTGGTCGCTTAACGTTACCCCGTTGGTTAAGCGGGTCCGCGCCGACCTCCTCAAATGGCAAAAGCTACCGCTAAACCCTCTTGGTAGGATAGCTTTGTTTAAAATGATGATCTTACCCAGATTTCTCTATCTGCTCCAGAATATGCCCCTCTCCTTCCCCAGATCCTGGTTTCGGGACAGCTTGGCCACTAAGTTTTTATGGGGAGGGCGGAGGCCCAGGCTGGCCCTGGTCCAATGTCGGATCCCACCTTTTGACGGTGGTCTTGGGATGACGAGTTTGCATCTTTATTATCTAGCGACTCGACTCCTCACCGTGCACGATTGGTTTAATGGCGGCTGGTCCGACCCGGCATATCGTCTGGAGCTACACACCCTGGGTCTGTCTAATATTCAGGGGATGCTCTACGGGGACACTGTCTCCCAAGCTCTTCCTGAGGTCACAGGCGGAGTATTCTTGGCCTGGCGGGCCTCTCTGCGTCACACACATTGGTCAGGTAAGCTGACCCAGTATACTCCTCTGTGGTGCGGGACCAGTCTCCGAGAGGTTGCCAATCTTTCAGGATTCCGACCGTGGGATCTTATTGGAATCTCCCTGCTGGGCGACATCTGGAGTGGGACTCGCTTACGCTCCTTCCAGGACTTGCAGACTCGATATTCCCTTTACTCATCCCAGTTCTTTCGCTATCTTCAATTACGCCATGCCCTTAGCTCCCATGTTTCGGAGGGTACCTTCTTACCTGAATACAGCCCACAAGAAGCCCAGGTCATGACCGGTAATCTGGGGAAGGGGGGAATCTCCCGTATCTACCTATCCCTTACAAATAACACCCCCAATTCCCTATCGCGCCTCCAGGCTACATGGGAGGGTTGGATTGGGGCTCTAGAGGACGCTGACTGGAGAGACGCATTGATGGCCCCCAAAACAATTACAGTCTCTGCGAGGCTTCGCCTAGTCCAAGTATATTACCTTCACGCTGCTTGCCTCACGCCACTGTGCCTCCACCGCGCGGGGCTCCGGCCCGATGCTTCCTGCCCCCGCTGTTCTCACCCACAAGCAGATTTCTATCACATGGTATGGCTCTGCTCTGTGATCATGAGGTACTGGGAATTGGTAACCGGGGAACTTGCTGCGGTCTTGGGCTTGGAGGTCCCTCTCGCTCCGTTGAATGTGATCCTGGGCATCTCCGAGGGACTGGACGGCACCAGGGCTGAGAAGCTCTTCCTCAACACTGCCCTGATGGTGGCCAAGAGGGACATAGCGGCTCATTGGCTGAACTCAGACCCACCTACGATGGCGCGCTGGCATAGGGGAGTGGACTGGTGCACGGCACAGGAGCGGCCCCTGTACGCAGCCAGAGGGTGCCTGCAAAAGTTTCGTCGAATGTGGGGCAAATGGGTGGGGGTGGTGGAGGACTAAAGAGAAGGGGCCTCCATCATGCGAATGTGGACTGGAGCTGGACCGTCATTACCTTCTTTATGCTTGTCAGCTGTACATGCGGATGTGACGTGTTCTCGTCTATATTTCGTTTTGCATATTGTGCTCTTGATTGGTGGTGTTATTTTTGCTGCGATTTCATAAAATTGGTTATAAAAAAAAAAAGCTATAGCATTGCATCAAGCCACCATAGTAAGGCCCCACACACAGCTGGTCAACCACTCTCCGGCTCCTGGACTGGAGCATCAATTGGCCCAAGAAGGCCATTACAGCACTGTTACCTTTCAGGCTCTGTCCTTAGATACAAACAGCATTCAGGTAACCCTAATGTACCCAAAGTACTAATCGAGAGGACTCTTTGACTTACTGAATCATGGAAATATCCTCCACCTACTGATTCAAATTTCAGAAACAAGTAATCTGCGTTTCAATGACATTGCCTTGGTGGAGTTCATGGCTTCCACTCCAGGATATTCTAGCAAAACAATGAAGGTCTCATGGACATCCACCATAGCAGCAAAAAGGTATTGGCAGCAGCGAAGATGCTCAAAAGTTGGCGGATACAGGTGACCCCTTATAGTGAATCAGCCTACCCTCACTTTCTAGCCACGGACGTAAAAAACAAAAATATTATTAGCCATAAAAAAAAAACACACGTTTAGTTTTAAGAAACGCCCTGAGCTAGTCTCCCAAGTTTCTCAGCATATGTGATCCACCACGTGACCAGACAATCAAAAGGTCAACATTAAAGGATCATGACTGGAGCTGGATTTCTGGAGCCCTGAATAAATCCAAAGTGAAATAATGAACTAGACCCACAGCTGTAGCTTCCACAGAGCTAGCAGGGAAACTGAAGATATACTCTGGTGTCATTTCAGGTTATCCTGCTACAAGAAACCTGGGCAGAGACGGTGTCCATGATCCCAGGTTGCATCAACTTCTCGACACCTGCAACAAAAAAGCTATCTATAATCCTGGCCCCCTGATATACCTCGGTAAACAATTGTTGTCGAGAGATATTCATTTTTGATTTGTGTTTTTGGATCATTAGAGAAGCAATTTAGCTTGAGTAGACACTGCTGATACAGGCCACATTTTTCTGGATGACAGTTTTACAAATAGCGGATGTGTTGCAGTGATGATGTAATATTTCAGGAACTATGAGACATATATCCTTCATTTTGGTGTCAAAATATAGGTTTTTGGGGTCAAGTAGTGTTTGAGAGACAGAAAATAACTCCTCAGAGTAACCCTTATGCCATTTTCCAAAATGGCGCTATAATAGAGAAAGAAGAGACATATAGAAATTAAACAAATAATGGTTTTTGAACCTTTTATGTATACACCAAACAATGTGTATGACCTGAATATGTAGAGAAAATAATCTTTATCACTCCAGCCACATTTTCAGTTCACTTTATTTATTTGTTTCAGCAATTGCTCGTGGCACATTTGCAGAATGCTGAACATTTAAGAAGAGCATATCAAACAGGGACATCTTTTTGCAGCACAGGTTTTGCAAGTAGATGTAAGTGTAAGTTCTGTGAGTAGAGGCTTTAGAAATTGCATAGGTTTTAGCACCCCTTTAACCCCTTCCATGCGCATGACGAGCTGGACTCGTCATGGCACACAGTGGTCGTGTGCTCATGACGAGTCCAGCTCGTCATGACTCCCTGCACAGGAAATCCCTCTGGTGCCCGCACCAGAGGGATTCCCTTTTCTTCTCTAAAGCCTCGGGAGCTGGGGAAGAGCTTCCCCAGCTCCTGAGGCCCCCCTGGTTTCCCTGAAATGACGATCGGCGCGCACGTCGCGCTGATGTCATTTCAGTGAAACTGAAACTGAAATGAGCCAAGAGGCTCATTTCAGTTTCAGTTTCTACGTGCTCAGGGGGCTATCTCAGCCCCCTGAGCACGTAGAAACTCAGGAGAGGTATCGTTGGAAAGGGAGAATCTCCCTTTCCAATGGTACCTCTCCTAGTGGATCCCTGCTTGGAGATCGCCCCAGGAGGGCGATCCCCAAGCAGGGATCCACCCACTAGGCACCAGGGAGGGGGAGCGGCCCCTTGGGCAAGGGCCTTTGCTCCCCCCATAAAAATTGGCATGATTAGTCTTTCTGCCCCCCGGGGGGGTAGAAAGCCCACTAGACACCAGGGATTTTTTAATGTGATATTTATTAGGGGTGGGGGCTGCCCAAAATGGGCATGCCGATGCCCCCACCCCCCCGGCCACAAAATTAGTCTTTCTACCCCCTGGGGGGCAGATGGGGCAGTAGCCCCCAATCTGCCCCCGGGAGAGGCAGAAAGCCCACTAGATACCAGGGATTTAAAAAAATATAGTTTGGGGTGGGGGCTGCCCAATATGGGCATGCCAATGCCCCACCCCCCCCGCCGCAAGGTACAGTCTTTCTGCCCCCGGGGGGCAGAAAGCCCACTAGATACCAGGGATTTTTTTTATTATTATAATTTGGGGTAGGGGCTGCCCAATATGGGCATGCCAATGCCCCCACCCCCGACGCAAAGGTACAGTCTTTCTGCCCCTCCTGGGGTGCAGATGGAGGCAGTAGCCCCCAATCTGCCCCCCCGGAGGGCAGAAAGCCCACTAGACACCAGGGTTTTTTTTCCCCTCAATAAATTTAGGGGTGGGGTTGCCCAAGATGGGCATGACAATGCCCCCACCCCTCCCCCCACGAAATTCCATTCTTTCTGCCCCCCCGGGGGTTCAGAAACACCCTAGATGCCAGGGATTATTTTCTTTAAAGGCCCGGGGTGGGGGCTTCCCAGAATGGGCATGCAAATGCCCCCACCCTACCCCCAAAGAAAAAAAAAGACTTTCTGCCCCCCCAGGAGGCAGATGGGGGCAATAGCCCCTGATCTGCCCCCCCCCCGGGGAAGGAGCAAAAAGCCCACTAAGCGCCAGGGATTTTTTTTTTTATATGTCAATGCCCCCACCCCAAAAAAATGCTACAGTCTTTCTGCCCCCTCCCTGGGAGGCAGATGGGGCAATAGCACCTTATCTGCACCCCCCGGGGGGGCAGAAAGCCCACTAGCCACCAGGGATTTTTTTTTACAAAGTTCGGGGTGGGGGCTGCCAAGAATGGACATGGCAATGCCCCCACCCACCCCAAAAAAGATGCCACTGTCTTTCTGCCCCTCCCAGGAGGCAGATGGGGGCAGTAGCCCCTGATCTGCCCCCCGGGGGGGCAGAAAGCCCACTATGTGCCAGCGATTATGCTGGCTTTTTTATACGCAGGGGTGGGGGCTGACCAGAATGGGCATCCCAATGCCCCCGACCCCCCAAAAGAATAGCCACAGTCTTTCTGCCCCCCTCGGGGGCATATCGGGGCAATAGCCCCTGATTTCCCCCCTCCCCAGGGCGGCAGAAAGATCACTAGGCACTGACTTTTTTTCGGAATGTGCCTACCTGTTGAATTTGGTTCCTAGCTCTGCCGGCACCTATGGAAACCTAGCAAACCTTTAAATTTTTTAAAACTAGACACCCAGGGGAATCCAGGATGGGCTGACTTGACTGGCTCTCACCAGGTTCTGTTACCCAGAATCCCTTGCAAACCTAAACAATTGGCAAAAAAAACACATTTTCCTCACTTTTCTGTGGTGGAAAGTTCTGGAATCTGCATGGATCCACAAATTTCCACCCACCCCGCATTCCCCAAAGTCTTCCGAGAAAAATGGTACCTCACTTGTGTGGGTAGGACTAGTGGCCGCAACAGGAAACGGCCCAAAACTCAACATGGACACACCACATTTTCACAGTGAAAACGGACCCTTTTTTTGCAAAGTGCCTAGCTGTAGATTTTGAACCCTAACTCTGCCGGCACCAAGGGAAACCTAGCAAACCTATACATTTTTGAAAACTAGATACCCAGGGGAATCCAGGATGGGGTGACTTGACTGGCTCTCACCAGGTTCTGTTACCCAGAATCCCTTGCAAACCGAAACATTTGTAAAAAAAAACACATTTTCCTCACATTTCTGTGGTGGAAAGTTCCGGAATCTGCGTGGATCCACAAATTTCCACCCATCCCGCGTTCCCCAAAGTCTTCCGAGAAAAATGGCACCTCACATGTGTGGGTAGGCCTAGTGCTCGCGACAGGAAACGGCCCAAACGCAACCTGGACACACCACATTTTCACAGTGAAAACGGACCCTTTTTTTGCAAAGTGCCTAGCTGTAGATTTTGAACCCTAACACTGCCAGCACCTAGGGAAAGCTAGCATACCTATACATTTTTGAAAACTAGACACCCAGGGGAATCCAGGATGGGGTGACTTGACTGGCTCTCACCAGAATCCCTTGCAAACCTAAAAATATGTCCAAAAAAACATATTTTCCTCACATTTCTGTGGTGGAAAGTTCTGGAATCTGCGTGGATGTACAAAATTCCACCCACCCCGCATCCCCCAAAGTCTTCTGTGAAAAATGGTACCTCACTTGTGTGGATGGGTCAAGTACCCGCGACAGGCAAGGGCCCAAAACCTATTGAGGCGACATCAAAATTACCTATCACAAACCAACCTGGTTTTGCAAGGGGGGGTCCCATGAGTTTTTGGCCCCGGGCTCGACGGCCATCTAAGGAAACCTACCCAACCCACACATTTCTGAAAACTAGACACCCGGAGGAGTCCAGCGAGGTATGGCTTGCGTGGGTCCTCCTAAATTTTCTTACCCAGAATCCCCTGCAAACCTCAAATTTAGCTGAAAAATCACGTTTTTCTCAAATTTCTGTGTGGGAAAGTTCTGGAATCTACGTGGATCCACAAATTTCCTACCACCCAGCTTTCCCCCAGGTCTCCCGATAAAAATGATACCTCACTTGCGTGGGTGGGTCAAGTACCCGCGACACGTAAGGGCCCAAAACGTATTGAGGGGACATCAAAATTACCTACCACAAAACAACCTGGTTTTGCAAGGGGGGTCACCTGGGTTTTTGGCCCCGGGCTCAGCGGCCATCTTGGGAACCTACCAAACCCACACATTTATGAAAACTAGACACCCGGGGAGTCCAGTGAGGTATGGCTTGCATGGGTCCCCAAACGTTTCCCTACCCAGAATGCCTTGCAAACCTCAAATATAGCTGAAAAAAATCACTTTTTACTCAAATTTCTGTGTGGGAAAGTTCTGGAATCTGCGTGGATCCACAAATTTCCTACCACCCTTCATTCCCCCAGGGCTCCCGATAAAAATGGTACCTCACTTGTGTGGGTAGGCATAGTGGCTGAAACAGGAAATGGCCCAAATCGTATTGTGGAGACTTCAAAATTACCTATAACAAAACTAACTGGTTTTGGGGGGGGCACCTGGTTTTTTGGCCCCGGGCTCGCCGCCATCTAGGGAAACCTACCAATCCCACATGTTTCTGAAAACTATACACCCTGGGGAGTCCAATGAGGTATGGCTTGCGTGGATCCCCCAACGTTTCCCTACCCAGAATCCCCTGCAACCCTCAAATTTAGCTGAAAAAAACATATTTTCCACATATTTTTGCGTGGAATCACCGTGCTGGCACAAATGTCCTACCACCCAGCGTTGCCCTTGTTCCCCCGAGTAAAATGATACCTCACCATTTTTATCGGGAGACCTGGGGGAACACTGGGTGGTAGGAAATTTGTGTCAGCCCCGTGATGCCACAACTTTACCACACAAAAATGTGTGAAAAAGGGATTTTTTCAGCAAAATGTCAGGTCTGCAGGGGATTCTGGGTAAGAAACGTTGGGGGATCCACGCAAGCCATACCTCCCTGGAATCCCCGGGTGTCTACTTTTCAGAAATGTGTGGGTTTGGTAGGTTTCCCTAGGTGGCCGCCGAGCCCCGGGCCAAAACGTCATGGGACCCCCTTGCAAAACCAGGTCGTTTTGTGATAGGCCATTTTGAGGTCGCCTCAATACGTTGTGAGGCCCTTGCCTGTCGCGGGTACTTGGGCCTCCCACCCGAGTGAGGCACCATTTTTATCGGGAGACCGGGGGAATACTGGGTGGTAGGAAATTTGTGTCAGCCTCATGATGCCACAACTTTACCACACAAAAAATGCGTGAAAAAGGGATTTTTTCAGCAAAATGTCAGGTTTGCAGGGGATTCTGGGTAAGAAAACGTTGGGGGATCCATGCAAGCCATACCTCCCTGGAATCCCCGGGTGTCTACTTTTCAGAAATGTGTGGGTTTGGTAGGTTTCCCAAGGTGGCCGCCGAGCCCCGGGCCAAAACGTCATGGGACCCCCCTTGCAAAACCAGGTCGTTTTGTGATAGGCCATTTTGAGGTCGCCTAAATACGTTGTGGGCCCTTGCCTGTCGCGGGTACTTGGGCCTCCCACCCGAGTGAGGTACCATTTTTATCGGAAGACCTGGGGGAACGCTGGGCGGTAGGATATTTGTGTCAGCCCCGTGATGCCACAACTTTACCACACAAAAATGTGTGAAAAAAGTGATTTTTCAGCCAAATGTCAGGTTTGCAGGGGATTCTGGGTAAGAAAACGTTGGGGGATCCACGCAAGCCATACCTCCCTGGAATCCCCCGGGTGTCTACTTTTCAGAAATGTGTGGGTTTGGTAGGTTTCCCTAGGTGGCCGCCGAGCCCCGGGCCAAAACGTCATGGGACCCCTCTTGCAAAACCAGGTCGTTGTGTGATAGGCCATTTTGAGGTCGCATCAATACGTTGTGGGCCCTTGCCTGTCGCGGGTACTAGGGCCTCCCACCCGAGTGAGGCACCATTTTTATCGGGAGACCTGGGGGAACGCTGGGTGGTAGCAAATTTGTGTCAGCCCCGTGATGCCACAACTTTACCACACAAAAATTTGTGAAAAAGGGATTTTTCAGCAAAATGTCAGGTTTGCAGGGGATTCTGGGTAAGAAAACGTTGGGGGATCCACGCAAGCCATACCTCCCTGGAATCCCCGGGTGTCTACTTTTCAGAAATGTGTGGGTTTGGTAGGTTTCCCTAGGTGGCCGCTGAGCCCCGGGCCAAAACATCATGGGACCCCCTTGCAAAACCAGGTCGTTTTGTGTTAGGCCATTTTGAGGTCGCCTCAATACGTTGTGGGCCCTTGCCTGTCGCGGGTACTTGGGCCTCCCACCCGAGTGAGGCACCATTTTTATCGGGAGACCTGGGTGAACGCTGGGTGGTAGGAAATTTGTGTCAGCCCCGTGATGCCACAACTTTACCTCACAAAAATGTGTGAAAAAAGGGATTTTTTCAGCAAAATGTCAGGTTTGCAGGGGATTCTGGGTAAGAAAACGTTGGGGGATCCACACAAGCCATACCTCCCTGGAATCCCCCATGTGTCTACTTTTCAGAAATGTGTGGGTTTGGTAGGTTTCCCTAGGTGGCCGCCGAGCCCCGGGCCAAAACATCATGGGACCCCCCTTGCAAAACCAGGTCGTTTTGTGATAGGCCATTTTGAGGTCGCCTCAATACGTTGTGGGCCCTTGCCTGTCGCGGGTACTTGGGCCTCCCACCCGAGTAAGGCACCATTTTTTTCGGAAGACCTTGGGGAAAGCGGGGTGGGTGGACTTTTGTTGATCCACGCAGGTTCCAGAACTTTCCACCACAGAAAAGTGAGGAAAATGTGGTTTTTTGGCCAATTTTTAGGTTTGCAAGGGATTCTGGGTAACAGAACCTGGTGAGAACCAGTCAAGTCACCCCATCCTGGATTCCCCTGGGTGTCTACTTTTCAAAAATGTATAGGTTTGCTAGGTTTCCCTAAGTACCGGCAGAGCTAGGGTTCAAAAACTACTGCTAGGCACTTTGCAAAAAAAGGGTCATTTTTCACTGTGAAAATGTGGTGCGTCCACGTTGCGTTTTGCGCTGCTTCCTGTCGCGGGCACTAGGCCTACCCACACAAGTGAGGTACCATTTTTTTTGGAAGACCTTGGGGAACGCGGGGTGGGTGGAATTTGAGGATCCACAGAGATTCCAGAACTTTCCACCACAGAAAAGTGAGGAAAATGTGTTTTTTTGCCAATTTTTTAGGTTTGCAAGGGATTCCGGGTAACAGAACCTGGTGAGAGCCAGTAAAGTCACCCCATCCTGGATTCCCTGGGTGTCTACTTTTCAAAAATGTTATAGGTTTGCTAGGTTTCCCTAAGTGCCGGCAGAGCTAGGGTTCAAAAACTACAGCTAGGCACTTTGCAAAAAAGGGTCATTTTTCACTGTGAAAATGTGGTGCGTCCACGTTGCGTTTTGTGCTGCTTCCTGTCGCGGGCACTAGGCCTACCCACACAAGTGAGGTACCATTTTTTTCGGAAGACCTTGGGGAACGTGGGGTGGGTGGAATTTTGTGGATCCACGCAGATTCCAGAACTTTCCACCACAGAAAAATGAGGAAAATGTGGTTTTTGCCAATTTTTTAGGTTTGCAAGGGATTCTGGGTAACAGAACCTGGTGAGAGCCAGTCAAGACACCCCATCCTGGATTCCCTGGGTGTCTACTTTTCAAAAATGTATAGGTTTGCTATGTTTCCCTAAGTGCCGGCAGAGCTAGGGTTCAAAAACTACAGCTAGGCACTTTGCAAAAAAAGGGTCATTTTTCACTGTGAAAATGTGGTGCGTCCACGTTGCGTTTTGCGCTGCTTCCTGTCGCGGGCACTAGGCCTACCCACACAAGTGAGGTACCATTTTTTCGGAAGACCTTGGGGAACGCAGGGTGGGTGGAATTTTGTGGATCCACACAGATTCCAGAACTTTCCACCACAGAAAAGTGAGGAAAATTTGTTTTTTTGCCAATTTTTAGGTTTGCAAGGGATTCTGCGTAACAGAACCTGGTGAGAGCCAGTAAAGTCACCCTATCTTGGATTCCCTGGGTGTCTACTTTTCAAAAATGTATAGGTTTGCTAGGTTTCCTAAGTGCCGGCAGAGCTAGGGTTCAAAAACTACAGCTAGGCACTTTGCAAAAAAAGGGTCATTTTTCACTGTGAAAATGTGGTGCGTCCACGTTGCGTTTTGCGCTGCTTCCTGTCGCGGGCACTAGGCCTACCCACACAAGTGAGGTACCATTTTTCTGGAAGACCTTGGGGAACGCGGGGTGGGTGGAATTTTGTGGATCCACGCAGATTCCAGAACTTTCCACCACAGAAAAGTGAGGAAAATGTGTTTTGTTTGCCAATTTTTAGGTTTGCAAGGGATTCTGGGTAACAGAACCTGGTGAGAGCCAGCCAAGTCACCCCATCCTGGATTCCCCTGGGTGTCTACTTTTCAAAAATGTATAGGTTTGCTATGTTTCCCTAAGTGCCGGCAGAGCTAGGGTTCAAAAACTACAGCTAGGCACTTTGCAAAAAAAGGGTCATTTTTCACTGTGAAAATGTGGTGCGTCTACGTTGCATTTTGCGCTGCTTCCTGTCACGGGCACTAGGCCTACCCACACAAGTGAGGTACCATTTTTTTCGGAAGACCTTGGGGAACGCGGGGTGGGTAGAATTTTGTGGATCCACACAGATTCCAGAACTTTCCACCACAGAAAAGTGAGGAAAATGTGTTTTTTTGGCCAATTCTTTAGGTTTGCAAGGGATTCTGGGTAACAGAACCTGGTGAGAGCCAGTCAAGTCACCCCATCCTGGATTCCCCTGGGTGTCTACTTTTCAAAAATGTATAGGTTTTCTAGGTTTCCTAAGTGCCGGCAGAGCTAGGGTTCAAAAACTACAGCTAGGCACTTTGCAAAAAAAGGGTCATTTTTCACTGTGAAAATGTGGTGCGTCCACGTTGCGTTTTGCGCTGCTTCCTGTCGCGGGCACTAGGCCTACCCACACAAGTGAGGTACCATTTTTTTCGGAAGACCTTGGGGAACGTGGGGTGGGTGGAATTTTGTGGATCCACGCAGATTCCAGAACTTTCCACCACAGAAAAGTGAGGAAAATGTGGTTTTTTTGCCAATTTTTTAGGTTTGCAAGGGAATCTGGGTAACAGAACCTGGTGAGAGCCAGTCAAGTCACCCCATCCTGGGTTCCCCTGTGTGTCTACTTTTCAAAAATGTATAGGTTTGCTAGGTTTCCTAAGTGCCGGCAGAGCTAGGGTTCAAAAACTACAGCTAGGCACTTTGCAAAAAAAGGGTAATTTTTCATTGTGAAAATGTGGTACGTCCACGTTGCATTTTGAGCCATTTCCTGTTGTGGGCACAAGGCCTACCCACACAAGTGAGGTACCATTTTTATCGGGAGACTTAGGGTAACACAGAATTGTAGAGCAACTGTTATTACCTATTGACTTTCAATCCATTTCTGCCTTCCAAATGAAAGACAATGTGTAAAAAATAAGTCATTTTGAAAAATGACCTATTATTCTCATGCTAGTATGGGTACTCCCAATTTCGGAAATGTGCAAATATCTACTGTTTCTAAAATCTACATTTTGTTCCCATTTCATAAATACATAGGTGTCTTTCATAACAATTTTTCCATGTATACATTTTCCCAAAATAATTGCTATATACCCGGTACATAATAAAAACCATTGCAAGATGCTGCTCAGTTATTTGCTCTGGGTTAAGTCGGGTTCTTGGTGAACCTACAAGTACTATATATCCCCACAACCAGAAAGGTCCAGCGGATATAACGGTATATTGTTTTCAAATAGCTGTCATAATTAGAAGAAGTTACAGGTGAAAACGTTGACACAAATGGCTGTTTTTTCAACTAATTTTCAATTTTTCCTTTATTTAACTGTTAGTTTCTATAAGGAAAACTTTAAGGATCTACACAAATGACCCCTTGCTGAATTCAGAATTTTGTCTACTTTTCAGAAATGTATGGCTTTCCAGGATCCATTATTGGTTTCATACCCATTTATACCATTAACTGGAAGGAGGTTGAAAGCACAAAAAATAGCAAAAATAGGCTATGTCCCAGAAAAATGCCAAAACTGTGTAAAAAAGTTGTTTTGCTGACAAAAGTCTGCTTGTCCCTGAAAGCTGGGAAGATGGTGATTTCAGCACCACAACCCCTTTTTATGCCATTTGCAGGAAAAAACAAGACGCTTTCATCTGTAGTCCTTTTTTCGCATTTTTCCCCAAAAAAACAACATTTTGCTGTATTTTGGCTAATTTCTGGGTCCCCTCCAGGGGAAGCCACAAACCCTGGGTACATTTACAATCCCCATGATGTTAGAAAAAAAGGACGCAAATTTGGCGTGGATACCTTATGTGGTCAAAAAGTTACAGGGGCCTAAGCGCGCACTACCCCAAATAGCCAAAAAAAGGCTTAGCACAGGGGGGGGGGCAAGGCCTAGCAGCGAAGGGGTTAATATCTTCCCAACCAAAATCACATGGATCTTTCTCTACGTATGCATGATCCAAAACATTTACATCTTCTGATCAAGTAGAATGCTCTTTTAATGAGTTCACACACAAAATATGATATCAGTGGAAGATCGCTTAGCAGGACTGATCTCTTGACCTACCTGTACCGAAGATCGTCAAATGTGTGATAGTTAGAACTAATTTTCCACACACATAGAAGGTATTTTTCTACGTCTTTAAATCCTTTTAGAAACTTCGTAGGTTCAGCAGTTAAAACTCCAAGCTTTGTTCCAATTTTGCTCATAGTGTCATCAACCGTAAGAATATGTGTCTTGATAAGAACACTGGGCATCTCTGGGTCAAATTTCTTGTACAGAATATGAAGCGAGATTAAGTGTCTTTTCTCACCTGTTCCATTTCGTATCCCTAACTCTGACAATCCTTCACTTATGAACATTACAACAAATCTAAGAAGCACATTAATAATATCTGTGTTATTTGACAGTACAATTACTTGTTTGGAACCATTTCGAACAGCCCACCCAATATGTGGCACAACACAAAGGTCAGCGTCATCCAATTTGCTGTTAAGATCTTGAACATTATGGCCCGTACCTTTTGCATATATCTCCGCAGGCACCAACTCCTCATTGACAATCATTCCACTTGCAATATTTGGAAATTCAGTGTTCACTGAAGCATCAGCAATGTTTTAGAGAGTTAACATCTCCAAGTTAATGTTGTTCGATGTTGATGACCAGAATTTACCAAGCTGCACAGGTATAGGTGTTGAATTTTTGATGCAGGCAAGGTCAATTGTTCCACTTGTAGGCCTTCATCTTATTCTCTCACATTCTTTGACAGATAGTTCAAGATAACTGTCAAAGACAATGTACAGTTCTTGAAAGGTGCACAGTGACTTTGATATCCCTAGAACAGTCTGAACGACCTCTCTGAAGTTTTGCATAGATTAAATCTTGATCATTCGTGATTGTGACATATAGCCCACAACATTAGCAGTTTTCAATGAAGACAACTTTTCGAATTGAAATTCTCCAGGTGAAAGGTATTTTTCGAGCTCTTGTACAAGTTTGTGCTTCACTGGTTTGGTTGCAGCATCTCCATCAAATAATGCGTTTGTTGGAAGAAGATCATGCAACAGAATATCCTTGATAAATTCACCTCTTTCTTTTGCTACATCCATCTCTCTATGTGCTTGCGAAAGTTGTTTTTTTGTAACCTGCTTTGTAGTGGCTGGTTGGACGAAACTTTCACTATGGCAATTAAAGCGTGGAAGTTTAGCTTTAGTGATTATGTCAAACAGCTTTTTCTCTTTCAAAACAAATCACTCCTGCTTCAGTTCTACATATAGGGGCCGATTACTATGTCATGTGGAAAGCCTCCGACCGACAGTTGGATTCTCCTAGACCATGGTAAAACCCATCCACCCGACTCAGTCGAAAACAATTCGGAACGACCGATTACGATGCTCGTGGTAGGAACGGGAACTGTTCGATCATTCTGAATCGCTTCCGACTGGCAATCGGAGAATCCGATTTGGTCGAAGCCGATTCGTACAGCTCTACGGACCGAGTTTCTGACCGACAGATTACGATGTCGGATTCTGACAGCCTTTCCGACTTGGTCTGTCCTATATGAAAAGGCTGTTGGAAACTGATTTCGGGGGCCCCTAGCAGGCCCTCCTTCATCCTGAGTCCTCCGGTTTGGGTTCGAGGGAGTTCCCAAGGGACCCCCTCTGTAAAACTATGCACTGTGTGGCAGGTACCATGGGATGCCCGCTGCAGGATGCAATGTTTTCCACAGATACCCCTTTTCCCCGTAGGAACCCGTGTTGTCGGTCGGAACACAAGCTCCCATTGAAGTAAATGGAAGTCCTTCTGAACGGTATTCGGAAGCATCGTAATCGGTCATGCAGAAACGCCGATCATGAGCCGGTCGGAACCAAATCCGACAAGGAGTCTGGTGGAAAGTTTCTGCCGACATCGTAATGAGGCCCATAGTTTTGCTCCATGTTCCAGGACATCTAGTAGACGTGACTTCATACTGCTACCCACATATTGTTTGGTCACGAAGTTGTGTAGTCGCACAGGCTCAGTCATTTCAAAGGGGTTTGCTTGCTGCTGCATGAAATGAAGAAGGCAGTCAACATGTTTATTAAAACGTTCCCCTCTCTTTTCCACAAGTTCGTGGTGAGGAACAGTTTCACGATGGTCCATTCATTTTGAATTTGTTATCTCTCTGAAAACATTGGAAATAGAAAGGACTTAATGGTAAACAAGCTGCCATTGAGCAACATATTCACTTTTACGTGCCTGACCAACAATTCCTTTGGAGCTTTTCTGTGATCTCTGGAGTGTCTTTTCTAGTTTCATATCTGGAGCCACAGCATTGAACCTACCCTCTCTGTCTTTCACCACAAAATGTCTTTGGATGAATTTTCTGTACAGGTATGGTTTTTCCACCTCTAGCTTCGTCACTCTTTCCAAATACCAGGACTTATATCTCAGGTAGTTTATGCAATCTAATTCGCGAAACACAGTAATCAGTGACTCCACAGTCTTCATGTGCAGCTCCCAATCACCTTCCCGATCAGCATGTACCAAGTTTTTCACTTGAGCTATCATGTGTAAAACATTTCCCCAGTAATTGCAAAGTTCTGATTTTTTCAGGTTTTTGATTTTGAACTGAGTGTATTGAACATTGCCTGTCTTTACAATATGTCTTTTGAATGGAGTGCACACTGTGCCTTGTTCAGATATGTAAAACCTAATTTGTCATTCTTGTTCCAGAAAGCATTCCAACACAATGTTTCTTTAACCTCAGATATCATGAGCATACCTTGTAGCGAACTAACATAATGAGTTCCACTCAATACCGACTAGACAGTTTTGCTTCCAAAGATTTCAGCCTCAATAGGTGCATTGTCCTTGCCACACCCACTGAGATAACTACCTGCACACCGCAACACAACTTTTGTCATGTGGAAAATTCCCATCACTGGATGAAGATCATCAAATTCTACTGGATTGCTCATAAAAATGTCAGCTACAATACTGAAAACACCTTAATTGCAGAAAATTGTCAGAATAGGCTGGTCTTCAAGCTGAGCATGCACGTTTTGGGAATTATTTAGAGCTGTCTATACTGATGCATAGTTTGTGACTGGAGATGACATTACTAGTAAAAACCCAACCTTCTTCAGTTGGATGGTATTCTGAGAAATCGGAGCATGAATTCCAGCCATGGAGGAAATGGCTTTTCTCCATCCTTCATTCCGCACCAAATAAGCGATATGATAAATCCACTTAAGTCAGCTTTGCAGACCACAGCATCAGGTAGAAGAAGATCCATGTCCTCAGCGACTTTTCAACTTTCTGGTAGGAATAACTGACACAATATCGACAGACACAATATCGACCTACCATATTATCGACACAAAAATATCGATCACACTAATATCGACATCCTATACTTATTTTTAAAAAATACACTAATATCGACACCAAAATATCGTCCAACACTTACATCGATACAAGTATTATCGAACACAAAAATATCGTCTTAAAAAATATCGAACATGTTTAAAAAGATACAAGATGTCAATAATATCGATAACAACAATATAGACAGCAATAATATCATAGAAAAAAAATATCGACATGTTAAAAACATTTATAAACATACAAAACTTAACCCAAATATTATATATTTTTCAATAAACATACACTGCATACAAAAAAAATCAAAATCAACATGTTTTCCAATTAATTAAATATATTATCATAAAATATAGTAAAAACACACTATTAATAAAGATATAAATATTATACCTAAATAAAATGCACATATTTAACATCTAAAACAATATAATTCACATATAATCCACTAAAGCAGTAAAATAGAAAAAAAAGCAATGACTGAAACTTAATTAGCGTTTTAGATATATGGTAACCAACGACCAAAACAATTAAAACAATAAATATCAACCAATAAAATACACACACTGCTGAAATAAACCAATCAAATTAAACAAACAATTAATTAAACACTATATAAAGAAAGGAAAAATATTCATTATTTTACACCTCAAACAAAAAAGAAGGCGAAACTCTGCCGGATTGCTGCCAGAACACAGGACTTCACTAAAGAAAATTCTATTTCCTACTCCAGAAAGTAAGCATAATAACATTTATAATCTGATACGACTACTAAAGTTCAAAAACAAATATTAATAATGACAAAATAATTAATATGTATATTTTTATTTAATATCTCCTCTACAGATAATTCCCAAAACATCCAAACAATTACAGAAGACTGTGAAAAATCGACTTGAAAATAAAGTAAGTATCAAACTAAATTAAACTAAAACAATTAGGTAAAATACCCAACCAAAGTCCAACTTTATCCCAACCTCCACCCCACTTCGTACATAAATAAACAAAATTATTAAAAGTACTTTTTTTCCTACCAACAGAAATATCAACAAGAAAACTGCAATCAAACATCAAAGAAAGCACATCAGCATTGAAAACGACTTCAAATTCAACAGAGTAAGTATATAAATGACAATGTATGTATATAAATAAATAAAACAGTACAGTAATATTTTTAGTAATTTTTATATACATTTTTCTTAGCATTTCCAAGATCACAATGACTGAAGGCGCCCAATTTATAACGTCACAAAAAGGAAAATTTGTGCTATGTTACATGGGGTATGTGTATACCCAAGAAAAGCAAACTGGACTTAAAGTAAACTGGAAATGTAGTAAATACTATTCTAATAAATGTTATGGGAGGGCTACAACTAAGGAAACAACTGTTCTGTATGTGGAGGAACATAACCACCCCCCTAATGTTAGTGAAATTGAGGTTAGAAATGCTTTGGACAATATAAAAAGAGCTAGCACTAGGTCAGAAAAATCTACCACTGAAATACTTAAGGAAATACCCCAACATGCTACTGGCCAAATGCCCTCAATTTCTTCCCTGAAAAGAACTATAGCTAGAACAAAAAAAGCTACTACCACCACCACACCTGCCCCAAAAACATTTAAAGAAGTTGAAATTCCCCCAGAACTCTCCATTACACATAATGAAGAACAATTTCTTCTTCATGATAATGAATCAAAAGATAAAAGAATAATTATTTTTGCAACTGCTAATAATTTACTAAAATTCCAACAGTGTGAAACTTGGATGATGGACGGGACTTGTAAAATATGTTCCAAACCAATTTTATCAATTATATACTGTCCATGCACTATTCCAAAATACAAACATACCTTTTCTCTACGCTTTATTACCAAATTGGCAAAACTCCACCTATATTGAAGTACTGTCAAAAATTAAAAAGGAAAGCAACAATAATTTCCCCCCAAAAATAATTATTGACTTTGAGCAGGCAATGATCATTGCAATATTAAAAACATACCCACACAGAGCAATTCAGGGTTGCTACTATCATTTTAATCAATGTATTTGGAGACACCTCCAAAAATCCACACTTAGGGGCTCATTAGGATAACGGTGTTTGGCACATCTGTGGTGCTGGCAGTGGCGGAAAACGTCCTTTTCCGCACTCCAGCGGCGGTCATCGCATCCGCCATATTACAATGACAAAGATAGCCCATTTCCCGTCCGCTGCGAAGTTTCGGGATCCGCCAGGAATTTCCTTCCGCAACGGTGGCGGAGGGAGCCAATAGAATAAGACCGCCGTGCGGAATGATGTTACGACCGCCGGCCAAATCACAATGCCTCAAACAGCCCATCACAACGCAGCGGAGAAACCAGCCACTCGGAGACGGTGGAAGCACTACTGTGGAGATCGAAACCCGAATCCCGGACACCTCCACGCGTTCCCGACCGCTATGGATCCAGCTCTTCATGCCCTTCCGCTGCTGTACCTCATCCACTACCAGCATATAAGACGTCACCGCGGTCAACACCGCAGGTACGTAAATAACACATCTCCGCATACAACCACAACACACAACTCCTGTGCTGAAATACGGTTCCTGTCCACATCAGACACTCTGGTGGAGACAGGAACATATCCCCCAGTGTACTCACACATGTCCTGCCTGCTAGAAATCCACACCTCCGCATCGGGGTCACCCATCAACAGCGAGATCACAGCATGTGACCCTGTCACGTCACCGCAGCGGTGAAGACGCGGGAAAACCTGCGCACGATGTAGTAGGCAGGGCAGGAGCCAGGCATGGGCAGTCTGGGCAGCTTCCCAGGGCTCCACCTTCACCGTACCCGCATGGTGGGCTGCATCAGTTGGCCACAGCCCACAGCATGCTTCCCACATCCATTTCTGCACATGCTGTGTGCCCATCTTGTGCCCCCCTTCAATGCACTATTTAGCAGCCAGGTGTGGCTCGACCTCGCACCTCACACATCAAAGGGCAAGGTATATTGACTGGGAAGGTGGGGGTGAAGATGAACACCCTGCACAGAAGGTCAGGGGCTGGACAATCCTCCTCCTCACACCTGCCTTCCACTCATGTGAATCAAACTGAGTATAAATAAAAAATGAAGACTCACACTGCATATTAACAACTACTGAACTGTTCACACTGCATGTCAAGTCCCTCAGAAAGATCCCACACTGACACTCTGCCACATATACATACCATGGGTCAGCAGCAATGTATGACAATAAATGGACTAGCCCAAAGTGGAGTGCACAGTGCTGTAAAACCATGGAGCAAGCCACATAGCATTTGTACATGACATGCAAGAGGAGGAACATATCACACTACCCTTAGGCCATCAAATCAGACATGGGTGGCACAGTGATTGAAATTAAACCAAAGTGACATCTGTGCAATATCTCTGGGATACAGCAATGCAAGCTATGCATAGGCACAGGAATGATAGGAAGTGTCAGAAGCCATACAGTGACCAGCCCCACATCTGTGTCAACTACCTTGACATGTGTATGCCACCAGCACAACACACATGGCTCATTGTCACACTCCCTGACTGTCAAACCCAAGTAGGACCTTCACACATACCCCTCATCTACCCATCTCACACCTGCACTACTCAACACCTGTGAGAAACACACTTTAAGGTGCAAATAAGGTCCTGTGAGTTTCCTGACAACCAATGACACACCCTGGTGTTTATCTACAAATGTCAGACTCACACTCAGAGATGTCTGAACCAATGCTGACCAAAAACCAATAGCCAAACACAAATCTCACAAACAACATCCAAAGAAGTTCAACAAGCTCAGCCATGTGCAGGCAAACAGTGGACAGGCAATGTGACCCTAGACAGAACAGGAATACACAACATTTTCACTCTGGACAAATGCACAGACACCATACCCCAACCCAAACAAGAATTGCATCATCAAATGCCAATCATGAATACTAACTGTGATCAATGGGACAAATCAGCTAACACAGACATAGACACCACACCAGTTATCAAGTGAGCATGGTGTCAATGTGTACCACAAGCATGCACATGCACAGTCCTGACAAGTGACAGGTCAAATATAGGAGGACATAGCACTATTGTGCACTCAAAACAAGCTCATGAACAAGACTCCACATTGCTGCATGTGACATACACACAAGAAATGCATACTACACATTCAACACACATCTGAATGTATTACAATACACAAACTACTCTCACACAATGTCATGCAAATATAACATCACACACACATTGCACCTGTCAGTAGAAAGAGCCAACACAAGCCAAACACTGCATCCATCAACAACAAAAACACAACATATGCCAAAAACAATTAATCACATAGTCAACTCAGCTGGACATCAGGGGGATGCACACCAGGCAAGTACAAGGCAACATACACTGATACCACTTCATGCACAGTAAGCAGTGTGTGAACACCAGCAAAACCAGTAGCACACATATCTGAGTGCCCCACCATGAACTTCTACACCACAAATCATCACAGCACACAGATCACAACACTCAGGAATGGTAGCAGTACCTCAGCAAACAGACATACAGCTTAGCCATCACCCACAGCTGCACAACTCATGAAAACCCAGATGCAAACAACATGAATAGAGGACTGTGCTGCTCAAACATATGCACTGCACATGAGCAACCATGACTGCAACCAAGTAGAAGAAAATAACACATAACTAATTGTGAAACTGTCCTGAGTGGCACATTGGTCCTGTACACAGATCATCCTCCCACAGTATAGTGTCACACTATGAAGTGGTGGGGAGGGTCACACACTGGCAAGGCATGGGGTGGAAGACATGAGTCTGAAGTGGTGTGTACATCAGTATTGGACAGGTGAGGAGTGTACAGTGCAAAACCACATAGAGGAGTAACTCACAATGTGTAGGCATCAGAAGCACCTATAGGGGATGGTACTATACTTGTCCCAAAAATGTGTCAAGTGACAGCAATGCATGAGAAAACTCACAAATAATGTCAGTGTGGCTGAGCAGGTCAGCACAGTGAGCACAAACTTAAACAAGACCTATGGCTTATCAACAAAACACAACACAGACTTTGCAGTGACACACTCTGCATACTCACAAGTGACAGCGACAAGTAGGTGTACCCCAGGAGTGCAAGGACACACTGCACAGTGCTCAACCTACAACTCCTACATGTGCCCACAATCTGAAGCACTTGTCTGACAATGTAACCAAAACAGGCACTCATTACCTGGATCATAGGGGGCACATACACATCAACACTACTGACAATGACAGGCCAATCACACTGTACGACTACTCAAGTGCACACATTCATATGTACCCATGTGACTATGAAGACAGGCCTACACAAGATGACTACACATCAACACTGCTGTTCACACATCAAGAAAGATTACACAGATATGACGAACCCTGGCCCCCCGCAAGTAATCCTGTGGATAGCATTCACCTCTTTTGTGGTATTGCATCCTAACATGACATGTGTACAATTTAGCAAACCTCACCATAGAATGATTAGGATAAGAGTAGATCATCACAAACAACCATCATTGCACCCTCAAGCCTCAGACTCAAGAAGAATAAAAGTGCCTGTCACCTCTGGAAACCTCTGAAAAAGTAAATCAAGTACTTGCCAATGTGAAAGTGGCATACAGGGCATGTGTCACATGAACCTATACCCATACATAAAAAAAATTATTTAGCAAGGGCAGCGACAAAGCAGACAACATGAGTAACAGTCTTTATTACATAATATCCAGATAGGCATCAAAAGTGCAAACCATCAAGGCCATTGGCCAGTACAAATTCCTAGTTTGCACATGTGTGCATGACAAACTGCACAGGAAATGGGCATCAAAAGTACAAAACAGCTAGGCCATTGGCCAGTACAAATTCTAGTATGCACATGTGTGCATGACAAACTACTGGAAATGGGCATCAAAAGTACAAAACAGCAAGGCCATTGGCCAGTACAAATTCCTAGTATGCACATGTGTGCATGACAAACTGCACAGGAAATGGGCATAAAAAGTACAAAACAGCAAGGCCATTGGCCAGTACAAATTCCTAGTATGCACATGTGTGCATGACAAACTGCACAGGAAATGGGCATCAAAAGTACAAAACAGCATGGCCATTGGCCAGTACAAATTCCTAGTCTGCCCATGTGTGCATGAGAAACTGCACAGGACATGGGCATCAAAAGTAACAAACAGCAAGGCCATTGGCCAGTCCATATTTCTAGTCCGCACATGTGTGCATGAGAAACTGCACAGGAAATGGGTAACACCGTCCACTGCCATGGGAATCACCACAGCTCAGGGGCTACATATGGCAGTCCAGGCACCGCTGTGGGAGAAATGGTGTGGGGAGGGGGACTTGGCTTCAACTTTGGCTTGAAGTTGAACTGGGAGGTGGCTGATTGTCGGGGCCAGTTGGAGGAGTGGACCTGGGAGAGAGAGAACCGGCTGAGGTAGAGGCATCCGTGGCTGTGGGAGCCTGAGGGCTGCTTGGACCGGGTGGAGTGGTGGCACGGGGAGGTGGAGACTTGCTGTGTGGACGCACAGTTTTTGAGGGTGAATGTTGAGGGCTGGGTCTCAACTGCTTGGGGATTCGATAGTCAACAAGTGTCTTGGCCGGAGTGGGAAGTGAGGTGGGTACAACAGCCTCACTCTCCACCAAAGGTGTATCAGGTTCAGGTGGCTCTCCCCGTGGGGATTTGCTGGACCTGGTGGTACGCTTGGGGTGGCCTTGCCTCTTCCCCTGCATCCCCTGTTGTCAAGGTAAACCCCCCACTTTGCTCTCTTGTCCCTGCTTCACAGGGGTGTGGGTGGGAGTTGACGTTGTGGGTGAATCTGCCTTTGAAATGTGTTTGGGATTATTCGTTGCAGGCACCAGGTTCACAGCAGGCGGGGCAAGTGTTTGTTGGTCTTTGGGAGCAGGTGTGGGGATGGGAGTGCCCTTTGATGGTGGTAATTTTGATGAATGTGATGTTGATGCCTGCTTCTTGGCCTGATGCCCCTGAGTGTCACGCGATGGGCTTTTGGTTTTACGCTCATGTGTGCCAGTTTTGTGTTGTGGGGATGGTGTCTGTGGTCTGGTACGCTTCGAGTGCTGCTGTTGTGTGCTGCGTGTGGAGGACTTGGAGCCTGAGGGCTCTGGCTTGTGGGCACTCTCGTCAGGTGGTGCCACTGGCAGGGTGGTTGCTGAAGGGACAGGAGCTGGACTGGGAGCCTGTGACTGTTGAATGGCTGCCGTCACTGTGGAGGACAAAGATTGGACAGTTCGGTGTAGGCCACCACGTCAGAATGAATGCCCTCCATGAAGGCAACTACCTGTGCCAACTTCTTGTCATGATCCTGGAAGGCATTCAGGAGAGCAGTCTGACCCACACACTGCTGGCGCAAAAGGTCTACCACCTCCAGACTGCGGGCAGCAGGGGAGACAGGGGCAGCGGTGCATGGGGGAAAGAGATTCTACCCTTCCTAGGGCAGCGTGCACGGACAGCACTTGTGGGAGCATCCGGGAGGGTGGGCACTGGATGATGTGTGGTGGAAGAAGAGGCAGATCTGGAACTTCCTGTGCCCGCCAACATAAAAAATCTAAAAATGTAAGACCGTTTTTATATAGCGCAGCTACTCACCCTTACGGGTCTCAAGGCGCTGGGGGCCGTAGTGGAAATTAAGTGAGCTATTGCCCAGAGTCACATGGTGCTGAGCTGAGCTGCCGCCGGAGCCAGGGATCGAACCGTGAACCCTGTGCTCCGAAGTCAGCTGCCCTGGCCGCTGCACCACACCTCTCCACTCGAGGAGTCACCGCTGGAGTCTGAAGATATGGAGGTTGGTGTTTCCGGGCGGGAATCATCCAGGGCACTCCTGTCCCCCTCTGAGGCGCTGGTCACATCAGTGTCAGTGAACTCATGTGTAGCAGTCGTGCCAGAAGCTTCCCCACTGGCGTCCGTCCCCCGTCTTACCCTGCCATCGGTAGATGCTGCAAGAGACAGAGACATAGGTTCAGTATAGTGCCATACTCACAAATATCATATGCAAGCAAAGCAAAAACTTTAAAATCATACTCCCATGTTGGACTCCTCCATGTACAGTCAGCATGTGCTACATTAATGCAATCATTAGAAGATGCATGGAAACATGCATAGTTGATAGTAATGCTCCATGTGGCATTGACACAGCCATAGAGCTGGCCCTGTGTCTCCCTGTAACCACACATACTATTCTCTGAAAGCATACCTACGTGCCTGTAGGGTAGATAGATATATATCAAAACATGCTGTCTCTGTCACATATGGAATCACTTTAAGGGAACACCACAGATACAAACTCCAAAATATCCTTTTGCAATGGCTACACGCTCCTGATATCCACCATGTTGTGCTTTGAAGCACAACTACAGTTGTACATTGGTGTCAGCTGTGTAGATGTCACAAATTTTCTGTTGTGCACAGCACACATCTATAAATGCACACTAACATGCGACTCACTGCTATTCACTGCCAGGTGATGTCTATGACACTCATACTGCAGCATATGTCACAAGGCCACATCTCATCTGTCAATGACAAGGGTCATGGTTTTAAACACATGAGAAACCACATGTTGTACAAATGTAGAAGAGCTCCACTCAACACTGAGGCCACTTAGAAGCCATTGCATCACACTAGAGACATCACAGAGCGTCCCACTGGCTCACGGTTGGGATTCATGCAGTCACTCACACCCAAAGTCACACTTAGCTGAATACTCACCCCCAACTTGCTGCTGATGGGCCCTCAAGCGTCCATTCAGCTCTGGATGTGTCACTGCCAAGATGCGGGCCATTAGTGGTGTCATGCTCCTGCGCGCCAACCTGCCACTCCGAGGGAGCACCCCCAGCATCATCTCTGCCACGTTTTGGCTCAGCCGGCAGATGTCTTCCCACCTCTTGTGACAGTGTGTGTGCCATCGGTTGGAGACACCCAGAGCCCGCACCTTGCGTGCAATGGCCCTCCATATCGCCTTACGCTGGTGGACCTTAAGCTGCAGGCATGGGAGACAATAAGAGGAAGTTTCAGTGACACTGTGTTATGTACCACTGTGTGTCAGTACAGGAGCATGAAAAAACATAGCACACTAATACATAAATGTTGAGCAGAGGCCATACAGCATGATTCGTAGTACACTTGCATCGAATAAACTCATAGAAATGTATACATGTATGATGATGGACACAGTACATGGCCATCTCATACACATGCAGAGTGCCAGCACAGCAAGCAATGTGAAAATGACCCTCATCTTGTAGTGTAGCTCTTATTTCCCTAATAGGCTCTGCGCATTGGAATAATATCCCCTATAGGTTTGACATAGGACTAAGGTCAGTATGTCCCTATCGAGTATATTAAACTTAATTACTTGTGCCAGCTAGCTCAGAGGCCACTAGAAACTCCTTGACAAACAAGAAGGGAGTAGTTTCTGGCAGCCGCAAAACATGACAACTTTGTTTCCCTTTAGAATCAGAACGTGTCCCAGAGTCGGGGAAACAATAGATAACTATTTCACTCAACTCAATCGTGCATGCTTAGTTTTCCTCAAAGTTACACAGAAAGAATAGACGGGCGTTTCAATAAAAGATTTATTGAACAGTCTTGTTTCTCGTGTAAGTTAAATGTGCTGTTACGATCACAAGACAGTATGCAAGATAAATAATGTACAGCGTAAGCAGTAGAAATAAATAATACTGCGATAGCATTATCTTTTAGCAGATATTCATTCACATAAATAACACAGACTAAAAATGCGAGTACTCATACAATGCGTTGCTAAGCTAGTTCTACCCCAATGTACCTAACCTAACCTAGGTGTAGGGAGAGCCATGAAGTAGGTGAAGTATTCCTTACTATGGTATACTAAGAGTATGTTAAGTCTAGTATGCCTAGTATGCCAGAGTCCCTCTAGGTTCTAGTCAGCTCCATACCTTAAGAATAGAGAGGTAGGAATCTCTTGCCAGATTCGAACTCCAACACCCCGCAAGGGAAGTCAGATCACTGGAAGCTGGACTCTCTGCGTGCAGGGATGACAGCGTCTTCTCAGTGCGTCAGGCCGGAAACGGGCTCCTCTGAAGTTGAGGTCTCCTCTAGTTTACAAGGGCTAGGAAGGTATATTTATACCTGAGAGGTACCTCACAATGTTAGCATTGACTTGAATCGGTCAGCGGAAGACGTCATGAATGAACCCCTAAGGTATAATGGTTCATGCATAATAGATGAGTCCTTGAAGAAATCAATAGTCCTGTGCTAGGGAAACTCCCAAAGCCTAAGGGTCTGTTCTTCAAGAACTCGTTGTGACGTTAGGGTGGACGGATGTTGGAGACCATGCCTGTATTTGGAGTGCACGGTTTAATGCCTAAATAAAGACTGGGATTTTATGCCTATATAAGGGCAGGGCGAATTGTGCCTATATAAGGACATGATACAGGAAAGCCCGTGTATGGACACCCTAAGAGGAATACAACACCCACTCCACTTTCGTGTGTACGATAATACTAAAATGCTAAACATTTAAAATGCCAAACATTAAATGGAGTACTGCATATTTCTAAAATATTTCTTAAAACCGTTTAAAAAGGCATTTAAAAACCCATTAGAATGCAAAAGGTACTGTACATTTGAATCATTGCTTTTCATTTCAGGCATATTTTTAAAGAAAAATGCAATTTGAATGAAATAAGCAGTAATATTTACATGTGACAAAAAAATGATCGATAAGTTGTCCAAAATCAAAAGTCATTTCATGTCATGGAAATTAATGAACTTTTTTAGACTAACACGATGATAAAAGTGTCTGAGGAAGTACCGCAAAGTCTGTACTATAAGGCTAGTTCTACTTGAAGCAGATTGAAGTGCCATTTAAGTTCGAAAAATGGGAAAAAGTTCAATTTTTGGAAGAGTTCCAAGTTTTTGAAGTATGAAGGCCAAATTGTTACTGCATCTCTGGAACACTGTGGGCTGAATCAGAGTAGGTTTACGGGTCTGGTGTAAACATGAGATCATCTATTTCTGTAGACAAAACATCGTCCACTGAAGTTGGTGTCAGTTGGAACACCTCGTGTAGTAGATTAATTGCACAGAGATGTGAAGCACCGCTTTCAGCATAGGTTGCCGCAGCAATGTTCGCGTCCGTTGTTACCTGTGTGCCTGTAGATCTTTCTCGTACCTCAGCAGCAGCCGGAAGCATCTGTGAGATCTCAATGAATGCTGACATCAGGATTGGCAGCCTCTGGGGACAACACAGAGCATGGGCCGTTATCGGGTCCAGCAGAGTATCGATATCCGTTGGCGTTGCTGATGGAAATGTCAGACAGGTGTCTAACACGCATTCTTCACCGCATAGCAGGCATCGTAGAACAGGTAAGATGCAATCTTGACAGATTGGTCGGAATGACAGGAACCACGTTGTATTAAGGTCCCGTAGACGAGTCATGCCCAAAAGCTGTACTATTCGCTCACGGCACTTTCGTTCAAGGAGAGCTTTCTCCATTTCGCTCGGAGTGATGTCTGCGAATAGGCTGGCCATAGCGCAATAGCAGGAAGAGAAATAGAATTCCGGCAACAAGTGCTAGAATTAATGGTATGCCACCAAACACCGAGTGTGCAAAGTTCGGGATGATTCCGAGTATTGCCTGGAAAGGTGCTAACAGACCGGAGCAGATGCTCTTAAATATATGCACAATTCCACTTGTATCAGACATGTTGAAGATACGTGTTATCATTTCTACGAAATGTATAGGGCAGTTTGTATGTATTAAAGTCTGTATCTCAGCCGAAGTCCTTGCTACTTGTAGATCATAGGTTTCTTTGGCCGAGGTCAAAGGCACTGTTTGCTGTAAAAGCATGGCTTTCATTCTGCTTAAAGTATCAAATCTTACATAAAGAGACGTTCAGCGAAGGCCACAAAGGCGACTCCCTGACTGTGTTTATTGGGGGAAACAATACTTGCATACAGCAAGTGACCCTGGAGTTGACCGTTACTAGATATGGGATGCCTGGCAACATGCTGCAGCAACTCTGATCATTCAACATGAGGTAAATCCCATTAGAAAGTTGTCCAAACGTTGGATTAATCACAGCAGCTGGTGTACCCTGCTGATGGCAAGACAAATTTGCCACAGAACCATTACAAGCCCCTTGTAAAGAAATGTCCTGACATATAAGTGAACCGCTCAGTGCACGTTTACAGTGTGTACCACTCAAAAACACTTCACGATCCCCACTCCAACATCTATATGTATACGGTAAATCCCAAGATGTCTTAATGTATTCCTTACCCAACCTTTCATATTTGCCTGCTTGCATTTGTTTGAGGCAATACTGAAACTGAAAAGTAGTCACAGGTAATGTGATTTTGCCATGAATAAGCCATTCTGTAGCTGGTTTTTCTGCCACTGTGAATGGTAGCTTTTCCAGTTTTTCAATGCTCAGCACTGTATACTTTGCTCCTCTTTGTGCCAGTTCGATCTGTTTATCAGTTAGATTGTATTCTGCAAACAGAGCCGATGTGTTGATGAAACGCCAAGGCACATAGCCCGCTCGCAAAGATTGCAGCGTCCAGCTTAATAACACAATAGAACGTAATCGAGATTGGCCTTGCTGTAACATCGCCAAATCTTGTTCTAGTATGTCGATAGCAGAGGATACAATGCCATCCAATGAATATATTCTGGAGGACAAAGTTGTTAACCCATTGTCGACCACAGAGAGGGTTTTCTCTAAATTAATACGATCAAGTTCACGTATTCGTTCTGCTTCCTCCATCTGTGACACCTTCCATGCTTCATTATAGGCAGCATAAATGCCGGCATATATGAAACGTTTTTGACGCGGTTTTCTTGGTCCAAGCAAGAATTCCCTAAGGTCTGCGTCTTCTTTAAGTAAGGATAAGTGTTGTTTCACATCCTGTAGTGTAGATTTCTGCAGCCAATCGAGGCATAATTTACCTACACTGTATGTTGTTACTACCCCCGGATGTTGTCTTTGGACGTATCTTGGGTCTGGCCTATGAATAGTAAAGCCCTGAGTTTTATTCAGGAATCTTTCCTGACAGTTGTTCGTGTCCGTGGGCCAGATCAACCATTTTTTCCAATTAGGATTAGATCTGTTGAGTTGTAGTATATTGTCAACTGTCACCACTGCCTGTGTATTATTATCAGTGGCAGGTGTTGGTACAGAAGGTGTGTTCATCTCTTTGATCTTGGCTAGTCCAAGACAAGATGTTTGTTGGACAGTTTCATTCAAAAACATTATTTGTTCAGGGATGATACAGGCTCTAAATAACGCTTCTATCCCCTGCACTTGCCAATCTTTAGTACCCCAGACAGTTTTTGTGTCTATTGTGTCTTTCCATAAGTCGAAACCCTGTCTAGACAGTTGGGCAATAAAAAATGCAGAGTAAATCTGTTTCGTATCTGTTAACATAATTTTCAGTCCTGTTTTGTTTACATTTTTGTAGTAAAACGTTTCTGGATCAGAGGTATTGTAACCTGAAAAATATGGAAACTTGTTAGCAAATGTTTTTGAACTACCTTGTGGTGGTGTAGGACAATGCTCCCATTGGTTAAACATAAACACATTTCTAGGATATGCAGATTTATGCAAATAATGATGACCATAGTGGTTATAGCAATACATCTTTTCATAGTCTGATGAACCCTCTAAATATTCATTTTTAGAAAATGCAGCAGTTTTTTCTAGGTCAAACATTATGTCATTAACAGTCTCAAAGTCCCAATCATCTGAATAGGTACTGGACGTAATTAGATCACTTAGTGACATTTTAAACAAATGTGGAATGTTCAATTGTTCTGTCGGGCCGAAGATATCAAAATCTGTTTTGTCCCACACTATACCATCCTGTATAGGAACAACTGTGATGTTCACTGTTGACAAGTCTCTTACTTCACGATGGGAAGATTTATGAGGTTTCAAAAGTACGTTTACGTCTTTTCCTTCAATATTCACATGGATGTATCTGCCACTTATAAGCATGCTCACAGTTGTAACCAAAGCTAGCCAGAGCAGGAAAACAAAAAGTCCAGATATAATCCAGAGTTCAATCCATGGAGAAACCAAATAAGTCTTTTTCTGAAAGTGAAGAAAGTCTTGTACTTGCTGCTTGAATTTCAATGATGCTGGCGTCGTTTCAGTTTCACTCTGATCTTCTGAGAACGTATCAAAGTTAATGAAATAGCCAGAAACAGTTCTGTCAATTGTTGGAATTGCATCAGGATTTGTAGAAATCGCTGGAACCAGTTGATCACTTGCTACATTGGTGTAGACAGGTGTATTTGGACGAACTGTTACTTGATTTTCAAGAGGGATGAGTTCCATAGCGTTGTTGCTTAGTCCTCCATCTGTTACAGCTGAATTCTCGATTGTTATCAGTCTTTCAGTCTGAACCTCTTGGATAGTAGCGAGAGAAGTGCGTCTGCTACTAGGTCGGAGTCCACGAGGCCTACTATTTAGTATTGGCCACATACTGTGGTTTGATGAGGTCGATGGACACAAATCTTTTCTCCTTTCTCCCATCAAGGGGCAGCAGAAGTACTGTTCTTGTTCCTTGAACTGCTAGGACAGGTACTGGTTGTCTGTAAGAAGGTCTAAATTCCTTCTTGTCCGCAATTTTTTCTCTGACTAGATCCCCAACTTTTAGAATCCAGACAGGCCTTGCTGGGACAGCCAGTTTTTCCCCAGTGGTGGTTGACTGTAGGGATACGTTGCTTTGTTTAATTCTTAACTCATTCAGTTCCTGTAAAACAGCCAAACGATCTTTGATATCAAACGTTTTATTTTCCACCACTGTGCCTACGTCATCGAGATCTGGTACCCACATTCTTGTCCCAAATAGGACCTCATATGGAGTGACCCCCCCTAGAGAACTTCTTGGCAGATTATTCAATGAGCGTTGGACCCCATTAAGATGTTTGACCCACCCATCACCCGAACCTAATACCCTAGCTGTTATAGACTGCTTTATGTCCCGGTTTTTCCTTTCCACAACCGAATTTCCCTCAGGATGGAATGGAGAGGAGTACCGCAATGCAACGCCCAGACTGGCCATGGCTTCTTTGTAAGCCCGAGAGCTAAACGCAGGGCCCTGGTCAGAATGTAGCGTGCCTATTGCATATGTGCCGATAAAGACTCGCAAATCTTTTATAACAGTTCGAGCGTCAGCTGAGCACTGAGGCCATATCCATAGGAACCTAGAGCAAGAATCCACTGCAACCATGATATATTTATAGTTACCGTCCCTTTGCAGGGGACCACAGTGGTCAAGGTAAACACAAGCTAGTGGTTTGTCTGAAATTAACAGGGGTGTCTGCGCAGGACGTTTCACTGTGGAGACTTTCATCTGTTGGCATATATCACATTCTAAAACATAGTTCTTTGTTTGTTTTCTAATGCCAGGCCACCAATATCTTTGCTTGAGTAAAGATACTGTTGCAGAAACACCTGCATGGGCAGAAGCTATCCCTTCGTGTGCTGCTAGGATTAGTCCTAATCTGCGTTCCTTGTTTGGAATTACCCTATCCCCACTCCAGGGATTCGATCAAAAGGAACGTTGTTCGCATCAATTACATAAGAGTACTTGAGTGGAAACTTTTTTGGTAACGCTGCACTGCTGCCTTTGCTTGAAGCATTGACAGCCAACATTATCTCACCGTCTATTTTTGTTTTTGAACGAGTGATCGCTGCTACGGAAGCCGTCTGAGCAGCCCCCTTTGCGGCTTCGTCAGCCAATGAATTCCCTGCAACGTGAACGCCATCACATTGATGACTCAGTGTGTGGATCACGTGAGCCTTTGGTAGTTCGTTTTTCAACTGAACTACTTGTTCCCAAAGCATTTTGTGCTTTATTGTGCCACCTTTCGCATCTTTGAAACCATTTTCAAGCCAGTTTTGTATATATTCATTATACGACTGAACACAGTAAAAGGAATCGCACACTATCAGTATGGGGAATTCTCGATCTGTACTTTCAAGTGCCAGTTTGAATGCTTGTAGTTCAGCTCGCTGAGCTGTACAATCTCCTAGAGATTGAGTTTTTGTGACCATAGGTCTGAAGATGCCATCTCGCATGCGACCTTTAACGATTGCACACGCTGCACTGTAAGCTTGCTTACTCCCTGTTGCGGGTTGTGCCGATCCGTCAGTGTAAATTATGAATTCGTACTGATCGAGAGGCAGAATCTCAGTGGGCAGAGGACATTCTTGTTCATATTGCAGGACTGCTTGTGTTTGTAAATCTGGATCAAAAATATATTCAACATCTGTTGCAGCAAGAGAATTAACCCATTGTATCCATCTAGGATGTAATGCTTTAGCATTTGGAATGCTTGCTTTTGTGACCGCTTCTAAAGCTGGTACTGGGGTTACGACAATAATGCGTTTCCCTTGGGCTAAGGCTCTTTTTTTGCTACAGCGGTTTGAACTGCTGTTAGAATTTTTTCAGTTGAACTGAAGCGCATTTCCGCTTGTGTGTACAAATGAGATTTGTATGCGATTGGTATTTTCTCACCCTCATTGAAGGTTAAGTAGGTGAATCCGCATTGACCCGAAATTATTCGGATCACCAGGTTTCGTTGACTTACGCGTGTTTGTAAGTGATTTGTTGCTAACATGTTAGCCTGGAGGGAACGCAAGATTTCTGTGTGTTCATTTGTCCAATTTTGGATTGAAAAATCAGGTTTGATTAATGCGTAGAGAGGTTTAACCCTTTCTGCATAATTTAAAATGTATGTTCTTCCAAAGTTTAGGAAACCCAGGATGGATTGTAAGTTTTTTTGCGTTTTTGGAGGTTGGAGCAGGGCACACTTTTCTAAAAAGTTAGCTGCCAAGCTCTTGCCTTCACTTGAAAGCTCATATCCTAGAAATAGGACATTGAGATGGGCAATTCGGGACTTTTTAAAGTTGAACTTGTAGCCCTCAGAGGCGAAGCCCAGTATAATGGTGCTTACCCTGTTCAAGTGTTTGTCCAGGTCATCGTCCGTCATATAGATGTCATCGACATAGGACAATGCCTCATTGTCATAAATTTGTAGTAACTCCGTTACCCTCGCTGAGAATAAACCTGGGCTGTTCTTGAACCCTTGTGGGAGTCGACAAAAGTGACGCTGGGTCCCCATTATGGAGAATGCTGTTAAGTACCTGCTTTCAGGTGCTATGTTTTGACAAAAGAAACCATTTGAGATGTCTAATGTTGTTTTGTATTTTTTACGCACAATGTTATTCATTAATGCTGTGCTATGTGCATTTTGCACTGCAAAAGTTTTAGAACAAGTGTTTAAGTGTCTGTAATCCAAAACTAGACGATATGTATTGTCTGGTTTGGAGACAGGAAACAAAGGATTGTTCATTGAGGAGGTGCATGTTTCAATCACCCCTTGGTATTCAAGTTGATCTAAGATCTTCCTGACCTGTTTTTTAGCTTCTTGCTTTATTGGGTACTGCCTTTGTGCAGTTGGTTCATGTTTCAGATGTATTTTATGGTGAGGTGAGTCCTCATCCCATCCTACATGATTTTTATATAATGCTGGGGCCTGGGCTACTGCCCATTTCCTTGCATATGTATATTTTAGATGAATTGGAATATGGTTGGAGAAGGCAGGCATAATAATGTCCTCGCCATTTGGGCACTCCTGACAAATTGTGGTGGCCAGTCTTTTTCTGCCAGAAGTATGTCATAGCCCCTTGATAGTCTTTCCCAAAAAAGTGCTTTCACCTGACTTGGCTTGTCTCCCTCCATCCGGAGTGTTATTTCATATAACCTTTGTGGAGTACTAACCCTGGTGTCTACAGTCTCAACTGTAACGTACTCATTCAAGTCCACTATCTCCAGAAGTTCCTTCAGGTTCTGGCGAACTATTGTGACTTCTGCTGCACTGTCCAGCATTGTCTGAGCCCATTCTCCGTTCTTGAGTTGTGTTCTCAGTATTCTCGGCATGTCTGATCTTCAGACCTGCTACTTTCTTTTTGGAGAATTGAGGTTTTGTTTTGTTTTTTGGAGCGTGTTTATCTTCCTTGGATTTCACGCGTTCTTCTCTATGTTCTGATCGTCCTCTTCTTTCCGAAGTCTGTGATGAGATCTGAAAGGGACGAGAGGAACGTGTATCAGTATCTTGATACCTGTCAGGTTTTCTTAAATTATCCCTATTCCTGAGGTTATACCTCCTTTCAGAGGGCTCCTTTTGAGGAGACCTACCCCGGGATTGAGAACGTTTCTCATTTGACTTTTGTTTATTAGTCTCCCACTTCTTTTAGAAGATGTAGGAGTTTGTTTAATAGAGTCCTTCTCAGGACTTTCAGATAGTTTCAGCTTCACTGGTCTTCCACCCAAACTATCTCTGCCTAATTCTGCATAAGATTGTTCAATTATTCTGGGTAGTTCAGTTTGATGTTCTGTAACATCGAATTCCCTTAATTTTTGGCGGATCGCCACTGCTCCTGCCTCCCCTTTAATATTGGATAATATTATTGTTTGAGACCTGGTCGAAATTTTTCAGTAATTTCATACCTAAATTTAGAGCAGGCTCTGCCCCATATTCATTTTGAATTTGTTTCAGGACATCTGGGATTACCGCAATTGACGGAATACCATGTGTTTTAGTATAGATGGTAGCAAAGACTGAGCCCCAAGTGGTGCAGTCTTCCAGTTGTGGTGTGATCCCCATTGGTAAACTGATTGTTAGTATTCTGTGTTTCTCATACGGGCTAGTATTTGGAAATACTGCTTCGATTTGAGTAATTTTTTGAGCTATCCAGAATGGAATTTGCTCACGTTTTGTGGGCATTTTAGCCATGACTGCGTATAGAGTCTGTGGTGTAATTTTTAGTGTATTCCCCTGTTGGGGAGTTGGATTTGGAAGTGTCAATGGTGGTTGGACTGTGAAAGTCCGCATGACATATTGGACCAATTGTCTGTAGATTTTTATTAACTCTGTAAGTTGAGTAAGTAATTCCTCGTCTGACATTTCTTCAATGTCAGGATGAGGTGTGTAGCCGGCTAGAATCGGCCATATTGCTCCTGGTCTACCTAGTGGACCGAGCCTGGTAATGTTTTTGTGATGTTTTAGGGTGCTTTTAAACCAGAGCTGATGGAATGTATTCCTCTGGTGGATCATCTTCTTTGTAGAAGTAAAACAGTTTTGTAACTGGATTGGATTCAGGAAATATTACCCAAGAATAGAATACCTCTGTCTGAAAGGATTTGTGTGCCTCTATCACGAAAACTGCTCTACCGCCTCTTGGTGGTAGGCCATGTTTTATAAGTTTTAGAGTGATGGCTCTCCTTAAGTTTGGATGGATGTCTATAACACCCTCCTCGGTTTCATTTAAACCGGTAAAGTTAAAAACTGCTGCTTGGGCTGGATCAGCCACAGCTCCACCGTTTCCGGTGGCTTCGTCCCCGTTTATGGACATTTTGTTTTTTGAAAAATGTAGAACAAGTTTCAAGGAAACAAAGATAAGGTGCACAATATTTTGGAACACTGTATCCTTCAACGTTGAGCAAACCAAACAGCTAGTATATAGGGTGTTTCCCTATGTAGCCTTGGTGGATTCTTAACCCTGCCCACTCCAGACGTCTTTTGGAGTATATGGGTAGGGGTCTCTGAGAGAAAAAACTAGCACGGCTGAGTTACTCAGTATCTAGCGTTAAATTACCGCCTTACCAAACGTTGGGCGCCATGTAGTGTAGCTCCTATTTCCCTAATAGGCTCTGCGCATTGGAATAATATCCCCTATAGGTTTGACATAGGACTAAGGTCAGTATGTCCCTATCGAGTATATTAAACTTAATTACTTGTGCCAGCTAGCTCAGAGGCCACTAGAAACTCCTTGACAAACAAGAAGGGAGTAGTTTCTGGCAGCCGCAAAACATGACAACTTTGTTTCCCTTTAGAATCAGAACGTGTCCCAGAGTCGTGGAAACAATAGATAACTATTTCACTCAGCTCAATCGTGCACGCTTAGTTTTCCTCAAAGTTACACAGAAAGAATAGACGGGCGTTTCAATAAAAGATTTATTGAACAGTCTTGTTTCTCGTGTAAGTTAAATGTGCTGTTACGATCACAAGACAGTATGCGAGATAAATAATGTACAGCGTAAGCAGTAGAAATAAATAATACTGCGATAGCATTATCTTTTAGCAGATATTCATTCACATAAATAACACAGACTAAAAATGCGAGTACTCATACGATGCGTTGCTAAGCTAGTTCTACCCCAGTGTACCTAACCTAACCTAGGTGTAGGGAGAGGTATGAAGTAGGTGAAGTATTCCTTACTATGGTATACTAAGAGTATGTTAAGTCTAGTATGCCTAGTATGCCAAGAGTCCCTCTAGGTTCTAGTCAGCTCCATACCTTAAGAATGAGAGAGGTAGGAATCTCTTGCCAGATTCGAACTCCAACACCCGCAAGGGAAGTCAGATCACTGGAAGCTGGACTCTCTGCGTGCAGGGATGACAGCGTCTTCTCAGTGCGTCAGGCCGGGAAACGGGCTCCTCTGAAGTCGAGGTCTCCTCTAGTTTACAAGGGCTAGGGAAGGTATATTTATACCTGAGAGGTACCTCACAATGTTAGCATTGACGTGAATCGGTCAGCGGAAGACGTCATGAATGAACCCCTAAGGTATAATGGTTCATGCATAATAGATGAGTCCTTGAAGAAATCAATAGTCCTGTGCTAGGGAAACTCCCGAAGCCTAAGGGTCTGTTCTTCAAGAACTCGTTGTGACGTTAGGGTGGACGGATGTCGGAGACCATGCCTGTATTTGGAGTGCACGGTTTAATGCCTAAATAAGGACTGGGATTTTATGCCTATATAAGGGCAGGGCGAATTGTGCCTATATAAGGACATGATACAGAAAAGCCCGTGTATGGACACCCTAAGAGGAATACAACAATCTGCAATGCAGTATGTGAGTGAGCATGGCATACAATACATTGGAAATGATGTGTTGGGGCAGACTCATTGTGTCCAACACTACACACCCCTCAATGTCCTTGGCCAGTGAATGGCTACATGTGTCATGGTGGTCATATTTAGGGCCATGATCTTACATTCTCACACTCTTCTCAGAAGGTGTAGTCCTGTCTTGTGCAATCCTCAGGCCTAAGATAGCTCATTGAGAAATAGGGTGGTGGACAACACATATGTTTCACTCAGTCCATTCAGTGATGGGTCCTTGTAACATTGAGCAGTTTCTGTGCAGGCCAGAGGGACTTACACTGAGGTTAAACGTGGGCCATCAGAGAAATCACATGCATGTACAATATGAGAGGGCAAACAGTGCCTACACATGCGAGACTGAACACATAATGAAATCAATAGAAGGATGACATTTCCAACTTACATGTATCTGATGTGTCATAGGTGAATTACCACCAAGAGTGTTACACTCAGGCATTGTACTCTTGTGCATAATGCACACATCACCATAGGGGCAATTTGAGAACTGTACACACATCCTTCAGTACCCTCTGGACAAAATACATTTGTAATGTCACAAATGAGCATGTGAAGACTTAATGGACTATGACATCACATAGCACAGGCAATGTTTGTTCAGACTTTGACTGTCTCAAACCAGCAGTGTAACTGTATGGCTGCAAAAACACTGCATGTCACTCCCATCCTTCAATGCAGCCATGGATCTGTGGAAATAAGGCTACACACCCCATTGACATGAAGTCAACATGCTAGGCAGTGTATCACACATTTACATCACCCAGTCTCAGACCAACGTTTTTTTTTTTTTCCTGAAGAAGGGCTGTAGAAATGTCCATGTTGCCATCCTGCCCACATACTCAATTGCAATTCTTAATAGGCCATGTATGGAGCATGCTATAGGAAAAATATGGATGCATGCACATTGACTTGCACTCACAGGCACATACTACTGCAGAGCAACATCATGTGAGCATTCTGAGCACTCTCAAACTTTTACTCTGAAACACTTACCAGTACATCTGGTGCACCATACAGCCTCCCATACTGTGCAAGGACCTCGTCCACCAGGACCTCCAGCTACTCTGTGGTGAAGGGATGGGCCCTGATGTTCTCAGTCCTCGCCATCACTGGGTCCAGAATACAGGAACAGCAGCAGTTGGTGGGGAAGAATGGCAGGCAGCAGTGTCTGAATGCAAGTGAAATGTGTGGCTCTCTCACAGAAATGTATAGGCCCCTGGGGTTGTTTCAGTGGTACTCAGCTGCTGCAATTGGTCTGCCTGGTTAGAATTTTTCAATTATATCCAATAACCGGGACCGCGGAAGCGGAGCACGCCTACCGCGAATTTCAAAACTGTATTTCACTACCGCGATCGCGGTTCCCATTGGCTGCAATGGCATTGGCACAGGCGGTGTCACACCGTGGGGGCCAGGCGGTCTCTACCGCAATCCTGCATCTTTCAATTGTAACCAATGACCGGGCCCGCGGTAGCGGAGCACGCCTACCGCAGGTTTCAAAATTGTATTTCACTTCCGTGATCGCGGTTCCCTTTGGCTGCAATGGCATGGACATTGGCGGTGGCACACCGCGGGGGCCAGGCGGTCTCTACCGCAATCCTGCATCTTTCAATTGTAACCAATGACCGGGCCCGCGGTAGCGGAGCACGCCTACCGCGGGTTTCAAAATTGTATTTCACTACATCGATCGCGGTTCCCATTGGCTGCAATGGCATGGGCATTGGCGGTGGCACACCGCGGGGTCCAGGTGGTCTCTACCGCAATCCTGCATCTTTCACTTGTAACCAATGACCGGGCCCGCGGAAGCGGAGCACGCCTACCACGGGTTTCAAAATTTTATTTCACTACCGCGATCGCGGTTCCCATTGGCTGCAATGGCATGGGCATTGGCGGTGGCACACCGCAGTGTCCAGGTGGTCGCTACCGCGATTTGGCATCTTTCAATTGTAACCAATGACCGGGCCCGCGGTAGCGGAGCACGCCTACCGCGGGTTTCAAAATTGTATTTCACTACCGCGATCGCGGTTCCCATTGGCTGCAATGGCATGGGCATTGGCGGGGGCCCACCGCCGGTTCCAGGCGGGTGCTACCGCGATTTGGCATCTTTCAATTGTGGCCAATGATCGTGATTGCGTTGGCGGAGCACGCATACCGTACCTATGGACACATTATGCTCTAGCAATGGCAATAGCCAATTTTCATCATTGAACACTATACCTTCACAATGTATCACAGCACCTGTTTGCAAAATTGAATGCTAGTGTGACATTCAACTCACTGATGCCTACACATGCCATGTCAGTGCACATGATTACATGCATTGGCATGTACTTACTCACATGTCACCTATGATATTTGTGTGCATGTACACAGATTTGGTGTGTAATGGAGTCTCATATTTGTGAACATGTCAATGTGTGAGATGGCTAATCAACACACAGTAATGATGGACTGACCACATAATGTGCCTATTTCACTGTGCACATTGCTGTATTGATTCTGATAGTTGATCAGCTTACACACACTGTGCTCATTGTGTAGAAAAGTTGTGCTCTGTGCAACTTAAGCAAGAAGTTGTGGCAGATACAGCAGCTACGTAGAAGTCAGCAGTGTTGCTGTTTCCAACATGTGCTGTGTCAACTACTCCCAGGGCTGGGGACACAAGATGTAGGAGTGTACCATTTACCATTCACATAGTCAGAATCTGTTTTGGAGGTAGTCAGTAACAGTATGTACATACTGACCACATGTACGACTACATGAGATCAAGGTGTCTGCATGTGACTTGTGCATTAAGCTGTTGTTACCGTCCAGTCATTGTTGGCGCTGCGTCAGTCAAGATGTAAGATGTTTTACACATCTCATAGGGGAATTAAATTGACATGTGTCCCCTTTCATGTTATGTAGGAGACGACCAAATGTATATCGTCCATTCCCAGTGCTGGCAAACATGGAGGATGAGGACATCATAAGGAAATTCCGTCTGGATCGCCTTACCCTTCTAGACCTATGTGGTCAGTTGGAGCCCCATCTGAGGCCTTACAGAACCTATCCGACTGCTTTGACGCCAACAGTTAAGGTGATGGCGGCCCTGCATTTCTTTGCAACTGGTTCGTTTCTGTACACTGTGGCCATCGCCGGTGGGATGTCTCAAGCTATGTTCAGCATGGTGCTACGTGATGTCCTGTCCGCAATGATGACATACAAGGACCGCTACATACACTTCCCAAGGTGAATTGGCAGGTGTGAAGGGTGATTTTTATGATCTTGGACACATACTTAAGGGTCGATTCCGATCTCGGCCGGAAGCCCACCTAACACTATTCGTCCGGAAAAAATACAAGCCGAATGCGTGTTTCCCGACCGAATCGTACACTCGTCCGGACGAACAAGTACGATGCGTATAACAACCCAGTTACCGAACGAGCCGTACTCACCCAATCCAGCTCCTGTTCCCCGCCCGAGCCGGATCCGTAAACGCCTATTCGAGCCGCACGGAAGCAAATACACAGCACCTTCCGGCGGACTAGTACGATGCGCATTCCGTACGCGCCGAACCCGTCGCTACGTCCGGCACGTTTGAGCATCCGGGCGAGCCGTACATAAGCTCCGTTGTGCGCCACAAGACGATCCACGGCTACGAGACGAACAAGCCAGCAACGAGTACGAGTCGAAGACACGAGAAACCCGAATGAGACGATCCAAGCATGAATCCCATCGCGCAGGTCCTACCTATACTCTACATCTATTACCAGGACCGGCACGGACGCGTACGGCGCAGACGGTAAGTCAAACACCAACAATACAAACAAACTACACGTACCCGAAATATGTCACACACACATAGGGATGCACAAATGACGTACACAAGCAACAGCAGAACCATAGGGGTGGGATGGCCAACACCAATGCCATACACACCCATAGGGGGATGGATGCCTACCACCAACACCACCCTACAACCACCCCTACTCATGGGTGGCTAGATGCCTGCCACCACCACCACCCCTACTCAGGGGGCTGGATGCCTACCACTACCACCACCCCTACTCAGGGGGCATGGATGCCTGTCACTACTACCATACCCACCCTTAGGGGCTGGATGCCTGCCACTACTACCACCCCTACTCAGGGGGCATGGATGCCTGTCACTACTGCCATCCCCACCCTTAGGGGATGGATGCCTGCCACTACCACCACCCCTACTCAGAGGGGCCTGGATGCCTGTCACTACTACCATACCCACCCTTAGGGGATGGATGCCTGCCACTACCACCACCCCTATCCAGGGGGGCTGGATGCCTGTCACTACAACCATCCACACTCATGGGGGATGGATGCCTGCCACTACCACCACCCCTACTCAGGGGGCCTGGATGCCTGTCACTACTACCATACCCACCCTTAGGGGGATGGATGCCTGCCACTACCACCACCCCTATCCGGGGGGGCTGGATGCCTGTCACTACTACCATCCCCACCCTTAGGGGGATGGATGCCTGCCACTACCACCACCCCTATCCAGGGGGGGCTGGATGCCTGTCACTACTACCATCCCCACCCTTAGAGGGATGGATGCCTGCCACTACCACCACCCCTACTCAGCGGGGCCTGGATGCCTGTCACTACTACCATACCCACCCTTAGGGGGATGGATGTCTGCCACTACCACCACCCCTATCCAGGGGGGGGCTGGATGCCTGTCACTACTACCATCCCCACTCATGGGGGGATGGATGCCTACCACTAACACCACCCCACTCATAGGACGGGTAATGCATGACACAACCAGCATACTCCCACATAAGGAATGACAGAAAATTACATCCCCCAACACCCTGACAAGCGTGTGTAGTCTGTGTCAAATGCCTACAAGACTGAACATGACATTGAACATACAATGTGACCCCTAACACATGTGTCACACATAAATGTGTGTGGCCTCCACAATGCAAGCCGACCATGGCCACTGTGGCAATGGGCTCGAACACCCCATCACCACAGTGACCAAAAGGTAAGTGTGGTGTCTATAGCTGATGCACTTTTGAACAGTGTGGCAATGGGGCCTAAAGCCCCATCACCACAGTGACCAAAAGGGAAGTGTGGTGTCCATAGCTGATGCACTTTTTGAACAGTGTGGCAATGGGGCCTAAAGCCCCATCACCACAGTGACCAAAAGGGAAGTGTGGTGTCCATAGCTGATGCACTTTTTGAACAGTGTGGCAATGGGGCCTAAAGCCCCATCACCACAGTGACCAAAAGGGAAGTGTGGTGTCCATAGCTGATGCACTTTTTGAACAGTGTGGCAATGGGGCCTAAAGCCCCATCACCACAGTGACCAAAAAGGTAAGTATGGGGTCCATAGCTGATGCAACTTTTGAACAGTGTGGCAATGGGGCCTAAAGCCCCATCACCACAGTGACCAAAAGGGAAGTGTGGTGTCCATAGCTGATGCACTTTTTGAACAGTGTGGCAATGGGGCCTAAAGCCCCATCACCACAGTGACCAAAAGGTAAGTATGGGGTCCATAGCTGATGCAACTTTTGAACAATGGGGCCTAAAGCCCCATCACCCCAGTGACCAAAAGGGAAGTGTGGTGTCCATAGCTGATGCACTTTTTGAACAGTGTGGCAATGGGGCCTAAAGCCCCATCACCACAGTGACCAAAAGGGAAGTGTGGTGTCCATAGCTGATGCACTTTTGAACAGTGTGGCAATGGGGCCTAAAGCCCCATCACCACAGTGGCCAAAAGGAAGTGTGGTGTCCATAGCTGATGCACTTTTTGAACAGTGTGGCAATGGGGCCTAAAGCCCCATCACCACAGTGACCAAAAGGTAAGTATGGGGTCCATAGCTGATCCAACTTTTGAACAGTGTGGCAATGGTGCCGAAAGCACCACCACCACAGTGATCATAAGGTAAGTGTAGTCATGGTAAAAGCTGCCAAAGCCAAACTGCATGGATGAATCCTGGTCACACAACAACAAAGACATCGGTGACATAGTAGTGCATGTGTCCCATAGCAACATAAATTGGTCGAGGCAAACAGTGCAGTGTCACTGAAATATCGTTTTGGCCATGTGCAAACAAACATCAACCATGGGGTCCCACATTGTCAACATTCACAAATAACACAATGACAGAAGTGACCATCACAATGCTGATCCACATATCTGCACCAATGGACACACAAATGTAGATATCCTGTGGAGACTGTAGATGTGAGGTGAACAAATACCATACCATGGCAGCAATGGGACATACAAACCATGATTATTGTGCTGACTGATGACCTAGGAGTCCCAGGGACAGCAGGGGAAAGCCACCAAACAACATACAGCCAATGGCACACTCAAGGTATGCCATTGCAGTGGTGCTAAGGCACAAACACAAACAGGCAGACTCACACTGCATATCAAACACAACGGGTGATGGGGGGGGTGTGCCAGTGTCCCCAGGCAACCACACAACACATGAGGAGGCCTGAATTCCAACCACACAGATGTGTATACAGTGCCATACAAAAGTTACTCATGGATCGGATACCCCTATGTGGGCAATCAGGCATTGTCAGATGAGAGGGAGCCCAAATTACACATGTCACACAAGCTTGTAGGAACAGCAACTAACACAGCAAGAGACAGACCCACCACAGCACTACCCCCAGGGACCCCACAGTGTGCTGACACTAGCCTGCATGATAATCCCACTGTGATGACAAAGGTAGATGTCGTTCACACTGTGAACCACAGCCATGTGTCCTGAGCAACAAACTACCATCACACCTACACAAGCTCTAATCAATCAGCACGGCCTGCCAACCAAGGCCAATATGGAGGTAGGGGTCTAGCCGTGCAACAACTCACATTTGCACACACTCAACACCACACACCCTGATCTCCACCAATGTGCAGCAGTGAAGCTCACATGGACTGGTGACATTGCACATGCACCCATGACAATACCAGGGGTGGTGGTGGGAACTAAGGTGCAGAAACCCATCACACATGGCCAGTCAACAAGACTCGTCAATGTCTGACACACAGCACAGTACGCGGACATGGGCATGATGTGAAATCTACCACAATCAATGGGATCCTGGCCATAGTCACACACCAACGAAGAAGCCAAGGTGACACACTAAGAACACACGTACACAACTTCCAACATTGCAGCTCTGACCCTGAGGAGTGGCAGCAGTCACACACACAACATGTCACAATCACTGAAAGCTACCACAAACTGTAAATCACATGACTTGTGTAAACAACAAGTGCCAAGGGGAATCCTGAATGTGTCCCATCTGCGTTTGACCACATCCCCAGCCCTGACAACAAAGACAACCTGGGATGACAACCTCATGAACATTAGTTTGCCATGCACCCACATCACGGAGAAACCAGGTCCAAGATGCTGGATGAACACAGAACAACTCAGCAAGCATCACAAACAGGAACATCCCTAGGGACACAGCCTGTGTAGGAAAAGGGAAGGGAACACGCACAGACATGCTTACACAACACACAACACAGGCCCACGCAATGTCACCAGATTACACACTCCCATGAGGGCACTCCACTCCTGTGGATGGTCCGCTGTGCCAAACCTTGTCTGTGCACGACCCAAACATGTCAGCAGAACACTCCGTCAGTGAGTCAACAACTACAACACACAGAAGGCTCTGCTCACATCAGCCTGGGTACGGGAGTGTCACGTCAGTCATCTGCATACACCCAAAACACATGTCAAGCAAGTTGCACTGTATACACAGATGAGTCCTTCGACATTGATGTGCAAAACTGCATGTCCAGTTGAGCTGGGCACACAGTCAGGGAAATCGGAACATTGAACAGTGGTAAGCCCACCAGATGTGCATCAGTGTAAGACAAAGATGTTCATTTACAAATGCAAAACGTACATCCCTGTGTCAAATGCTGAACATTACACCCTCAGACTGCAGCAAAGGATGCCATAGATCCAGACTACAACAGGACACATATCCCATGGACCACATGGAGTCCATCACAGCAACACTTCATTTTCCTGATATGAACACTATTACAACTGCAAATGCAGGATGCTACTCATCCACATCATGTACATCAAAAGAAAACCCACAATTAAACAAAAAGAGGCTTTATCCAGCAAATGTCAAGGAAAACTCTGGAGTCCAAAAGAAACTAAGGCCAATGGCCAGTCCAAAATCACAGTCCCAACAGGGTGATAAGTGACAACTGGTCACCCATTGCTTGCCTGCACTGGTACGGACAGGGGACATCCCCCTTGGAGGGGCATACAAGGGGCAGGCCAGGCACCGCAGGGACAGGATCAGGGGATGGCAGAGTGAGGCAGTGAAGGGGAGGTGGGTGCAGGAGTGTCACCGGCAACTGCAGTGGAGGTGTCTGACTCAGGGGGGGCCGGCACCACTGTGGTACACAAGTCAGTTGGTGTGGGTGCTGCAACCACTGCAGTGGGCTGGTCTGATGTAGTGGACTGGGTCCCCACTGCAGTGCCCGAGTCAGACGGGGTGGTAGTGGACTCCACTGCAGTGCATGACTCCAAGGGAGTGGAAGGGTGGGCAGATGAGGTGGGCAGGACAGAGGGAGGGGACCCGGTCTCCACACCAGTGGCACTAACAGGCAGAGCGTCTGGGTTGGGGGTGGAAGAGCAAGTGGCAGGGGGGGAGGGCCTAAGCAGTCTGGGGATGTGGTATCGGTGTGTGGGGGAACCTGGGGCAGGGTGTGGTGGGGGAACCTGTGGAGTGGTGGCCTGGGGGATGGAGGAGAGAGACTGGGTGGTGGAGCTGCGTGGTGGTGGTGGTGGGGTCTTGCTCTTCCTGGTCCGGGGAGACTTCCGAATGGGGTCCTGTGTCTGCCTGCACCTGGGGGAGGGTGTCCGGGGGTGAGGGGCACTCCCCTCTGTGTGGGTGGACTTCCTCTTCCCCCGGTATGCTGGATCAGCAGGATCGGAGAGGAAGAGGCCGAGGTCACACAGGAAGATCTGCTGTGTAGGTGGGGCAGCAGGTGAGGCAAGGGAAGGGGTCTTGGAGGGAGAGGATTTGGAGGACTGCGGAGTGACTGTGGATGCCTGTGTGTGTGTCTGTTCCCCATCCCCTGTGTGTGTGGTATCAGTCCCCTGAGGATGCTTGTGTGCATGTCTTGCCTTTCTCTTGGGTGTGTCTGTGCTGCTCGTGTCTGTGTGCTTGGGTGATTGTGCAGGTGTGCATGTGCTTTGGACAGGTAGGGTGGCAGGAAGTGTGGATGGGGCAGAGGTGGGAGGGGTGAGGGACTGTTGGAGGAGGGACCCGGCTGCCGTCAGGGAGGAGTCCATGGACTTATTGCTCCTCTGTAGGGCAGACATACCCGTCGAGATGCCCTCCATGAACGACACCAGCTGTGTCAACAGAGTGGTGTGTGCATGGAGGACACTCAGCATTGCTGTCTGCCCTACATGGAGCTGCCGAAGGAGGTACACAGACTCCTCACTCAGGGCAGCAGGGGACACAGGGGCAGGGGGTGCAGTGCCTGGCACGAAGGAGACACGCTCCCGAGCACAGGAGCCTCCACGGACCTCAGGAATGGGAGCCAATGGGAGTGCGGTGGTGGTGGTGGTGGTGGTGGTGGTGGTGGCGGGCCAGACAGACTAGCTGGCCTTTGGTGGCTGCTGAGACCCACCTCCACAAGGGAGTCATCCTCCGAGCTGCTGTGGTCCTCAGCTGAGGTGGATGGTGCTGAGGACTCCTCGGCGTGGCTCCCCTCGCCCTCTGTGCCACTGGGTCCCTCTGACCACTCGTCGGATGCTGACCCAGTCTGGCTCCGCTGCTCCTCCTGGTCCGTGGAGCTGTCCCCTCCTGTGGCCGTGGATGTATCTGCAAACAATTAGGGAAACAGACAAACATCAGTCACCTGCACTGACCGCACACACCACAGTAAGTACAGCACATCACAGAGCAAGCCCTGGCATCCTTAGTTGAACATTGCCTAAAGTCCTCACACAGATTCGGGGAAGCCAATTGTCAGTCTGATGGTCAACCATAGGACTCACACCCATCCTGCCCTTGCACCCATCTGTCTGGTGCCTGTCTGATGGTAAGACCCCAGTGTGGACACATGCACCACCGACACAGTTGTTGGACATTGCAGGGAAGTATGTGAACATGCACACATCACATCTCTTGCCACTGAGTCAGTACAGGTGTCCGGATAAAGGGATGGCCAGAGTCTAAATAGAAATGCATGTGATGCATACCAGCACCAGACACCATGATGCACCCATGTCCTGATAGTCAATGCCACAATGGGGTGCATGTTGCACATGTCACTCCCCTGCAGGATCAGTCTTAGGAGGTTTAATGCCATGACACAGGCATGCGTGCAAAGTCATACAACACTGTCTCCAATCACATGGCCATGGCAGCCAGCCAACAACAGTCTGCACTGTGTCACAATCCTAGGACATGGGGAATGCAAGTTATGTAACTGACAAGTGCACATGTCCATCACCCAAAAACCACATCATCTGAACTACTATTTATCCACGTCATACCAATTGGACATGTGGGGGACATGAAACACAACTCTCTGAACATGAGCACCTCACAGTGTGCTGTGAATGAAAAACAGCTGCCTGAAAGTCACAGTCGCATACACCTGTGTGCACAGTCAAGTGATCAGACACCTATAAGTCACAGAAGTATCGTCTATCATGGTCACATCTCCGATGGCATGCTGAGCCCTAACCGATAAACATACCAGTAGTCCTGACAACAAAGACACAGCACAATGAGACAGAGGCAGACACCTGAGGGTACATTTCACTGATCACAACATGCCAGATGATACACGGGAGTGGTAGTACAGAGTGTATTGTATGCCCTGGAGTAGGCATGACTGTCCAGCTCCACCTGTAAGAGGGATGAGTCATGGACAGTAGGCAGGTGGCTAAGCATGTGTGACACACTTGATACACATACTCCTGAGGTCCAAACATTGTTCCCACCGGCAGCATGGGTGTGTGCCAAATTCCCCAGGGACATGTGGTGATTCAGATCAGCAAGTGGATCACATATCAAAGATACACCCAGATTACATGTCAGAACTTAGGCATTGTGTAAGCAATTGACCCACCCATGAATCTCACAACATAGTCACGGGAACAAATGCTGTCCCCCACCTTGAGCGAAGATAAATGCAATGACACAGTCCCCAAGTGACACAATTTCCTGACTGTAAGGGCCACACATATGCGTATCAGAGGAGAAGTGGGCATGTCACAAATGAGGGACATGGGTCATGGACCACATGACTGATGTACTGTGGAAGTTTAACCAGGCCAGAGGAGGGCACATAGCATGTCAGGCAAAGTGCACAGTGCAGTCATGGACTCACCCCCCTCCTTGCTGCTGTCTGCCCTTCAGCTGCCCATCCAGGTCAGGGAAGACCACCGCCAGGATCCGGAGCATGTGGGGGGTCAGGGTCCGGTGTCCGCCCCTCCTGCGAGGAGGCGACAGCTTCAGCTGGACCCTTGCGATCCTCCAGGTCCAGCCCCGAAGGTCCTGCCACCTCTTCTGGCAGTTGCGGATCCTGCGCCTGTAGACCCCCACGGATCTTACTGCCCGGGCGATGGTCAGCCAGATTTCCTGCTTCTGGTGGGCATCAACCTGTGAGGATGACAAAGTGAAAAGGCCATTACTACACATGCAAAATATACGTGCATCACACAGTTGGAGATACATGTCTCAATCACAGGGGCATTTGATGTACGTAGGCAGTGCAACAATGGCTATGAACAGTTTGCCAGCAGTCACTACATGGTATCATTGCATGGGAAGTAAACCTTATTGGAAAGCACTGTTACTGCACTGTACCTGTTCAGTGCATGTAACTACACACTTTGGGGTGTGACAACTAACCCTGGGCAAAGCACTACGCTACGCTCGCGTAGTTTGCGAAGTTTGCGCTACTTCGCACAACACAGTGCAAACACGCGTAGCGTAGTGCAGCGGTCATTTTTTGCTTGCTCGCGGTCCTCAACGTCAAGTTGGCGACCGCGAGCAAGCAAAATGACATCCCGGCAAGACTTTTTCCTCGTTCGCGATCAGCAACATCAAGTTGCCGATCGCGAGCGTGGAAAATAAACCTCCCGGCGAGATTCTCAACGCGGGGAGGTCAGGTTTCTCATTGCGAGTGGTCGCGTATGCTCGCAACCGCTCGCGATGAGAAACTACCAGTCCGCGTTGAGAAAGCTGCCGCTCGAGTAAAAATCTACTCGAGCGGCAGTAAAAGACAGCTCGCACTGTGCAAGATGCCGTTTTCAATGATTGCACAGTGCAGACAAGCATCCGGCACTGTGCAATCATTGCGAACAGTGCACTACGCAGTTCGCGTAGTGCTACGCGTAGCTCGCGTAGTGCGAACTGCACTTTGCGTAGCTTCGCGTAGCGCTACTTCGCGAACTACGCCCAGGCTTAGTGACAACTACTCAGTGAGCATGCTAGCCAGTGGTGTGCACACTGTAAGTCCTGCTAGTCAGACAACATGCACAATTAGTAAGGCAGTGGACAACACACTCACCTGCTCCCCTGGTTTCCCATACAGCTTGCTGTACTGTGGAAGGAGGTTGTCCAGCAGGGCCTGGTTCTCCTCAAGGCTGAAGGCTGGGGCTCTCTCCACAGTACGTGCCATTGCAGTAGCCATAGGATGCAGAGACAGCAGCAGTGTTGGTGGCAGATGTCGTCCTGGAGCATGTAGTGCAGGCAAGTGAGCACTCAGGGGAACAGCCAGCATTATATGTGTGCTGCAGAGGCAGATACTGTCCCATGTGTCCAAAGTGATAGGTCCAAGTCGTTTGCATCTTCTGAATCTGACCAATCCATGGAATAGCAGCACTAATACACGCCCACAGCATCCTTCAAATCTTCAACTTCATGACACCCATGATTTTGCAACATTGTTGTGGCTGGCCAACTGAATTCACTGCATCAGACTCGTTGGAGCTTCGAAAACGCGTCCGTTGCCATGCCAGGCCCCAGCAAATGCGTGCGCACCGATCTGTCCATTGCTGTACAACGCGTATTTCAGGATACAACGCGTACCCGCTCACAACAGATGCAATGGGCCGGCCGGGCACACCGATCGGTCCATTGCTGTACAACGCGTACCCGCTCACAACAGATGCAATGGGCTGGCCGGGCACACCGATCTGTCCATTGCTGTACAACGCGTATTTCGGGATACAACGCGTACCCGCTCACAACAGATGCAATGGACCGGCCGGGCACACCGATCGGTCCATTGCTGTACAACACGTATTTCTGGATACAATGCGTACCCGCTCACAACAGATGCAATGGGCCGGCCGGGCACACCGATCGGTCCATTGCTGACCAACGCGTACCCGCTCACAACAGATGCAATGGACCGGCCGGGCACACCGATCGGTCCATTGCTGTACAACGCGTACCCGCTCACAACAGATGCAATAGGCTGGCCGGGCACACCGATCGGTCCATTGCTGTACAACGCGTATTTCGGGATACAACGCGTACCCGCTCACAACAGATGCAATGGGCCGGCCGGGCACACCGATCGGTCCATTGCTGTACAACGCGTACCCGCTCACAACAGATGCAATGGGCCGGCCGGACACACCAATCGGTACATTGCAGTACAACGCGTACTTCGGGATACAACGCGTACCCGCTCACAACAGATGCAATGGGCCGGCCGGGCACACCGATCGGTCCATTGCTGTACAACGCGTACCTGTACAGGTCAGTCGCATATGTCACCATGCTTGTCACTGGTGAACGTATGCCAGCCACATATACCTGCCAGAGACCCAGGGGCACACCTACAACACCACACCCAGTCCACACTGTTTCCTAAGGCATGTAAGGCTGCATTACCTTTTCTGTGTATGGGGGTTAACATGTGGTTTCTGTGGTGGCACTTGTGGGCAGCCACACCCAGGCTGTGCATATGTTCATGGGGACAGGGTCCTTTGTGTTTTGTGCACATGACCACTGTGATGTGCAACAGTTCATTTCGGAGCATGTGGCATGGTCACATTTCCAGGTTGTGTATGTGTGTGACATGTCACATACCCCCAGGGTCCCATGGGGGAAGGCATGTACGTCACAGGATGACCCATTGCCACAATAGTGATGTCCCTCCACAGTCTGTGTGCATGTTGTGTTTCCGATGTCTCTGATTCCATGTGCACGATGGGAGACAGTCTCCACATCAACGTTGTTTGTGCATGGACTTTGATGTTGTGCGTCACTGGCGTCCATGTCTGTCCTGCGGAGGTGACAGGGGCCACTACCTGTGGGAGTCATGTTTGTTTTTCTGATGTGTACATGATACGCCATGTCATGCCAGTGTCCATGTGGCAAGACAGGGTCACTGGGAATCTACCTGTCAATGAGCTGTGATGCCTGTGGCGCATCTGTCCAGACATGTCACTGTGGTGTGTGTGTGGAACGTGACAGCAGTAAATGGGTACTGTGACACAGCCTAATGGTTTCCCATAGCACAACCTGGTACCAGTTGTGCACACATGTTGTACTGAGAAGTTAGATGATGGGCATGTAGGTGCGAGTTATGTCCGAACAGAACGGCCACACATCAAGTACTTGTGTCTCCTAGTCCTAATGATGTATCATGTGAAATTGAGTATGTTGAATGGCACATATGTGGGGTGACTGACAATCTTTCCTTCTCCAACCTATGCACTGCAGGGCTCCAGCTGTCCATAGACCATTCCCTGACCTGGCAACGATGGTGGAACGTGACAGCATCCGACGGTACCGCTTCACCAGGCAGCTGATTGAGGATTTGGCAGTGCGCTTGGCACCACATTTGCAACCTGGCCGGCCGTACCCTACGGCGCTGACCCCCAAGGTGAAGGTAATGGCAGCCCTACACTTCTTTGCCACCGGTACCTTTCAACACACTGTGGCGACTGCCGGTGGGATGTCACAGACTATGTTCAGCCATGTGCTACGCGATGTTTTGGAGGCAATGTTGAGATGCCTGAACCAGTACATCTATTTCCCTACACGTCAACAACTCACTGACGTCAATAGTGACTTCTATGCCCTGGGGAGGATGCCACATGTCATTGGCTCCATTGATGGGACACATGTGGCTTTGATACCACCACAGGCACATGAGCAGGCATACCGGAACCGTAAACATTACCATTCGATCAATGCTCTGGTGGTATGTCTTGCAGATATGAGCATCACACATGTGTGTGCCCGTTTCCCTGGTTCAGCACACGATACCTACGTGATGAGGAGTAGTCGCATTCTGAGGATGATGGCACAGATGCAGAACCAGCGTGCCTGGCTTGTCGGTGTGTACTGACTTTGTACCATTGTGTGTGTTCTGATCTGTAGTATTCCACCCACTTTTCCAACTCAGCTAATGTGCACTTGTCTGTCCGTAGGTGACTCCGGATACCCCAACATGCCGTGGTTGCTGACACCCCTCAGAAACCCTGTGACACCAGCCCAGATGCGCTACAATGAGGCACATGGTCGGACAAGGAGAGTGATTGAGCGGACCTTTGGTCTCCTGAAGAGCCGCTTCCGCTGCCTGGACAAGACAGGAGGGGCCCTCCCATATGCCCCAGCAAAGGTGTGCAAGAATGTCATTGTCTGCTGCATGCTACACAACCTGGCAGTGCGGAAGGAGTTGCCTCTCATCCTGGATGACGATGACCAACGTCCGCCACCTGTGGAGGATCCTGGCCTGGACCACGATGCCAGTGATGATGATGATGATGATGGTGATGTCCGCACACAGCTCATCACCAACTTCTTCAGCTGAATGTGAGTATCCAGGGAGATGTAATGTGAATGATGTGAGTTTGCATGATATGTGTGGGTGGTGCTCTGGTGCTGTATGAGTGTGGCCATGTGCTACTTGACTGGATGCGTGCAGCAATGTGTCCTTACAGGTACTCTGTACTCCCCAACAGTTTTGACATGCTAACTTGGTTTTGTGTAGTTGTCTTGTAACATGTATTGGGCATGAGTATTGCAGTTCTGTCCTGTTCTTCAGTGGTTTTAACTGTGTGTCATGTCTGTCCCTCACAGGGTGCTTACTGAGTACTTTGGTCAACTTGGATCCCCCGACACCATGATTCTGCTTTCAGGGTGGCAGCAGTAGTTTGCCTACAAGTGATGTGCCACACACCCCTGGACTTCATATCTTCTGCACTTGTTGACTGTGTGGCCACTGCCACGTGGGTAAACCTTGCATCTGTAGTGGAAACAACATGTTGCAAATGTGTAATAAACCTGTGCTTCACTTTGGGATGTGCGTTGTCTGTGGTCACACATCTGACTGACATTTGCTTACTGCACCTGTGGGCTAGTTCCCACAGACTCTGAATAGTTGTGGTGTCTGTGCATTCCACTGTATTTCCTGGCAACATCACTGTGGGCGATGAGTCCGATGGCCCTGGTGTCTCTGTGTTGTGTAGCCCTAGTGGTGTGTCTCCCTCATATGTGTCACATCACCATGACTCACACGACGGTGTTGTACTTGCTGTGGCAGTTAGCATACACAGTGTAATTTAGCAGATTATCATCACCATAACAGTATCCACATTTGAATGACAACAGAGGCAAGTATGGTGTACTAGTGATTTTATTTACAGAAATGTGTGTGTGTATAGTGCACAGGATGGTGGGTGCTGTACATTGGGATTGTGATCCAAAGTTCCCAGATGAGTTGGAAGTCTTGGTAGCAGAAATGTCCTGAGTGAAGTCCACAGTCATATGATACATTAGTCCAACTTGAACTCCCCATGTCATGTGGGAGAGTAGTGTTGCATTCGACACGGTGAAACGTTTGCACACAAAGGAGAATTTCCGGAACAGGTGTTGGCTTCCTGGGGGATGTACGTGGCCATCAACCTCTCAGTTTTCCTTCCACGGACGACCCCTCTTCTTTGGGGGGGACCCTCACGTGCAGGCTGCTGCGGTGCAGGGGAGTCTCCGCCAGAGTCCTCCTCCCTCCCTGTGGCGGTGTCAGTTGTTGCAGCACAAGATGTTGTGGGCACACAGGGAGGTGTGGCCATGTTGGTGCTAATCTGGCGGAGGCATGTCAATATGTCCCTATGCACCGCAGTGAATTCTTGCAATGTGTCCCACTTGGACTCCATGCCAGACATGTGTGTCTCCACACGGGACATGTGTGCCTCCACACGGGACATGTGGGAGTCCAAGCGGGCATGATGGGCAGCCTGCTGCTGTTGTATGTCCTTGAGGATCCCCACTACCTGTCTGACCTCTCCGGTGCTATCCTGGTACGCATCAGCGATGCATGCCAGTTGTGGGTCATCATGCAGTCCAGACCCCTCTGCAAGCAGCGACCTATGTCTACCACCCCTGGCGACACGTGCAGGACCTGCGATGGCACGCACAGGTGACCCGAGGCCCCCTTGGGGGTTGTTAGTGGTGTTGTCGTCCGTTGCTCCACGGTGGGCCTGGGGCCCTATGCTGTTGTCATCGGTGGTCCTTGGTCTGTCCGTGTCAGCGGGGGTGGTCTGTGTGTTGGCAGTTGTTGGAGGGGTGGGTGCAGGGGGTGCAGATGTTGTTCCAGCTGGTGCTGCATGATGACTCACACTGGAGGTGCCAGGTAGGTCTTCGCCATCCGAGGAGGGCAGAGGCTGTTCCACACCAGTGAGCTCTGTGTCCCCCGGAGCCTGGGACAGGGACTCCTCCTCACCTGCTGCTGTGTCCCCATCATCATCACCTGTATTTGGAAGAGACACACATTGTATGTTATGTTTCTACAGGCATCAATGGTTCACACACCTGACAGTTGTGACTGTACCTCTGGATGCGGGCATGTACATTGCATTGTCCTAAGTTGTCACAGTAAGAGGTTGATATTGGTGTAGCACATTGTCATGCATACCTGGGGCATTTCAATGTGAATGTTGAGGTGTGTGCATGGCCAGCATTGGTTGTATTTGGTGGACATCCGGCCATCCTTCTCCACCTAGCCCAGTTATCCCACCATGATGCATGCCACCCTTGCAGTGGGTTCAGGTTGACTCTCAGGATGTCATTCAGTGGTGTCTTGCTGTTGGTTGTTGCACAGTTCCCAGCAGGGTCTTGTGCACCCCACAGCAGTACCCAGTGTCAGCCATCTTGTCAGTCCTTATCCACTCCCTGTGATGTGAGCATGGTTCAGAGTGGTGTTGATGGGCCAATTGTGAGGGTGAGCAGTATCTGTGACTACAACTCCCATCATGCTATTGCCTACACCCCCCTTCCCAGCATGCCCGTACTTCCTTCCTTTTGACTCTGCTTCCCTGTGGGGTAGTGTGCCTGTGTTGACAGGATGGCTGACAGTGTTGTCCTGGCGTTTGTTTGGCTACAAGTCCCAAGAGTGTCCCTGTGCTTCACACAGCATTACCCAGGGTGGTGGTTCTTTGTGGGATCTTCATTTGGTAAGTGAGGCATTGCATTCTCCCAGGTGGGTTATGTGGAGTTTGTGTTGAGGATGTGTGTGAGGTGAGCTGCTTGTAACTATGGTCAGTGCTGTGAGTCCTCCTTCCCACCCAGCCAGATATCCCACCATGCAACGTGCTTGCATTGCAGGGAGTGCAAGTTGTCTTTCAGGATGTCAGGCAGTGGTGTCCTGCTGTTGGTTGGTGCACAGTTCCCAGCAGGGCCTTGTGCTCCCCACAGCAGTACCCAGTGTCAGCCATCTTGTCAGTTGTTTTCCACTCCCTGTGATGTGAGCATGGGTCAGAGTGGTATTGATGGGCCAATTGTGAGGGTGGCCAATATCTGTGACTACAACTCCCATCATGCTATTGCCTACACTCCCCTTCCCAGCATGCCCATACTTCCTTCCTTTTGAGTGGACTTCACTGTGTGTGAGTGTGACAGCAATGGCAAGATGGCTGACAGTGGTGTCCTGCTGTTGGTTGTTGCACAGTTCCCAGCAGGGCCTTGTGCACCCCACAGCAGTACCCAGTTTCAGCCATCTTGTCAGTCCTTATCCACTCCCTGTGATGTGAGCATGGTTCAGAGTGGTGTTGATGGGCCAATTGTGAGGGTGAGCAGTATCTGTGACTACAACTCCCATCATGCTATTGCCTACACCCCCTTCCCAGCATGCCCGTACTTCCTTCCTTTTGACTCTGCTTCCCTGTGGGGTAGTGTGCCTGTGCTGACAGGAAGGCTGACGGTGTTGTCCTTGCGTTTGTTTGCCTACAAGTCCCAAGAGTGTCCCTGTGCTTCACACAGCATTACCCAGGGTGGTGGTTCTTTGTGGGATCTTCATTTGGTATGTGAGGCATTGCATTCTCCCAGGTGGGCTATGTGGAGTTTGTGTTGAGGGTGTGTGTGAGGTGAGCTGCTTGTAACTATGGTCAGTGCTGTGAGTCCTCCTTCCCACCCAGCCAGATATCCCACCATGCAACGTGCTTGCATTGCAGGGAGTGCAAGTTGTCTTTCAGGATGTCAGGCAGTGGTGTTCTGCTGTTGGTTGGTGCACAGTTCCCAGCAGGGCCTTGTGCTCCCCACAGCAGTACCCAGTGTCAGCCATCTTGTCAGTCCTTATCCACTCCCTGTGATGTGAGCATGGTTCAGAGTGGTGTTGATGGTCCAAATGTGAGGCTGCCCATTATCTGTTACTACGAGTCCCATCATGCTCTTGGTTACACTGACTTCACCAGCATACACAGGATTCCTTCCTTTCTGTGTGCTTCCTGTGAGGTGGTGTTCTAGTGGTGGCTTAATATCTGACAGTGTTTGTTGGTTAGATTTGTGCCACTGCCTAGCTCAATTTGGTATTGGATTTGTACATGTCATGACACAGTTACATATCACTATGACATGGCATGTATTGTGTTTATCTGACTAACAAACACTTCTTGGGATGATTATCTTTTGGTTGCTGTTGATTTGCTAGGGGTGCATGGTTTGACTGTCCCCTTGACAGTGATGTGTGTGTGTTGTCACACAATATTGTGTATATTAGTTGTGTACTCACCAGGCTCTGGGATGTTTGTTAGTCCATATACGCTCACTGGTGGTAGGATGGCCCGCACCTTCTCCTCCCAGGGCCTGAGGTATACTGGTTTGGCAGGAGGGCCACTGCCGGTGTGCTGGCTCAGGAGGTAATCCTTCTTCAGTAGGTCCCTGACCCTCCTGCGCACATCATACCACCTGTTCTGGATGTCTTCCTTTGTGCGCAAACACGGTGATTGTGCGTTCACCCTGTCGACGATCCTCGCCCACATCTTGGTTTTCTGCGACATGGGGGTCTGTTGGACCAATGTGCCAAACAACTGTGGCTCTACCCTCAGGATCTCGTCTACCATGACTTCCAATTCACTATCTAGGAACTTTGGATTCTTCTTTAGGGGCATGGTGATGGGTGGTGGTGGTGATTGATGTGTGTGTGTGTGCAAGTGAGGGTGTGTGAGTGTAGGTTTTGCTGGGTGTGTGTGAGGGTGCTATTTGTTGAGGTGCTAATGGTGTGTGGCTTTTGTGTTGGATGAGCTGTGTGTGTGTCTGTGTTTGCTGTGTGATGGTGTTCTGTGCTGGCAGGTCAGTGGAATTTGCAAAGGATCATGGTAGGGATTTGTGGCCTTTATGTAGGTGGAGTTGGGGGTGTGTCCTTGTTCCATTTTTTTCACCCCCTGTATTTATTGGCTTTGTCATTGCTTGTTTGGCCCTCTTTTTTTGTATTTTTTCATTTGTGATTATTGTGCATGTTGGAGTCGTTCTTCTGACCGAGTAGGACGTTGCAGTTATCTCGTGCGCGCCTCTCCGAGTCATTCCCGCTGTGTTTCAGCTCTGTTTCATATGCGGCGTACGCGTCGGTCGCGGTGTATTGTGTTTGTTAGGCTGTGTTTTGTATGCGTGTCGGTCGTACGGCTCGGGCTCCGTGCGAATCGGTCTGCTTTTGCACCCATTGCATCGTACTGCGCAGGTCGGAGTTCGCGGGTACGTTTGGTTCGGCTTTCTTCCTGGTGCGTGTCGGTCGGTTCGATTCGCGTGGTTTTCCGGCCGGATAGCTTGTTTCCGTCCGGGTCGGTCGTTCGCCTTGAGTTCCGTATGAGTCGGTCGTGATTCACATGCATTTCATCGTACTTCCCAGGTCGGGCAACGCCGGTACGTGTCGGTCGGACTATTATCCCATACCGAGTCGGTCGGTATTTTTTCCGGCCCGAATCGGAATCGGCCCCTTTATGTTGTTGGCGCCATTGACTGCACACATGTTGGCCTAGTTCCACCACAGGCACGTGAGCACATCAACCGGAACAAGAAACATTTCCATTCCATTAATGTGCAAGTGGTATGCCAAGCGGATATGATTATCTCCCATGTCTGTGCCAAATTCCCCGGATCTGCTCATGACTCCTACATGCTGCGTAACAGCATCATCCCACAATTGATGGCAAATCTGCATCAGGAGCGTGCGTGGCTTGTTGGTGAGTACGCAGAGTCAAGTAGTGTGCTGCATGTGTGACATGCTGTTCTCAGCTACTGTTTATATTAGTAAATTGCTCTCTGTATCTCACACCTAGGTGACTCTGCGTATCCCAACCGGCCTTGGTTGCTGAGCCCACTGAGGAATCCAAGGACCCCGGGTGAAGTCTGCTACAATGATGCACATGGGAGGACCCTCGTGTGGTGGAGCGTACTTTTGGGCTTCTGAAGTCTAGATTCCGGTGTCTGGACAAGAGTGGAGATGCACTACTCTACTCTCCCCAAAAGGTGTGTCAGATCATAGTTTGCTGCTGCATGCTCCACAACCTGGCCTTGCGCAAAGAGATCCCCCTGCTCCTGGACAATGATGAGCAGCAGATGGCCCCCCTGCAAACCCACACATGCCCAGTGACGACGATAGTGGAGAAGAGGAAGGTGTTGACCTGCGTCAACAGCTCATCGACAACTACTTCCCTTGAGTGTAAGTGACATTGTACAACAGTGACATTGTCTGTTGTCTTTGATGGTAGTGGCAAGGCATAGATGATCTTTTTGACTGCTGGCTGTTGTTGGCTCTGTGCTAATGGCTGATGTATGTGGCACAGGGTATTTTTATCCAGGTACCTCATGTCTATGTTGATGTTGTTGCTCATTGTTATGTGTGCTGGTTTTTGTACGTTGATGACTAGTGGTGTGTTCTAGCTGTAATGGCATCACCTGACAAGTAAATGTCATTCTCTTGTGTCTTTGTAGGTTCCTTCACCCTCTCAATGCCTCGTCACAATCAGAGCTTGTGGTACATTGGTATCTGAGTTGACATTGCACATACTGTGATAAACATGGAGCTGACACAAAGACATAGGTGTGTAAAGAGTGTTTATTTACAATAAGTATTTGTGACAGAGAAGTGGTTATTTACGAAATTGTGCTAAGTGAATTTATGAGTTGTCAGTGATGGTAAATGAGACAAATAGAGTAGTCACCACATTGATGTAGTCACACAGTCCAACAGACTCCTGCCATCAACATGGCAATGTGGGTAAGGATAGTTAACAAAGTCAATGTCAAGGGGAACACAGGTGCCATCATGGCTGGCTCAGTGACTTGTGTTTGGATGGTGCATTGTCACGTGATCCTTCCCTGGTGTTTTTTGGACGGCCCCTCGTGCATTTGGCAGGGGGGCCCTCTGCTGCAGGCTCAGCAGTGTCTGAGGAGTCATTTTGTTGCAGCTCACACATCTCTGTGGCCGCAGCTGAGGTGGTGGGAGTATCAGCAGGCGGGCCACTGGAGGGGGGTTGAGCTGTAATTTGGGCCGCATGTCTGTCCCTCAGAACACCCACAAGCTGGCCCATGAGGTCCACAAGTTGGCCCATACGTGAGTCCATTGACCTCAGCAGCAGGTGGAGCTCACGCACTTCTTCCACAACCTGGCCCATCTGTCCCTGGTTCTGTTCATATGCCCCAAGGACTCTTGCGATAGTGGCCAGGGCTTCGGTCCCAGTGTCCTCCTGTATTTGTCCCCCAGTTGCCCTCCCACCTGCCCTGCTGACCCGGACCTGTGGCGTTGGCACTCGACGCACCCGCAAACTCTCCCTGGCGTCCTCTGATTGTGTTGTGCTGTTGGTAACCACTGAGGCGGGGAGAGTGTTGCAGGCAGCAGTGGTGATGGTGGTGGTTGAGGCCGCACAGGTCATTGTAGCAGGGGTCAGCGCTGTTGTTGTTGCTGTGGTGGTGGTGGTAGTGGGGACAATGAGGGCCTGAGATGTGGTGCGCCCTGGCAGTCCGGATGGGCCAGGTGGTTGCTCCTCATCCGAGAAACGTAGGGAGTCTGCATCTGAGAGTTCATGTTCCGGGGGGGGGGGAGAGACAGGCTCTGCAGGTTGGTGGTGTTTTCTGCTGCAGTTGCTTGTGGATCTCCTGTTGAACAGAGGTCAAATGGTCATTGAAGTGCACTCCACAAGCTTGGTTTTAGACTTTTGGATGTTACATGTGATACACCAAACACTTTACATTGCAATCACTTGGTATGGCTGCAAGATACTGAGCATCATGACATGATGTTGAGGTACATACATTACTTGTCCATGGTGTGACATGTAAATAGAAACCATGTGCCACGTACAGATTGTGTGATTACAAGGACATGTCATCATCTAACGACTTGCGGCACATCAACTTTATGTGATGCGTCTTTTTTGTTTGCTCTTCATGGAATCAATTTCAGCTAAGCAAGAACTAGCCATTGTAATGTTATACATACCTTTTTCATATCATGTACTTTACTTTGTTTGTCAGATTGGCCATGCATGTTTTATGTTCATATGGGCCTTCATGCTCTGACACCATGGCACTTACACATTGCATTCTGTGCTGTGCATGATTGGCCCCTGAATTTCTTCCACATGTGACTTGGTGAGTCAACGTTTGATTTCTGTGACAGTTACATGCGCTTAGCTGTCTGCACACTGGATGTGGCTTTTGGATCTATGCCAAGTTGGATGACATGTGAGTGCTGGTGTGGTCATATGGCTCCATGCATTTTGAGAAGGATGACAGGGTGCGTGCACTGACTACCTGTTCGGTGACACAGTGGAGGGAAATGGCTGCCACATGGTTCTCAGTGTGGGGAGTGCTCCATCCTGCTCAGCTGTGGGACAAGAGGGCCTGGGGGGAGTTGTAGTGATGGCTTCCTTCCCACACACACCCCTCCCTGTTCGGAAGGCTACCTCCCTGTGAAGTGGAGCAGAGGAAGGGAAGGGAATAGGTTACACATGGCTCTTGGATGGGGGAGTGTTCCATCCTGCTCAGGGGTGGGACAGGAGGGCATGAGAAGGCTACCTACATGTTAGTTTGAGGAGTGTAATGAAATGGCTGCCACATGGTTGTGGGGAGTGCTCCATCCTGCTGAGCTGTGGGACAAGAGTGCCTGGTGGGAGTTGTAGTGCAGGCTTCCCACCCACAAACAATCCTCCCTGTTAAGATGGCTACCTACCTGTTAGGTGAAGGTGAGCAATGAAATGGCTGCCACATGGTTGTGGGCGGGGGGAGTACTCCATCCTGCTCAGCTGTAGGACAAGGGGGCCTGGTGGGAGTTGTAGTGCAGGCTTCCCACCCACAAACACCCCTCCCTGTTAAGGTGGCTACCTACCTGTTAGGTGAAGGTGAGCAATGAAATGGCTGCCACATGGTTCTGGGTGGGGGAGTGCTCCATCCTGCTCAGCTGTGGGACAAGGGTGCCTGGTGGGAGCTGTAGTGCTGGCTGCCTATCCACAAAACCCTCTCCCTGTTAAGAGGGCTACCTACCTGTTAGGTAAAGGTGAGCAATTAAATGGCTGCCACATGGTTCTGGGTGGGAAGAGTGCTCCATCCTGCTCAGCTGTGGGACAAGGGGGCCTGGTGGGAGTTGTAGTGCAGACTTCCCACCCACAAACACCCCTCCCTGTTAAGATGGCTACCTACCTGTTAGGTGAAGGTGAGCAATGAAAGGGCTGCCACATGGTTCTGGGTGGGGGGAGTGCTCCATCCTGCTCAGCTGTGGGACAAGGGTGCCTGGTGGGAGTTGTAGTGCAGACTTCCCACCCACAAACACCCCTCCCTGTTAAGATGGCTACCTACCTGTTAGGTGAAGGTGAGCAATGAAAGGGCTGCCACATGGTTCTGGGTGGGGGGAGTGCTCCATCCTGCTCAGCTGTGGGACAAGGGTGCCTGGTGGGAGTTGTAGTGCTGGCTGCCTATCCACAAACCCCCTCCCTGTTAAGATGGCTACCTACCTGTTAGGTGAAGGTGAGCAATGAAATGGCTGCCACATGTCTCTTGCGGGGGAGTGTTCCATCTTGCTCAGCTGTGGGACAAGGGGGCCTGGTGGGAGTTGTAGTGCTGGCTTCCCACCCACAAACACCCCTCCCTGTTAAGATGGCTACCTACCTGTTAGGTGAAGGTGAGCAATGAAATGGCTGCCACATGGTTCTGGGTGCGGGAGTGCTCCATCCTGCTCAGCTGTGGGACAAGGGGGCCTGGAGGGAGTTGTAGTGCAGGCTTCCCACCCAAAAATACCCCTCATGGTTAAGATGGCTACCTACCTGTTAGGTGAAGATGAGCAATGAAATGGCTGCCACATGGATCTGTGTGGGGGGAGTGCTCTATCCTGCTCAGCTGTAGGACAAGGGTGCCTGGTGGGAGTTGTAGTGCTGGCTGCCTGTCCATAAACCCCCCTCCCTGTTAAGATGGCTACCTACCTGTTAGGTGAAGGTGAGCAATGAAATGGCTGCCACATGTCTCTTGGGGGGGAGTGTTCCATCTTGCTCAGCTGTGGGACAAGGGGGCCTGGTGGGAGTTGTAGTGCTGCCTTCCCACCGACAAACACCCCTCCCTGTTAAGATGGATACCTACCTGTTGGACTTGGCCCTTTTTGGCAGGTTCACCCCTAAACTTTTTGCCTTGTATGTTAGTAGTTTTAAGTCTCTGGGCACTTTAGCACTGTGGTCCAGTGTAAAGTGCGTGCGCGCTGTGTGCGTGTGTGGTGAGACTGGCCTGCCCTCCCATAGGAATGCATTGAGGATGAGTGTGTCAGTGGTAATTCCTGTTATGAGAGGTGCAGCATGGTCAAGTCTAGTATGTCTGAATTCGTGAGAATAAATGCTGCGCAATGGTGTGCGCAGATTTATGGTGACTGGTGGAGAAATGCCACTTCTAGAAGTTGGCATTTCTGTGTGCTCTGTGTCTGCCTGCCTGATGTGAATTGCATGTCTGGCTTGTGAGTGACAGGGGCTGGGAGGTGTGTGTGGCTCCAGGAGGGGCAGGGTGAGTCAGCGCAGGGCTGAATGGAGAGATCTCCATGTAGATGGGTGGGAGGAGTTGCACCTGGGACCTGAATAGGGCTGTGCCTTCCCTTCACAATGCTGGCTCCACCTCCTGTGGTGCGTCTAATGTCCCTGGCCTGTCCTGTGAAAGGGAGAGAGGAGCTGAGCAAAACAAAGTGCTCAACAGCTCCCCATAACCAGTTGTATCTGGTTCCCCAAACCCTGCACCTTTGCACAAAGGAAATGTGTGTATAAAAGAAGGGGCTGTGACCCCATGAAATTGTTCAGTTCCTGTGCTGTTCCTGACGGAGGGGGCTTGCTGCTGCTGGGGCCCAGGAGGGACCGCCATGGGGGCTGCCTCCCTGCTGGAGGGCCCTGTGTGCTGGCCCCTGGGCCCTGCTCTGCCCCTGAACCCCTTCCTTGGACTTTGGCTCCCTAGCGCCCTGTGAGCGCTTTACTTTTATTTCCTGAAAGCGCTTTTCATAGCGCCGTGCTCCCTGCAGCTGAGGAGGAGCACTTCTATCCCTTTTAGAGGGAATCCCCGGCGTAGGGATTCCCCTGCATTGTTGGGTTCCTGCGGGAGCCCACCCCGCTTTATATTTTAAATTAGGAGGGAGCCCACCCCTCATTGTGCGCTTTTAGCTTTTATTAATTGAACGGGTGCCCACCCCGCATCGCCGCAGCCAAGAAGAAAAACGTTGCCGGGCCGCTGCCAAATGCGACCCGGAAGACAGGCACCGTTGCCTGGTTGTGGGCGGGGCCTAGCGGCCGGCTGACCAATTGCAGCGCGGACGAAACGGGAAGTGAAGGAGCCTCGTGGGCTCCATCTCGAAGTCCCGGTCCCGAGGAGGGGGACCGGGTGAAGCATGGCGCATGGTAAGTCGGGGCTCCCGTGAGTGAGTGAGAGCCCCGCAGGCGCCAGCAGCGAAGAGTCCCGGGCGAGACAGAGGAGCCTGCAGCCGAGGCCCGGGTGAAGCGGAAGGCGCCCTGGAGCCTTGCGGGCTCCACCTTGAAGTCCCGGTCCCAGAAGAGGGACCGGGCGAAGCCAGCTGATCGGCGGGGCTCCCGTGAGTGAGGGAAGCCCCGCGCCAGGAGAAGAGGAGACCGGTGGAGGAGCAGAGTCCCCAGCCGCCTGGAGAGCCTGGTGAGTAGGGGCTTCTCCGGTGTGGTGAAGGCACCTTGTTTAGCTTTCCTGGGCGGTCCCGCAAGAGAGCGGGCCGCCCCAACCTGGGGCATAATTGTTTGTAGAGCCCCGTGTGGCTCCCACGTTGGGCGCATTTATTTTTAGAGCCCGTGTGGCTCTAACAAGGGGCATAGTTTGGTTCAGAGCCCACATGGCACCAACGACGTGGCGCACAATTGTTTTTAGAGCCTAGGTGGCTCCAACGATGGCATGATAATTTTACAAGGGTCCAGAAGGGCCCATGCTGTTCCCCTTTTGCCATGATCCCAGCTGCCCCGCTTGCGAGAGGGCAGCTGCGACGTTTTGGGCATAATTGCTTGCAGGGCACAGTGGTGCCAGGCCTCATTTGATATTCACAGCTGCCCAGCAAGTAGTGGGCAGCTGCATCGTTTAGGCCACAGTTCTTTGGGGGCATGTCTTGTGAAGTTAGGAGTGAGAGGCACTCCTTTGGCCCCATACTTTCCCAGCTGCCCAGCAAGTAGTGGGCAGCTGCACCGTTTAGGTTTGCGCAATGGCGCACCCTTGACTTTCGCTGCATTGGCAGCGCGCCTGACTCTTGGACATAGGGCATTTGAGCCCCTTTTGAGATGGCCAGTTGGCCAGGGGACTGTTAGGTTTATAGGGCGCCAGGCCCTAATGTGATTATGTGGTGCTAGGAAATGTGATGCATATAGTGTGATTCACGCACCCTGTTTTATGCCTCTAATGTACTTTCATGATTATGAGGTTTTGCATAATGTGTTTATGCTTGTGATTTTATTATTACCTAATGCGTTTAGGTTGTGAGTTATTCTCTACTGTGAGTTATGCCCCTAATGTGAGTTATGCTTAGGAGGTTCTGGTCTAATGGGTTTAGGCTTATGAGGTTGGCGTATAAGGTATTTTGCGCCTAATGTGATACTGTGCATAATGTGGTTTATGTTACAGGCTGATGCTGAGTACAGTGGTTACTGGTGATTACTGGTTGTACGGTTATGATGTGTGCTACATTTATTATAAGTGCTACAGTTACTAAGTTCGCTTGATGCTGGTTCTGACAGTGGTCCAGTTGGCCCTGTCAGGTGTAAATAATCCCTTGTAAATATGACCCCATGCCAGGTGGCGCGATGTATATTATGTGAGTACTATTCTAATGTGTTATGATAATACAAAGGCTATTTTTGATATAACCTTGTGTGGAGTTCCTTTTTGTAGTGTGCCTGGTATGTTGTTGCTGTGTGCGTGCGCAAACGCTTTACTCATTGCCTCCGGGATAAGCCTGACTGCTCGTGCCAAGCTACCAAGGGGGTGAGCAGGGGTTATCTTTGGCGTGTAACTCCCTCGCCCTGACTAGAGTGGTGGTCTCTGCCTGGCTTTGGCGCAAGCCTTAGCCAACCAGAGATCCCATTTCTAACATTGGTTGTCAGCGGTGAGGATTAGGACTTGCGTTTGCGCAGTACCACAGCGACAACTGGCTGCATTACAAAACTCTGCATTTTAGATAGTCACATGTATGGGGATTATTGTTTCTGAGTTTGTTTTAAGTGTCATTTCTTTTTGAAATGTGTGTTCTTGTTGCACTATGAGTTGAGTGTCCTGCCAAGGACAGCAACCAGAGAATCTGGAGGAGTGACTGCCCTTGTGCAGACTGCTATTGGGTTGGCCTAAAGCTGGAGGAGGGACTGCCCTCGATCCATTGTGCTGGTTCTTGGGTTGGCCTGCAGCTGAGGGAGGGACTGCCCCTGTGCTGTCTGCTGGTTCTAGGGTTGGCCTACAGTGGGGACTTAATTGGCATGGAGTCACTAGCTCGGGAGGGTAGATTATCCCCTAAGTGCAGTGTGAGTTTTCTGGATTCCCCAGTAAGGGTGGGATCCAGTGGTGGCAGCAACATGAAGTCCAGTGCAGAAAGTCCCGGTCCCCAGACGGTGGTACCTGGTTCCCGGTTAAGAGGGGGCAGGTTGAGATTCAGGGGCAGTAAGATACTGTCTCACCAGTCCGGGGGCGCCTGTGGATGAGTGGTGTGTTGCACTGGACGATTGGGTGTGAGTTCTCTGAAATAAGGAGCTTGCATGGGGGAGTGAGTCCAATAAGAGTGGCTCGGGTATCTTCCGGTCCTGTGTGGTGGAAGAGGTTCAGTGTAGCCCAGCTAGGTCCCAGTGTAGCGGGAGGGGTGTAGGGGCTCACGTCCTGTCTCAGAGGAGAAGGAGTGAGTGTGCCCGAAACCCAGTCCCAGGGCCTGGATGGTTTCTTCAGGGAACACCAGGTTGGGGGCATAGGCTATACTTGTAGGCCATTTGAGCAGGATCTCCCAGTGTCTAGAGGACATGGAGTGTCTGTAAACAGAGCTCCAGCGATCCTAGTGTTGGGCAGCGCCGCTCCTAAGTGGAGGGTGCAGAAGTCCTAATTGAGGGGTGAGAGGGGGAGAGGTTCCCCAGTGGAAAAACCAGTGGGTCCAGAAGGGGCCATGGGGACACCACTTCTGCCCTGGGTTTGTGCCTGGCAGACTGTCACACAACACATTAGATGTGTTACCCTCTGGGGGGTGGTACAGGCCTGGCCGGGATCTTTGGGGCCCCTGGCTGAGTATGGTAGTACTACCTTGAGGGCAGGTGGGGCCTATCTTAAGTGAAGGGACCCAGCTCTTCAGGATGGGGGGGCATGCGTGCTCCCCCGGAAGTCCTGGTTCGCCAGGCATCTGACCAAAGGGTAGCGTCACTGGGTTGGGGTGCCAGGTTCAGGTGTTTGCCTGTCCTGGACAGCAGGGCGGCTGTAATCAGTGTCCTGGCCGGTTTGCCTTCTAGGGGGTACCACTCCAGTTGGGAGGGTATCGGACTCTGGAAGGGGGTGCAGAGGGAGGGAGTCCTCGCCTCTGACCCCGGTGCAGCCGGTGAATTTATGTCCCAGGTGGTAGACCAGGGATGGAGAGAGGTCCTGAACTGGTGGGAGAGTTGTGTTCTGGTAGGTGCTTCTCCTGGGAGAGCGCGAAACGTCAGAAGTAGAGGTAGGGTGAGGAGATGCTTCACCCGTGACCTCTGGTCAGCCTGAGGGTGCGGGCCCTAGGTTGAAGGATCAGTGGTAGTTTGGAACTACACTGAGAGGGAGAGTGGAGAATGGCTATTGTATGCCAGGGGTTACTGCCCCCCACTCTGTGGATTGGCAAGGACCAGTGGCATCTGGGTGGCGTAGGGCCTGGTCCTGGCCGTGGACAACTAAGGAGTACCGGTGGGATAGCCTAGTTGGTCCTGAGTTTTTTTTCTTAGATGGATTCCATGGGTTCCAAGTGGCGTAGAACCGGAGGGTGTCCCTGCAGTGCGGGCCCGCGTCCGTGTTCTATCGCCTCCAAGCAGGGAAGCCCATCACAGTGGTGATTGGTCTGCCCTGCGTTTTGGCTGGAAGGGGGTTGTGTTGGACTTGGCCCTTTTTGGCAGGTTCACCCCTAAACTTTTTGCCTTGTATGTTAGTAGTTTTAAGTCTCTGGGCACTTTAGCACTGTGGTCCAGTGTAAAGTGTGTGCGCGCTGTGTGTGTGTGTGTGTGGTGAGACTGGCCTGCCCTCCCATAGGAATGCATTGAGGATGAGTGTGTCAGTGGTAATTCCTGTTATGAGAGGTGCAGCATGGTCAAGTCTAGTATGTCTGAATTCGTGAGAATAAATGCTGCGCAATGGTGTGCGCAGATTTATGGTGACTGGTGGAGAAATGCCACTTCTAGAAGTTGGCATTTCTGTGTGCTCTGTGTCTGCCTGCCTGATGTGAATTGCATGTCTGGCTTGTGAGTGATAGGGGCTGGGAGGAGTGTGTGGCTCCAGGAGGGGCAGGGTGAGTCAGCGCAGGGCTGAATGGAGAGATCTCCATGTAGATGGGTGGGAGGAGTTGCACCTGGGACCTGAATAGGGCTGTGCCTTCCCTCCACAATGCTGGCTCCACCTCCTGTGGTGCGTCTGATGTCCCTGGCCTGTCCTGTGAAAGGGAGAGAGGAGCTGAGCAAAACAAAGTGCTCAACAGCTCCCCATAACCAGTTGTATCTGGTTCCCCCAAACCCTGCACCTTTGCACAAAGGAAATGTGTGTATAAAAGAAGGGGCTGTGACCCCATGAAATTGTTCAGTTCCTGTGCTGTTCCTGATGGAGCGGGGGCTTGCTGCTGCTGGGGCCCAGCAGGGACCGCCATGGGGGCTGCCTCCCTGCTGGAGGGCCCAGCTCTGCCCCTGAACCCCTTCCTTGGACTTTGGCTCCCTAGCGCCCTGTGAGCGCTTTACTTTTATTTCCTGAAAGCGCTTTTCATAGCGCCGTGCTCCCTGCATCTGAGGAGGAGCACTTCTATCCCTTTTAGAGGGAATCCCCAGCGTAGGGATTCCCCCGCATTGTTGGGTTCCTGCGGGAGCCCACCCCGCTTTATATTTTAAATTAGGAGGGAGCCCACCCCTCATTGTGCGCTTTTAGCTTTTATTAATTGAACGGGTGCCCACCCCGCATCGCCGCAGCCAAGAAGAAAAACGTTGCCGGGCCGCTGCCAAATGCGACCCGGAAGACAGGCACCGTTGCCTGGTTGTGGGCGGGGCCTAGCGGCCGGCTGACCAATTGCAGCGCGGCCGAAACGGGAAGTGAAGGAGCCTCGCGGGCTCCATCTCGAAGTCCCGGTCCCGAGGAGGGGGACCGGGTGAAGCATGGCGCATGGTAAGTCGGGGCTCCCGTGAGTGAGTGAGAGCCCCGCAGGCGCCAGCAGCGAAGAGTCCTGGGCGAGACAGAGGAGCCTGCAGCCGAGGCCCGGGTGAAGCGGAAGGCGCCCTGGAGCCTTGCGGGCTCCACCTTGAAGTCCCGGTCCCAGAAGAGGGACCGGGCGAAGCCAGCTGATCGGCGGGGCTCCCGTGAGTGAGGGAAGCCCTGTGCCAGGAGAAGAGGAGACCGGTGGAGGAGCAGAGTCCCCAGCCGCCTGGAGAGCCTGGTGAGTAGGGGCTTCTCCGGTGTGGTGAAGGCACCGTGTTTAGCTTTCCTGGGCGGTCCCGCAAGAGAGCGGGACGCCCCAACCTGTGGCATAATTGTTTGTAGAGCCCTGTGTGGCTCCCACGTTGGGCGCATTTATTTTTAGAGCCCGTGTGGCTCTAACAAGGGGCATAGTTTGGTTCAGAGCCCACATGGTACCAACGACGTGGCGCACAATTGTTTTTAGAGCCTAGGTGGCTCCAACGATGGCATGATAATTTTACAAGGGTCCAGAAGGGCCCATGCTGTTCCCCTTTTGCCATGATCCCAGCTGCCCCGCTTGCGAGAGGGCAGCTGCGACGTTTTGGGCATAATTGCTTGCAGGGCACAGTGGTGCCAGGCCTCATTTGATATTCACAGCTGCCCAGCAAGTAGTGGGCGGCTGCATCGTTTAGGCCACAGTTCTTTGGGGGCATGTCTTGTGAAGTTAGGAGTGAGAGGCACTCCTTTGGCCCCATACTTTCCCAGCTGCCCAGCAAGTAGTGGGCAGCTGCACCGTTTAGGTTTGCGCAATGGCGCACCCTTGACTTTCGCTGCATTGGCAGCACGCCCTGACTCTTGGACATAGGGCATTTGAGCCCCTTTTGAGATGGCCAGTTGGCCAGGGGGACTGTTAGGTTTATAGGGCGCCAGGCCCTAATGTGATTATGTGGTGCTAGGAAATGTGATGCATATAGTGTGATTCACGCACCCTGTTTTATGCCTCTAATGTACTTTCATGATTATGAGGTTTTGCATAATGTGTTTATGCTTGTGATTTTATTATTACCTAATGCGTTTAGGTTGTGAGTTATTCTCTACTGTGAGTTATGCCCCTAATGTGAGTTATGCTTAGGAGGTTCTGGTCTAATGGGTTTAGGCTTATGAGGTTGGCGTATAAGGTATTTTGCGCCTAATGTGATACTGTGCATAATGTGGTTTATGTTACAGGCTGATGCTGAGTACAGTGGTTACTGGTGATTACTGGTTGTACGGTTATGATGTGTGCTACATTTATTATAAGTGCTACAGTTACTAAGTTCGCTTGGTGCTGGTTCTGACAGTGGTCCAGTTGGCCCTGTCAGGTGTAAATAATCCCTTGTAAATATGACCCCGTGCCAGGTGGCACGATGTATATTATGTGAGTACTATTCTAATGTGTTATGATAATACAAAGGCTATTTTTGATATAACCTTGTGTGGAGTTCCTTTTTGTAGTGTGCCTGGTATGTTGTTGCTGTGTGCGTGCGCAAACGCTTTACACATTGCCTCCGGGATAAGCCTGACTGCTCGTGCCAAGCTACCAAGGGGGTGAGCAGGGGTTATCTTTGGCGTGTAACTCCCTCGCCCTGACTAGAGTGGTGGTCTCTGCCTGGCTTTGGCGCAAGCCTTAGCCAACCAGAGATCCCATTTCTAACATTGGTTGTCAGCGGTGAGGATTAGGACTTGCGTTTGCGCAGTACCACAGCGACAACTGGCTGCATTACAAAACTCTGCATTTTAGATAGTCACATGTATGGGGATTATTGTTTCTGAGTTTGTTTTAAGTGTCATTTCTTTTTGAAATGTGTGTTCTTGTTGCACTATGAGTTGAGTGTCCTGCAAAGGACAGAAACCAGAGAATCTGGAGGAGTGACTGCCCTTGTGCAGACTGCTATTGGGTTGGCCTAAAGCTGGAGGAGGGACTGCCCTTGAGCCATTGTGCTGGTTCTTGGGTTGGCCTGTAGCTGAGGGAGGGACTGCCCCTGTGCTGTCTGCTGGTTCTAGGGTTGGCCTACAGTGGGGACTTAATTGGCATGGAGTCACTAGCTCGGGAGGGTAGATTATCCCCTAAGTGCAGTGTGAGTTTTCTGGATTCCCCAGTAAGGGTGGGATCCAGTGGTGGCAGCAACATGAAGTCCAGTGCAGAAAGTCCCGGTCCCCAGACGGTGGTACCTGGTTCCCGGTTAAGAGGGGGGCAGGTTGAGATTCAGGGGCAGTAAGATACTGTCTCACCAGTCCGGGGGGGCGCCTGTGGATGAGTGGTGTGTTGCACTGGACGATTGGGTGTGAGTTCTCTGAAATAAGGAGCTTGCATGGGGAGTGAGTCCAATAAGAGTGGCTCGGGTATCTTCCGGTCCTGTGTGGTGGAAGAGGTTCAGTGTAGCCCAGCTAGGTCCCAGTGTAGCTGGAGGGGTGTAGGGGCTCACGTCCTGTCTCAGAGGAGAAGGAGTGAGTGTGCCCGAAACCCAGTCCCAGGGCCATTATGTGAGTACTATTCTAATGTGTTATGATAATACAAAGGCTATTTTTGATATAACCTTGTGTGGAGTTCCTTTTTGTAGTGTGCCTGGTATGTTGTTGCTGTGTGCGTGCGCAAACGCTTTACACATTGCCTCCGGGATAAGCCTGACTGCTCGTGCCAAGCTACCAAGGGGGTGAGCAGGGGTTATCTTTGGCGTGTAACTCCCTCGCCCTGACTAGAGTGGTGGTCTCTGCCTGACTTTGGCGCAAGCCTTAGCCAACCAGAGATCCCATTTCTAACACTACCTGTTAGGTGAAGGTGAGAAATGAAATGGCTGCCACATGGTTCTGGGTGGGAAGAGTGCTCCATCCTGCTCAGCTGTGGGACAAGGGGGCCTGGAGGGAGTTGTAGTGCAGGCTTCCCACCCACAAACACCCCTCCCTGTTAAGATGGCTACCTACCTGTTAGGTGAAGGTGAGCAATGAAATGGCTGCCACATGGTTCTGGGTGGGGGAGTGTCCATCCTGCTCAGCTGTGGGACAAGGGTGCCTGGTGGGAGTTGTAGTGCTGGCTGCCTATCCACAAACCCCCCCTCCCTGTTAAGATGGCTACCTACCTGTTAGGTGAAGGTGAGCAATGAAATGGCTGCCACATGTCTCTTGGGGGGGAGTGTTCCATCTTGCTCAGCTTTGGGACAAGGTGGCCTGGTGGGAGTTGTAGTGCTGGCTTCCCACCCACTAACACCCCTCCCTGTTAAGATGAGTACCTACCAGTTAGTTTGAGGAGTGCAATGAAATGGCTGCCACATGGTTATGAGTGGGAGGAGTGTACCATCCTGCTCAGCTGTGGGACAAGGGGGCCTGGGGGAAGTTGTAGTGCTGGCTGCCTGTACACATGCCCCCATGGAAATATTGCTAGCTACCTTTGGGGTGATTCAGAGGAAGGAAATGTTAGATCTGTGAGACATGTGTTGGGAAGAGTGTGTTGTACGTAAGTGCATTTGTGTTTAGGAAGTGTAGCTTTCTAGTTCTGCAAGACAGTACATAGCAGTATAATGTGAGACATTTGTTGGTACTTACCAGCCTCCACTCCCCCGGGTATTCCTGTGAGACTCTCTGTATGCAGTGTGGCAAGCACCTTCTCCTCCCATTCGGTGAATGTTAGTGGTGGAATGGGAGGGCCACCGCCAGTCCTCTGAGCCAGCTCATGGTTCTTGTTGGCACGCTCTTTTACCCTGCTCTTGAGGTCATGCCACCTCCTCTTGATGTCCTTCAGGGTGCGCGGGGTGCTCCCTACTGCAATGACTTTGTTGACTATCCTTGCCCACATTTGATTTTTTGTGGCTACTGGTGTCTGTTGGATCATGCTTCCAAACAAATGTGGCTCTACTCTGATTATCTCATCTACCATCACTGACAACTCACTGTCAGTTAATTTGGGCATCTTCTTCTGTGACATGGTGTGTGATGTGCAAATGGGTGAAAGGTGCAGGTGTGAAGGTGGTGGTGGTGATGTGTGTGGTGTGTGTGTGGTTGTGATGGTGTGATGTGTGCTGATTTGCCTCTCCTTTGTCCTGTGGGGTTGGGCCCTTCAGTTCTGGAGTTGTGCAAAGGATTCTGGGCAGGGAAGGGGCTGGTTTTATACTCAGCTATGTGGGTGGGTCAAAATGGAGTATTCATGTCAGGTGTGTTGTGTGGGTTGACCTGGGATTTGTATTTTTTACTTGCCATGGGGATGTGTCATTGGGGTGTGTTAGGTGTTTTTTGAGGCTGATCCAGATATACAGCCACACTTGGTAGCCTTGTTGTGTGGTTGCTTTCGACTGCAATTACTCTTTCCGCGCGACCGCGGCGGTCGGAATGCAACAGTCCTTCCGCCGGCTCTACCATTCATCATTTGTTGCGATCGCGGCGGTCGGAAACAACTGATCGTTCCGCTGGCACCGCCATCGTATCGTAATTTCACTTGCGATCATTCAGCTGGTCGAACGGCGGTTTTTGGTCTTACCGCAGCAAATCCGACCTCCGCGTACGGATTTTCAGCTTTTCCGGATGTTTCCGGAGGAGTTTTGTGGAATCCGTCCGCCGCGGTCAGATTTTTCTGGCGGTGCATCCTAATCTGACTGCCGGTTTTGCAGCGGTACATGCGGAAGGTTAATTTCCGCTACCACGGCGGTCGGAATGCTTTTCCGACCGCCATCGTAATCGACCCCTTAGTGTTGAATATGCAATAAATAGCACCTTTGCATATCAGATAAAAAAACTTATAGCACTGGACTACGTCCCAGTTACTGACGTAGCCGAACACTTCAATTTATTGATAGAAAGTCCATTCTATCAACAAAACGAACAAAAACTAAGGGGCCGATTACGATGGCGGTCGGTGTCAGTACCGCGGTGCCGACGGTGCGGAAAAATGCCTCTTACCGCCCGCCAGCAGCGGTCCTCACGGCCGCCATATTATGAAGGGCAAATATGGCCCATTTCCCGACCTCCGCGGTGCAACGCCGACCGCCATGAAATTGCGCCCGCCACCGCGCCGGTGTGAGCCAATGGAGACTCACCGCCGTGCGGAATGATGTCCCGTCCGCTCAACAAATTAGGATGCGCCAAACAACCCGTCGAACCGCAGGGGAGAAACCGCCCATCCAGACACGGCGGAATCTCGACAGCGGAGCGTGAAACGAGACTCCGGAGCCCTCCACTCGGAGCCGAACGCCATGGATCCAGCACTACACGTCCTCCCGGTGCTGTACGTGATACATCACCAGGCCAACATCGCCCGCCGCGGACGCCGCCGCAGGTACGTAAACAAAACACAATACAGCACAAAACAGAACACAAATTCCACGGGCTGAAACAGGGCACCTGGCCACACCAGACACACTGGTGTGGACAGGAACACATCCATCAGTGTACCCACACATGTCTCAGCTGGCACCAATTCACACCCTGCATCAAGCCCACCAAAGTACCGCGAACATAATGTAATGTGTAGCTGACGACACCGCAGCGGTGAGCATGCGGGAAATCCATCGCACAAAGCAGAATGCATGTACAGCAACGGACAGGCCAGAAAGACCCCAGGCCACCACCACCACCCACCACCCACAGCTCCGCCGCACACAGCAAGAAACATCCCAATCCCCCCTGTGCACCCCCATGTCCAACACCAAGCGACCTAAATCCACACCCAGCAGCACACAACTAACACCTAGGGAGACAGACACAGCAGCATTTGGTGTAGATTAACACACAGCACAGAGGCACAGGCCCAGGGCAACACACACACACACCACAACACCACATACATGGCAAGAAAGCAGAAGACAAGCACAAAATGAACATACACACAAGGAAGATACAGACTACTGGACACACACCCTGCCAACTCACACAGACATACCCCACACCGACACACAGCCACATACACAGACTACATGCCACCAGCAATGGAGCACAACATAGAGGAAAGCATGAATGATGTGCACACAAATGGGAGGGCAAGGAGACAACCAACAACCAGGTGAACAGACACATTCAGGACAAGGAACCCAGAACAACATCCACACCCCATCCAAGCACATGGCTGGCACAGTGAGTGAAGTCAAACAACAGTCACCTCAGTGCAACAACTCAGGGAGACAGCAAGGTAACCCATGCATAGGGACAGGGATGAAAGGAAGGACCTCAAGTCAAACAGAGAACAGCAAGTACACATGAGTATCACACAGGGCACATTGGCACACTCAATGACTGCCAAACACAAGTAGGAGTCCCCAAACATACCCCCTCATATCTGCAGCACACAATCCCAATGCCAGACACACAGAAGGGCCTACATAATGTCCAGACAAGATACAAACAAACAATCAAACCCCCTGGGGGCATCCACAAACATCACACACACACAGGGATTACAGTACCAACGTCTGCACCAAAACAAAAATGGCAAACACAATTCTAAACAGAAACACATACAGAACCACAAAAATAACACACAGCACCTGTGCAGCCAAACTAGGGGAAGGCAATGGGAGCACACACACAACAGGAGTGCACCACCTTATCAGTCAGGAAAAATGCATGGGCTACATACCACAACACAGACAAGAAGTGCACCATCACAGAACAACACAGACACATCAAACACACAACAGATGCACAACACCACAAAACACATAGCAAACACAGCAGTACATCAGGGGATGTATACTAGGACAGCACAAGGCAACATACACCCACAGCACTGAATGCACAACAAGCAGTGTGTGCACACAAACACACAACAGTCCCACACAGCCATGAGTCACACGCCAGTAACACACACATCAACACACACGACAAAGCCACAACCAACACACCGTACAACCCTTGACCACCCAAATGCACACCATGCAATTAACCGTTGTGACTAGGATGACTGCCCATCACAACATGACTACACATCTACACTGCTAGGCATACATGAAAGCAAGAACGCACATACATGTTGAGCCTGGTCAGCCTGCCTGCAATCCCGTGTATATGACCCCTCTATGTGTTTGCAGTGCCCACATACCAGGATGCAGTAAAACATAGCCAACAGCAACAAGGAAGGAACATGAGTCTGGTATGTCACCGAAAACAACATCAATGACCCCACAAGTATCCGAGTTATGAAGAACTGAAGTCCCCGTCACCCCTGTAAAATAAATGATAAGTCAAACAAGCCAGTGGCACAGTTGAAGTGGCACACAGAGCATGTGGCCCAGTAAATGTTAGACATACAGGAAAAGCCTAATCCAGTAAGGACAATGACACAACTGACAACATGAGCAACTGTTTTTATTCACAAATAGCACTGATAGGCAACAATATCAGACAGGACCAAGGCACAAGATGCAGAGCCTGAACATGAGAAGCTGCACAGGCAGGGGGCAAACTGCAAGGCCAGTGGCCAGTCCAAGGTGCTGACAGAGACAATGAGAAGCTGCACAGGCAGGGGGCAAACTGCAAGGCCAGTGGCCAGTCCAAGGTGCTGACAGGGACAATGAGAAGCTGCACAGGCAGGGGGCAAACTGCAAGGCCAGTGGCCAGTCCAAGGTGCTGACAGAGACAATGAGAAGCTGCACAGGCAGGGGGCAAACTGCAAGGCCAGTGGCCAGTCCAAGGTGCTGACAGAGACAATGAGAAGCTGCACAGGCAGGGGGCAAACTGCAAGGCCAGTGGCCAGTCCAAGGTGCTGACAGAGACAATGAGAAGCTGCACAGGCAGGGGGCAAACTGCAAGGCCAGTGGCCAGTCCAAGGTGCTGACAGAGACAATGAGAAGCTGCACAGGCAGGGGGCAAACTGCAAGGCCAGTGGCCAGTCCAAGGTGCTGACAGAGACAATGAGAAGCTGCACAGGGAATGTGTGTCACCAAACTCCGCCATGGTCAGCAACACAGTCTGGTGTGACACGATGGGCAGCACAGGTACCGGTGTGGGAGAGACAGGTCTGTGACATTGATCAACATTCAGACCTGGCTGTCAGTCTGACTGGGAGCTGACTGTGTGTCGGGCACAGTTGGACCACTTGACTGGGCAGTGAGACGCCCAGCTGAGGAAGAGCTATCAGTGGCCTTGGACGCTGGAGGGATGCTTGGACCAGGTGGTGTAGTGGCACGTGGAGGTGGACTCAGGCCGACGTGGGACACAGTGTGGGAGGGAGACAGTGGAGGGGTGCCTTTCCACTTCTTGGGGATTCTAAATGGCTTGCCTGTCTTCGTATCAATGGGAAGTGGTGTGGACACAAACGGCACACTCAGCACCAAGGCTGCCGCAGGTGCACACGCTGGACCTCCCTTTGGGGATGTGCTGGATCCAGAAGGACGCTTAGCCTGGCATTGCCTCTGCCCCTCCATCCCCTCTTTACCCTGTGTGCCCCCTACAGTGCCCTCCTGTCCCTGCTTCACTGGACTTGGAATGGGAGTAGAGGTAGTTGGTGAAACAGCCTTGGATACCTTACTATGTGTAGCCTTGCCAGGCCCCACCTTCACAGTGGGCATGGAGAGTGTCTGCATGCCTTTGCGAGACGTTTTTGGGACCACAGAGTCTGTGGCCGGGGATTGCTCTGAGGCTTGTGACCCTGAGTACTTCCTCCTTGAATCATGTGCCTTTGCAACGCCTGACGGACTCTTCCCTTTGCGCTCTGGGGTTGTATTTCTCTTTGTAGGGGAAGGTGTCTGTGACCTTGACCGCTTGGGCTGCTGCTGCTGTGTGCTACGTGTGCAGTATCGTGACGTTGAGGTGTGTGAAGCGTGGTCACCGTTGTCAGACGTAGCCACTGGCATGGGGGTGGCCAAAGGGACTGGAATTGGACTACGAGATTGAGCCAGTTGAAGTGCAGCCGCCATTGTGGAGGACATTGTCTGGACAGTGCGGTGCAGCCCACCCACGTCTGAATGGATGCCCTCCATGAAAGCTAACACCTGTGCCAATTTGCGGTCGTGGTCTGACAATGCATTGAGGAGCCCTGTCTGCCCCACACACAGCTGGCGCATAAGGTCCACACACTCTGCACTGATGGCAGCAGGGGGCACAGGGGCAGGGGCAGCGGTGCCTGGAATGAAGGACACTCTACCCCTCTTTGTGGTGCGAACACGGGCAGCAACAGAGGAAGTGGCTGGGAGGGTGGGCACTGCACGCTGTGTGCTGGAAGATGTAGCAGACTCTCCGTTCCCTGTGTCCTCCAAGATGTCTGCACCACCGCCGTCATCAGATGATGTTGAACTTTGCGTCTCGGGCTGTGATTCCTCCAGCATACTCCTATCCCCCTCCGAGGCGCTGGTCACATCTGTGTCACTGGGATCCTGTGCAGCTGTTGTGCTTGTCTCACCACCACTGGTGTCCGTCCCCTGTCCCTCCGTGCCCACGGGAGATGCTGCATAACAGAGAGACATGTAGGGTCAGCAAAGTGACAGCAACAGGACAAACATATTCAAGCAAAGTAACACTGAGGATGACAAAGTCTACATGTTGCAGGCCACCCCGTGCATTCACACCATGCAGACACACATCACTACCTCAAACAGTGTGTACAAACATCTAAACACGGCACACTTGAGCCATGTGATGGGCAGACAGCACAACATCATGCATGTTGGGGCGTACAAACACTAACACCAATGGACCAGGCCTGCAGCACACCACCCACAATGCCATTGAAATTCCCAGGACTGCAAAACATCAGTAAGTGCATGTATGTAATATCCGTGACTGCCACACCCAGCACAGGGGCCACTTACAACCCACTGCATCACAGTAACCACATCACGTACACCAGCGCAGGTACAGGCATGGTACACATGCAGCCACTCACAGACAAAATCAACCTTCACCCCTAGCTTGCTGTTGATGCTCCTTCAAACGTGTGTCCAGCTCAGGCTGTGTCACAGCCAAGATGCGGCACATCAGTGGTGTCAAGCTGCGTCGTGACAACCTGCCACTGCGAGGAGTATCCCCAGTGTCATCTCGGCAACGTTCTTTGCCAGTCGTGATATGTCGTCCCACCTCTTGTGGCAGTGGGTGCGCCGGCGGTTCGACACTCCCAGAGCCCGCACCTTGGTTGCAATGGACCTCCACACGGCCTTACGCTGGTGTACCTTGAGCTGCAGGTGTGGGAGACAAGAGGGGGAAAACATCAGTGACACACTCTCATGGTAAAACCTCTCCCTCTGAACAGTGGCATGACACAGACTCATCTCCACACGGCAGATATGGGTCATTGATGTACACTCATGCGAACCACACACGTATCACACTCTGTACAGTCAGTGATGTGTCCTTGTCACATTGGGCGTGGACAGTCCATGCCAGGTAGAATCACACAGAGATGGACAACGAGGACCCACACAAACAGTCACATGAACAATAACTGTCCAGAAACATGCATCACCAGATAGCTGTCACACCATATGGATGTGTACACAACACATGTCCATCCACCCTTCATGTCCATGCATTTAATGTGTGGGTTGCATACACCCCCTTAACAACTAGGAAACAGCATGTCAGCCAGTGCATTACACAACCCCACACTCTCAGGCACATACACCATCTGATCAACTACATGTGTGCCCCCCTTGCACTCACACCCCCACTGTTGGAGACTTACCACAACATTTGTGCCACCATATAGCCATGGGTACTGTGTCAGCACCTCGTCCACCAGGACATCCAGCTCCTCGCTTGTAAATGGACTGGCACGGATCTTCTCCGTCCTAGCCATCACTGTGGACATGAGATGTCAGCGGCGGCAGTGGGCGGTGAGGGGTCTCAGGCAGCAGTCCCTGGAGGCAGCAGCAGGTGAGGGGTCTCAGGCAGCAGTCCCTGGAGGCAGCAGCAGGTGAGGGGTCCCAGGCAGCAGTCCCTGGAGGCAGCAGCAGGTGAGGGGTCTCAGGCAGCAGTCCCTGGAGGCAGCAGCAGGTGAGGGGTCCCAGGCAGCAGTCCCTGGAGGCAGCAGCAGGTGAGGGGTCCCAGGCAGCAGTCCCTGGAGGCAGCAGCAGGTGAGGGGTCTCAAGCAGCAGTCCCTGGAGGCAGCAGCAGGTGAGGGGTCCCAGGCAGCAGTCCCTGGAGGCAGCAGCAGGTGAGGGGTCCCAGGCAGCAGTCCCTGGAGGCAGCAGCAGGTGAGGGGTCTCAGGCAGCAGTCCCTGGAGGCAGCAGCAGGTGAGGGGTCCCAGGCAGCAGTCCCTGGAGGCAGCAGCAGGTGAGGGGTCCCAGGCAGCAGTCCCTGGAGGCAGCAGCAGGTGAGGGGTCCCAGGCAGCAGGCTCTGTGAGCAGTGGAAATGTGGTGCTCCCTTCCACACATATATAGGGCCCTGGACTCGTTTCAGTGGTCATAGTCTTCTGCCATTGGTGTTCCAGGTCAGCCTTTTCAAAAGCATCCAATGACCGCCTCGCGGGGGTGGAGCACGCCCACCGCGATATTAGAATCTGCATCATGCCACCGCGATAGCGGTCCCCATTGGCTGCAAGGGCATGGTTCATGGCGGTGTCACACCGCGGGGTCCTGGCCGGCGCTACCGCGGTGGTGCATCTTACAAATGCATCCTATCTCCGCATCCGCTGGGGCGGAGCACGCCCACCGCGATTTTTGAATCTGCATCATGCCACCGCGATAGCGGTCCCCATTGGCTGCAAGGGCATGGTTCATGGCGGTGTCACACCGCGGGGTCCTGGCCGGCGCTACCGCTGTTTGATTGCCATAGAGTGACATGGGTGACCGGGATGTGGCTGGTGGAGCATGACAAACGCCATCTGCAGCTATGTGGAGGGCCATCACTGACACCAATGTGTCATGTGCAGCACATGACACACTTGCGTCAGTGGTGGGCATCGACACAGGTACAAATGGTGGTTGGCATGCTCCGCCACCCAATTCACGGACAGTATGTGCGTCCGCCATGGGGAATATGCAGCACAACATCGTACACTCTGTGTGTCATTGTGTTTATGGGGCACGTTTGAGGCACCTACGGACAGTTCTTGTTGTGTGTGGATCAATGGGCATTACTGTGCTACACACAGTGGATACGTACAGTGGCACATGGCACTGGATAACATTGATATGGTCTCCTGTCACAAATGTCAGCCACTGTGTAACGTCTCACACCAAATGGAACACTGTACTCCATCATGTTGATCAATATTTACACACAATGTCGTATCTGCCACCCATGCTGACCACTATCTCACACCTGAGCCCATGTGTTACACTGAAAACCCAGATGAACTCATTCATTCAGCATGACTGTCATCATTGGAAACAGATGTCACCCTGTTGTGTTATTGCTAGGACCAATTACATGCCGCATGTTATGTCTTTGTACACACTGGCAACTCCTGCAGTGTATGTCCACATGTACAGGGGGCTCGACCCGCTAAAGCATGACGAGTACTTCAGCACCACACCTGGCATCCGTTGCATTATTATTGTTTGTCACTTGGGTAGACGGCCAGAGCAGATGTCTTTGCTACATGTCTGCCACCTGTAACCACAGGGACCTATGTGGTAGTGTCAGGTCTGTGCTCATGTTGTTTGGACTGTTGTATGTGAATCAGTGACATGTACATTTCAAGTTCTAAGAAGAAAATGGAAGGTGCACACGTGATGAAGTCAATACACGCACGTCGAAATCTGTTCCAGAATTGCTTTCTTTTTCTTATGTGGCGAAATCAGTATAGAAAAAAGGTCCAGAACGTTTAATCATCAAATAGACTTTATAAATAAAAAGTCATGCTGTATCAATCTGACAAAGAGATAATAGCACATATCAGAGGTGGCACCAGATGTTAAATTATATAAGTACCTAAATAGTTGATAAGTACATCTTTCGAAAAAATGAAAAATATCGAGAGTGGCATCAGATGTTAGGCTATATCCATACTTGTATAACCTCAAAGAATGTCATCCAGAGCCACAGTGAACGGAGTCAGCCATAATGATGTTCAATACCCCTGTTTAAATGGGGAACATTCAACTAGTTCACACCATATTATAGAGATAAAGAGTCATATTTTGCATACTGACACCATTTTCGAAAAAACTATCGCCTGCAATACAATATATATCTCAAGGGTTATCAGACCCCTATTAATCTAAAGAAATAGGTTCTTTGTATATCCAAATCAGCTTATCCCTCAAATCCATGAAAACACGGTTAAAAACATGAAATCATGCAAACGTTTTAAAACCAACAATGAGCTAAGACAAAGTTACTAACCGGAGATAGCAAATCGCTAAGTGACCTCACAAACAAGCCATGTATTTATGGAGGCAACACAGAAAGATGCCACTAGACGTGGCAAACCAGAAATCAATTTAAAAAAGCACGACATTGCATCCAAACACAGCTATAATGTACATTGTGCATACCCATCACCCCATATTGCATGGTATGGGCTCAAATCACCATAAGAAAACAGTTTAAAAGCTAGCAACAGTTACATTCTAACTTAAAAGGCCAAAACATAGGCCCAGTACTACAGCGTGATAAACGAGTTCTACTTACTCAGTCATGCTACGTCTTCTTCTCGGGCGGCATGCTAACCGGCGGTCCTGGCCCGGGCTGACTAGCGCCCTTATTTAAAGATTAGGAAGACTGTCGCCAGGCATAGCGCGTTTCAATCACGTGACCATACTAAAGGACGTGAGGGGTAGACAGTCTGAGTGTGAAAAAGACGGCGGCCATGTTATAGTGGCCGAATGTATGTCAAAAAACCCCATAACAAACAAGAAAGTAACATAGAACAACAAAAAACGTAATTATAGCGTTAAAAGACGAAGTCAAGACTGATATACCACCAACCATACGATTAGAGCGAAAAAGAAACAACGGCCATATTGTTATGGCCAATATGTATCACGAATCATTCATAATAGATAAGAAAGATATACCATTGAAAACCCAGAGACATAATGACAAGGTTAAGACCAAAGGACGAACGGGAATGCGCTAAGTAATAATGCGAATTATAGTCACATCAGCCTATTGGCTAATAAGCAGAGAGCAGTTAAAATCGTAATGGATCAAAATAGTCACTACGGCTGCCATCTTAAGCTTACCACTAAATGACGATTATTGCTCAGCAAGTGAGACAAGACACAGTTCAATGAGATCTTAGGGAGACACAAGCACATCAATTGTGTAAAAGAAATTAATCAAATATCCTGAAGTTGCAAATGTCTCGATATCTTCAAAATAACAAATATTAGCTCGAACTTATCATCATGTAGATTGACAAGGCAATAATATACCTAAATAACGGACAAATCATATAACAATCATCTCCAAAGAATGTTTTCTGGGCCAATTGTGACTCAGTACCGCAGGGAGCATGAATACCCAACAAGGAACACAATACACTCAGTAAAGTAATGTTTTTTATAATCTAACATAGGAAGTGATGTAGCTCCCTATCTGTATTATGTCCCATCACAGTTGCTTGAAGGCGACAGATCCATTTTGCCTCTCTCTGTCTGACAATAAGTTCACGATTCCCACCTCTGTTTCCGACTGGGATATGATCAATACCATGAAACCAAAAGATGTTATTATTTGGGTGTTTTTCTCTATAATGGTCACTAAGAGGGTAACGGCTGTCATTATTAAGTATAGCCCTTCGATGTTCTTGTATACGGATTTTCAATGGGCGTACCGTACTACCCACATAAATGATACCACAAGCACATCCCAGTACATAAATTACATGAGTGGTATTGCAGTTTATGAATTGTGCAATATTATAAGGAACAGAGTTGTTGTATGTAAAACTGGTAGTTTTGTTACGGCCAAAGGGGCAAACATTACAGGTGGTACATGTATAAAAGCCGGGTGGTTTAGATGGTAGCCAAGTATTTTGACTTTGTTTGTTAAGTACATAGCTAGGGCACAGGGCATCACGTAACGTTTTACCCCTACGGTAAGTCAGTGTTGGTACATTAGAGATGCAGTTTTTTAACCCAGGTACATCTAGTAACAGACCCCAGTTTCTTTTAAGGATATTTTGGACCTTGTTACTATTGGTATTGTATTGTGTAACCAAGCTCACAGTTCTCTCATTTCTGATCTGTATCTGCTTTTAGGAGTATTACAGAGAGTATGTTCCCTTGTCATATGCTTGGCTTTTGCAGTTGCCTTATTGAGAGTCTCCTTTTTGTATCCCCTTTTAAGGAATCTTTTTTCACAATCATGTATATTTTTCAAATATGTCTCTTCCTCACTGCAATTCCTGCGAATACGCGTCATCTCCCCAAAGGGGATATTGTTGATGACAGACCGTGAGTGAGAGCTCCCTGCATGGAGGACCCCATTACATGCTGTGCCCTTCCTATACAGTGTGCTCTCAATCACCTGATTCTTGACGTAAAACTGTATGTCCAAGAAGTTAATTCTTGCTCTGTCACTGTTCATAGTAAACCTAACATTAAAGTCATTTGCATTTAGATACAAGAAATATTCATGTAGTTGTTCACTGGACCCTGACCATAGACAGATGATATCGTCTATGTACCTCCCCCAGTAAACGATATATTCCGTCCAGGGGGAGGCACGTCGGCTCCAGGCATACTCCCTCTCAAACCAACCCATAAAAAGACAGGCGTAAGAGGGAGCAAACCTGGAACCCATGGCAGTCCCAAGTACTTGCTGAAACCAGCATCTATCATGCAGGAAAAAATTATTATCCAGAATGAGATTGATCATTTCCACGATCATCTCATTAAATTCATACCGGTTGGCACTCTCTTTATCCAAAAAAGTTCTCACTGCTAGAACCCCAAACTCTTTCATTATACATGTGTATAACCCTACCACATCAAAAGTAACAAAGAGAGTTCATCGGACCACTGGAAGTCTTTCAGCTTGACTAATATGTCTTTACTGTCTCTAATGAACGATGGAAGATTTACAACATGTTTTTGAAGTCGTATATCTACGAATTCTGAGATCCTCTCAGTGGGTGATCCTATCCCCGAGATGATCGGCCGTCCAGGGGGAAATTGCCCTCCCTTATGAACTTTGGGCAGGACATAAATGCATGGGTATGTGGGGCAGTGTACCCTAAGATATTCAAATTCATCAACAGACAGGAGGCCAATCTCTTTCCATTCACTCAACTTGAAATTAATCAATTGTGTTAGGTTGTAAATTGGATTGGTAGGTAGTTTCTGATAACACTTTTGATCATTAAGTTGGCGTTCTATCTCTGACATATAGTCACACAAGTTCATAACCACAACATTACCGCCCTTATCTGCCTCTCTTATCACAATACTGTTATCAGATTTAAGTCTATTCAAGGCTTCCCTTTCTTTAGCGGTAATGTTGTGGTTAATAGACGTAATAGACTTTTTTGACATTTCCATCTTGTAAAGGTCCTTAGTGACTCTGTCGTAAAAAGTGTCTATGTTCTGATGGTAATTATAAGTTGGCACAAAGTTGGACCTTGGTTTTAAGCCACTGTTGGTATTAGGGTCCTGTTCAATCTCAAGATCACTTAACAGTGTTGGCATTTCGGGACTAACATCCCCCTCCAGACTCAGCAATAACTGTACATTGCGAATCTCCCCAATGGTTTGTTTTGTAAAACCTATGTTCTCATTGCGTTCTGTGTTACTAGCGGTATGTTGTGAGAAATAGTCCCTCAATTTCAACATTCTGACAAACTTATACATATCAATATGGGTGTTTGTCGGATCCCCACTCTGAGTAGGACAGAAGTTTAAGCCCTTACTAAGAATGGACATCTCATCCTTATCAAGCACTTTATTTGACAAATTTATAATTTTCAAGTCAATATCATCACCATTATCGTCACATTCTGTATCAGCACATGTCAAATTTACATTCATCACTTGGGTCTGGCTCCCGTCTTCCCCTTGTACAAGGATCCTCGCCCTGTGCCTGTACCTGCCCTTGGCCCTCCTGCCTCCCCTGCGAGTTTTGGCTGGTCTCTTTTTTGCTGGAGTCGGCTGCTTATTCTTAATTTGGCGAGCTCCTTCTGAAATGAAGAAGCTCCCTCTGCTAAAGGGACGTCCTGTATGACGCTTGATGTTACACTATTCAATGATGAGGATGAGGCACTGCTGGTAGATCGTACTTCATCATTCTCCTCTCTTTCCTCCCTTGGTCTTTTTCTCTCCTCCCCTCCTTGGATATTATCAAATTTTCTGGCGAATGTGTACACCCGCCCATCTCGATAGTCCCTATCGTCTCTCCTCACTTTCTTGAGTTTCTTGTCTTTAAGATAGAGTTGATATTCTTCCATAACCTGTTTCAGTATTGCAAAGTTCTTACTTATGAGTTCCTTCTGTTCCATTGCATTAATTTCTTTTTCTATACTTTCTATTTCCTCCTGTAGTTTTTCTCCTTTGTCCCTTGCATGACGTATTAATATTTGCATCATTATTTGTGATGCATTTTCAAGATTATTCTCCCACTCATTAAGAAGATCTTCATTAAGATCTTCAAATGTGGGGAAGATCAAAATTCTTAACCCACGTGGGATCTTCTTATTGCTCAAGTATTGCTGTAAGGTTATCCCGTCCCACCAACGGGATAGTTCTTGTTTTTTTAATCTTTCAAGTCTAATAAACAGTGTTTTTAGACTGGTCGTAATGGGGGTAGTTTGTGTAACAGGAGTGTTTATAGAACTAACACCGAAAAGATTCAGGGCCATCTCTTCTCTACCATCCTGAAATTTAGACATTTTTCATATATTTAAAAGATAACAGTTGGGAAGGAGTGCTAGACAGTCACTAAAACAAGATAACAACAAAAAGACAAACGGCAGACCAAGGTCATGCACATCCAGTCCACATGTACAGTAAATTCACAAGGTGGTGCAAACACTTCCTACACCCGCCGTCCAAAGGTGTCAGTAGTCACCAAGTTCTAAGAAGAAAATGGAAGGTGCACACGTGATGAAGTCAATACACGCACGTCGAAATCTGTTCCAGAATTGCTTCTTTTTATTCAATCAAATTTGTTAAAACTGGCACACAGCCAACGCGTTTCGTTCCCGATTTTAGCCAGAGGGAACTTCGTCAGGGCTGTAACATTGTAAACAAAACATAACATCAATAGAACAATAACAAAACATAACTAAACAAGACATAAATAATATCAGACGGCCCGAAAATGGTGTCAGTATGCAAAATATGACTCTTTATCTCTATAATATGGTGTGAACTAGTTGAATGTTCCCCATTTAAACAGGGGTATTGAACATCATTATGGCTGACTCCGTTCACTGTGGCTCTGGATGACATTCTTTGAGGTTATACAAGTTTGGATATAGCCTAACATCTGATGCCACTCTCGATATTTTTCATTTTTTCGATAGATGTACTTATCAACTATTTAGGTACTTATATAATTTAACATCTGGTGCCACCTCTGATATGTGCTATTATCTCTTTGTCAGATTGATACAGCATGACTTTTTATTTATAAAGTCTATTTGATGATTAAACGTTCTGGACCTTTTTTCTATACTGATTTCGCCACATAAGAAAAAGAAATTTTAAAGCCTAATATTCTGAAGCGTGAGGTGAGTTTACATCTCTTTAATAAGTCTAACAAAGTGATTTATTTTGGTCCCCTCACGGGACTTGCAACTGGCCCATCTTTGTGATTCTTTCTTTCCTCTTATTTGTCCCAGAATCTACTAACCTTACTGTGATCGTGGCTACTTTATGCCTCTTGAGGTCCAATTCTGCTACTGTCAAATTGATCATATAGGAGGTGAGATTTAGTTTATTATCTAGCCGGTTATTTTCAAGTGTATTAGTTATGGTCTCTACCCCAATTAATGACTCTTTAGCCATTTGGCTGTACTGTTTTCAACTAACTTTGAAAATATAAATAATAAGATATGGCTTGAAGACAATGTGGCATATGAACACTCAAATGAGTTGCTGATTTGAATGGAGGGATCCCTCAATAAGAATGAGCATATATATGATCCCTCTAGCTTTATATGGCAGAAGTGCCCTTCATTTTGTATAGACTTATTTTGTCTTGCACCTTTCTTATGTATGGTGCTGCTGCATGTTATGGTACCTTTAAGAAATAACTGTCCATCCCCAGTATTTATAAAAAAAAAAAAATTTTTTTTTTAAATATGTGTATTTGAAAATGAAGTCTTTCCCCTGTAGGTTGTATATATGTTTTCTCTGATTGTTTGACACACATATCCTTTGATGTTTTGTAAATGTCTTTACATGTTTGAATAATAGATGCACTATATATGTGAGGTTTTGTTATGTAAATTTGTGGGCCGTCTGATATTATTTATGTCTTGTTTAGTTATGTTTTGTTATTGTTCTATTGATGTTATGTTTTGTTTACAATGTTACAGCCCTGACGAAGTTCCCTCTGGCTAAAATCGGGAACGAAACGCGTTGGCTGTGTGCCAGTTTTAACAAATTTGATTGAATAAAAAGAAGCAATTCTGGAACAGATTTCGACGTGCGTGTATTGACTTCATCACGTGTGCACCTTCCATTTTCTTCTTAGAACTTGGTGACTACTGACACCTTTGGACGGCGGGTGTAGGAAGTGTTTGCACCACCTTGTGAATTTACTGTACATGTGGACTGGATGTGCTTGACCTTGGTCTGCCGTTTGTCTTTTTGTTGTTAACATGTACATTTCAACAATGGTGCTTAGCTACACTATGTTTTTGAGTGTTGTGCTGTGTCCCGGTGCTACTCACCTGCCACCAGTGCATGTCCATTGTTCACATCAGGAATGTAGCGTTGGCAGATGGACTGCATGCACGGTTGTGGATTGTGCTAACTGTATGGAATATAGTATGCGACATTTGTCCACAGGCTATGGGTGTCCAGTTTTGCCCGTGCAATGTGTGTGCACTGATTAGCGGGAATTGTCTGCAATGTTGGATGGTCAGCACAAGTGGCACACGTGTGCAGCGTGTTGCCACCAACACTAGTGTATGTGCATGCTATGGGGTGCTAGCCATCCTTGCTCACCATCTATTCCAGCACTGTGTGGGTGGATCACATCTGCTGGTGTATCAGGATGGTGTGGGCACCCAAGACAGGTGAGATGTACCTTGACTGTTGTGCCTGTGACACTCATCCAACTCTGACATTTGGTCAATGTGAGGTACCAGTGTCCCACTACCCATGCACAGCCAGCATGTTTGTTAGATGTGGGATGTTGATTGTATGCTGTGTTGGGCCTGACAGCCTGTGTGGAATGAGGGTCAGGATGCATGTCCTTTGGGACATGTGGTGTAAAATTACATCCACTGGTGTCAGGTGTCTGAGCCAGTAGTCCATATGTCATGCATACAGTATGTTCATGCGTGGTCTTGTTGGCATACTGGCTTGGCGTTGTCCATGTAGTGTTGTATGTTTGTGTTGTGGCACTGTTGTGTCTTGAAACAGCTGGATGTGTATCACCAAGGTATGTGTTGTGGTGCACATGTGTCCTTGGGCAGTCCCTCCTTGATGCTGCATGTAAATGTCCAAAATGGGGGAAGATTAAGGGTGCATACAGGCCCTGCTGATCACGTCCCTCATCTATTGTTAATGTGTGCCACATTGGCTATCTGTGTACTTGTAGAGAGTATTGGGCAGTGGGGTAATGGTGGCCTGTTACAGTGGTACACATACTCTGCACAGGCGTGACATCATCTGTCACTGTCCGACTTTGTATTCAAGTCAGCAGCAGATATGGCCTGTGTACTGATGACATTGGCACATGTATTGGTTTGGGATGTGAATGTCATTGAATTTGAGTGTGTTCGAAGTGGCACTGAGTACAAAGAAAATCCCAATGATCCATCCACATTGTGTTGTTGATGTGTCCCCTGCAATTATTGTCCAAGGAGGTGTGGCAGGTACAGCAGCAACGTGGAAGCCAGCAGTGTCTCTGCTTCACACATGTCCTGTGTCATGTACACCCAAGGCTGAGTCCACCTCAGCTCGATATGTGACTCTTGGCATTCACATAAACAGTGTTCGTATTGTGTCCACTGACTGTGCACATCCATGACAGTTGTACAATTAATCTGTCTCATGTTGGGACAACACTGAATTGCACTGTGTGCTTTCAGGGATGACAGTCAATGTTAGCGCCGTGACAGGACAGACTTTATGAATTTGTGCACATCCTAATTTATGTTGCTATGACGTGTCCCCTTTCATCTCACCTAGGAGGCGTCCTAATGTGTTTCGTACCTTCACCCTGCTGGCTAACATGGAGGATACCGACATCATAAGGCGATTCCGTCTGGATCGGACAAACCTCCTGGAACTTTGTGCACTATTGGAGCCACACCTGCTTCCACGCAGGACATACCCAACAGCACTCACGCCAACGGCAAAGGTGATGGCATTCCTACATTTCGTGGCTACGGGATCCTTCCAGCAAACTGTGGGCATTGCAGGGGGGATGTCCCAACCAACATTCAGCATGGTGCTACGTGATGTCCTGTTGGCTATGATGCAACACAGGGACCAATTCATACATTTCCCCAGGCGGCATGAGTTGGCGGATGTGAAGGGCGAATTTTATGCACTTGGACACGTTCCTAATGTAGTTGGTGCAATAGATGGCACACATGTTTCCCTGATTCCACCCCAAGCACGGGAGCATATTTACCGAAATAGGAAACATTATCATTCCATCAATGTGCAGGTGGTGTGCCAGGCAGATATGGTCATCTCACACGTCTGTGCAAAGTTTCCAGGATCAGCCCACGATTCACACATAATGCGCAACAGCATTTTACCACAGCTGATGGCCAATCTGGCACCGGAGCGGGCATGGATTGTGGGTGAGTACAAAGGGTCGAGTCGTGTGCTGTTTGTGTGCCATGCTGTCCTCGGACACATGTCAGACACTCAATCTGTATGTGTCTTTCACACTTAGGTGACTCTGCATATCCCAACGGACCTTGGTTGCTGAGTCCACTTCGCAATCCCAGGACACCAGCTGAAGTGCGCTACAACAATGCCCATGGGAGGACACGTCGGGTCATTGAGCGAACATTTGGACTCCTGAAATCGCATTTTCGATGCCTCGACAAGACCGGAGGGGCTCTGCAGTACTCACCCGTCAAGGTGTGTCAGATAGTGGTAGCATGCTGCATGCTACACAACCTGGCCGTGCGGAAGGGGATCCCCTTAATCCAGGATGATGATGACCAGCCACAGCCCCCACCTGCAAACACCCAAACGTCAAGTGACGAGGATAGTGGAGAGGAGGAAGGTGTTGGACAGCGTCAGCAGCTCATCAACAACTACTTCACTTGATGGTCAGTGGCAATGTCAATACTGGCTGTTGTCTGATGATGTTGTGCTTGGTGAATATGTGTATGTGAGTTTTGTGACTACAGCATGTTGCAGAGTCAGTGCTGGCTGCAGGTGTGTATGGCAATGGATCTTTTGACACAGCTACTTGATGTCTATGTTGGTACAGTTGCTCCTTGTGACATGTGCAGATTGTCGTACCTTGATGTGCTGTGTTGTGAGATGGTTGTTAGTCTGCCACCTGAGTAGCAACTGATGTTCTGTTGTGTTTTCCTAGGTCCCTTCAGCCTCTACTTGCCTGCGGAGTATCCCTGCTCCTGTGACATTGTAATCATGGGTGTGAGTTAACATACTGTGATGAACATGGAACAGTGACAACTACATTGGTGCGTTATTAGTGTTTATTTACAGTGGATACATGTGATGTAGATGTGGATATTGACAGATTTGTGAATGGTGAATAACAGATTTGTCAGTGATGGTAGATGAGACAATAGAGTATACACTAGATCAGTATGGCAACACAGTCCAACAGTCATTTGCCATTCCCACGCCATTGTGTGTGGGGACAGTCTGCAGGGTACACAGCAGGGTGTAGAGGGGTGCCATCATGGCTGGCTACTTGACTGGCTTTTGCCAGGTGCTTTGCCACGGGATGCTCCCAATGATTTTTTCGGGCGGCCCCTTGCTCTTTTGGCAGGGGGGACACAGGTGCATGGCCAGTGGTGTCTTATGAGTCCCCATGCTCGCTGGACGCAGGGGAGGGTGGGGGTCTGTCATCCTGCGGCACAACGGAGGGAGCTGTAGGTGTTGGCGGTGCCGCATGCCTGTCCCTGAGGACCCCCACTAGCTGGCCCAGGAGATCCCTGATTTGGCCCATGCAGGCCACGAGTTGGACCATGCGGTTGTCAATTGAGCGCAGCATCTGTTGTTGCTCACGGGCATCCTGCTGAGCCTGCCTCAACTGTCCCTGGGCGTGTTCATAGGCCCCCACAACTCTGTGAATGTTTTCCAGTGATTCAGTGGCAGGGTCTTCTTCCCTTTGGGTCAGCCTTGTCCTCACACCTGGCCTGCTGTCACGGCCCTGTTGCCTCCCTCCTGTGGGCACCGGCCTACTCTCCCGTACCTCCGCAGTTGTTGTGGTCTGGTTGGCCTGTGGAGCAGGGCGAGTGTTGCAGGCAGCAGTGGTAGTGGTTGTGGTGGTGGAGGTGGTGGTGGTGGCACAGGTCGTTGCAGCAGGGCTCTGCGTTGATGTTGTTGCTGAGGGTGGTGGGGCTGTGGGGTCCTGGGACACATTACGCCCTGCCACACCAGATGGTCCGGGTTGGTCCTCCTCCTCCTCATTATCCAGGGAGTCTGCATCCGAGGGGAGATGTTCGGGAGCTGGTGACTGGCTGTGCTGGTTGAGGTTGTCGTCCTCTGCAGTCAGTTGTTGGTCACCTGTGGGACAGGAAGTAGATGGTAATTGCCTTACACACCTCAGGGTTGCTGTGTTTGATGTCTCTTATTTACATGTTATGCTACACACAGTTGCCTTTTTCACACATTGTATGTCTGCACAGTGATGTGCCTCATGCCATGAAGTGGAGTTACATTCATCATTTCACAATGGTGTGACCTGTGATTGGTTAGCATGCCACACGTCTAGTATTGGTGATATCAATGTGAGGTTGTCATCTGACAACTGGCATGACTACAAGTTGATGTTCAGCATCTTTGCTGATCACTCTGCCTGGCAGACATTACCTGTGTGCATGGACTAGCCATTGTCATCACATGCATACCGTTGACATGTCCTGTGCTTGTATTTCTTTATACAGCAGACCATGCTAGTTTGGTTTTCCCATGGTCCTTCATAATCAGCTCCCATGTACGCTACAGAGGGAAGTCTGGGTGATGCATGTCAGAGGCCCGTTTACTTGGACATATTTGTTGAGAGTCACAGTTCTGTTTCTGTCACAGTTACGTACGCTGAGCTGTCTGCATCCTGTCAATGGCTGTGCTTTACTTTTCTATTTTTGGGTGAAGTAGAGCCTCATGTTGTCATGTCTCCCAATGCTTTTGTTGAGTGATGGTGGTGTACATGCACTGTCTGATTACCTGTGCAGTGTCACTTTGGTTTTTACTTACAGACACATGCTTCTGGGTGGGGTGCTCCATCCTGCTGAGGGGTGGGAGAGGGGGCCTGTTGGGAGTTGTAGTGCTGCCTCCAGATACACATTCCCCATCCCTGTGAAGATGGCTACCTACCTGTTAGGTGGTGGGGGTGCGTTCAATGGCTGACACATGCTTCTGGGTGGGGTGCTCCATCCTGCTGAGGGGTGGGAGAGGGGGCCTGTTGGGAGTTGTAGTGCTGCCTCCAGATACACATTCCCCATCCCTGTGAAGATGGCTACCTACCTGTTAGGTGGTGGGGGAGCGTTCAATGGCTGACACATGCTTCTGGGTGTGGTGCTCCATCCTGCTGAGGGGTGGGAGAGGGGGCCTGTTGGGAGTTGTAGTGCTGCCTCCAGATACACATTCCCCATCCCTGTGAAGATGGCTACCTACCTGTTAGGTGGTGGGGGTGCATTCAATGGCTGACACATGCTTCTGGGTGGGGTGCTCCATCCTGCTGAGGGGTGGGAGAGGGGGCCTGTTGGGAGTTGTAGTGGTGCCTCCAGATACACATTCCCCATCCCTGTGAAGATGGCTACCTACCTGTTAGGTGGTGGGGGTGCATTCAATGGCTGACACATGCTTCTGGGTGGGGTGCTCCATCCTGCTGAGGGGTGGGAGAGGGGGCCTGTTGGGAGTTGTAGTGCTGCCTCCAGATACACATTCCCCATCCCTGTGAAGATGGCTACCTACCTGTTAGGTGGTGGGGGTGCGTTCAATGGCTGACACATGCTTCTGGGTGGGGTGCTCCATCCTGCTGAGGGGTGGGAGAGGGGGCCTGTTGGGAGTTGTAGTGCTGCCTCCAGATACACATTCCCCATCCCTGTGAAGATGGCTACCTACCTGTTAGGTGGTGGGGGTGCGTTCAATGGCTGACACATGCTTCTGGGTGTGGTGCTCCATCCTGCTGAGGGGTGGGAGAGGGGGCCTGTTGGGAGTTGTAGTGCTGCCTCCAGATACACATTCCCCATCCCTGTGAAGATGGCTACCTACCTGTTAGGTGGTGGGGGTGCATTCAATGGCTGACACATGCTTCTGGGTGGGGTGCTCCATCCTGCTGAGGGGTGGGAGAGGGGGCCTGTTGGGAGTTGTAGTGCTGCCTCCAGATACACATTCCCCATCCCTGTGAAGATGGCTACCTACCTGTTAGGTGGTGGGGGTGCATTCAATGGCTGACACATGCTTCTGGGTGGGGTGCTCCATCCTGCTGAGGGGTGGGAGAGGGGGCCTGTTGGGAGTTGTAGTGCTGCCTCCAGATACACATTCCCCATCCCTGTGAAGATGGCTACCTACCTGTTAGGTGGTGGGGGTGCGTTCAATGGCTGACACATGCTTCTGGGTGGGTTGCTCCATCCTGCTGAGGGGTGGGAGAGGGGGCCTGTTGGGAGTTGTAGTGCTGCCTCCAGATACACATTCCCCATCCCTGTGAAGATGGCTACCTACCTGTTAGGTGGTGGGGGAGCGTTCAATGGCTGACACATGCTTCTGGGTGGGGTGCTCCATCCTGCTGAGGGGTGGGAGAGGGGGCCTGTTGGGAGTTGTAGTGCTGCCTCCAGATACACATTCCCCATCCCTGTGAAGATGGCTACCTACCTGTTAGGTGGTGGGGGTGCATTCAATGGCTGACACATGCTTCTGGGTGGGGTGCTCCATCCTGCTGAGGGGTGGGAGAGGGGGCCTGTTGGGAGTTGTAGTGCTTTTTGTCTGTACACATGCATCCCAGTTGGTTTTGTTTAGCTTTGTGCTTTTTCAGGTTTAGTGGTGCTTACATCTGTGTGACCTGTTTTGGGCATTGTGGGTCAGACGAATGTCCTTTGGCCTAGGGGTTGTAGGTTTGAATTTGTGCAAGACGGTACATGGCAATGTGATGATATACATTGGTTTGTACTTACCAGCTTCCAGTCCCCCGCAGATTCCTTCAAGACTCTCTGGATGTAGGATTCCAAGGACCTTCTCCTCCCACGGACTGTATGGTTTGGGTGGGATGGGAGTGCCTCCACCAGTCCCGTCAACCAGCTGACGGTTCTTGGCCCTCTTCCTCTTCACCACGGTCTTCAGGTCATGCCACCGCTTCTGTATTTCCTGCTTGTTGCGGGGGTGGTCCCTACTGCATTGACCTTATTGACTATCCTCACCCACATTTGGGTTCTTGTGGCTAATGGGGTGTGTTGGACCATGTTGCCATAGAGTTGTGGTTCAACTCTTATTATCTCATCTACCATGACTGCAAGCTCTGCATCAGTGAATTTTGGCATTTTGTGTGGTGCCATGGTGTGTGCTGTGAAGATGTTCTGTGGTGCAGTTGTGTGGGTGTTGTGGGTGGTGTAGGTGGTGTGTGTGTTGTGGTGGTGCTGTGTGCAGGTTTGCCTCTCCTTTGTTCTCTGGGGTTGGGACCTTCAGTTGTGGAGTGTAGCAAAGGATTGTGGTCAGGGAGGGGCTAGTTTTATGCTCGGCTATGGGGGTGTGGCAAGCTGGTATGTTGCTGTCAGGTGTGTTGTGTGTGTTGTCCTGTGATTGGTTATTTTGAACTTTCTGGGGCTGTTGTCATTGGGCACTTTTGGTTTGTGTTGGGACAGGTCTACTTCAGTGTGTGCATTGTTTGTTTGTTTTTTTCTTTTTTTTTCAACGTCCGCCATTTTTTTTGCGGTTCCTCCGCAGCGGTTCCTCCGCAGCGGTGGCTATGCTGCAGCCCTTCCGCCGCCTATCGGATTCATCGCTGTTCGCGCACGATGCGGTCGGATTCACAGGTGGGTACCATGGTGGTGGCGGGGATGTCATAATGTCACGGGCGGTTACTCCGTGTGCATGGCGGCGGTTCTTGGCTTTTCCGCTGTGTATCCGGCCGTTGCGGTTGGATTTTCAGCTGGTCCGGCATGTGCGGGCGGTTTTTCGTTGTCTCCCGCCGCCGCGGACGGATTATTGTGGCGGTTCATCGTAAAGTGTCCGGCGTTTTTCCCGGTGGCCCTGCGGGCGGTTTTTTGCCGCTACCATGGCGGTCGGTATGTTTTTCCGACCGGCATCGTAATCGACCCCTAAGTCCCCTCCTGGACTATTTTGAGGATACCTGGGTGGGAAGACTACACAGATCTGGACACAGAAGGCAACCTAAATACCACATTCCATGGTGGACTGTATACCACAGCACACTAAATAAAGGAGCTAAAACAAACAATGCTGTTGAAGGATGGCATAATGCCTTCCAAGCAACAACAGGCAGAGCTCCACCTACTCTACATAAACTACTACTATCTATCCAAAAAGAACAGAGCTACCAACAACTAAGAATGGAGCAATCTGTAACACAAATAGGCCCAAAACTTACTAAACAAACTAGACAAATGTTTGAATACTTGCAATATAAAGTAAGACTATATCCAGCAACTAGAGGCCTAGAATACCTAGAAACAATTGCCAAAAGCCTACTTTAAAGTAAAAATCATCAAAATATCCATATACTCATCACCAAAAGCACAAATATAGTGATAGTTTATATATTTTCAGAAATATAATTAATTTGTCAAATATATTTATACATAAACCCAAAAAAGATATTGACATATTAATTATTATTATGGAAATATAATTCAAATTAACACTTCTTTTTCAAACATTTCCCTCCCACAATAAATAACTAAAAATACTAAGGGGCCGATTCCGATTCAGGCCGGAAATCTCTCCGACCGAGCCGGACCCGGTGAGATTTCCGACCGAACCGGACTCTAGCAGCCCGACCGAACGAGTACGATGCGGCCGTATGCTTTCGGACTCGATTCGGTCGGAGTCCCATTGAAGTCAATGGGAGCCGGTCGTACGACGCGTACACGGGCTCCCATTGACTCAATGGGTACGTCGCGAACAAGGGCGCCCCCTACAGCGGGTATGCATCGGTGCGACTTGCACCGTACATGCATGTGTAGGGGGGACCCATGGGTCCCCCCTGTGTGCGACTCACGCGGCTACGTGTGCAGGGGGGTCCGACACGGACCCCCGAAGTCTGGCTCCGACTGCTCTTTGGAGCCGGACGGCGCGAGTCGGTCGGACTGTTCGAGGCGCGCATCGTACTTGCTCGGTCGGGTAATGTCTCCATTGCGTGGTGCGAGTCGTGTCCGTACGAGTCGGTCGGAGCGGTTCGGACCCGCGAACGAGTCGGTCGGCGATTTCGCGTACGCTCGCATCGTACTCGCTCGCCCGGACGCATGTACGGATCGGTCGGAAACAAGGCCTCCGAATCGGATCCGGTAAAGCCGAATCCGATTCGGTGCCCTACCGGCCGAGATCGGAATCGGCCCCTTACTGTTTCTGTAGCTGAAGACTGAAAATCCCAACTGCTGTAAATCAATCCAGGTATATCATAATATCAATGGAACAAAAAAATCCCCCAAAAAATGGAAAAATCCAACTGTTTCAAAATCCATCCTCTGTCCGTAAATCCACAAACGATAAACAATAAAAATCCCGAAATAAAAAAATAAAAAAAGAAACGCTACTTGAAAACACGAAAAATTAAGGAAGTGTAAAATAATTATTAGTTGACTAAAACTAATACACACTTCCTTAATAAAAAAAAACCCGCAATCTTCACCAAACCGCAGCTTCAAATAACGAAAACCAGTAAAAAAAAGAACAATCCCACCCACACAAACATACACATAAACTATAACATAATACTATTACAAACATTACTTACACCATAGTTAAACATATTTACACATATTTCGAAATTTTTAACAAAGGCCTCTAAACAAACTGACGACATACCGCTAAAACATAGCTTACACATAAAAATCACCAAAGCTTCAAAAACCTAACACTACACACACTACCTAGCACCTAACTACCTAACTACCTAACCACCTAACTACCTCTAAATTAACCAAAAAGTATAGTTCAAATAAAGAAAACTAAACCTACCTTCCTCGATGCGACGCAGCTTCCAACCGCGAGCTTCTCCCCTCCGAAATAACCCAAAACAAACGTAAACTGTTATACCATAATAAATACATTACTAAAAACTTTTCTAAAAATACTACAAATTATTACTTATGTTTTAAAAATGATGTTATATTTTTTCTTCAATGTAAAATTATAATAATAAATATTATTAGACATATAATAATTATTATTATAATTCCATAAATATACATATTGTATACAATCTTTATTAAAAATATGTACTAGGTGAAAAAAAAAAAAAATGTATACATATTATAAAGAATGTTTTTATTAAATAAATCCATGTACTAATTAATATTACTTATGTTTCACATATAATTCATATTAATTTAAATATATTATATGTTAAAAAAATATAAAACAATATCAAAAACTGTTTCTAATAAAAACATGTTAAAACAGATATGTTAATAAAAATTTACAGTAAATATAACAATGTAAAAAATGTTAACAATTCAAAATAATAATGTACAAGTGTTATTAAAATGTATTATTTTTGTTTAATTGTTTAAAAAGCAATATAAAGCTACATTTTTGTATGTTAAAAAATATACTTAACTGTAATAAAAAGTGTAATAATGTTTACAACTCTATTTGCTAAATTATTATGTATAAAAGTATATATATCTACCAAATGTATGTCTGAAAAATAAAGATTGTATTTATTTTCTCTATGTGTAACAATATACATTAAATGCACTTAATAAAAAATATATTTTTTTCTTCACATTACTATCTGTTGAACAATAAAGAAACATATCAATTTAAAAATTACATGGCTCATTATTTTTTTTATTAATTTATTAATGTTGGAATGTGTGTTAAAATATATATTATAAATCGATGTACTTTATAAAATAATGTCTTTATTAAATATATATAATATTTTTTTTATTAATTTAACCTATTGTATTATTTAAACGCATTCCCACTATACACTACATTAATTGTGTTAGTTTTCAAACCTATCAACATATATAAATAACTATTCCTACACCAATTACTATTAAATCTAGAAAGGTGCTGGATACTAACCATATATAATTTACTATTCCCACTCCAATTAGTATAAAATCTGGGAAGGTGCTGGACACTAAACATATATAATTTACTATTCCCACTCCAATTACTACCAAATCAGGGAAGGTGCTGGACACTAACCATACATAATTTACTATTCCCACTCCATTAGTATTAAATCATGAAAGGTGCTGGACACTAACCATATATAATTAACTATTCCCACTCCAATTAGTATTAAATCTGGGAAGGTGCTGGACACTAAACATAAATAATTTACTATTCCCACTCCAATTACTATTAAATAAGGGAAGGTGCTGGACACTAACCATATATAATTTACTATTCCCATTCCAATTTCTATTACATCAGGGAAGGTGCTGGACAATAACCATATATAATTTACTATTCCCACTCCAATTAGTATTAAATCTGGGAAGGTGCTGGACACTAAGGGGCCGATTCCGATTCAGGCCGGAAATCTCTCCGACCGAGCCGGACCCGGAGAGATTTCCGACCGAATCGGACTCTAGCAGTCCGACCGAACGAGTACGATTCGTTCGCATGCAATCGGACTCGATTCGGTCGGACTCCCATTGAAGTCAATGAGAGCCGGTCGTACAACACGTACGCGGGCTCCCATTGACTCAATGGGTGCAACACGAACAAGGGCGCCCCCTACAGCGGGTATGCGTCAAAGCGACTCGCGCCGTACATGCACAGGTAGGGGGGACCCATGGGTCACCCCTGTGTGCGACTCGCGCGGCTACGCGTACAGGGGGGTCCGACACGGACCCCCAAAGTCCGGCTCCGACTGCTCTTTGGAGCCGGACTGTGTGAGTCGGTCGGACTGCTCGAGGCGCGCATCGTACTTACCCGGCCGGGGAACGTCTCCATTGCGCGGTGCGAGTCGTGTCCGTGCGAGTCGGTCGGAGCAGTCGGGTCCTGCGAACGAGTCGGTCGGCGATTTCTCGTGCGCTCGCATCGTACTCGCTCGGATGCACGTTCGAATCGGTCGGGAAACAGGGCTCCGAATCGGATCCGGTAAAGCCGAATCCGATTCGGAGCCCTACCGGCCGAGATCGGAATCGGCCCCTAAACATATATAATTTACTATTCCCACTCCAATTAGTATTAAATCTGGGAAGGTGCTGGACACTAAACATATATAATTTACTATTCCCACTCCAATTACTATTAAATCAGGGAAGGTGCTGGACACTAAGGGGCCTATTAGGATGGCGGGCGGACCTGAGTTCGCCCGCCATCCTCGTGGTGTTGGGACCGGCCGCCAGACTTTCGGCGGTCCCGCACCGCTAATTAGGATATGGCCGCCACCCTGGCGGTCGCATTCCGCATTCTTGACATTGCGGCGGGTGCTGCTTACAGCAGCACCTGCCGCAGTGCCAAAGTGCCATGGTGTACATTTGAATGCACAAGGTGGCAGGCACCGCGCGGTGCCTGCCACCTTGTGCATGCAAATGGAGGGGGGTAACATAGGTACCCCCCAAGTGCAGCCCCCCCCCCCCCCTGGGGCCCACAACGGGCCCCCAAAGCACATCCCCGCCAGCCTTTCCATGGCGGCATCCTAATCACCCCCTAACCATCTATAATTTACTATTCCCACTCCAATTACTATTAAATCAGGGAAGGTGCTGGACACTAACCATATATAATTTACTATTCCCACTCCAATTACTATTAAACCAGGGAAGGTGCTGGACACTAACCATATATAATTTACTATTCCCACTCCAATTACTATTAAATCAGGGAAGATGCTGGACACTAACCATATATAATTTACTATTCCCACTCCAATTGATATTAAATCAAGGAAGCTGCTGCACACTAAACATATATAATTACTATTGCCACTCCAATTACTATTGAATCAGGGAAGGTGCTGGACACTAACCCATCTTTAATTTACTATTCCCACTCCAATTAGTATTACATCTGGGAAGGTGCTAGACACTAACCATATACAATTAACTATTCCCACTCCAATTACTATTAAATCTGGGAAGGTGCTGGACACTAAACATATATAATTTACTATTCCCACTCCAATTACTATTAAATCAAGGAAGGTGCTGGACACTAACCATATATAATTTACTATTCCCACTCCAATTAGTATTAAATCAGGAAAGGTGCTGGACACTAACCATATATAATTTACTATTGCGACTCCAATTACTATTAAATCTGAGAAGGTGCTGGACACTAAACATATATAATTAACTATTCCCACTCCAAAAGCTGTTAAATCAGGGAAGGTGCTGGACATTAATCATATATAATTAACTATTCCCACTCCAATTAGTATTAAATCAGGGAAGGTGTTGGACACTAAACATATATAAGATACTATTCCCACTCCAATTATTATTAAATCAGGGAAGTTGCTGTACAAACACTATATATAAATTACTATTCCCACTCCAATTAACATTAAATCAGAAAATGTGGTGTACACTAAACATATTTATTTTTAAATACACAATTACAAAAGCTTACCATTTTGTAAATAGGTTACTCAATATCCAATTTCTAAAACATATTCATAAAATAACAAACAAAAAAAGTAATTATTATAAATAATTTTTTTAAATATATTTCCCATATAACTAAAAATATTGTAATAATTATAAAACGTAAAACCTATCTTTATATATAATTATTAAACATATTTTTAATTTGTATTTGTAAAATATTAAAAATTATTAAATATTATTTTCTAAATATTAAAAAAATATTTTTTATTAGCAATGTAAGATATATAATTTATTTCAAAGGAAATAATCTCTCTTATTTATTTAAATTTGTACAATTATAAAATTTTAAATATATTATTTTAATTGAAATCTTTTTTTTTTTAAACTACACAAAATAATCCCCTATCAACACAAAAATTTTAATTTTTTGAATTATAAATTGTGTATTTATAAAAATTATTTCTTAGATTTTAACTAAACATTTTTTCAAAAATACACACAAATTCCACACAGAAATTCACTATAAACACAACATAACACTACTAAAAAACAATATTGTTTATTTTAAAATTCCTTTCATTTATTTTCAAATTTTACATAATATTTTAAAACACTCCCCACCCGTATCCCCTATAAACCCAACATCCCAGTCCTAAAACAACAATTTTAAATTAAATTTACATTTCATTTTAATTTTTAAATTTTTTTAAAAACTTTTTTAAAACACTCCCCACCCTTATCCCCTATAAACCCAACATCCCTCTCCTAAAACAACAATTTTAAATCAAATTTACAATTATTTTCAACTTTTACATTTTTTCCAAAACTTTTTTAAAACACTCCCCACTCTTATCCCCTATAAACCCAATATCCCGCTCCTGAAACTACAATTTTAAATTAAATTTACAAATATTTTTAATTTAAAAAAAATTTAAAAACACTTTTTTAAAACACTCCCCACCCTTATCCCCTACAAACCCAACATCCCGCTCCTAAAAATTAAAATACAATTTAAAAATGTTATAACATTATTTAACTATTATAATAACAGAAACAAACATATAAAATACTACAACGATATTTTAACATAACAATATTTTTGGAATCGATATTTCATGCAACGATATTTTTCCAACACAAAAAAACAATATTTTTACATCAATATACTTTACATCGATATTTAGTACTGTCGATATTCAAAACTCGATAGTAATGTATTTCTATATAAAAAAGTCAGTATTATGTCCACTTACCTCCTTGTAGACTGGGACATGTTGATGGATTTTAGTGATTTTGCAAACTTTGTCAAGGCACTTGGGTTGTAAGTTTGCAGCTTCATTTGTTTATGCCTACAGCTGACACAGCATGTTTTCCAGCAGCTACTTTATTAGTACAGTCTTGAAAAAGCACCATGGCAGTATCATGTGTGCTGGATGTTCCAGACCAAGAAGAGCTGTCTTCAAAATCAAAATGATCAAAAGCAGCAATTAGAAATTATTTCCTGGTAAAGAAATTTGGAAGTGGTGTGCTGTCGGAATCACAAGATTTTACAGCTTGAGCTGCTAACAAGTTCCTGCTCCGTACTATGGGGCACATTACGATGGCGGATGGACAAAGTACGCCCGCCACCGTAACGGTGAATGGGACCGTCCGCCAGAGGAGCGGCGGTCCCGCTGTAGGCATTAGGATGCCACCGCCACGGTGGCGGTGGCATCCCGCATATATTGAATTGCGGCGGGCGGTGCTGTAAGCAGCACCCGCCACAATGCCATATATGCATGTTGTGCATTTGCATGCACAACGTGACAGGCACCGCGCGGTGCCTGCCACCTTGTGCACGCAAATGCAGGGGGGTACCATAGGTACCCCCCATGTGCACCCCCCATCCCTCCAACATCTTGGGGGGCCCGCAACAGGCCCCCAACAGCAAAGACCGTATGCCTTTCCATGGCGGCGTTGCCGCCATGGAAAGGCTGCTCTCTGCCACCATCCTTATATGGATGGCGGTATCTTGCAGACACCGCCACCATATTAGTGCCCTTTTCCGCCCGGTCCCCTGTCAGACCGGCGGAAAACCGGCGTGCGGTTTTTCCGTCCGCCGGGGTCCCCCCGCCATCGTAATGTGGTGGGGGGGAATTGGCATGCGGGCAGTGGAATATGGCGGGCGGATCGCCACCGCCATACGGGTGGTGGCGATCCGCCCGCTATTGTAATGACCCCCTTAGTTCTTTCGTCAATCCCTTTGGCCTTTGTTCTGGATAAACCACAGATAACTCATTGAAGATCCTCTGCTTTCTGATCAGTTGTTGGAGGTGGACGAGGGGTAGCCATCGATCTTCTAAGTGGATGGGCATTGTGTTTGGCTGTTGTAGCACTATCTGTTACAATTATAAAATATTTGATCCTCTTCACCCATCAGTTTCAGTCTTTTGTGAACTTTGTCTTGCCATATTTCTGCAGCATCTCAAACTCTTTTCTGTCCAGCCGCAGTTGATGTTAGCTTTTCTTTCGGATTCGTCTGGTATATGACACATTTTCAATGTTGAGGTAATCCTCAGATTTTGTAGTTAGCAACACTTTGTCAGGAAGTAAAGATCCTCTGCTACCACCTGCTTCACTCATGTTTATGAATTTGAATCGATGGAAAACCTGAAAGAAAAACAACATTGAAATAAATTACCAATATGATGGCTAAACACATCATTATAGAGCCGCCATTTTGGAAAATGGCGGAAGGATTGCCCTCAGGAGTTATTACTGAATCTATAATACTATGTGACCCCCAAAACCTATGTTTTTACACCAAAATTAAGTATATAGGTCTCATGGCTCCTGAAATATTACATCATGACTGCAACACACCCACCATTTTTAAAAATGTAGTCCAGAAAAATACGGGCCAGATTAGCAATGTCTACCCAAGCTAAATTACTTCTCTAATGATACAAAAACACAAATCAAAAATGAAAATCTCTGGACAACATTTTTTACAGAGGTATATCAAGGGGCCAGGACTATAATGGCCAACATTTCGGTGGATTGGTACTTTACATCCTGGCTGCCCTAAAAGGCGGCCATATAATGAAACCGACAGCATGGAGCGGCCTGCAAATTGTTCAAACCACACTTAGACAAGGCTCAAGGACACTCAATCTGGCCCTTGTGTTTAATTTCGTAACGCCAAAATCGAAAATCAAACAAATAGCAATCATTCATTTAAAAAAGGAAATCTGTAACCTCCTAGAACGGCCCCTCCCCTGCCAACTGAAATAGTTCTCTCAGGGCACTTCAATATGAATCTGCTTGGGTCCCAGCAAGACGATGAGTTCTTAACCTCTCAGAATGCGTGTTGATCAATTCTGGCACAAACTCAAAATCTTTCTTTCAAATGCGACAAAATGGGCAGAGAGCTAATAAAAGAGTTAGGGGCTCATTACGATGGCGGGTGGAGGCACCTCCGCGGTGCTGGCGGTGGCGGGAAAATATCATTTTCCGCACGCCAGCAGCGGTCCTCAAGCCCATTTCCCGTCCGCGGCGGTGCGACGTGAACCGCCATAAAAATACGCCAGCCACCGCGGCGGTGTGAGCCAATAGAGACCCACCGCCGTGCGGAATGACGTCCCGTCCGTCGTACAAATCACAATGCCCCAAACAGCCCGTCACACCGCAGCGGAAAAAACCACCCAACCAGAGACGGCCGAAGCACGACAGCGGAGCGCGAAACCAGACTCCCGGGCCCCTCCACCCGGTCCCTACCACAATGGATCCAGCTCTACATGCCTTTCCGGTGCTGTACCTGCTCCACTACCAGCAAATAATGGCCCGTCGCGGACAACGCCGCAGGTATGCAAACACACAACTCCGCACACAACCACAACACACAACTGCTGGGCTGACATACGGTTCCTGTCCACATCAGACACTCTGGTGGGGACAGGAACACATCCCCAAGTGTACCCACACATGTCCTACCTGTCACGAAATCACCCCTCCGCATCCGGGCCATCCATCAACCGCAAAATCACAGCAATGTCCCGGTCATGTCACTGCAGCGGTGCAGACACGGGAAAAAATGTGCACAATGTAGTAGGCAGGGCCAGCGCCAGGCATGGGCAGTCCACAAAGATCATAGGGCCCCACCCTCACCCTTCACATACTACGCCCCCACACCCATTAGGGGATATGCTGTGTGCTCCTCCTGTGCCCCCCTGCACAATTAACCAGCCAGGTGTACCCTGACCCTGGACCACACACACCAAACAACCAGGGAGCCTGTCTCAGAAGGTGGGGGCGAAGAGGAACACCCTGCACAGAAGCTCAGGGGCAGGGCATTCCTCACCTCACACCTACCCCCCACTCATTTCAAGCAAACTGAGTCCAATCACAAAATTAACACTCACACTGCATATGAACAACCACTCAACTGTACACACTGCCTGTCAAGTCACCCAGACACACCCCACACTGACACACAGCCACATACACATAACAGATGTCAGCAGCAATGGAGGACAATAAATGGGCCAGGCAAAAGTGAGGTGGACAGTGTTGGAAAGTCATGGAGCAAGCCACAAAGCATGTGTACATCACATGTAAGAGTAGGAACATATCACACCACCCTTAGGCAATCAAATCAGACATGGCTGGCACAGTGAGTTAAATTAAATCATAGTGACCTCTGTGCAACAACTCAGGGAGACAGCAAGGGAAGCCATGCATAGGCACAGGAATGATAGGAAGCGTCTGAAGTCATACAGTGACCAGCCACACATCTGTGTCAACTTACTTGACATGTGTATGTCATCAGCACAACACACATGGCTCATTGTCACACTCCATGACTGTCAAACGCAAGTAGGACCTCCACACATGCCCCTCACCTACACACTTCACACCTGCAACACTCCACACCTGTGAGAAACACACATAATGGTGCAAATAAGGTCCTGTGAGTACACTGACAACCAACCACACACCCTGTGCTGCACCTACAAACGTCACACTCACACTCAGGGATGCCTGAACCAATGCAGACACAAAAACAACAGTCAAACACAAAGCTCACCAACAACATCCACAGAAGTCCAACAAGCCCAGACATGTGCAGCCAAACAGTGGAAAGGCAATGTGTCTCTAGACAGAACAGGAGTACACAATATTGTCACCCAGGAGCAATGCACAGACACCATACCCCAACACAAACAAGAAATGCATCATCTCAAAACAATCAGGAACACAAACTGGGATCAATGGGACAATAAGCTAACACAGACAGACACACCACACCACCTATCAAGTCAACATGGTGTCATAGTGTACCACATGCATGCACATGCACAATCCTGACAAGTGACAGGTCAAAGATAGGAGGACATAGCACTAGTGTGCACTCAAAACAAGGCCAGCAACCAGAATATAACTTGCTGTACGTGACACACCCACAAGTAATCTACACTACACCTGCAACACACATCTGAATGTATCTCAATGCACAAACAACTCACACACAATGTAATGCAAATAGAACATCACACACAGAGCATCTGTCAGCAGAAAGAGCCAACACAGCCCAAACACTGCATACATCCACAACAAAAACTCAACAGATGCACATGCCAATACATCACATTGCAAACTCAGCTGGACATCAGGGGATGCACACCAGGCAAGTACAAGGCAACATACACTGACAGCACTCCATGCAGGCCAAGCAGTGTGTGCACACCAACCAAATCAGTAGCACACACATCTCAGTGTCACACCATGTACTCCCACAACACAAATCAGCACAGCACACAGACAACATCACACTCTGGAAGGGTAGCAGTACCTCACCAAACACACATACAGCTAACCCAACAATCACAGATGCACAACTCAAGGACACCCAGGTGCAAACAACATGAACAGAGGACTGTGCAGCACAAACAGTTGCACTGCACATGATCAACCATGACTGCAAACCAGTACAAGAAAATCACACATAACCATATGTGAAACTGTGCACAGATCAGCACCACAAAGCACAGTGTAACTAATGAAGTGGTGAGGAGGCTCACACACTGGCAACCCAAGGGGATAGGTGACATGATAGTGAAGTGGTGTGTACGTCAGTAGTGGACAGGTCAGGAGTGTACTATACACAAATACATGGAGGAGTCACTCACAATGGGTAGGCTTCAGGAGCAAAGCTAGGGGATGGTATGACTCCACATACCATACTGGAGCCAAAAATGGCTCAAGTGACAGCAATGCATGAGAAAACTCACCAACAATGTCAGTGTGGCTGAGCAGGTCTGCACAGTGAGCACAAACAGTAACAAGATACATGGCTGATCAACAAAACACAACTCAGACTTGGCTGTCACACACTATGCATACTCACAACTAGCAGCAACAAGTAGGTGTCCCCCAGGAGTGCAAGGACACACCAACACACTGTACAGTGCACAACCTACAACTCACACATGTGCACACAATCACAAGCACAGGGCTGACAAATCAAGCAAACAGGCACTCAGCTCCTGTGTCATACATGTGTGCAGTTGGCATTGCAGGGGCACACAAACATCAACACTACTGACCAAATCACCCCCTTCACACTTCATGACCACTCAAGTGCACACATACAAATGTACCCATGTGACTAAGAAGACAGCCCATCACAAGATGACCATATACCAACACTGCTGTTCACACATCAAGAAAGATCACACACACATGATGGACCCTGGCCAGCCTGCCTGCAATCCTGTGGATAGAATTCCCCTCTGTGCTGGTAGTGCATCCTAACATGTTATGTGTACAATTTAGCAAACCTGACCATAGAATTATTTGGATAACAGTAGGTCATCACAAACAACCATCATTGCACCCCCAAGCCTCAGACTCAAGAAGAACTGAAGTGCATGTCACCTCTGGTAAACTCAGAAAAAGTGAAACAACCCATTGGCAATGTTAAAGTGGCATACAGATCATGTGTCACATCAAACCATACCCATACATATTACATATTAATATAGCAAGGACACTGACAAAGCAGACAACAGGAGTAACTGTCTTTATTACAAATTACCCAGATAGGCATCAAAAGTAGACAAGAGCAAGGACAGTGGCCAGTCCACAGTTCAAAGTAGGCACATGTGTGCCTGACAACCTGCACAGGGAATGGGCAAACAAAGTGAAAAACAGCAAGGCCAGTGGCCAGTCCACAGTTCAGAGTAGGCACATGTGTGCATGAGAACCTGCACAGGGAATGGGCATCCATGGTTACAAACAGCAAGGCCAGTGGCCAGTCCACAGTTCAGAGTAGGCACATGTGTGCATGAGAACCTGCACAGGGAATGGGCATCCATGGTCACAAACAGCAAGGCCAGTGGCCAGTCCACAGTTCAGAGTAGGCACATGTGTGCATGAGAACCTGCACAGGGAATGGGCATCCATGGTTACAAACAGCAAGGCCAGTGGCCAGTCCACAGTTCAGAGTAGCCACATGTGTGCATGAGAACCTGCACAGGGAATGGGCATCCATGGTCACAAACAGCAAGGCCAGTGGCCAGTCCACAGTTCAGAGTAGGCACATGTGTGCATGAGAACCTGCACAGGGAATGGGTGAGACCGTACACTGCCATGGTCAGCAACACAGCTAGGGGGACAACAATGGGCAGTCCAGGCACCGTCATGGGAGAGACAGGTGTGGGAGGGGGAATCAGCCTCAGACGCGGCTGTCAGTCGAACTGGGAGGTGGCTGATTGTCGTGCCCAGTTGGAGTACTGGACCTGGGAGAGAGAGGACCAGCTGAGGTAGAGGCATCAGTGGCTTTGTGAGCCAGAGGGCTGCTTGGACCGGGTGGTGTGGTGGCACGTGGAGGCAGAGACATGCTGCCGTGAGACACAGTGTGTGAGGGAGAATGTGGAGGGGTGCCTTTCCACTTCTTGGGGATTCGATAGGTAATTTTGGTCTTGGTAGGAGTGGGAGGTGGGGCGGGCATAACAGGCACACTCTCCACCAAAGGTGCATCAGGTGCATGCGGTGGCCCTCCCTCTGGGGATCTGCTGGATCCGGCGGTACGCTTGGCCTGGCCTTGCCTTTTCCCTTCCATCCCCTGTTGACCAGGTGATTCCCCTACAGTGCCCCCCTTTCCCAGCTTCACAGGGGTGTGGGTGGGAGTTGAGGTTGTGGGTGAATCTGCCTTAGAGGGATTTTTCTGTGGACTCTTAGCAGGCAGCAGCTTCCCCTCAGGCACGGCAACTGTCTGCTTGTCTTTGGGAGACGCTTTTTAGACGGGAGGGTCCTTGGATGGGGATGATCTTGAGGCATGTGAGCCTGAGGCCTGCTTCTTGGCTTGATGCCCCTGAGTGTCACCTGAAGGGCTTTTGCCTTTGCACACCGGGGTGACTTTGGTTGGTTTGGGAGATGGTGTATGCACTCTGGCCCGCTTGGGGTGATGCTGTATTTTGCTGCGTGTGGTGTACCTTGAGCCTGAGGGCTGTGGTGTCTGGTCACTCTCGTCAGATGTAGCCACTGGCAGGGGGTGGCCGAAGGGACTGGAGCTGGACTCTGAGCCTGTGACAGCTGAATGGCTGCCGTCACTGTGGAGGACAAAGACTGGACAGTCCTGTGTAGCCCACCCACGTCTGAATGAATGACCTCCATGAAGGCAACTACCTGTGCCAACTTCTTCTCATGGTCTAGGAAGGCATTCAGGAGAGATGTCTGACCCACACACAGCTGGCGCAAAAGCTCAACAGACTCAACACTGAGGGCAACATGGGAGACAGGGGCAGGGGCAGCGGTGCCTGGGGTGAAGGACACTCTTCCCTTCTTACTTGTGCGAACACGGGCAGAACTAGTGGAAGTCGCTGGGAGGGTGGGCACTGGACGATGTGCGGTAGAAGAGGAGGCAGATTTCCCACTCCCTGTGCCGGCCAACATTGAGGAGTCACCGCTGCCGTCAGATGATGTTGAGGTTGGTGTCTCTGGCTGTGATTCCTCAAGCACACGCCTGTCCCCCTCCGAGGCGCTGGTCACATCAGTGTCAGTGTGCTCATATGAAGCAGTCGTGCCTGATGCCTCACCACTGGTGTCTGTCCCCTGTCCTTCTGTGCCCTCGGTAGATGCTGCAAGAGACAGAGACGTAGGTACAGTTTAGTGCCATACACACACACATCACATGCAAGCAACGCACAAAACAAGATGGTGATACCCCCATGTTGCACACCACCCTGTGTAGTCACATTGTGCGACCCCTAAGTCAAAACTATCAAAAACCGCATGGAAACATGCAAACTTGGCATAATTGACCCATGTGATGTCCACACAGCCAAACAGCTTGCCCGTGCCCCCGTGTAACCAGACATACAGATCCCTCTGAGCATACCTAGGTCCCTGTGGGTGAAAAAGATGTACATCACAACATGTTGTCACAGTCACATATGGAGTCACCATAAGGGGACAACACAGATACAGATATAATTTCGCAATGGCCATGAGCTCATGCCATCCACCATGTCTTGCTTTGGGGACAACTACAGTTGCACATTGGTGTCAGGTGTGTAGTTCTCACAATTTTTAGGTCCTACACTGCACACATTGATGAAAGCACACTCAGATGAGGCACCCTGCCGGTCACTGCCATGGGATGTCCCTGACTCCACCAATGCAGCCGATGCCATAAGCCCACAACTCAGAATGCAACGTCAAGGGCCATTACATCAATGACATGAGAAAGAACATGTAGCGAAAAAGCATGACAGCTGCACACAACAGAGAGGTCACTCACAAGCCACTGCATCACAATAGCAACATCACAGAGCCCGGCACTGGCTCAGGCTTGGAATACATGCAGTCACTCACAACCAAAGTCACCCTTCCCAGAATACTCACCCCCAGCTTGCTGCTGATGGTCCTTCAAACGTGCATCCAGCTCTGGCTGTGTCACTGCCAAGATGCGGTCCATTAGTGGTGTCATGCTCCTGCGTGCCAACCTGCCAGTCCGAGGGAGCAGCCCCAGCGTCATCTCTGCCATGTTTTTGCTCAGCCGGCAGATGTCATCCCACCTCTTGTGACAGTGTGTGTGTCGTCTGTGGGAGACACCCAGAGCCCGCACCTTGCGTGCAATGGCCCTCCATACGGCCTTACGCTGGTGGACTTTGAGCTGCAGGCATGGGAGACAAGAGGAGGACATTTCAGTGACACTGGGTTATGTACCACTATCTCTCAGTACAGGAGAATGCACAAACTCAGCACAGCTTCACAGATATGTTTAGCAGAGAAAATACAGCATGACACGTAGTACATGAGCATGGGATAATCATAACAAAATGCATGCAGGTATGAGGATGGACACAGTACCTGCCCATCTCATACACATGCTGAATGGCAGCACAGAAAGCAATGTGAAGGAGGCCCACATCTGCGATTCAGTTTGTGAGTGAGCAAGACATACATCACATTGGAAATGATGTGTTGGGGCAGACTCACTGTGTCCAACACTGCACACCCCTCAATGTCCTTGCCCTGTGAATGGCTCACTGTGTCATGGAGGTCACATTTAGGGACATGAACTTACAGTCTCACACCCTTCTCACAAGGTCTGTCTTGTGCAATACACAGGCCTGAGATAGCTCTTTGATGGATAGGGTAGCAGAAAACCCATGTCTCACTCTGTCCATTCAGTGATGGGTCCTTGTCAAATTGGGCAGTGACTGTGCAGGCCAGGGGGCTCACACTGAGGTATAACGTGGGCCATGAGAACATTCACATGCAGGTACAATATGAGAGGGCAAACAGTGCCTACACATGCGAGTCTGAACACATGATGAAAGCAATGGGAGGATGATATTTTCAAAGTACAGCAATCTGAGATGTCATATGTGTATGATTTGCCAAGAGTGTCACCCTCAGGCATTTCACTCTTGTGCATAATGCTTACATATCCATGGTGGCAATATAGAGTCAAACACTTCCACCAGTACCCTCTGGACGTAAACTCTTTTTCATTTCACAAATGAGGCTGTGAAAAACCTCATGGACTCACAGATCCATTAGCACAGGCAGAGTCTGTCCTGACTCCCACTTTCTATACTTGCAGTGTCACTGTATGGCTGGGAAAAGACTGCATGTCCCTCCCATCCTGAAATGCAGCCCGGGGAATGTGTGAAATAGGCTGCAAACCCCATTTTCCAGAAGTCAGCATGCTAGGCAGTGTATCACACAAACCCACACTCTCAGGCACATACTGCAGCAGATCAACTTCATGTGAGCACTCTCTGCACTCTCACTTCCACTCTGAAAAACACTTCCCAGGACATCTGGAGCACCATATAGCCTCCCATACTGTGTGAGCACCTCGTCCACCAGGACCTCCAGCTCCTCTGTGGTGAAGGGACGGGCCCTGATGTTCTCAGTCCTCGCCATCACTGGGTCCAGGAGACAGGAGCAGCAGCAGTTGGTGGTGAAGAGTGTCAGGCAGCAGTGTCTGGGTCCAGGAGACAGGAGCAGCAGCAGCAGCAGTTGGTGGTGAAGAGTGTCAGGTAGCAGTGTCTGGGTCCAGGAGACAGGAGCAGCAGCAGTTGGTGGTGAAGAGTGTCAGGCAGCAGTGTCTGGAAGCAGTGGAAATGTGAGGCTCTCTCCCACACATATATAGCCCCCTGGGGTAGATTCTGTGGTTCAAAGCTGCTGCAATTGGTGTTCCAGGTCAGCTTTTTTCAAATGCATCCAATTACCGGACCCGCGGTAGCGGAGCACGCCTACCGCGATTTTCAAAATTGGATTTGGCTACCGTGATTGCGCTTCCCATTGGCTGTAAGGGCATGGGCATTGGCGGTGACACACCGCAGGGGCCAGGCGGTCGCTATCGCGATCGTGCATCTTTCAATTGCATCCAATGCCCGGTCCCGTGGTAGCGGAGCACGCCTACCGCGATTTTCAAAATTGTATTTGGCTACCGCAATTGCGCTTCCCATTGGCTGTAAGGGCATGGGCATTGGCGGTGACACACCGCAGGGGCCAGGCGGTCGCTACCGCGGTCGTGCATCTTTCAATTGCATCCAATGCCCGGTCCCGTGGTAGCGGAGCACACCCACCGTGATTTTCAAAATTGTATTTGGCAACTGCGATTGCGCTTCCCATTGGCTGTAAGGGCATGGGCATTGGCGGTGACACACCGCAGGAGCCAGGCGGGTGCTACCGCGATATGGCTGCCATACATTGGTGCCTATGACTGCGATTTGGGTGGCGGAGCATGCCAACCGCCATTTCCAAATCTGTATGTCACTACCGCGGATGCGGGTCCCATTGGCTGTGGGGCATGGGCATTGGCGGTGACACACCGCAGGGGCCAGGCGGTCGCTACCGCGATATGGCTGCCATACATTGGTGCCTATGACCATCATTTGGGTGGCGGAGCATGCCAACCGCCATTTCTAAATCTGTATGTCACTACCGCGGATGCGGGTCCCATTGGCTGTAAGGGCATAGGCATTGGCGGTGACACACCGCAGGGGCCAGGCAGTCGCTACCGTGATATGGCTGCCATACATTGGTGCCTATGACCGTGATTTGGGTGGCGGAGCATGCCAACCGCCATTTCCAAATTTGTATGTCACTACCGCGGATGCGGGTCCCATTGGCTGTAAGGGCATGGGCATTGGCGGTGACACACCGCAGGGGCCAGGCGGTCGCTACCGCGATATGGCTGCCATACATTGGTGCCTATAACCATGATTTGGGTGGCGGAGCATGCCAACCGCCATTTCCAAATCTGTATGTCACTACCGCGGATGCGGGTCCCATTGGCTGTAAGGGCATGGGCATTGGCGGTGACACACCGCAGCGGCCAGGCGGTCGCTACCGCGATATGGCTGCCATACATTGGTGCCTACGACCGTGATTTGGGTGGCGGAGCATGCCAACCGCCATTTCCAAATCTGTATGTCACTACCGCGGATGCGGGTCCCATTGGCTGTAAGGACATGGGTATTGGCGGTGACACACCGCAGGGGCCAGGCGGTCGCTACCGCGACATGGCTGCCATACATTGGTGCCTATGACCGTGATTTGGGTGGCCGAGCACGTTAACAGCACCTATGATCACATCATGCTGTGTCAATGGCCAGTTCTCAACAGTGTACAGAGACACCTGATTCATGACAGAAGATAGTGCAAACAGTGCCAGTGTAACATTTAGCCCACTGCTGACTACACATGCCATGTCAGTGCACATGATTGCAAACATTGGCATGTACTCCCTCACATATCACTTATGATGTTGATGTGCATGTACACAGATCAGTGGTGTGATGGACTCTCCAATGTGTACACAAGTCAATGTGTGATCTGGCTACGCAACACACAGTGATGAAGTTCTGACTACACAATGTGCATATTTCATTGTGTAGTTTGCTTTGCTCATGTACATACTTGATCTTAATGCACAGACTGTGCTCATTGTGTTGTTGATGTGTGCCCTGTTCGACTTACGCAAGAAGGTGTGCCAGGTACAGCAGCTAGGTAGGAGCCGACAGTGTTGCTGTTTCACACATATGCTGTATGAACTACTCTCAGGGCTGGTTACGTAAGATGTGGACATGTCCCTTTGGCCATTCACATGGTCTCTATCTGTTTGGGAGGTACTCACTGTGTGAAAACTGGACAGGTGTACGACTAGTGTAGCTGAAGGTGTCCCCACATGTAAGTTGTGCTGTAAGCTGAAGTGTGATGCCAGTCATTGTTTGCGCTGTCAGTCAAAACGTAAGATGTTGCACACATCTCATGGTGGATTGCATTGACATGTGTCCCCTTTCATCTCACCTAGGAGGCGACCAAATGTGCATCGTCCCTTCACAGTGCTGGCGGACATGGAGGATGAGGACGTCATCCGGAAATTCCGTCTGGATCGACCCACCCTACAAGACCTATGTGCTCTGTTGGAGCCCCACCTGCGGCCTTGCAGAACATATCCGACTGCTTTCACACCAATCTCTAAGGTGATGGCGGCCCTGCATTTTTTGGCTACTGGATCATTCCAGTACACAGTGTCCAGCGCAGGTGGGATGTCGCAACCCATGTTCAGCATGGTACTACGTGATGACCTGTCTGCTATGATGACCTACAAGGACAGATACATCCATTTCCCCAGGAGGCATGAATTGGCGGATGTGAAGGCTGATTTCTATGCCCTTGGCCACATCCCTAATGTTGTTGGTGCCATTGACTGCACACATGTTGGCCTGGTTCCACCACAGGCACGTGAGCACATCTACAGGAATAGGAAACATTTCCATTCCATCAATGTGCAAGTGGTGTGCCAGGCGGATATGCTAATCTCACATGTCTGTGCCAAATTTCCCGGCTCTGCTCATGACTCGTACATCATGCGTAACAGCATTGTGCCCCAGCTGATGGCAAATCTGCTCCCGGAGCGTGCATGGATTGTGGGTGAGTACGCAGGGTGAAGTAGCGTGCTGTATGTGTGACATGCTGTCCTCTGCCACAGTAATGTTACAAGTTTGTTCTGTGTGTCTCACACCTAGGTGACTCTGCATATCCCAACCGGCCTTGGTTGCTGAGCCCACTGCGTAATCCCAGGACCCCGGGTGAAGTGCGCTACAATGATGCCCATGGGAGGACCCGTTGTGTGGTGGAGCGTACTTTTGGTCTCCTGAAGTCACGATTTCGCTGCCTGGACAAGACCGGAGGTGCACTGATGTACTCTCCACAGAAGGTGTGTCAGATCGTAGTTGCATGCTGCATGCTCCACAACCTGGCCTTGCGCAAGGAGATCACCCTGCTCCTGGACGCTGATGAGCAGCCGAGGCCACCGCCTGGAAACCCACCCATGTCCAGTGACGAGGATAGTGGAGAGGAGGAAGGTGTTGACCTGCGTCAACAGCTCATCAACCGCTACTTCCCTTGAAGGTGAGTGGAAACATACAACGGTGCCATTGTCTGCTGATTGTGTTGTTATTGGAAAGGCCTAGGGGAGATTTGTGACTGCTGCCTGTTGTTGTCACTGTGCTGGGTGCTAAGGTTTCTGAGACAGGGTAGTTGTGCCCAGCTACAGGATGTCTATGTCGGTACTGTTGCTCATTGTAATGTGTGCATATTTGAGTACCTTGATGACAAGTGTTGTGTAGTGGCTGTGATGCCATCACCTGACAAGTGAATATTGTTCTTTTGTGTTTTCCTAGGTCCCTTCTGCCTCTCAATGCCTCCAAACAATCCGTGCTCCTGGTACATTGTAATCCCAGCCAACATTGTACATCCTGTAATAAACACGGAGCTGACACGTGAACATAGGTGTGTAAGGAGTGTTTATTTACAATGGGTATATGTGACAGGGAAGTGAATATTTGGAAACAGGTGAAAAGTGAATCAATGAGTTGTCAGTGATGGTAGATGAGACAATAGAGTAGTCACCACATTGTTGTGGTGACACAGTCCAACAGACGCATTCCATTAACCTGGCAGTGTGTATAAGGACAGTCAACAAAGTCAATGGGAAGGTGAAGAGGGGTGCCATCATGGCTGGCTCCTTGACTGGCGTTTGACTGGTGCTTTGCCATGTGATCCTCCCTGGGATTTCTTTGGATGGCCCCTTGAGCGTTTGGCAGGGGGGGCCTCTTCTGCGGGCTCAGCGGTGTCTGAGGACGCACCCCTCTCTGTGCCCGCAGGGGAGGTGGGGGAACTGTCATCCTGCGGGCCACTGGAGGTAGGTGGAGCAGTTGTGTGGGCCGCAGGCCTGTCTCTCAGGACACCCACTAGCTGGCGCAAGAGGTCCACGATTTGGCCCATTCGTGTGTCAATGGACCTCAGCAGCAGGCGGAGCTCACGGGATTCCTCCAGAGCCTGGCCCGTGTGTCCCTGGGCTTGTTCATAGGCCCCAAGGACTCTTGCAATGTTGGCCAGGGCTTCGGTCCCAGTGTCCGGTTGGTCTTGTCGCCTAGTTGCCCTCCCACCTGCCCTGCTGTCCCGGACCTGTGGCATCACCACTCTACGCACACACGTACTCTCCCTGCCCGCCTCAGATTGTGGGGTGGGGTGGTCATCCTCTGAGGCAGGGACAGTGTTGCAGGCAGCACTGGTGGTGGTGGTGGTGGAGGCCGCACAGGTCGTTACAGCAGGGGTCAGCGTAGTTGTTGTTGCTGAGGTGGTGGCGGTAGGGATAGTGGGTTCCTGGGACCTGTTACGCCCTGGCATGCCTGATGGGCCAGCATCGGGCTCCGCATCTGAGAAATCTAGGGAGTCTGCATCGGAGAGTCCATGTTCCGGGGGGAGAGACTGGCTCTGCAGGTTGGTGTGGTCATCTGCAGCTGTCAGTTCTTGGTCACCTGTGGAACAGAGGGGAAATGGTCATTGGAGTGCACACCTCAAGCTTGGTGTTAGATGTTTTGTTATTGCATGTTATGCACCACACAGTTTACATTGACATTACATTGTATGTCTGCACAGTTTTGAGCATCTGGGCATGATGTGGAGGTACATACCTTACTTGTCCATGGTGTGACATGTCAATAGGTACCATGCACAACGTGCAGATTGTGTGATTACGAGGACATGTCATCAGCTAACGACTAGCAGCACAATTACTTTATGTGCAGCATCTTTGTTGTTCACTCTGCATGGAAGACATTACAACTGGCCATGAACTAGCCATTGTAGTCTCATGCATTCCTTTGTCATATCATGTGCTTTGCTTTCTTGTTACTACTGACCATGCTTGTTTTGTTTTCATATGGGCCTTGATGTTCTGCCCCCATGGCACTTCAAGATAGCATTAAGTGCTGTGCATGGCTGTGCCCTGAATTTCTTCTAAATGTGATTTTGAGAGTCACACTTTGGTTTCTGTGACAGTTACATACGCTTTTCTGTCTGCACACTGGAAGTGGCTATTTGATGTATGTCCAGTTGGATGACATGTGAGGGCTGGTGTGGTCATATGGCTCCATGCTTTTTGAGGGGAGTGTCAGGGTGCATGCACTGTCTACCTACCTGTTCTGTGACACATTTGGGGGAATTGTTGCCACATGGTTCTGGGTGGGGTGGAGTGCTACTGCTACTTCCTGCTCAGGGGTGGGACAAGGGGGCATGGTGGGAGTTGTAGTGCAGGCCTCCCACCCCCAAACCCCCTCCCTGTGAAGATGGATACCTACCTGTTAGGTGAAGGGGCACAATACAATAGGCTGCCACATGGTTCTGGGTGGGGTGGAGTGCTACTGCTACTTCCTGCTCAGGGGTGGGACAAGGGGGCATGGTGGGAGTTGTAGTGCAGGCCGCCCACCCCCAAACCCCCCTCCCTGCGAAGATGGATACCTACCTGTTAGGTGAAGGTGCACAATACAATGGCTGCCACATGGTTCTGGGTGGGGTGGAGTGCTACTTCCTGCTCAGCCGTGAGACAATGGGGCATGGTGGGAGTTGTAGTGCAGGCCTCCCACCCCCAAACCCCCCTCCCTGTGAAGATGGATACCTACCTGTTAGGTGAACAATACAATGGCTGCCACATGGTTCTGGGTGGGGTGTAGTGCTACTGCTACTTCCTGCTCAGGGGTGGGACAAGGGGGCATGGTGGGGTTGTAGTGCAGGCCTCCCACCCCCAAATGCCCCTCCCTGTGAAGATGGATACCTACCTGTTAGGTGAAGGTGCCCAATACAATGGCTGCCACATGGTTCTGGGTGGGGTGGATGGCTACTGCTACTTTCTGCTCAGGGGTGGGACAAGTGGGCATGGTGGGAGTTGTAGTGCAGGCCTCCCACCCCCAAACCACCTTCCCTGTGAAGATGGATACCTACCTGTTAGGTGAAGGTGTACAATACAATGGCTGCCACATGGTTCTGGGTGGGGTGGAGTGCTACTTCCTGCTCAGGGGTGGGACAAGTGGGCATGGTGGGAGTTGTAGTGCAGGCCTCCCACCCCCAAACCCCCCTCCCTGTGAAGATGGATACCTACCTGTTAGGTGAAGGTGCACAATACAACGGGCTGCCACATGGTTCTGGGTGGGGTGGAGTGCTACTGCTACTTCCTGCTCAGGGGTGGGACAAGGGGGCATGGTGGGAGTTATAGTGCAGGCCTCCCACCCCCAAACCCCCCTGCCTGTGAAGATGGATACCTACCTGTTAGGTGAAGGTGCACAATACAATGGCTGCCACATGGTTCTGGGTGGGGTGGAGTGCTACTGCTACTTCCTGCTCAGGGGTGGGACAAGGCGGCATGGTGGGAGTTGTAGTGCAGGCCTCCCACCCCCAAACCACTTTCCCTGTGAAGATGGATACCTACCTGTTAGGTGAAGGTGAACAATACAATGGCTGCCACATGGTTCTGGGTGGGGTGGAGTGCTACTGCTACTTCCTGCTCAGGGGTGGGACAAGGGGGCATGGTGGGAGTTGTAGTGCAGGCCTCCCACCCCCAAACACCCCTCCCTGTGAAGATGGATACCTACCTGTTAGGTGAAGGTGCACAATACAATGGCTGCCACATGGTTCTGAGTGGGGTGTAGTGCTACTGCTACTTCCTGCTCAGGGGTGGGACAAGGGGGCATGGTGGGAGTTGTAGTGCAGGCCTCCCACCTCCAAACCCCCCTCCCTGTTAAGATGGATACCTACCTGTTAGGTGAACGTGCACAATACAATGGCTGCCACATGGTTCTGGGTGGGGTGGAGTGCTACTGCTACTTCCTGCTCAGGGGTGGGACAAGGGGGCATGGTGGGAGTTGTAGTGCAGGCCTCCCACCCCCAAACCCCCCTCCCTGTGAAGATGGATACCTACCTGTTAGGTGAAGGTGAACAATACAATGGCTGCCGCATGCTTCTGGGTGGGGGGAGTGCTCCATCTTGCTGAGCTGTGGGACAAGAGGGCCTGGTGTGAGTTGTAGTGCTGGCTGCCTGTACATATACAACCCTGGGAATGTAGCTGGCTACCTTTGGGGGGAATCAGATGGGGTGAATGTTACATCTGTGAGACCTGTGTTGGGTATTGTGGTGCAGATGAATGTGATTGGGCATAGGAGGTGTAGTTTTGTAAGTTTTTCAAGACAGTACATGGCAGTGTAATGGTATACATTTGTTTGTACTTACCAGCCTGCACTCCCCCATCTATTCCAGTTAGACTCTCTTGATGCAGTATGGCAAGCACCTTCTCCTCCCATGCAGTGAATCTTCTTGGTGGAATGGGAGGCCCACCACCAGTCATCTGAGCCAGCTGACGGTTCTTTTTCTTTTTCTCTTTCACCATCCTCTTCAGGTCATGCCACCGCTTCATGATGTCCTGCTTGGAGCGCGTGGCGGTCCCTACTGCATTGACCTTGTTGACTATCCTTTCCCACATTTGTGCTCTTGTGGCTAATGGTGTCTGTTGGACCAGGGTACCAAACAATTGTGGTTCTACTCTGATTATCTCATCTACCATGACTGACAACTCACTCTCTGTGAATTTGGGCATTTTCTTTTGTGCCACGGTGTGTGATGTGCAAATGGTTTGAGGTGCAGTTGTGAGGGTGGTGGGGGTGGTGTAGGTGGTGGGGGGGTGTGTTGTTGTGCTGGTGAGATGTGAGGTGTTTTGCCTATCCAATGTGCTGAAGGTTTTGTTTCCTTCAGTGCTGGAGTAGTGCAAAGGATTCTGGTCAGGGAAGGGGCTGGTTTTATACTCACCTATGTGGGTATGTCAAAATGGAGTATTGCTGTCAGGTGTGTTGTGTGGTTTGTCCTGGGATTTGTATTTTTTAAGTTGCCATGGGGGTGTGTCAGTGGAGTGTGTTAGGTGTTTTTGGGGGCAGAGCTAGTTTGATGTGTGCACTTGGTGGCCTTGTTGTGTGTTTTTTTTGTCGACCGACATATTTGTCACGGAGCTTCCGCGGCGGGGGATATGCAACAGCCCTTCCGCCGGCTCTCCCATTCATCACTGTTTGTGATCGCGGCGGTCGGAAACAGCGGATCGTCCCGCTGTCACCTCAATGGAATCCTAATTTTTACGGGCGGTCACTCCGCTGGCCTCACGGCGATTTTCTGCGTTTCCGCAGCGAATCCGACCGCCGCGGTCGGATTTTCACCTGCTCCGCCCGCTACCGGCGGTCTTTCGTTGCATCGTTCCGGGGCGGTCAGAATTTTGTGGCGGTTGATCCTAATCGGACCGCCGGTTTTGCCGCGGTACCAGCAGACGGTTGATTTCTGCTACCATGGCGGTCGGGGTGGTTTTCCGACCGCCTCCTAATCGGCCCCTTATTGTTTCTCAATCTAACCTGACTGATTAACCTCCTTCCTCCACATTTCATAACCATAAAACCAGAACTTTAATAGACTTAACTTTGCTCTCCACCCCCTTATTTATCTTGTAATTATTTTTTCTATAATACCCAGGGGAGAAAGAGACCACCTACTACAGGAACTGTGCCTTGCTATTGTTAATATTGGTGTATCCGATGCCAATGTACACCATGAAATGTGCACGCATACCAATGTCAATACCAGTAAATGTAATGTCAATGTACACCTCAAATCTATGCACACCTAACAATGTCAATACCAGTAAAAACAATGTTGATGTACGCTATGACAAGTCTATGCATAATAATGAGAATGTCTGTAAATATGATATCAATGACTGCCATGTTTTATGTATATGTAATAATGAACTTGTATAATTGCTATCAAATTCACCAGAGATGAACTCCCCATCAAACCAGAGTCAGAGATACATGGTCAGACAGGCCCTGCGACCCAAGCCCAAGTCTACCAAGGGATAGGTCACAGGTGGGGTTACACTTAGCCCGAAGACAAAAGAGCACACAGGGAAAACCCTGATCTATCACTCAGATAGGCAGTTTCACCACAAACAGGTCCGAGGAGATTGGCCCCCATAAAACACGTTTGGCCAAAGGCACGAGTTCCGAAAATATCACTAAGTCAGATGCCACATGTAGTTAGGAACATTGAGCCAATCAGGACACAACATGCACACCACACTTAGGGGGTGATTATAATGGCGGGCGGATCGCCACCGCCGGGCTGGCGGTGGCGATCCGCCCGCCGTCCCAACATGATTTACACCCCGCCATATTATCATGGCGGGGGGTACCGCAACGGACGGAAAGTCCGTCCGCTGCTTTTCCGCCGGTCAGCAATCGTTACGATTGCCGGCCAGGCAGAGCTGGGGCATAATATGGTGGCGGTGCCTGGAAGGCACCGCCATCCATATTATGATGCCGGGTTGTCAAGGCCTTTCCATGGCGGGAAAGGCTGGCGGGGATGTGCTTTGGGGGCCCGTTGCGGGCCCCCAGGGGGGGTGGGGGGTGCACTTGGGGGATACCCATGGTACCCCCCTGCATTCCTATGCACAAGGTGGCAGGCACCGCACGGTGCCTGCCACGTTGTGCATGGGAATGTGCAACATGCCATTTAACCATTGCGGCGGGTGCTGCTTACAGTAGCACCCGCCGCAATGTTAGAAATGCGGAATGCGACCGCCAGGGTGGCGGTCGCATCCTAATTGGCGGAGCGGGACTGCCGCACGTATGGCGGACGGTCCCAGCACCACTAGGATGGCGGGCGGACTTCAGTCCGCCCGCCATCCTAATGGGCCCCATAGTGATCACGCGCTCCCCACGCTGGAAATCTGGACACATACACACTGGCCCACACTAGCTCTCCCCGAGGTCGAGAGCCACTTGTGTCCCCCTTATCAGATGGTTGTATTTATTGTTTATGACTAGGCCCAGATCTACATGATTTCTAAGAATGTGCAATCATTTTATTGTTCCTCACAAACTGTATATATTGCCTGCCAAAACGTCTGTACTTTGAAACTGTCTTCAGTTGCGACTCTGTTGATGCTCTCCAGGCTGCTGTGTTTAATTAACGCAACATGCTCTTGTTTTGCCAAACGCCTCTTGTCTTTTCATTTTCTCAAGGTAAATTCATATCCGAGCAACATTTTGGTGAGCCAGATAGGAGAGATTGGTTTATCGAGCCCAGCTGCTGCCAAAAGACAAGGACCCCTGCCCGAACGGATTCACATCTGCGCAACAAGACTGGTGAAAATGGCACCATAATTGAATAAAAGTTCTTCTGAATCCATGAGGCGGAGGTACATCTGGAGGTAGCTGTCACAGTTTAAGAGATTACATCTGATCCTTAGTCCCAGCATATGGCGTGTGGCAAACTAGGACAAGAACATAAATCACTTTTTCCTTAGTCAGAACCCTAGAGAAGGTGAAGGTAGTTTGTAGTTTAGTTCGCTTGGACCGCTTGGCGTCACACAGCTGGTACGCATAGGCCCTGGGTGTGATATAGGGTCACCACATTGATCTTATTTTTTAGTTAAAGAAGTTTTCTTAAAACCGTCAGTTTCTTAACACTCCAGTGTCTGAAAGAAGTGAAGAGGAGTGTTTTTTCGCTTGAACAGCTGGGCGTTACATAGAAGGTACGCATGACCCCAGGGTGTGATATAGGGAGTGTTTCGGATAACCCTGGGCGGTGAACTATGCTACGCTCGCGGAGTTTGCGTAGTTTCTGCAATTTCGCGATTCGCGTAGAGCGCGAAGTTGCCGAGCACTACGCAATTTGCGGCGTAGCGTAGCTGTTTTTCTTCTTCGCGCGCTCAATATGCGTTCTCGCGCGCGCAGTAACGACCTACCGTGATTCTGCGTTCGCCGACGCGATTTCCTATCTGTTCGCGGGCGCCACGAGATTTGGAATCCGGCCGCGAACAGATACGAACGCGAACACGTCATTCAGACGCGCGATCTGACTTCCGGCGGCAATGTTGGTAAGATCGCGATCCCGAACACGAAGAAACAACAATCTGGCGAAGAATATCTCTCGAGCATCATAAAACCTTCTCAAAAATGATGATTTTGCACCCAAAAACTCCTCAGATTGTGATTTGGCTGTAGTTTTTTGTGCAAGGAGTCCTTTTTCGTTTTTTACTTTTTTTCCAAGAGGAAGGAAGTGCCCCTGAGTCTCAAACTTCCTGTCCCTGTCCAGCAGGCTCCTCCCAGTGCTTTGTCCATGTGCTGTTCACTTTCATTTGGATTTGGAGCTGGAAGGATCACTTTTTGTGTCTGTCTGCTGCATCATATCATTGGATTGGATTTGAGGACTTTTGGATTTGAGATTTTACAAGTAAGTTGGAGAATTGGTGTACTTGTTTGTTTGATTGGGGCTTGTTTGTACCTACATTTTTTGGGGATTTTCATCGTTTTTAAAATGTATTGTTGTGGCCTGTAGTTTCAGTAGGGGCCTAGTTGTTTTTCTTTGATTGGAATTTCAGCCAGTAGGCCCAGAGGTACCCATGGGTGCATGTTTCTGTGGTGTCTGTTGAATTTAAACATCATGAAGGGCATGCATGGATGGCATTGGATTGAATTGGTAAATGTGGTTTTTGGGGTGTATTTCACTTTTTGGGTGTGTGTTAATAAATATATACCTTTGTTGGATGTGTGTGTGTACTTGTTGTGTAACTTTCCAACCTTTCGTAGCCCTGTGGATTTTCGTTTTTGCATTTTTGTATTAAAGCTGTGTTGTTTAGCAGGCCTCCTTTGTCTGGTCATATTATAGGCCTGCTTGAGTTCATTGTTTTCCATGGCCTGTTGTGACTGTGAGCCTTGGGGCCATTTTGTGGTGGTAGTTTAGTAGTGTGCTGCTTTTTCCATATAGGCCTGCATGTCTTTTCTTTGTTCCCCTTGGCTTATGCTTGTTGTTGTGGGTGGCCTGGCCATGTGGTGGCGGCCATTTTGTGGGACCAGCCACTGTGCTTTTGCCATAGGCCTCCAAGCTTGCGGCCTAGTCTGCCAGTAGGCCCAGAGGTAGTCATCATGGGTGCATAAAAACTGTTTCTGTGTTGTCTGTTGAATTTTACGCGATAACGACTTTTTGTGACGATCGCGATGCCGAACACGCAGAATTTACAATCTGGCGAAGAATATCTCTCGAGCAGCATAAAACCTTCTCGAAAATGATGATTTAGTTCATTTTGCTCACAAAACTCCTCAGGTTGTCATTTAGATGTATTTTTGTGAGCAAGGAGTCACTTTTTTTTTACAATTTTTTTCAAGAGGAAGGAAGTTACCCAGAGTCTCCAACTTCCTGGTCCTGTCCTTTGTCTTCACTTTCTTGTTATTGTGGGTGGCCTGGCCAAGTGGGTGGCGGCCATTTTGTAAAGCCAGGCATTGTGCTTTTGCCATAGGCCTGCATTGTCTGTCTTGTCTTCCTTTTCTTGTTGTTGTGGGTGGCCTGGCCATGTGGTGGTGGCCCTTTTGTGGGACCAGCCACTGTGCTTTTGCCATAGACCTCCAAGCTTGCGGCCTAGTCTGCCAGTAGGTCCAGAGGTAGTCATCATGGGTGCATAAAAACTGTTTCTGTGTTGTCTGTTGAATTTTAACATCATTTAGGCCAAGGATGGCATTTTATTGAATTGCAAAATGTGGGTTTTGGGGTGGTATTTCAGTTTTTTGGTGTGTGTTAAATAAATAGGCCTTTTCAGCCAGTAGGTAACCCTGGGCGTTCAGCTCGCGGACTTTGGGCAACTCCGCACTGCGCGACAACGTGGACTTACACTTTTTATCTTCTTCGTGCGCTCAATATACGTTTTCGCGCGCGGTATAACGACTTTTTGTGACGATCGCGATGCCGAACACGCATAATTTACAATCTGGCGAAGAATATCTCTCAAGCAGCATAAAACCTTCTCGAAAATGATGATTTAGTTCATTTTGCTAAAAAAACTCCTCAGGTTGTCATTTAGATGTAGTTTTGTGAGCAAGGAGTCACTTTTTTTTTTTTTACAATTTTTTTCAAGAGGAAGGAAGTTGTTGTGGGTGCCCTGGCCATGTGGTGGCGGCCATTTTGTGGGACCAGCCACTTTGCTTTTGCCATAGGCCTCCAAGCTTGCGGCCTAGTCTGCCAGTTGGCCCAGAGGTAGTCATCATGGGTGCATAAAAACTGTTTCTGTGTTGTCTGTGGAATTTTAACATCATTTAGGCCATGGATGGCATTGGATTAAATTGCAAAATGTGGGTTTTTGGGGGGTCTATTTCACTTTTTGGGTGTGTTAAATAAATGCCTTTTTTGCGTGTGTATGTGTTGTTGTTGTGGTTGTTGTCTAACTTTCCAAACTGTTTTTAGCCATGTGTATTTTAGTTTTTGCATTAAAGCTGTGTGTGTTTTATCAGGCATCCTTTGTCTGGCCATATATAGGCCTGCTTGAGTTAATTGTTTCCAGTGCCTTGTGCCTGTGAGTCACCATGTTGCTGGGGGCCATTTTGTGGTGGTAGTTAGTAGTGTGCTGTTTTTGCCACATAGGCCTGCGTGTCTTTCCATTGTTCCTCTTGTCTTACTGCTTCCAAATCCATCCCCATTGCCAGCTGCAGCTCCCTGATGCTGCATCCATCCCACGTGATGCACAAATTTAGGCCAAACATGCTCCACTACATTTTAGTTTTTGTTCTTTGCTATTCTTATTCTTCCTGAGTGTACACACTACACAGTACACAAGGAAAGCCCTGGCCTTGTTGTTAAAGTCTCATAAATGGCTACACTGTTGTTGTTCACTGAGTTTCTAAAATTTAATAATTGAGACAAGTCAACCACACACTAAGTTATATATTATATTAGTTTGATTTGTGCTATCGTTTGACTGATGTTCTTCTGGCTTTTTTGCTTTTAGGTACACAAAAGACTGAGGAGGAGGTGTGTCATCATTGCCCGTTGCACTGCCAGACAGACATCCTGCTGCTGTACACAACGTGACGTGTGACCTGACCAGACATCTCTGCAACTGAGTGCTGCTGACATCTGAAGAAGATGGGCCCAAAGAAAGCAGGTACCAGGTCCTCCAGTACCAAGAAAGTTGCTATTGAGAAAAAGGAACAGAAGAAGGAAGTGACACTTAAGTCTGGTGTGCCGCCCAATACCCTTTTTGGGAGAAAAAAAAATTACGCCTGCAGCAGCGGTGTCCGGGGGGAAAGCTGGGGGCAGCATCTCCGCATCAGTGGGCCCAACCCACCAACCCAGGCCCAAGCACATGAGTGTGGAAGAGGTAGCCAGCCTAATGGTAGAAAGCAGTGATGCTGAGCCTGAGATAAACTTATCGCTATCTCAAAGTAGTACCCAATCAACGCAGGAGGAAACACAGCAGATAAGTGGTCAACAACAACAACAGCCGCAACCACCGCCCGCAATAGTAGTTGTTGTTCCTCCCGAAGTAGGGGCAGTTCTGGAAATTGAGCCTCATGCAGAGGTAGAAGAAGAAGCCACTCATTCAGAAGATCCATTGTCTTCCAAATCTCCAGCAAGGAAAAGGAGGGGTAGTCCATCAAGTTCTTCGCCAAGCCCCCTTCTGATGATCTAGATGCCACTTGGAAGCCACAAACTGAGTCTGAGAGGGAGACACGTCCCAAGACCAAGCTAGGGAAAAGGAAGGTTCCAGAAAGCCTTACACTTATGGAGGTCGATGTAGAACAGCAGGATGATGATGATGATGAGCCAGTCATCACGAACATCACTCCCGGCCCCGAGGAGATGGAGACCAACATTACTACCCTATCCAAAATCGCTGCGAGGGATGTAGCACGCATATCTCCACAGGTAACACCAACACGACCTACAGCTTCCATATTTGCATTAGCAAAGGCCCGGCAGCGACCTACATCCAGCACAACCACCACCTCAGTAGAAGTAGGTAGTGGTACAGCACAGAGTCAAATTCAACACACACCCTCCAGTTCATCCGGCATTGGAAGTGGCACCTCCAGCAGGAGGCAAAAGTTAAGCTCCCCAGTTTGGGACTTCTTTACGGTTAGCGAAAAGGAGGAGAACATTGCTATATGCTCCATTTGTAATACCTCTGTTAGTCGTGGTAAGCTTGGTACAAACTATGGTACCGGAGGCCAAATAACCCATCTGAAAAAACACCACTTGATCAGCTGGGAGGACCACCTTCGCGGCATAAAAACTGCAACCATTGGTGTTGGTGGGGATAAAGGAGTAGAAGATCCGATCACGGTGGAAGAGGAAGGACAGGGAGACATTCTCTCTGGTAGTGGTACACAAAGTCTCCCTGTCCCCAGCAGTGCAGTGTTAACGTCGCCCACATCTTCAGCAACATCTCAGTGGCACAAGAGTAAGAGTCAGCCTGAGACACCAAGGAGTACCGCAATGAAAAAAAGTGCGTTGTTGAGCCTAAGAGAAAGGAAAACCATGCAGCCTACCATTATCAGCATGTTTGGGGGGAGGGGCAGTACGAACGCAACCACCCAATAGCACGTTTGTACAATGCGAAGCTGGCTAAAATGTTAGCACTGGACCTTCTCCCTTTTTCTTTTGTTGAAGGGGTGGGTTTTCTGGAATTTGTAACAACCATCTGCCCAAAATGGCATGTTCCCAGCCGCTACTATTTTGGCCGAGTTGCTGTTCCAGCACTACATCACGATGTGCTGGAATTGCTTGGAAAAGCCTTGAAGCAGAGTGCTGTTCACAGTATCCACCTGACAACAGACATGTGGACCAGTTGCCAAGCCACAGATTACATGTGCATCACTGCACACTGGATCTCTTTTGCGGGGGTTAGAGAACAGATATCTGCTGGTGTTGACGCTGCTGAGATTTTTCATGCCACTCGCAAACATGCAACTGTAGCCATGTTTCCCATGGAGAAATCTCATACTGCTGCAAACATTTTGGAAGAGTTTAACACCAAGGTCTTTCAGTGGCTGCGCCCAAGAGGGCTTAAGATTGGTTTTGTTGCCACGGACAATGGCAGTAATGTAGTTAAGGCCATGGGGGCTATTTCAGGGTCTCGTGTTTGGCACACTGCATTAACATTGTTGTTCAAGACTGTTTGAAAAATGAATCCAAAGTCAGCAACTTACTGGCCACCTGCAGAAGAATATGCACACATTTCAGCCATTCTTTTAAAGCCCGGAAGCAGTTGAGGGTCATTCAACGTGAGCATAAAATGCCAGTCAAAGCACTCATCCAGGAGGTGCCAACACGTTGGAACTCAACTTATTACATGCTTGATCGTCTGTTTGACCTGTACATACCACTCAATGCTTATGTCATGCAAAGATTAGGGGAACCTACTGTGAGAGGCATGACCGTTGAGATGGGTCAATGGGACCTCATTAAATGCCTGACTGAGATGCTACTTCCTTTTGAGATCTTCACACGTGAAGTCAGCAGGGAGGACTGTACTATGGGCCAAGCTATCCCATTGTTGCACATGCTAGAGCAACAGCTGAAGGAGGTGTCTGAAACGTACGCAGGTGTGGATGACAAACAAGACGCATATCATTTGGCGGAGTCCTTAGCCGCTCGCTTATCTGTAAATACAAGGATTAAAAATAACATTGTGTCACAACAACATTACATTAGTGCTACAATTTTGGATCCATGGTACAAAGTATTTCTGAACAGTAAGGCAGTAATTCCTTTTTCGGAAGTGGATGTTGCCAACTACAAAACTTTGATAGCTCAGGAAGCCACTATTTTCGAAAACGAACGGCTGGTAATTACAGGCCCCCCACCCCAGGCCATAACAAGTACTACAGGGAATCCAGAGTCAAGTTCTACTTCGGAGCCTGAGGGCAGTGTGTTTGCCTCCCAGCAGTCACCGACACCAACACTACCAATAACATCAACAGCAGCAAGAACAGGATCATCCACAGTACAATCGGCAACTGATTGGTTTCTACGGCAGGGGATGGTAAGTCCAGTGCTGATGCAAAGGCAAAACAGGCCGAGCACATCGGAGCACCCCTGAACATTGAGCGGACGGTCCAGGCCTATCTGGATGACCCAACAGAGGTCTTCATGGATCGAAACCCATTGGTGTATTGGTATGGGAAAAGAAGCCAATGGACAGTGCTCAGCAGGCTGGCGATAAAGTATCTGGCTTCCCCTGTCGCAAGTGTCTCTTCTGAGCGTGTTTTCAGTGCTGCTGGTGCCATTGTAACTTTGAAAAGGACCAGTCTCTCGCCCAAAAGCGTGGAGAGGTTAACCATGATCAAAATGAATCAGCACTTTATACCACCAGATTACAAAATACGTGAATCACAGCAGGAAGAGGAGAGCGACTTGGATGACGTAAGTAGTGGGTTACAGGACCTACTTCTGTCCGAACTACCAGAGTTTGAGGACGAGCTCCTCTTCCCTGACAACTAGGCTTTCAAATTGTTACTTTCTTCCTTCCTTTATTTGTCTGTGTATCTGTCTTTCTGGTTCAAATCAAATCACAACAAATCCATCACCACCGTCTTCTCTTTTTATTTCCCTATTGGAGTTGCACGTCTGTGCATTTAACTGTCCACTCTTCAGAGTCCTGCTTCATCTTTCTGACTCGCCCTAATTACATTTCCATCAAGCCAGACATTGGAGTACAAGAAATGTTGCCTTTAACAGTCCCTCCATAAGAAGTGAAACGTGACTATAGCTATCCTCCGTTTTGTTTCCGAGCCGAAACTCATCACTGTCCGAAGGCTACAGCCTCGGCAGGCATCCAAAGCTCATCACTGTCAGGACAGAAGGTACTTGGCAGAGAAAGACAAGACTCTTTGAAGAAACTTGCTGACATTTGTGCAAACTCAATTGACCAGCAATGACCGCTACCCAGGCCGCGGCCCATCACAGCACTGACCATGTGAAGCAACTTAAACTGTGACAAAGTGCCACAGATGAATAAGACGAAAACCGAAACAGCGACTAACACTCAAAATGAATGTGGAGTAATGAGGCCACTGCCCCGTTAAAAAAAAACACACACCTGTCAGAACTAGGCATCTGATGATGATCTGACAGCCAAAGAGAAGAGCAAGACAGGTAATGATGATGGCATGCATTGGATGCTTGCTGACTCTGGAGCGATTGCTGTTGTTTGTTGTGTTGATGTTGTGCATGAAGTCGAACTCTACTCTACTAGTTAATCTACAAAGTGAAAGTGACTCAAGTGACAGTCAATGTTTCCCTTCTTGTTGTTTAATAACCAAATTGTACTCCTACTACTGCAGGTGCAGGCCAATATCTGTTGCAATTTTTTAATATGGAATATGGACTTAATCGGAGTCACTACAGACTGAGTTGGAGTTGAACAACACGTACCACACCATGATGATGACCATACTATCTTTGCACGCAGTCAGTCAGTTGGATCGGAGATGATTGAAGGAATAACTGCGTTTCATGAAGTGGCATAAAAGGTAAACATAAACACAACAATTCAACAAGAAAGTAAACACAGCAGACCTACATGTCCATGTAGTGGTGGAGTCGAGTGTAGTCATATGACCGACAGCGGCGCATTGATTTTGTCACTTAATTTTGAAAATGCTAGGTTGCTGTATATGCCTTTTGTCTGGCTCTGTCAAAATTTAAGGTAAATGGAGGTTGGGTCACGGGCTGGTGCTGTGGTGGGCCTGTTCTCTCCTGTTGTTGTTGTAGCTTAATGCTGTAAACAGAATATACACGATATATCCAAGCCGCCTCAGTCTGAAAGTGTTCTCTCTTCTCTTCTTGGACTCCACCGTAATTGATGCTTTTTTTTATTCATTGATTTTTCAATACCCCTTTTGTTTTTCCATCTACACTTACAGGCCGGCCTTTACCCTGTGCTATACTGGGAGACACAACTCACACTTACCTTACCAATCCGCATCAGGCAGGAAGTGGCACCCAAGATTGATGTGCGGAGCTTCCATGGAAGATAGGACCAAGAGGAAGGACGAGATTCAACTCCACAATTTGACCAGGATAATACAGTAACTTTAGTATCATTCATCATTCGTCTTTTAATTAATTTGCTTCCTTTTTTCTCTTCAATCATTACGACTGTGTGTTGTGTTGTTGTTTGTTTGCTAATTGATCCCTACAACTATTTTTTAATTGTCTTTGCTATCTTTAAAAGTAAGCCGGTACAACATGGAATTTGGGTCTCTGAGGGCATATTACAGGGAAGGCAAATTGCATAGAATATACTGCTGCCCTGTACTGTCTAATTGTCTAGTAGTAGTTAGTAAGTACTACTCATTAACCATCAAGTTATCTTCATCATGATGCATGCATTTCCTTTTTCTCCCTTTATAGATTTATTGGATAAGATCATGGTCGTCTGCCAAGATTGCGCTTTGCTTTTGTTGTGTCCATGCGTACTGTTTTTCTTTGTCAAACCTTTCCCCAAACCCCCCTTCCCATCCATTCATCAAACCCTAACCCTCTTCCCCCGGGCTGTGATTTATATTGAGGTGTGATGTGACTACATTAAATGTACACCAATTGATCACACGCTTGCTGGGGCAGATGTGGTGAAAGCAACACTAATTCAATTTCAAGGCAGGGCGAGGATCTTCTTCTGCTTGCCCACCCATGCTCAGTCTATGTGCAAGCCAATTTTTTTTCCAAAGGGACCGTCACCTAATACATCATAATTAATTGCCGGCATTGATTGGATTCATCATCAACATCCTACCACACAGCAGTAAAGGTTACGAATTATGATTGTGTTAAGTTAAGTGACTCACTCGACACAACTACAGTTTGTAACTTCTTGTACTAGGCTGTCCCCGCCACCATTATGTTTTATTTTACTTTAGCAGTTGCAATATTGTTTGCTTGGCAGTCTTCTTCTGTACTGTACTTTACTTCGTTCTACTACTCCTCCCACAGTTGCTCTCAGGCAAGTGACTGTCTCTTTTTATTTTTTTTGCAAATGCTACTGCCAGTGTCTACTACTACCACCACAACCATGGCATCTTCTCCATTCTCTTGGGAAACCATGCAGCCATCGCTGTGCCGAACTTAATCATCATCAATCACAGGTAAGATAAGTTTGGTGGGAGGTATAATGGACTAGGAGGAGAGACTGACAGTACTAGTAGGACAAATAACTCAGTGAGGGGTACCGCATCTATCTGTTTGTGTTACATCATCGGCAGATTATTTAAATCAAACACTGGCTGCGGCCCTGCAGCAGCAAGGAAACCATGTGACGTAAATTCGTAAAACAGTAACCCCCCACAAAACATTAACATTGTATGTTAATGTATAAATATAATTTATTACCCTAACAAAAATAAACTATCCCACACCTGACTCACCCCTCTCCCTAACCCCAACCAATGTCCAAAACGAAAAAAGTCCAAACAATGTCCAGAAACCCCAACGCCCAATTCCCACCCATCAACAAAAGGAATAAAAAAGGGGCAATCCAACAGGGTCCTATAGTTCTTCTTATATTCGGCGGGCTTTTAGGTGTTTGTCCACCAGTATCTTGACACGCTCCTCTAGTTGCTCCTCTAGGCGTGAAATCCGGAGGAGCTTCTGGCGGCGAAATGCCCTGCAGTGGCATCCAGGGTGGGGGACAGCAGTGCTGACTGATAAAGAATTGCGGCGGCGGGCGGCTGCCAGACCGCGGTGCCGTACCACTGGAGGTGGGGCCTGGCTGGGGCCCGGGGCATTGGAGGAGGCTGCAGCTGCTGCCGCCTCCTCCTCCTCCTCCGCCTGAGCCACCAGCCGCTGGTACTCTTCACAGATGGCCTCCAGTTTCCGGCACCGGGCCCTGGCTGCCAACTCCTTCCGGGATGGTTTTTCTTGGGAAGGAGTATCTATATCAAGAAAGAAAAAGAATATTGTTGTAACCAATACTCTTAGCAAAACAGTAACACAAAATTAATTCAACATATAGTGGCACAGTAGCACTAGCAAGAAGCACAGTACATAACATTTGTGGTAATAATCTATCTATCCTCCCACTTCCTCGGCCTCTAACATTTGTGGGAGTTTCAGGCATTATACTAGCACTATGGACTCCAGTACACAGTACACCAGTCTTCTTCTTATCTCTAGTTTAGCGAAATTACATAACCTGGTTGTAGCCGGCATGCCAGCTCAGTCAGCTATGCTTGCACCCAAGACAAACATAGGAGTCATGACGCAGACTCACGTTAGTTTTATTTACTACTGTCTGCAGGTGGGGAAGCTCATATTTTTCTATTACGGGTGGCACTGGCCATGCTCTCTCTGTTACATGAAGGGCAATTGCTCAATTTCACTTTCACAGTGCCCTGGCTACTACAAAAAGGCAGATTATATATCTGATCCAATGATCATTGCTTACATATGGGACGACGACATAAGGTCCGTAGCGGTCGGTGGTGGGAGTGCTGCCGGGTGGTGACGTGGGGAGGGGCAGGGTGGGGGGTAGTAAACTATGGATTACGGCCAATTACAGGTAAGTAAACATTTAAATAAATAAAACTAATTTCGTTGCGCGCACTGCATCGCATTTGGCGGTGCAGTGCGCACAATGAAATTCGCTTTATTTATTTTTATGTTTACAGTAAAGTTACCTGTATTTGGCCACGTAATCCATTGTTTACTACCCCCCACCCTGCCCCACCCCACATCAGCGCCCGGCAGCACTCCCACCACCGACCGCTACTGCATAAGGTACTTTGTTTTGATTGACTGTGTAACCAACTGATAGGCCACCCTTTGCAGGCTGGCTGACACATTCGAAAATAAATTAACATAGGTAGGAAGTGGTCCTCGGAGTCGAAGGAAGGAAGGCGCTTGATAACTAACTATACACAATATATATGATGTGCTTGCAAACTATTGTGAGTCAACTGTATTCTGAAAATACAACTTGTATTCCCTCGGCTTTGCTACTCTGGCGCGGTTTCTTTTACATTCCCTTAAAACTAAGACTCTGCATCCCATGACAGTCTCCACCTATGCTGTCTATGATGAATATATACAGGCATCCATCCATTCTAAGTAAATGTCTATCATTCTTCTTAATCTCTCCACAAACCTTACTTTGTTTCACCAACAACAACCCATGCGTCCACTCCTTCCTTGCTTGCCTTGGCTTTGAGTTTCACCCAAACACCACTGATGATTCTTGCTATCCACAGTATCCACCCATACTGTGTCGCCCACCAAGGCAGGCATCCATTCTTCTTTCACCTTCCACCCATCCTTCAACAACACATGCATCTGATTCCTATCAGCCACCTATCCATGCTTCCAACGTATCCTTCTCTGCCAGTCATATTAAATCTCGCCCGTCCTTCCTCCTTCCACCCTTCTTTCCCTTTTTGTTCAACACATCCATCAAGGTCATCTGATCTGACTTTTAGTCTTCTCCATAAAACTTTCACAGCTGACTTGGAGTCAGATGAAAGAGGCCATTGGTTAATCAACTCACGCTGCTAATGCTATTGCTAATGCATTGCTAATGCTAAGTAAAGGGTGTCTTCTTCAACCGTTGTATAATGTTCACTACAACTTCATACCTAATAAGTCTCAACAACAGTACAGTGAGTGAAGTGAACACCGTTCCAGCTAGTGCAATGTCAATAAGTAATGAATATAACTTACCACCGCCCGCCACTGCTGCTGGCTCACCCCCTGTAGCTCCTGCAGGTGCCACATCTCCTGCCCCCTCCGGAATCGTCGCATCGCCGCTGGCCCCGCCGGCACTGGTGGTCGCTAGTACGCCTAGAAAAAAACATGACACATTTTTAGATGCCTGTACACCTCCCCCTATTTATTCGTTTTCACTAGCAAGATTGAAAAAAAAGTTAATACATACATATACAACATACATCACTAGTCCAAATCGGGTACTAGAGTAGAGTCAGTAGACACTAGTAGTGTTATGGTCCCTAGGGTCATTATTATAGTATACTCTACTCTTTGCAAAGTTAGCCTGAGCCATGCAACCATTTTTCACTTCATGTCTTTTGCGCATGTTACCTCGCAGCTTGTTGTGCAGTAACAGTAAGACGCCTTTTGAGCCCACATGAGCTCATACAGCTACTGTCTGAGCGTTGCGTACAAGAGGTCGAAAAACAAGCCACTTTGTTATGGAGTTCGGTTAGCCCGTATTGCTTAGCCATAAGTAACATGTTACACTTTTTGGCATGACTGAGAAATGCTTGCATTATACTATCTAACGCGCACCATTTTTCTCATAACAGGCAGAAGATTCCCTTCTACGAACCAGAGATTTGCAGAGCTTATGAATGATGCATGTAACCAGTACTTCTACGTTCTACGGTGAGGGGTCTCCCAGAATTCGCACAGATCTTTTGTCTTCTACCATGCACTTGTAACAATGTTTAATCTTATGCATTTTGCTGTTGGAACTGGCTGTAGTACACTGAATTTTATAGAACAACATACAGAGCTTGTTAGTTGAAAATAAACCTTTTGAACTTACACATAGACTCTGTGGTATTTGGTGTGGTGGTGGTGGTGGACTTACACGAGTGAGTGAGCGAAAGGGTGTTATCTGTTCTGGGTTGTGTAATAATTGGGTATCTTCGGGTGGGGGTTCGGGGACCTAATGAGACACTATAGCTAGTCGTTCAGGGGATTGTGGGTTCACTTCTGACTGAGGAGTGAGGAAGGTCCAACCTCCCATCACCAACATCCTATTTTCTTGTGCATAGTTCTGTATGTCGCTGTGCAGAATCCCCACATCAGTAGTAGTATGTACTATAACCTATCAAAAATAGTCAAATATCTGGTTGGGCATTTTGTTTGTGGTAATTGTCAAAGCCTCAAGATTAAGAAGACTAGAAGAGGACAACCCAAAGGACTGGACTCAGTGGCTAGAGCTATTGGTCAATCTGAGTTTTATTCAAAACTGTAAAATAAAGAGTGGCAAACTGGGCAAGCTTAGCGACAGACTAATAGTAGTAGTACAGACAGTCATAGCAGAGGCAGTTAGAACTTCCAGGCAGGGATAACCAGAATTTAGAAACAGATAGTCAAGTCAAGATCAAAGAAGCTTTTGTAAAAAATAGAATTAGGAAGTGGAACCAGAATTAATAGTTCGGAAAAAATAAGGTGCAGTAAAAGTTAGGGAAATATAGTTCTTAATATTAACCACTGGAGGACTTACTGGGGCCAGCAGCAGGGCCCTCGGTAGAGGAGCGGTCCTCTGGTGGTTGTCCCACCGACTCGGACCCCGTCTTCTTGCCCCTGGGTGCTGCAGATCAGTGATCATGTAAGATATAATAAAGAAAGAGACAAACATTAATGATTGCTGTGAAACAAATAAATTATCTAAAAAAAACGCTCAAAAAACGTTTTAGGAAACAATAATTGCAATAAAATTGACCTATCTAATCCGATCGACTACTGGCTTGCGGGATTCACGGTAGGCCTGGGCGGAAAACTACGCTACGCTCGCGTAGTTTGCGTAGTTTGCGCAACTATGCACTACGCGAATTGCACGTAGCACAGTGCAAAAACGCGTAGCGGGCATTTTTTGCTTGCTCGCGGTCCTCAACGTCAAGTTGGCGACCGCGAGCGAGCAAAATGACATCCCGGCGAGACTTTTTCCTCGTTTGCGATCAGCAACATCAAGTTGCCGACCGCGAGCGTGGAAAATAAACCTCCCGGCGAGATTCTCAACGTGGGGAGGTCAGGTTTCTCATTGCGAGTGGTCGCTTATGCTCGCGACCGCTCGCGATGAGAAACTACCAGTCCGCGTTGAGAAAACTGCCGCTCGAGTACAAATCTACTCGAGCGGCAGAAAACGACCGCTTGCACTGTGCAAGATGCCGTTTGCAATGATTGCACAGTGCGGACAAGCATCCGGCACTGTGCAATCATTGCGAACAGCATTTCCTACCGCACTACGCAGTTCGCGTAGTGCTACGCGTAGCTCGCGTAGTGCGAAGTGCACTTCGCGTAGCTATGCGTACCGCTACTACGCGAACTACGCCCAGGGTTAATTCACGGACCGTCTACTTATTTATGAACACTAATCCAGTGTTCCATTCTGATTGATTCGAATCCAGAAGACTAACTAAGCCTAAGTACCAGCTGACCTAGCCCACCTATTCCAGACGGGCCAATTGTGCACTAAGTCTGCATTTCCATTTTTTTTAGCCATCAAAAATGCATAGATGAGATGGAGGATACATGCATAAATTTGTGCATACACCAAATTGTTGGTTGGTTGCGTCTGATGTTCTGCTACTGACTGACACTGCTAAGCCTACCACTCACTAAACAAACTACAAAAGGTTCTACTAAGGACTGGGGTAAGCAGCACTCAGTGACAGAGGATGCGTCACGCAGACCGCTAAAAAATTATCAACTAATACTAACTAAACCTAGTATCAATCCATCCACCACTATTTGACAGGAGGAGAAAGGAAGTACTAGAGTCTCTCTAGCAATAGCATTACCTAACTTAAGTTCTCTAAAGTAAACTCTTACATAATAATAAGGACAAGCGAGCGCAAAGTTGCAAACAAGTAAGAGTAGCGCCGAGCACCTGTGTCCTACAATCACAGAAGATTTTGAAACGTAATTTACCTGCAATGTAAGCAGCAGTATTCTTGTTATTCGTAAAAAAATTATACACAATACTTATACTACTATATATATTAGCTTCTCACCATCCCCACGACCTCGACACCTAGCAGGTCCAACAGGTCCTGCTCCCGGTCCAGGATGTCTGACCACCGGTGGGCCAGCTGGTTATGGGAGCGCCGGACCCCTGAGCAGCGAAACACTGCCAGGCGCACCTTCGCCCACCGGCGGTGACGCTCCTGGGTAGGGTACCCGGAGCCTGGCCTGCCGCCTGCTGCCAAGGTCAAGGGGAGGTGGCGCTGCACAAAAAAAACAAGGGCGGCCACCTCCGCCTCACTAAAAAGCTGCCGGGCTTGCACCCCTGCAGGGCGCAGTCTGCCGCAAGGCAGGCGGCTCTTGGGCGCACGCGCCTTGCCCTTGGAGCTGTTATTGGTGCTGCTACCCTTCGCCATGGTTCTGGGGTGTGTGGGAGGAGGCGGAAAAGAAAAGTTAGAAGGGAAAAATAAAGTTAGGGGAAGAAGTAAGAGCTTAAAGAAGAAAGTAATATAAAACAGTAGAAAAGTAAAAAAAACAGTAAAAAGTAGAAATAAATGCAAAATATAGACTTAGGCACAGAGAGAGATAGATAATAAATTTAAAAAAATTGAAAAACAGTGTAAAAAAACTAAGGATTGCAAACATTGAGGGAGGATAGAAAAGCAGGCCCAGAACCATAGCATAGAGTGAAAAACAAGATGGCCGTGCCCATCGCGACCGCGTGGGTAAGTTCGCGCGATATTTCTCCCCGAGCACGCAAAAGCGTCGCGAACACGTACGACGCGTTCCCGAACATGAAATGCGCATCGCGAGCACGCTATACGCGACCCGGAACAGGAAATAAGGCATCGCTAATGGGCGGGACAAGTGAAAAACAAGATGGCCGCGCCAATAGGCGACCGCATGGGTAAGTTTGCGAGATACTTTCCCCCGAGCATGCAAACAGCGTCCCGAACACGCACAACGGAGTTTCCGAAGAAGAAAAACGCATCGCGAACGGGCGCGACAAGCAACTACGCACGCTCGCGTAGCTACGCGTAGCTCGCATAGCGCTTTAACTTCCTCGCGTATCTTCGCGTAGCGCGACTACGCGAACTACGCCCAGGGTTAGTTTCAGACTCTAGGGAAAAATTTGACGTTGGTGAATAAGGTGTAACTTGTGTTTGGCCGCAGAAGGCCCATCATTTTCAGGTTCTTCCTTATTCTCTGTGCAAATTATTGTTAGTTGTGTCCCCAAGTTGATACTGATGGACTATTGGGCTCACTTAGCTCCATGTACTACACAGAGTATCCCCTCTTCTCAGGCAGCAGGCGCTCGGAGAGAACTAAGAGTTTTGGACAAAATAATCAATTTTTCTGCTAAATATTTCTTTTCTAGATTCTTTAAGTTTCTCATTTATGCATTGTTGATGTTGTGGTGCTGTTAGATTTTGCAATTATACTTCATGTTTAAATGCAATGTCCTGTAAGTAAGTTTATGCACTTATGAAATAAACAATTTTTTCCCTACGAATCAGAATTTCATATTTGCAACTTCATTGCTAAAAATCAACTCGTACTGTTCTGAACTAACCATTGCACTTTGTTGCAGGCTGTCACTATTTATTTGCATTTGTGTTTGTCAATTGTTAAGTATTTTTGTGATGCATTATTTTTAAATAGAGCTCATAACCAGTAGATTGTTGCTGGTACAACCCTGTGTACACAGTTTCCCCACTACTAAAGTAGAATTTGTAATTATTTAAAACTCATAAAAAAGTCAAACGTTTATAAATTCCTTAACAAGTCTCCTAATCCATCATGGAGGCACCACTAGACCACATGCAAGCTAGGTTCCCCACACAGGTTCGGAAGCTAGAGAAACACTACCATGAATGGTACGCCCATACCAAGGCATATGCATTTCCCTTGCCTGAAGGTGGAACATTCAATACCAACATAATAGAGCAAACAAGAAAATACACACAGACCAGGGATGCAGGTCAGAAGAGGGCTAGAGGAGAGCCCTACTAGACCTATCCTCGAGCCCACAAACAAGGCATCCGCACCTCTTCCAGCATACACTAGCAGGGAAGTGCTCCCTCTGATGCCTGCCATCCCAGCCGCCAACGCGCTGCATTACACCAATCCACTGGTCGATGGGGCCAGTGGGCCCCCCACCGGGCAGCAAGCCACCAGGGTAGGGTGGATAGGGAGACCACCAGACCAACCAACCCAGGGGTTCAACAGGGAGCACACACCAAAGGTCACCAAGGCACCCAAAGACACGCAGACCCCACTGTCCGCTCTGTACTGCCCGGAGGAAGATCCCATGGTTAAGATAATAATAAGTGAGACACCATAGCACTTTCTAGTAGACACGGGGGCAGCAAGGTTATGCTTGCAGGAAGGAGCAACTCCCATATCAAAGACCACTGTCAAGATACAGGGAATCTCAGGTTCAATGGCCGAGGTCCCACTCACAGAACCTCTTGAGTTGGAGATAGGGGAGAGGAGGATAAGGGAACAATTGTTGTACTATCCTTCCTCCTTGAACAATATATTAGGACAAGACCTACTGTCCAAGCTAAGAATGTCCACCCAGTTTCCCGAGAACTGAGCTCTAGCTTGCTCCTCCCCTGGAAACCTCCTCCTAGAGCCCCCTTCAAGGGGGTAGCCCTGGAATACATGTGAATCCTTTTGGAGCTATACAAATTAGCTTAGCAGTGGGCAGGACACATGCTGTCAAAAGGATACCATGTAAAGTGTGCAAGGAGCTGGAGACTCAGGAACACAACATGTGGAAGCCTACTGAATGCCCCGAGGCTAGGTGCCGAGTCAGCCCAAAGCACAAAGGGACAATGGCGGAAGCCACCAGACCATGCGCACCCCTGGGGTTACCCAGGTCTAACTCTGTCACCAGCGTGGCACTTCAGCGACTGAGGAAGTGGCACAGACAAAGCGGCACCATGCCATGTGGTGCGTTCCATTCAACAGAAGCCCCTTACGTGTTATGAAATATGGTATCCTGGCGAGTCATATCCTGGCGAGTGACCTCTGTAGGGTGTTTGAAATGCCTGACCAGGGGAACAACACCCCAAGTAGGTACCCCACCTGCAACATGGGAAAATCCCAGGGCCTAATGTGGGCAGGCCACCATCCACATTCCCACCGCAGTGGCCACCTTGAAAGGACCAAGAAATGGGTCGTGAGCGCCCTCAAGAGGGCCGTGGTGGCCACAATCATGCAAGTGGCATCCGAATTGCAGACGATCAGCCATGGAACCCCAGAGGGTTCCAACAGAGTGCTAGCATCAGAAGGCAAGGAAGCTGGCAGCTCCCAGATGTCAGAGAATGCCACTACTGTTACCAAACAAAATGCAGGACAGATTATTGCTCGGATATGAATATACCTTAAATAAATGAAGAGACAAGAGGTGTTTGTCAAAACATGAACAAGTTGTTTTAATTAAACAACTCTTGTCTTTTCATTTTCTCAAGGGAAGCTCATATCCGAACAACACTATCATTCCAGATAACCACCCATTAGACAAAGTAATACATGGTAGTATTGATACAATACACAATAAAAGACTGAAATGGACATCTAGCACAATTCACAGACTCTCTGAGTCAGCAAAAAGTTAATTTCTCGCTCACTTGTCTGAGATGAACGCCACCCACAACACCTAAGACCAATTTACTATTCAATTTGTTGCCCAATACTTGACGTCTGAAAGAAGTGCTGGTAACCAACAACACAGAGCGAGAAAGGCGAACGCTCAGAGAAAACTTAAATGGATTAAAGCATTCCTCAAACTAAGCCCCCCGGGCTTATAAAAAATTTGCAAGTAATCATTCCTTGAAAGTCAAAATGATTATGCAAGGTCCGCCTACAGGAAATGTAGGTAGGAATTAAAAATAGAGAACAGCTAACTTTGTGCCAAACTTCTACATGATTTAATAAACGACAAACATGAGAAATTTTGGAAAACAGTGAAAAATGTAATTACCTCAAAAAACTAAAACAGCAGTTAACATCCAAGAAGAGTGCTAGTTTGAGTTTCTCTTAAAGCACTTCAGCCTATCTGAGAGCACGCTATGTCTGTGTAAGACTACAGCTTATTAGTCAATGACAGTGTAATACAGGTTTAAAGCCCTGTGAAATTCCAGGCAGTAACAATTGAATGCCAAATCTCAAGAAGCCACCGCGATGGAGAGTCTGGTTGGAGCAAGCAACTTGGAGTCAGTCTTTCAGAGCAATATCACTCTTCTACTATCACTAACAGAGTGAGATACTTCTCACTCCTTGAAGGGCTGAGAGGAACTCGCGAGGGGAGTGCACCCTCCCGTGTATTAACACTATTGCACACAAAGTACTCCCCTGATTGTTAATCTGGGAAACCCGGACAACCTTAGTAACTTAAATCTGAGTCAATGCTGGTGGAATGTCCCTATAGAAAGCTTTGATAGATCTTCACCTGCGGGTGAGGAAGGAGGCAACTCCTTTTGTTTTATATTCCTTCACACACCCTAGTGGTGTCATGCTTCATCATCGGGACACCCTGACGTCTAAAAGTCAGGGTGGGCTCAACCATATCTCAGGGAGCGCTTAGAAGATTTTTGGGCCAGAGGGGAATAAAGAGTAAAACTCCTCTGTCAGATCCCGGTTTCCCTTTATTCTTGGATCTGGCAGGGATATTAAAAAGATAAAGAAATAGGGTCCGGTGGGATATTATGGTCCTAGGACCCTACTGCCAACATGTTTCAGTCCACGTCTGCCCCGTAAAGGGTGCTGGACTTTCTTCAGGGCAAGAACTGTAACCCCCTGGAAAAACAAGAGGTATGGGAATTACCCTACACTCAATATATTAAGGGCAGATAGCTGCTCCTTATTTAAACAACCAATTGTTGCGTCGTCACTGCATCTGTAGAACGACATAAACAACAAAATTTCCACCATAGTATCATGAACTCATAGTCTGCAGGATTGTGTACCATGCAATTGTGCCACAAACCTCGTGAATATCCATTCTAATGGTGACACAGTCATGGACTATACTCTTAATTCGAGTGCGTGTTTCCAATGCCCCGAGAATATTTTTGGATGACCAACTTTTTAAAAAAGAATGGTCACTAATCGCGTGGCGCTGCACACGCGATTGGTTGATCCTCATTATTAATACGGCAAAGCGCCTTTCAGAAGCCATTTTTGTCAAGATAAAAACCAGCGAAGACGCACTGATGACTGAAATAAAGATCACACTCTATAAGAAAAAACTAGAGGAAGTAAATAAGGAGATAGGGGAACACAAGGATTTTCTGATGCAAAGTAAGGTCAACAAGTTACAAAAAGACCTTAAAAAATTTGCCCATGAAAAGGTGTACCCGTACGTAAGAGAAGACTACAAAACCCAGGAGAACTCTGAGTCGGGTTCTTCGTACCAGGGTGATTCAAGCAATTCGGAATCAGAAAATGAGGGTTGGTCAAGTGATGGTTCGAATAAGAGTTGGAGAGGTAGATCGAGGAGACCGAGACGGGGAAACTATAACCAAGGGTATCAACCCCCGCAGATGTACCAATGGCCTGGCCCATTTGGTCCTGTTCCATTCCAGGGACAACCACCTTTCCACGGACCTCCACATTACCAATCAGGCCCATTCTTCCAACCCAATTACAATCAGAACCGTTTTTTAGGACAGGGTGGAAGAAGGGGCAGACGCGGCAGAAAGAACAACTTCAACAAGCAAGTGCAATGGGAAGACAGCAATCCACCGGTGAGCACCCGCAGCATGACGAAGGGGCCAATAGCAGGAACAAGCACAATGCGGGACTTGTGGTCAACCTTACAGACTATCGCTTGAGCACTGAAGAAACCATAGTCCTGAATAAGGGCCTCGGGTTCGTGCCAACCGCATACCTAGATAAATTCCAACTACGCTGTGAATTGAGTGAATTCTTCCGGAAGATACGATTAAAAACATTCTTTATGAATAAAGAATTACAGACAGAGGATAAAAACCACACTACTCTACGTCTAAAATCGAATTTTTGCCCGCCTACATCAGTGATGCCCCCTGAAGTTATAGCTTTCGAGGAAAGTGTATCAAAAGAGGTTGAGGATTTACCTATGAAGACCGGTACGTTTGACAACCTCAACAAAAGAGAAAGAGAGGCCCTGAAATCTTTAAGTTTGAGAACTGACATTGTCATAAAACCAGCAGACAAGGGGGAGCAACGGTAATACAAAGCTCCACCGCTTACAGAACAGCATGTATGAGTCTACTGGCAGATACTAAGTATTACAGACCCATCATGAGAGATCCAACAATACGGCTTAAGAGGACAATAAGTACCATAACCTCCGAAGCACTGGTCCAGGAATGGATAACCAAGAAAGAACACGAATTTCTGAATTCAGAAGATCCTCGGGTACCGGTATTGAATACGATACCGAAGATCCACAAGGGCAAAACACCACCACCTGGACGACCCATTGTGTCCGGGATTGGTTCCCTTCTGGAACCCCTTTCGAAATATACCGACTGGTTCCTCCGTCCTCTAGTAACCCGCATCAGGTCATACGTACAGGATACTAAACACCTACTTAATCTTCTAACCGATGTTACGTATGACCCTTGCAAAAACATCTTGGTATGTCTAGATGTCGAAGCTCTCTACACGAGCATTCCACAGGAAGAGAGTATTAGGGTCATAGAGAGTCTCCTTGAATAGGAGGAATGGAACTGGGATGCACCAGTGAGCTGGGTGATTACATTGATGCGCCTCGCTCTCACTGAAAACTTTTTCAGGTTTGAGGATCAGCTGTTTTTACAGGTACATGGCACTTCAATGGGCAGCACGTTCGCGCCCAGTATAGCGTGTTTGTACGTGGGCCAGGTAGAAGAACAACATATCTGGCCCCCTAACCCCTACTCTGATAACATCAGAAAGTGGTGGCGCTATATAGATGACATCCTGGTTATATGGGAAGGTGACATTGCCACCTTGAATGAATTTTTTTATCTGGATAAACCAACTCAATCCGCACTTGAGGTTTACCATGACTCATAATGAACAACAAGTCTCCTTTCTTGATGTAAATATCTGTGCTAAAGAGGGGGCTCTGTATAGCTCACTCTACACAAAACCGACTGACAAAAACAGCCTGCTGCATTTCGGAAGTGCTCACCCACGAGCCCTCAAAGAGAACCTTCCGGTGGGGCAGTTTTTACGTATACGCAGAAACTGTGCTGATCTTAAAGATTATAAAGTAGAAGCAGATATTTTGTCGAGTAAATTAGAGGAGAGAGCATACCCCATGAAGATTATAGAACGAGCAAAGAAACGATCTCGTAACACCCCAAGAGAGGCCCTATTGGAATCCACTCCTAAAGAAGAGAAAGAGAAACTGATCTGTGTAACGACGTTTAATGCATCTTCTAATGACATCAAGAGGATTATAAACAAGAAATGGGCGGTCTTGACCTACAACAAACTTAAGTTTGAGAAACCGATGTTTTCATTTAGAAGAAATAGAAGCATTAGAGACTCATTAGTGCACACAGATTTCCGGAAAACCAGAATAAATGAACAGCCAACACTTTGGAACCAAAAGCCGGTTACTGGCCACTACCCTTGCGGATCGTGCGTGGTGTGTCCCTTAACCAAGCACACCAAGGAAGTAGATCTTGGTATGCACCACGCATGGGAACAACGCACGCACACTAATTGCAACAGTGAAAAAGTAATTTACTTGATTAAATGTCCATGCAATCTCATGTATGTGGGAATGACAGGAAGAAAAGTGAAGGTTCGCATTAGCGAACACAGAAGTACCATAAGACGCGCAATCACAGCAACAAAACTGACAGCCCACTATGTTGAAAAGAAACATACTGACATGGACCTATGGTGGACAGTGATTGAGAAGGTAAAAGGGGAAGGTGACATCACGAGAATCCTATTAGAACGCGAACAGCGGTGGGTGTATAGGCTCAAAACCCACCTTACAGGATTGAATGATTCCATACCGTGGAATCAACTCAACAAGAATAGATAGGTTAGCGTGTAACATAACACGCACCTAGTGCGACATTAGATTCCCCTAACACGTTCTTTTAATTCATAGACTTAACCCCTGTATTTTAGGAATCCGTCGGGCGTTTTCTATAACCGGATCTATGTGTAACACCTAATGGTTATGCCAAGTACTAGGACACAAGTCAAAATATAATACGAATAAAGTTTATTTCAGACAGGTTGCCCTTCCTCCTACCGCGTTAATTATCTCCACGGGAAATGAGGAAATATGTAATATAGTTTTGTATAAAAGCTATTACTAGGGAGAATAGTAACAGTCCCTATAAACATACCATGAGGCGTGAAAAATCTCTTATATTGTTCTCTCTGAGTCACGTGGGACCATGTTTACACAGATGCGAGGTGTACAAAAGAATTTGAAAGACCTTAACACAGTGAATACAGCACCGGCACATACGTACTTATATTTCAAAGGCCATCGTACTTTACTCCAATAAGAGGGAAATTGATTGGTGTCAGATTAAATAAAGTTTCCAGTGGTTTGTATATTCTGACATCGTATTCACAAACTACATATTCCATGACTGTTAGGGTAGCAAGTGATCTGGAACTACATTTCCCATGACCATTAGGGTGAGGGAGCAACACGTGTCTCATGTTTGCTCCACGTTGATAGTTCACGATAAACGTAGTGACGTCAACACACAGCACCGGAAGAGGTTGCACCGACTCAAGTATGGAAATAAGGTTCTCTTTAAAAACAGAGTTGTTCAGTGTAGCGGTTCACCAAGCGGCTGGGACCTAATACGATTAGATTGGTCAGCGGGGTAGGACCCTTGATGTCGTAAGTAACTCCTATTGAAAAAGCGTGATGCAGGTATGGATCGGCACGTTTCCGCTCTAAACAGCGGGACGGCCTGACTTTTACTTACGTTCTTTTTCTTTTTCTTTTTCTTTTTATTTCCCGTCCTCCCGGTTCTTATATTAACTACGGTGCCATTTTGTGACATGGTACCTTTGTTGCAACAATATGCCCTGCGCAACCCATGCATTACATCTACTTCAGGGTTTGACTACAGGGCTACTCCAAAAATTGAGGTCCAGCGAGAAGTGGAACCTCTCCCAATTTGGGGTAAGGAGCGATATTGGAGTGAAAGGGATGAGTGATGGGAGTGGCGATATTTTAATGGTATGAGAGCATGTGAGCGGTTGACACGAGAGTTTTACCCAATTTTACACCCACTAGTGCAATGTATGAATATAGGATGCGGTAAGCTGCCGCCACTACACGGGTATAACACTGACATGAGTGTACAATAGAGACACTTTAATAAACAAGAAACACGCACTCGAATTAAGAGTATAGTCCATGACTGTGTCACCATTAGAATGGATATTCACGAGGTTTGTGGCACAATTGCATGGTACACAATCCTGCAGACTATGAGTTCATGATACTATGGTGGAAATATTGTTGTTTATGTCGTTCTACAGATGCAGTGACGACGCATCAATTGGTTGTTTAAATAAGGAGCAGCTATCTGCCCTTAATATATTGAGTGTAGGGTAATTCCCATACCTCTTGTTTTTCCAGGGGGTTACAGTTCTTGCCCTGAAGAAAGTCCAGCACCCTTTACGGGGCAGACGTGGACTGAAACATGTTGGCAGTAGGGTCCTAGGACCATAATATCCCACCGGACCCTATTTCTTTATCTTTTTAATATCCCTACCAGATCCAAGAATAAAGGGAAACCGGGATCTGACAGAGGAGTTTTACTCTTTATCCCCCTCTGGCCCAAAAATCTTCTAAGCGCTCCCTGAGATATGGTTGAGCCCACCCTGACTTTTAGGCGTCAGGGTGTCCCAATGATGAAGCATGACACCACTAGGGTGTGTGAGGGAATATAAAACAAAAGGAGTTGCCTCCTTCCTCACCTGCAGGTGAAGATCTATCAAAGCTTTCTATAGGGACATTCCACCAGCATTGACTCAGATTTAAGTTACTAAGGTTGTCCGGGTTTCCCGGATTAACAATCAGGGGAGTACTTTGTGTGCAATATCACTCTTCACCTTATCCCCTCTCCATGGAAAGGCTCAACTATTTCTCCGATTTACAGGTGGCAACAACTCTGACCCGATTTATAGCTCTCTTGGATGTTGAGTACTTCGCTGGCTGTCTCCTTGTGGAGCTATCATCCTGGGCTGCTGAAAGGCATTTGATTCTCTTTATCCATACAGGGTTTGCAAAAGGCATGGGAACTATGTCAAACTTACTGGCTCTATCACTATTGTTCAATCAACACAAGAAAAGCCATCAGCCCCTTTACCTCTCTTTCATAGATTATAAAGCAGTCTTTGATCAAGTATATAGAGGCAAGATTTAGAACAAACTCACCAGCTGGAAAAAAACTCACCCTCTGCTGTAAGCCCTGATCCTTCCCTATACTGACACCTGGGTTAGAATAAAGTTAAGAGATGGTGTACTTCTGTCCAGAAAGATAAAGATTCAGACCCACCAAAGTTTAAGACGAGGATGAGTATTAACCCCCACACTCTTTGCTGTTTTTCTGGCAGATCTCAAATTCAGCCTTGATCAGGTAAACTCAATTGCCCCAAAAGCGAGAAGCATCCTGCTGCCAAGTTTAATGTACATAGACGGCCTAGTCTTGCTCAGCTACACAAATGCTGGACTTCAGAGACTTTTGAACGCCACTGCTTAATTTTTAGTACGAGTTCAATAGAAATCAATCTGAAGTAGACAGAAATATTGATTATAGTTAAACCTTCCCTGAGTTCTCATCAGTGGAATCTATGAGATGGGAATATTGAGGGTGTATCAGAATACAAATACCTATGAATGCTATTTGATAGACAAGGCTCTTTTAAGAAATATATGGAGCTCATGCTGCTGAAAGCTGATTCTCTCACTGCATCCTTCCAACGCCTAAAGACTGCAATTGCAACAGCGGATATACATACCTCTACTGAAGGTAATACAGGCCAAATTAGTACCAACTATAACTTATGGCAGCAAAGCATTGTGAGGCAGAGACGCTTCTCACTTGGACCAGCTCATTATTAGGCTCTTTAGGTCGTTTTTTACTACCATGCCAATCGTCTCCAGCCCAAAGGCCATTAGAATTCTGTCACACTAAACAGATTCTGGCGGGCAAGGAGCATTTATTAAACTCTGTTACAAATTAAAGTACGTTGATAATGGAACGCTGTATTACCACCTTCCGGATGAAATCCGCAGCAGAGACTTCTTTCTGGCTAGGAGTTATCTTCTTTCTTCCTCAACATCCATTGTCTAAAACCAAGAATGGGACTCAATAACCAGCTACTCCCTGGTCAAGGCCATGTAAACATAAGAATTTAGTGCACCAGTCATTACTGGCTGTCCAAGAGGTCTTCTCACAAGGAGAGGGGAGACAAAGTTATTTGTGACAGTGTCAATCTTGCCTGTATCCGAGACAAGTGAGCGTAATGCACCCAGGTAAATCGGTGCTTGCTTCACAATTTCTCAGACAGTAAACTATCTTTTAGATGGTGTGAAAAATTAAACTAATTATACATATAAATGTATATATATAAAAAATATATATATCTATATTCACTGAAAAAACCATAGGTTTCAGGGACGTTATAGTTACTTGCACATTTCACTCGTACAAAACCATAGAAATTCGGCCGTTATAGTTAGTTGAGCTAACTATAACTCACGCCCCCACAATGCACTGCTGATGACGTCACATATTACATCATTCATGACATGGTCAGTGACATCACTGATGACATCACTGATGACATCTCAAATGACATCACTGATGACATCATCCATTGACTGTGTGTTTCTGTAAAGTTTAAATTTGTTTTATATATATGCCAAGCTGCATTGAAGAATCAGTGGGTGTATAAGTGTCTGTATGGAGAATTTAGTAGGTACGTGACTGACTGTATAAGTGAGTGATTAAATGTGTCTTTCTGAATGCATGGGTTAGTGACTAAACTGTGTGAAAGTCTGTATCAGTCTGTCTGTTTTTGTGTAAGCTGCTGCATGGGTTGGTGAGTAGCTGCATGAGTGTCTATATGGGTTATTGATTGCTTCCCTGAGTATTTGTATGGCTGCCTGAGTGTGTGTGTGGGTCGGTGGGAGGTGTGTGACACTTTGCATAGATGTGTGAGTGGTTGATTCACTGGGTGTATGGGTTCAGGTTCAAGAGTGCATGTGGAAACAGCTGTATGGGTGGGTGAGTGTGTGTATGGGTCTGTTGGTGAGTGAATGGATGTCTCAGTGGTACATGTGCAAGTAAGTACATATGTAAAAGGCAGTATATGTGAGTGATGTGGTATATAAATAACTATATGTGAGAGTCAGTAATTGTGAGAGTGGCTGCATGGATGAGTGTGTATTTGTATCAGTGATTCTATAAGAGAGTAATTATGTGTTAGTATCTGTATGAATAAGTGAGGTGGTGTCTGTATAACTGTATAGGTGAGTAAATTGAAGTATGATTGATTCTTTGTATGACTGACTAGGTGTGTGAGTAACTCTGGATATGTGGCAGTGTGTGAGTGTCTGTATAGGTGTATGAGTGCATATGATAGTGTTGTATTGATGAGTGACTGCATGTATGAGTGACTTTATGGGTGAATGAGTGGATGTGTGTGTAGACCTAGGAATCAGTGCGTGCGTATGTAGTAACTGGTATTGGTGTCTGTATTGTTTCGAAAATGGTAGTCTGTCTTTTAGAATGGGTGTATCAAATGTTTTATTAAGGTATGAGGAGGTGCATCAGATTTTCACGTGGATGATGTCATCAGTGATGTCATTTGAGATGTCATCAGTGATGTCATCAGTGATGTCACTGACCATGTCATGAATGATGTAATATGTGACGTCATCAGCAGTGCATTGTGGGGGCGTGAGTTATAGTTAGCTCAACTAACTATAATGGCCGAATTTCTATGGTTTTGTACGAGTGAAATGTGCAAGTAACTATAACGTCCCTGAAACCTATGGTTTTTTCAGTGAATTTCAAAGGTTTTTAACATGATAATTTGTAACTATAACGTCCCTGAAACCTATGGTTTTTTCAGTGAATTTCTAAGGTTTTTTAAATGCTAATTTCTAATTATAATGTTCATTAAACCTATCTGCTGTGCGATCCAAAAACAAGCTGGTGCTTGTACTGTTATGGACAGTGGACGCAACCATGTTACCTCAGGCAGTGGGGAAGATCTCGGTCATGAACCTGTGTCGTCGCCCCCTGTAAGCGGAAGCGCAGTGGGCTGGTTCAACGTACGCCACTCCAGCGTAGAAGTGTGAATAAATAGGCCGGGGTTCTGGGCGTGGTTCACTTGTGTGAAAGCCAACACGTCTGCCAGAGCGGCGACCCTCACCCTGCCACGTGGCTGCCGCCATGACCGCGGGCCTCCTCGACACAAGCCCCCTGCGAACACAGCGGCACAGCACTGCACAGTTATGTCTGTACAGACTACTGCCTTCGATCTACACTGCGGACAGCAGGGCTCACAATTTAGATTGAGTCGCGATTCCAGATGACGGAGTTCAGTAGGCATGACACAACGCTCCCAGTGCGGCCCGCCCGGACCACGCATCATCGCAGGCTGTGTACACGCTGAGCGCCAGAGGTACCACTAACTCAGTGCAACAAGAGTAAACGCCACTTGGCCTTATTAAGGCAGAATTCATTAAACAAAAGACATTGCTACCAGTGTGGCCCACACGGACCACGCATCATCGCAGGATGCGCACACGCTGAGTGCTTCAGGTGCCACTAGCTCACTGCACCATAAGTCATCGCCACGTACCCTTAAACCTACATAATATCCTTTTAGTATCCTTGCTTCAAGAACTTTTTTGATATCAATTATAGCTTTAGTACAATGACCAAATTCATCTTGCAAGTCCAAAGGAACACTGAATGGCAGTCTACACTGCGGACAGCAGAGCTCACAATTTGAATACAGTCTTGATTTATTAATTGCAGACAGAATTGTACTCTATGTCGTTGAATTTTCTCAATGAAGTGACAAGAAGCTTTCCTCGATCTCTGTGCTGACTACTGCCTTCGATCTACACTGCGGACAGCAGGGCTCACAATTCAGATTGAGTCGCGATTCCAGATGACGGAGTCCAGTAGGCATGACACAGTGCTCCCAGTGCGGCCCGCCCGGACCACGCATCATCGCAGGCTGCGTACACGCTGAGCGCCAGAGGTACCACTAACTCAGTGCACCACAAGTAAATGCCACGTGGCCTTATTAAGGCAGAATTCATTAACCAAAAGACATTGCTACCAGTGCGGCCCACACGGACCACGCATCATTGCAGGATGCGCACACGCTGAGTGCTTCCGGTGCCACTAGCTCACTGCACCATAAGTCATCGCCACGTACCCTTAAACCTACATAATATCCTTTTAGTATCCTTGCTTCAAGAACTTTTTTGATATCAATTATAGCTTTAGTACAATTACCAAATTCATCTTGTAAGTCCAAAGGAACACTGAATGGCAGTCTACACTGCGGACAGCAGAGCTCACAATTTGAATTCGGTCTTGATTTATTAATTGCAGACTGAATTGTACTCTATGTCGTTGAACTTTCTCAAGAGGAAGTGACAAAAAGCTTTCCTTGATGTCTGTGCTGACTACTGCCTTCGATCTACACTGCGGACAGCAGGGCTCACAATTCAGATTGAGTCGCGATTCCAGATGACGGAGTCCAGTAGGCATGACACATTGCTCCCAGTGCGGCCCGCCCGGACCACGCATGCATCATCGCTAGCTGTGCACACGCGGAATGCTTCTGATGCTCCTACCTCAGTCCACCACAACTGATGGACCCTTTATGACAGAATATTTTGTGTATGATTTCAGATCTGGTGCCCCTAACTTAGTGTAGCACAAGTCATGGACCGTTTATGATTGAATCTCTGTGTGTGATCTGATGATTACTGTTGTACTTGTTACCAGCACCAACCATTCCCGGAGGGCTGGCTTACACTCACCCCACACGCATCCAGCACAGACGTCCCTGGACATGTGACCCTGGTAATAAAAAGGAGTCGAGTGCACGTGCTCGTACCCAGTTCCACTATCTATCTGTGTCCGTGTGTTCATTATGTATGCAACATGCTGCCCCTGGGCCCTACCACATTACATTGTGCTCTGGACAGCGTATGCAACCAACTTACCTTTGACAGTGGGAGAAAACTTTGGTTATGTAACTTTGTCTCTGTCATTGTACAAGTACGTACGTAGAGACTGGATGATTAGAGTACTGCAAGGAGAGTGTATAGTGAATTTATAAGTGCGTGGGGATTGGCGGAGTGATTGTATAAGTACATATGTTGGCGCAGCCTAACTCCGACAACGAGCTTGTCTCTAATTGGCTGCCCTCCATGTCCCAAAAACTGAAATTTGGATTTTGCATGGCCCAGTATTGCTACAGCTGCAATACTCCACTGAATGTGCAATAAACATTCACACCCACACAGATGTGTCATGTCCACCATCTTTCTTGTGTGGAACTATGGATGAATGTAGGGTCAGTGATTCCCCGTACCTTCCATGTTGGCCATGTTCAGGGACTTGGCTCACAGAGTGACACATTGACGCTTGCGACCCGGGTGACGGCAGCACTACAACAAGAACATCGGCATGCCAGTGTTGCAAGATCTTTTAAGCATTCTCTAGCCCAAAGACAACCAAAAAGTAGCCCAAACTAGCCCAAACTAGCCCAATATTGCTACTTTAAGGAAGGAGGGGCAGGGACATCGTCAAGCAGGCGGTGAATGGATTGGAATTGATGTTGCAGCAGGCTGCCAAGTAAATATTTGTCTAATAAAGCGCTTTAACATACTAGTTTGCTGGAGCGCTGTATATATATTTATAATCTGGCAACGAGCACAAACCTAAATTTTACCGCACAACCGAGAAAAATATAGCCCAATTGTGCATGATCTAGCCCAATCTGGCAACAGTGCCGCATCAGTTGATTCCTCATACAGCTCACGATGGAGCCACGCCCATAGCTCCGGAGTCATTCTTCACAGCCTCATGCAGAACTGGCATACGCCAGGCCAGCCCACTCCGCTTACGCTTACAGGGAAGGACAACAATGCTACATGGCCCAGATTTTCATTGCAGTGATCTGCTGGTCACACCCTAGTTGTCAGTACGCCACAGCCACTCCCTCACGGCTAGTATACACCCACACCACACCCATCCAGCACAGGCATCACAGGACACGTGACCCTGCCAATAAAAAAGACCGGGTGCACGTGCTCGACGCCATTTCAGAGTTTCTCGCACCAGATGCACTGCGGCCGGCACAGGCACACCGGCACGGGACGGTTACTTTCGGTCCACTGAGGTACGGGTACCGTAACTGCTGAGCGGGTGTACAGCCTGCAGTGATGGCCCGTCCCGGTGGTCTCGACAGCTCAGGTTTTGTGTGCCCTGCTGGACCGCAGTGTAGACCTGAGCCACCGAACAGGGAGGCCTACCACCACGTGCGTGGCCTCACTGTTCACTGAGTTAGTGGCACCGCAAGGACTGAGCGGGTGTGTAACCTGCGATGATGATAGGTGCACTAGTATGTCCTCTGGCATGGCAAAATCAAGACGCAGCACCAAATGTGAGACTTGTTGGCCTGCGGAGCGGGACTGCATGATGCGGAGGGTGCCCTGTCCGTGAAAAGGTGAACAGTGAGGCCTGGGTGCGCAGCGGTGGGCAAATACGTCTGGGCGGCGGGAGTGGATACACAAAGGCGGCACAGCGATTTAGGCTTACGCAATCGTCTATACTCTCCCATTACTAATTCTGTACTATGTTTAGATGTGGGAGCTTGAGGGCTCCACTAGGTCCCGGCACGTGGTTGGAGACACAGCACTCACTCTTCATCTCTTCCTTTCTCTCCTTCACACTCTTTCTCTATCTCTTCTTCTCTCACTCTTTCTCTCATTCTCTTTGTCTTCCTCTCACTCTTTCTTGCTTTTTCTCTCTCTCTTCCTCTCACTCTCACTGTTTCTCTCTTTCTCTCTGTATTCCTCTGACTCTTTCTTTCTTTTTCTCTCTGTCTTCCTCTCACTCTTTCTTTCTCTCTCTATCTCTCTTTCTCTCTCCTTTGATGGACGCATGACGCACAATCTTATCTTGCTTTTTGTCTTGCAGCCCTGCGATGAAGCGTGGCCATCCTGCAATCAACACTCAACCTGAATTGTGAGCTCCGCTCTCTGCGTGTACAGAACGGGTGAGGAGGTTTCTTCGGCACGTGGTGGACCCTCTTCGACACACGCCGGTGGTGTAAGGTGAGCAGAGAGGCTTGTTTGCGCAACGGCGGGCAGTCACCTCCGGGCAGTGGGAGTGGATGGGGTGCAGCAGCCTGGGTGCGCAGCGGCACGCAGTCACCTCCGGGCAGTGGGAGTGCATGGGGTGCAGCAGCCTGGGTGCGCAGCGGCTGTCATACACCTCTGAGCAGTGGGAGTGGATGGAGTGCAGCAGCCTGGGTGTACAGCAGCGGGTAGACACCTCTGGGCAGTGGAAGTGGATGGGGTACACTAGCCTGGATACACAAAGGCGGGACAGCGATTTAGGCATACGCAGTTGTATGTACTCATCCATTACTGATTCCATTGTTATGTTTCAGATGACTAAGCTTGAGGGCTGCCCTATATCCCGGCACGTGGTTGGAGACACACCGGTGACAGAAAGGTGAGCTGTGAGGATTTTCTCCACAGTGTCAACACTCACTCTCCCTCTCCATCTCTTCCTTTCTGTCACTCACACTCTTTCTCTTTCTCTCTCTCTCACTCTCTATCTCTTCCTTTCTCTCTCTCACACTCTTTCTCTCTCTCTCTGTCTCTTCCTCTCTTTCTCATTCTTTCTTTCTCTCTCTTCCTCTCTCACTCTCTCTCTCTCTTCCTCTCTCTCACACTGTTTCTCTCTCTCTTCCTCTCTCTCACACTGTTTCTCTCTCTCTTCCTCTCTCTCACACTGTTTCTCTCTTTCTCTCTTCCTTGTATCTCACTCTTTCTCTCTTTCTCTGTCTACCTCTCTCTCACACTTTCTCTCTTCCTCACTCTCACTCTTTCTCTCTCTCTCTTCCTTTCTCTCACTCTCTCTCTCTCTCTCTCTTCCTCTCTCTCACTCTTTCTCTCTCTCTTCCTCTCTCTCACTCTTTCTCTCTCTTTCTCTCTCTCACTGTTTCTCTCTCTCTTCGTCTCTCTCACTCTTTCTTTCTTTTTCTCTCTCTCTTCCTGTCACTCCCACTGTTTCTCTATTTTTCTCTGTCTTCCTCTCACTCCTTTTTTTTCTCTCTGTCTTCCTCTCACTCTTTCTTTCTCTCTCTCTCACTCTTTCTCTCTCTCTCACTCTCTATCTCTTCCTTTCTCTCTCTCACACTCTTTCTCTCTTTCTCTCTCTCTCATTCTTTCTTTCTCTCTCTTCCTCTCTCACTCTTTCTCTCTCTCTTCCTCTCTCTCACACTGTTTCTCTCTCTCTTCCTCTCTCTCACACTGTTTCTCTCTTTCTCTCTTCCTTGTATCTCACTCTTTCTCTCTTTCTCTGTCTTCCTCTCTCTCACACTTTCTCTCTTCCTCACTCTCACTCTCTCTCTCTCTCTTCCTTTCTCTCACTCTTTCTCTCTCTCCCTCTCTCTCTCACTCTTTCTCTCTCTCTTCCTCTCTCTCACTCTTTCTCTCTCTTTCTGTCTCTCACTGTTTCTCTCTCTCTTCCTCTCTCTCACTCTTTCTCTCTGTCTTCCTCTCACTCACTCTTTCTTTCTTTTTCTCTCTCTCTTCCTGTCACTCCCACTGTTTCTCTCTTTCTCTCTGTCTTCCTCTCACTCCTTCTTTCTTTTTCTCTCTGTCTTCCTCTCACTCTTTCTTTCTCTCTCTATCTCTCTTTCTCTCTCCTTTGATGGACGCATAACGCACAATCTTATCTTGCTTTTTGTCTTGCAGGCCTGCGATGAAGCGTGGCCATCCTGCAATCAACACTCAACCTGAATTGTGAGCTTCGCTCTCCGCGTGTACACAACGGGTGAGGAGGTTTCTTCGGCACGTGGTGGACCCTCTTCGACACACGCCGGTGGTGTAAGGTGAGCAGAGAGGCTTGTTTGCGCAGCGGCGGGCAGTCACCTCCGGGCAGTAGGAGTGGATGGGGTGCAGCAGCCTGGGTGCGCAGCGGCACGCAGTCACCTCCGGGCAGTGGGAGTGCATGGGGTGCAGCAGCCTGGGTGCGCAGCAGCTGTCATACACATCTGGGCAGTGGGAGTGGATGGAGTGCAGCAGCCTGGGTGTACAGCAGCGGATAGACACCTCTGGCCAGTGGAAGTGGATGGGGTACACTAGCCTGGATACACAAAGGCAGGACAGCGATTTAGGCATACGCAGTTGTATGTACTCATCCATTACTGATTCCATTTTTATGTTTCAGATGACTAAGCTTGAGGGCTGCCCTATATCCCGGCACATGGTTGGAGACACACCGGTGACAGAAAGGTGAGCTGTGAGGATTTTCTCCACAGTGTCAACACTCACTCTCCCTCTCCATCTCTTCCTTTCTGTCACTCACACTCTTTCTCTCTTTCTCTGTCTCTTCCTCTCTCTCTCATTCTTTCTTTCTCTCTCTTCCTCTCTCACTCTTTCTCTCTCTCTTCCTCTCTCTCACACTGTTTCTCTCTCTCTTCCTCTCTCTCACACTGTTTCTCTCTTTCTCTCTTCCTTGTATCTCACTCTTTCTCTCTTTCTCTGTCTTCCTCTCTCTCACACTCTCTCTCTTCCTCACTCTCACTCTTTCTCTCTCTCTCTTCCTTTCTCTCACTCTTTCTCTCTCTCTCTTCCTCTCTCTGACTCTTTCTCTCTCTCTTCCTCTCTCTGACTCTTTCTCTCTCTTTCTGTCTCTCACTGTTTCTCTCTCTCTCTTCGTCTCTCTCACTCTTTCTCTCTGTCTTCCTCTCACTCTTTCTTTCTTTTTCTCTCTCTCTTCCTGTCACTCCCACTGTTTCTCTCTTTCTCTCTCTCTTCCTCTCTCTGACTCTTTCTCTCTCTTTCTGTCTCTCACTGTTTCTCTCTCTCTCTTCGTCTCTCTCACTCTTTCTCTCTGTCTTCCTCTCAATCCTTCTTTCTTTTTCTCTCTGTCTTCCTCTCACTCTTTCTTTCTCTCTCTCTCTCTCTTTCTCTCTCCTTTGATGGACGAATGACACACAATCCTATCTTGCTTTTTATCTAACAGGCTGTGATTCACGAATCGACGTCCCCCCCCCACACCACCACAGCTGAACGCGTCTACAAACTGCGATGATGCGTGGCCATCCTGACAATGCCTGACAAAGTTGCTTCAGCACGAGGTGCACCCTCTTACACACACACCGGTGGCGGAAGGTGAGCAGAGATACTTCTTTCCACAGCAGCGGGCAGTCACCTCTGGGCAGTGGAAGTGGATAGTGTGCAGCAGCCTGGGCGCACAAGAGCGCACAGACACCTCCGAGCAGTGGGAGTGGATGGGCTGCAGCAGCCTGAGTGCGCATTGCCGAAACAGATAATTAGGCGTGTGCAGTTGTATGTACAATGCAATTACTAATTCTATACTATCTTTCAGATCACTAAACTTAAGGGTGCACTATGTCCCGGCACGTGGTTGGAGACACACCGGAGGCACAAAGGTAAGCTGCGAAGATTTTCTTCAGTGTCAACACTCCCTCTCCATCTCTTCCTTTCTCTCTCTCACACTTTCTCTCTTTCTCTGTCTGCTCCTCTCTCTCATTCTTTCTTTCTCTCTCTTCCTCTCTCTCACTCTTTCTCTCTCTCTTTCTCTCTACCTCTCTCTCACACTGTTTCTCTCTCTCTCTTTTCCTTGTATCTTACTCTTTCTCTCTCTCTCTCACTCTTTCTCTTTCTCTGTCTTTGTCTGTCTTCCTCTCTCACTCTTTCTCTCCTCTCTCTCACTCTTCCTCTCTCTTCCTCTCTCTTCCTCTCTCTCACTCTTTCTCTCTCTCTTCCTCTCTCTCACTCTTTCTCTCTCTCTCTTCCTCTCTCACACTATTTCTCTTTCTCTCTCTCACTCTTTCTCTATTTCTTTGTCTTCCTCTCTCTCTCACTCTTTCTTTGTTTCTTTGTTTCTCTCTTTCTCCCTCACTTTTTCTCTCTTTCTCTTTCTCGTTTGCTGGACGCATGACGCACCATCTTATCTTTCTTTTTGTCTTACAGGCTGTGATTCACAAATGGTCCAGCAATGACACGACATGGCTGTACATAGTTTTATTTGTTGTTGTTTTGTTTTAATAAAATGTTTTATATGTAAATCCATACATGACAAAGATTCTTATTTCTCCAACCTAACGTGACTGTCACATTTGTTTGTGGGGGGTGGGGGTGAGGGGAGATGGCGGACAAGGAGCTCCTACTGGGGGATGTCGGAGCAGTGTTGGGTGTCCGACCTGCATGATCGTTGCCTCTATTACATCTGTTCTCAGAGACTTAAGAGCCTGCGGTCTGGCTCGTAGATGAAGAACTGCGAGCCGACTAGCAGGCTCATAGAGGGAGAACCGCGGCCCATCAGTTCACAGAGGAAGAGCTGCGGGCCAGCTCGCAGAGGAACACCTGCAGGCTGACTAGTATAGGGAAAGGTGCGGGCCATCGGCTTCCAAAGGGATAGCTGCGGAACACTGATGTGGGGAGAGGGAGCGTGAAGAGCATATCTCGCAGAGAGACACCTCCGGTATATTTCCAGTATTGGCTTCACAGATACAACTGCGGGCCCGAGAACTCGCACCGGAGGAGCTGTGAGCAGACAAGTGGTTCGCAGAGGCAGACTTGCGGGCCCAAGTATATTGTTGGAGGTATGCTCTTGATGGTGGAAAAGGGTGCGTTACCTGCTAATGTAGGGAGATACAGCGTGAAAGGGGTATCTCGCACAGACAGAGCTCCGGTATATTAAATTGCCACCGGGACCTTTCTTTTATATTTTCACTCGATGCGAGGCACAAGATGGCTGCTAACACTTCCTGGTTTGAATTGTTAGCAGCCAATCAGAGGCAAGCTCATGCTCGGGAGTTAGGCACAGTCCAGAGATATATATCTTTTTTCCTTTAATATCTCAAAAACTACTGAACGGATTTACACCATTTCCACAAAACAGCGCTTTCTGCACCAAGACCTTTCTCCCTGCCAAATTTGCAATTCTTTCTTTGTCACACAGTACATGTAATGCACCGCTCTCATCAAGAATGGATTCAGTAATGGCACAATTTCCCTGTTGCTCCACACATAAATACATGTAAAGAACAAATCAGAATAGTTCCTTTATTTTTTCAAATTGCAAAACTTCTCTCTATTGGTTATTTTTGGACTTTCCATATAAACAGTTTTTAAACAATTTAAGAACACATACAGGTGAGAAGTTCAACGTATTCTATCAACAAACTTTCTAGAACATTCTACAACACGTGCAGGTTAAAAGTTCATCATTTTTTCAAACCTAACGATATTTTTTTGCAACATTTTCTCGAACATTTAAGGGCACATACAGGTTAAAATTTCACCATTGTTTTAAGTTCGAACAGTGGTTTCCAAATGCAAGTAGCAGGTGTGGTTGAACTGAGCAAATTTTATCCTATCATATGAACTCTACGTTGAAACTGCTTTTTATTAACCAATCACAAAGATGCTTTTCGACAAACTAATATGCACCCTACTTTTTAGTAAACAATGTTTTTCATCTCCCAATCAGTTATCGTTTTGTATGAGAAAAAAAAGTAGTTCCCCATCTTTAAACATATCTCTTATTCTACGAACGGACTGCATGAGCTACAGACATCTATCCATATCTTCCAGCTACACCTTCAAAATGCTAGTGTGGATCGTAGGACATAGCTATGTTTTCTGGTGTAAGAGGTATGCAGAACAGAGACGTATTGACTAGACCTAGGTTTACAAAATGTGGACATTAAATGGTTTGGACAGAGAGGGTTGAAGTGGAACCAATTACTGCCTTTGGTTAAAACATGTTTGCATCTCCAACTCCCTGACCTCATGATTGTGCACTGTGGTGGAAATGACCTAGGCACATTGACTGGGGTAGGTTTGCAAATGCTAATGAAGGACACCTTTAGACAATTGATGTTGCTTTTGCCTCAAACTGTCTTTGTATATTCCAATATATGCCAAAGACAGAAGTGGAAATGGTCAAACAAATTTTGTCCTCAGATTGAAAAATCTAGGAAGAATGTCAACAAAGCTGTGTCTGCATACCTCAGAGACCATAGAATGGGGTCGATCTACAACAACAACATACGTTATGATATGGCTGATATCTACAGAAGTGATGGAGTACGCTTCACAGATCAGGGAAATAGAGTTTTTCTGAATAACCTGAAGCTGTGCATCCGCACTTATATGTAGCCCCAACTAATAAACACAAAGGCTCTTTTTAGAGCCGCCTTATATTCCCAATATTGGTTTGCAGACTGACAACTGTGATCCGGCTAGCACAGGGAGACCTGCGGGCTGTCGGGCAGCCTCGCAAAGGGAGAGCTACGGCCCGTGGGCTCGGCTTGCACAGAGAGAGCTACGGGCCGTTGGCTCGCAAACGCAGAGCTGTGAGCCAATGGACTGGTAGTGTTTTATGGTTTAGGGTAGTGCAGTGGTGTTTGTGTAGTGTAGGGGGTCCTGCTGTGGGTAGTGTTTTAGGGTTTACGGTAGTGCAGTGGTGTTTGTGTAGTGTAGAGGGTGGTGCTGGGCGTACATTTAGGGTTTAGGGTAGGGCAGTGGTCTTTACGTAGTGTAGGGGGTCCTGCTGTGAGTAGTGTTTTATGGTTTAGGGTAGTGCAGTGGTGTTTGGGTAGTGTAGAGGGTCGTGCTGGGGGTAGCGTTTTACGGTTTAGGGTAGTGCAGTGGTGTTTCTGTAGTTTAGGGGGTCGTGCTGGGGGTAGTGTTTTAGGGTTTAAGGTAGTGCAGTGGCGTTTCTGTAGTGTAGGGGGTTGTGCTGGCAGTAGTGGTTTAGTGTTTAGTTACGTAGTGCAGTGGTGTTTGGGTAGTGTAGGGGGTCGTGCTGGGGTAATGTTTTAGGGTTTAGGGTAGTGCAGTGGTGTTTCTGTAGTGTAGGGGGTCGTGCTGGGGATAGTGTTTTAGGGTTTAAGGTAGTGCAGTGGTGTTTCTGTAGTGTAGGGGGTCATGCTGGCAGTAGTGGTTTAGTGTTTAGTTACGTAGTGCAGTGGTGTTTGGGTAGTGTAGGGGGTCATGCTGGGGTAATGTTTTAGGGTTTAGGGTAGTGCAGTGGTGTTTCTGTAGTGTAAGGGGTCGTGCTGGGGGTAGTGTTTTAGAGTTTAAGGTAGTGCAGTGGTGTTTCTGTAGTGTAGGGGGTCGTGCTGGCAGTAGTGGTTTAGTGTTTAGTTAGGTAGTGCAGTGGTGTTTGGGTTGTGTAGAGGGTCGTGCCGACAGACTGACTCACAGAGCTCCGAGCCAACGGACTGGCTTCTAAAGGCATAGCCGCGACCTCGTGATGTGGGGAGAGGCAGCCTGAAAGGAGTATCTTACACAGACACAGATGCCAGTGTTGCCTCGCAGAGGTAAAACTACACACCCGATGGCTTCTACACGGAGAGATGCGAGCTGACAGACTAAGTCACAAAATGGCTGCCAACACTTCCTAGTTTCAACCGTTCACAGCCAATGAGCCACGAGCTCGTGCTCGTAACCCTCAGCCAATCAGATGTCAGAATTCTCAAATATCGATATCTGTAAAATTTGATATTTCTCAAAAACTACTGAACGGATTTACACCATTTCAACAAAAGCGCGCTTTCTGGACCACATCCTTTCTCCCTCACAAATTTGGCGTAATTCCGTTCAGCAGTTTGACCTGTAGCCTTGTCTAAAGTTTCCTATGGAAAATGCATTGAGAAAACACATTTTGGGACTCCCCTTTTTCTCAGCCCCCCTTGACCAATCACCCCCAAACTTTCAAGATAGGAGCTGATCAAAAAGAGAAACTTTTTGAAAATTTTGTAAAGATTCGTCAAACGACGCCAAAGTTATAAGCACATGGAGGGCTCCAGGAGAGGGGCAGCGCAACCCCCTCCCAACATGAGTGAGGCCCCGGGGCTGCGGGGACCCCAGCGGGCCCCCGCAGCCCCAGCGACCCCCAGCTATTATTTTTAAGAAATGCCCGCTGGACCTAGCCCACCCGGGGACCTCATTAAAATAAAACGCGGGAACCCGCGACCCCAGCGCGAATTGCGCCGATTTTTTTTATTTTTATAAAAAATGCTTTTTTGGGCCCTGGGGTCCTTCTGGGACCCCCTGAGCAGGCCTAGGGGGTCACAGTGTTTCTACCCTGCCCCCTTCTCTTGTTTTATACCTTTGTTTCTCTGTTTTCTAGTGACTCGCTTCTACCGAGCCACAAGATGGCTGCCAACACTTCCTGGTTTGGAGTGTTCGCAGCCAATCACAGTGAAGCTCGTGCACGGGACTTAGGCTCCGCCCAGATATTGAAACTTTTATTTTTCTTATTTCTCAGCAACCACTGAACGGATTTGCACCATTTTAAAAAAGGTCGCTTTCTGAGCCAAGCACTACCGTTTTGCCAAATTTGGGGTAATTCCGTTCAGTAGTTTCGGCTGTAGCCTTGCACAAAGTTTCCTATGGGAAATTGATTTTTTGACTTATTTTTTGTATTTCTCAAAAACTACTGAACGGATTTACCCCATTTAAAAAAAAGGTCGCTTTCTGAACCAAGATCTACCTTTCTGCCAAATTTGAGGTAATTCCGTTCAGCAGTTCGGGCTGTAGCTCGTCACAAAATTTCCTATGGAAATTAACATGGAGAAAACGCGTTTTGGGACCCCCCTTTTTTCTCAGCCCCTGCTTGACAAATCACCCCCAAGCTTTTAAGATAGGAGCTAACCTAAAAAGTGCAACTTTTTGTAAAATTTCATAAAGATTCGTCAAACAATGCCAAAGTTATTAGCAAATCAAAAAATGCTTTTCCTATGGAAACTAGGTTGTAACTATAACTACCTACTGGCGACCGCCAGTAGGTAATATCTATATATATATAAATATATCTATATATATATTCACTGAAAAAACCATAGGTTTCAGACACGTTATAGTTAGAAATTAGCATTTAAAAAACCTTTGAAATTCACTGAAAAAACCATAGGTTTTAGGGACAGTTATAGTTAGTTGGACATTTCACTCGTACAAAACCATAGAAATCCCCCAGTTATAGTTAGTTCAGCTAACTATAACTCGCGCCCCCGCAATGCACTGCTGATGACGTCACATATTACATCACTCATGACATGGTCAGTGACATCACTGATGACATCTCAAATGACATCACTGATGACATCACTGATGACATCATCCAGTGACTGTATGTTTCTGTAAAGTTTAAATATGTTTAATATATATAGGGAAAGGCGTATTGAAGAATGAGTGGGTGTATAAGTGTCTGAATGGATGATTTAGTACGTGAGTGACTGACTCTACAAGTGAGTGATTAAATGTATCTAACTGAATGCATGGGTTAGTGACTAAACTGTGTGAATGTCTGTATCCGTCTGTCTGTTGGTTTGTAAGCGGCTGCATGGGCTTTCTGAATAGCTACATGAGTGTCTACATGGGTTATTGATTGATTGTCTGAGTATCTGTATGGGTGCCTGAGTGTTTGTGTGGGTGGGGTGTGTGTGACTCTGTGCATAGATGTGTGAGTTGGTGATTCACTGGGTGCATGGTTTCAAGAGTGCATCTGTGATGGACTGTATGGGTGGGTGAGTGTGTGTATGTGTGTGTTAGTGATTGAATGTATATCTCAGTGGTACATGTGTGAGTAACTACATATGTGAAAGGCAGTATATATGTGTGTTGGAGTATATAAATGGCTATAAGTGAGAGTGTGTGATTGTGAGAGTGAGAGTGGCTGTATGGATGAGTGTGTACTTGTATCAGTGATTGTATAACAGCGTAAGAATGTGCTAGTATTTGTATGAGTAAGTGAGCTGGTGTGTGTATAACTGTATAGGTGAGTAAATGGGTGTGTGATTAAGTTTTTGCATGACTGACTAGGTGTGTGAGTACCTCTAGGGATGAGTGACGGTGTGTGAGTGTTTATATAGGTGTATGAGTGCATATGATAGTCCTGTACTGAGTGACTAAGTATGAGTGACTGTACGGGTGAGTGAGTGGATGTGTGTGTAGACCTAAGAATCAGTGAGTGGGTATGTAGTTTTTGGTGTTGGAGTGTCTATGGTTTTGAGAATGGCAGTCTGTAATTTAGAGTGGGTGTATCAAAAGTTATATTAGGGTGTGAGAAGATGCATGAAATTATCACATGGATGATGTCATCAGTGATGTCATTTGAGATGTCATCAGTGATGTCATCAGTGATGTCACTGACCATGTCATGAGTGATGTAATATGTGACGTCATCAGCAGTGCATTGCGGGGCGCGAGTTATAGTTAGCTGAACTAACTATAACGGGGAATTTCTATGGTTTTGTACGAGTGAAATGTCCAACTAACTATAACTGTCCCTAAAACCTATGGTTTTTTCAGTGAATTTCAAAGGTTTTTAAATGCTAATTTCTAACTATAACGTGTCTGAAACCTATGGTTTTTTCAGTGAATTTCAAAGGTTTTTTAAATGCTAATTTCTAACTATAACGTGCCTGAAACCTATGATTTTTTAAGTGAATTTCAAAGGTTTTTTTAAATGCTAGTTTCTAACTATGCCTACAGAGGTAGGACATGTGAAGAAAGAAGAAAAAACGCACAGAAAGAAGCAAAAGATGTGCAGAAAGAACCAACAGAGGAGCAGAAAGAGGCCTTGTTGCAAAATCATCCTGTGCCCACAACTTTTTCAGACGGGTACTGGTGGTAACTGACTCTGACTAACCAGAGCCAGTGCTATGCTAAAAGACACTTAGAATACAGTGAAAACACCTACATACACTAGGGAACACTATGCGTTGGGGTACCCCTGTGATTAGCATGACCTCCTCTGCAAGTCCCTAGTACATAATAGGGCAGGGGGATTAAAACTACCTCTTAAAACGCGCTACAGGGCGCGTTTGCACAGTGGTGAAGGGAGGGGGCCTGAGGTGACATGTGTGCAAGCGCGCCCCGTGGCGCGTTTTAAGTTGCGGGATTAAGTCCCCTTGAATTCTGAGGGTCCCTGGGGCCCAACTAGCCCCCAGGTACCTACAGTTAGGACCACAGAGCTGAGTTGCAGAGAGGCGTTCCGAGGCCACGCACCTTTTTCACCTCTCTGCAACGCAACTCTGTTGTGCTTACTGAAGGTACCTGGTGGACTAGTTGGCCCCCAGGGTCCCTCAGGATTCAAAGGCAATTAATTCCCCAACTTAAAACGCACCACAGGGCGTGTTTGCGCACATGTCACCTGAGGCCCCGCCCCCTCCGTTCACCACTGTGCAAACGCTCCCCGTGGTGCGTTTTAAGTTGGGGGATTAGGTCACCTTGAATCCTGAGGGTCCCTGGGGCCCAACTAGCCCACTAGGTACTTCCAGTAAGCACCACAGGCCTGCGTTGCAACACCTGTAACAAATTGTGCAGTTGTGTTTAGGTAGTGAAGAGGGTCGTGCTGGGGGTAGTGTTTTAGGGTTTAGGGTAGTGCAGTGGTGTTTGTGTAGTGTAGGGGGTCATGCTGGGGGTAGATTTAGGGTTTAGGGTAGTGCAGTGGTGTTTGGGTAGTGTAGGGGTCGTGCTGGGGGTAGTGTTTTAGGGTTTAGGGTAGTGCAGTGGTGTTTGGGTAGTGTAGGGGGTCGTGCTGGGGGTGGTGATTTAGCGTAGTGCAGTGGTGTTTGGGTAGTGTAGGGGGTACTGCTGGGGGTAGTGTTTTAGGGTTTAGGTTAGTGCAGTGGTGTTTGGGTAGTGTAGGGGTACTGCTGGGGGTAGTGTTTTAGGGTTTAGGGTAGTGCAGTGGTGTTTGTGTAGTGTAGGGGGTAGTGTTTTAGGGTTTAGGGTAGTGCAGTGGTGTTTGTGTAGTGTAGGAGGTCGTGTTTTAGGGTTTAGGGTAGTGCAGTGGTCTTTGGGTAGTGTAGGGAGTCGTGCGGGGGTAGTGTTTTAGGGTTTAGGGTAGTGTAGGGGGTCATGCAGGGGGTAGTGTTTTAGGGATTAGGGTAGTGCATTGGTGTTTGGGTAGTGTAGGGGGTCATGCGGGGGTAGTGTTTTAGGGTTTAGGGCAGTGCAGTGGTGTTTGGGTAGTGTAGGGGGTCGTGCTGGGGGAGTGTTTTAGGGTTTAGGGCAGTGCAGTGGTGTTCGGGTAGTGTAGGGGGTCGTGCTGGGGGGAGTGTTTTAGGTTTTAGGGCAGTGCAGTGGTGTTCGGGTAGTGTAGGGGGTCGTGCTGGGGGAGTGTTTGAGGGTTTAGGGCAGTGCAGTCGTGTTCGGGTAGTGTAGGGGGTTGTGCTGGGGGTAGTATTTTAGGGTTTAGGGTAGTGCAGTGGTGTTCGGGTAGTGTAGGGGGTCGTGCTGGGGGTAGTGTTCTAGGGTTTAGGGCAGTGCAGTGGTGTTTGGGCAGTGTAGGGGGTATTGCTGGGGGTGGTGTTTTAGGGTTTAGGGCAGTGCAGTGGTGTTCGGGCAGTGTAGGGGGGTCGTGCTGGGGGTGGTGTTTCAGGGTTTAGGGCAGTGCAGTGGTGTTCGGGCAGTGTAGGGGGTCGTGCAGGGGGTGGTGTTTCAGGGTTTAGTGCAGTGGTGTTCGGGCAGTGTAGGGGGTCGTGCTGGGGTGGTGTTTCAGGGTTTAGGGCAGTGCAGTGGTGTTCGGGCAGTGTAGGGGGTGCTGCAGGGGGTGGTGTTTCAGGGTTTAGGGCAGTGCAGTGGTGTTCGGGCAGTGTAGGGGGTCGTGCAGGGGGTGGTGTTTCAGGGTTTAGGGCAGTGCAGTGGTGTTCGGGCAGTGTAGGGGTCGTGCTGGGGCTGGTGTTTCAGGGTTTAGGGCAGTACAGTGGTGTTTGGGCAGTGTAGGGGGTCGTGCTGGGGCTGGTGTTTCAGGGTTTAGGGCAGTGCAGTGGTGTTCGGGCAGTGTAGGGGTTGTGCTGGGGCTGGTGTTTCAGGGTTTAGGGCAGTGCAGTGGTGTTCGGGCAGTGTAGGTGGTCGTGCTGGGGCTGGTGTTTCAGGGTTTAGGGCAGTGCAGTGGTGTTCGGGCAGTGTAGGGGGTCATGCTGGGGCTGGTGTTTCAGGGTTTAGGGCAGTGCAGTGGTGTTCGGGCAGTGTAGGGGGTCTTGCTGGGGCTGGTGTTTCAGAGTGTAGGGCAGTGCAGTGGTGTTCGGGCAGTGTAGGGGGTCTTGCTGGGGCAGGTGTTTCAGGGTTTAGGGCAGTGCAGTGGTGTTCGTGCAGTGTAGGGGGTGGTGTTTCAGGGTTTAGGGCAGTGGTGTTCAGGCAGTGTAGGGGGTCTTGCTGGGGTTGATGTTTCAGGGTTTAGGGCAGTGCAGTGGTGTTCGGGCAGTGTAGGGTGTCGTACTGAGGGGTGGTGTTTCAGGGTTTAGGGCAGTGTAGTGGTGTTCGAGCAGTGTAGGGGGTCGTGCAGGGGGTGGTGTTTCAGGGTTTAGGGCAGTGCAGTGGTGTTTGGGCAGTGTAGGGGGTTGTGCAGGGGGTGGTGTTTCAGGCTTTAGTGCAGTGGTGTTCGGGCAGTGTAGGGGGTCTTGCTGGGGGTGGTGTTTCAGGGTTTAGGGCAGTGCAGTGGTTTTCGGGCAGTGTAGGCGGTCGTGCTGGGGCTGGTGTTTCAGGGTTTAGGGCAGTGCAGTGGTGTTCGGGCAGTGTACGGGGTTGTGCTGGGGCTGGTGTTTCAGGGTTTAGGGCAGTGCAGTGGTGTTCAGGCAGTGTAGGGGGTCGTGCTGGGGCTGGTGTTTCATGGTTTAGGGCAGTGCAGTGGTGTTCGGGCAGTGTAGGGGGTCGTGCTGGGGGTGGTGTTTCAGGGTTTAGGGCAGTGCAGTGGTGTTCGGGCAGTGTAGGGGGTCATGCTGGGGGTGGTCTTTCAGGGTTTAGGGCAGTGCAGTGGTGTACGGGCAGTGTAGGGGGTCTTGCTGGGGGTGGTGTTTCAGGGTTTAGGGCAGTGGTGTTCGGGCAGTGTAGGGGGTCTTGCTGGGGGTAGTGTTTTGGGGTTTAGGGCAGTGCAGTGGTGTTCGTGCAGTGTAGGGGGTCATGCTGGGGGTGGGGTTTCAGGGTTTAGGGCAGTGCAGTAGTGTTCGGGCAGTATAGGGGATAGTGCAGGGGGTGGTGTTTCAGGGTTTAGGGCAGTGCAGTGGTGTTCGGGCAGTGTAGGGGGTCGTGCTGGGGGTGGTGTTTCAGGGTTTAGGGCAGTGCAGTGGTGTTCGGGCAGTGTAGGGGGTCGTGCAGGGGTGGTGTTTCAGGGTTTAGGGCAGTGCAGTGGTGTTCGGGCAGTATAGGGGGTCATGCTGGGGGGAGTGTTTTAGGGTTTAGGGCAGTGCAGTGGTGTTCGGGTAGTGTAGGGGGTCGTGCTGGGGGGAGTGTTTTAGGTTTTAGGGCAGTGCAGTGGTGTTCGGGTAGTGTAGGGGGTCGTGCTGGGGGAGTGTTTGAGGGTTTAGGGCAGTGCAGTCGTGTTCGGGTAGTGTAGGGGGATGTGCTGGGGGTAGTATTTTAGGGTTTAGGGTAGTGCAGTGGTGTTCGGGTAGTGTAGGGGGTCGTGCTGGGGGTAGTGTTCTAGGGTTTAGGGCAGTGCAGTGGTGTTTGGGCAGTGTAGGGGGTAATGCTGGGGGTGGTGTTTTAGGGTTTAGGGCAGTGCAGTGGTGTTCGGACAGTGTAGGGGGTCGTGCTGGAGGTGGTGTTTCAGGGTTTAGGGCAGTGCAGTGGTGTTCGGGCAGTGTAGGGGGTGGTGTTTCAGGGTTTAGGGCAGTGCAGTGGTGTTCGGGCAGTGTAGGGGGCGTGCAGGGGGTGGTGTTTCAGGGTTTAGGGCAGTGGTGTTCGGACAGTGTAGGGGGTCGTGCTGGGGGTGGTGTTTCAGGGTTTGGGGCAGTGCAGTGGTGTTCGAGCAGTAAAGGGGGTCGTGCTGGGGGTGGTGTTTCAGGGTTTAGGGCAGTGCAGTGGTGTTCGGGCAGTGTAGGGGGCGGTGCAGGGGGTGGTGTTTCAGGGTTTAGGGCAGTGCAGTGGTGTTCGGGCAGTGTAGGGGGTGCTGCAGGGGCTGGTGTTTCAGGGTTTAGGGCAGTGCAGTGGTGTTCGGGCAGTGTAGGGGTTGTGCTGGGGCTGGTGTTTCAGGGTTTAGGGCAGTGCAGTGGTGTTCGGGCAGTGTAGGTGGTCGTGCTGGGGCTGGTGTTTCAGGGTTTAGGGCAGAGCAGTGGTGTTCGGGCAGTGTAGGGGGTCATGCTGGGGCTGGTGTTTCAGGGTTTAGGGCAGTGCAGTGGTGTTCGGGCAGTGTAGGGGGTCTTGCTGGGGCTGGTGTTTCAGAGTCTAGGGCAGTGCAGTGGTGTTCGGGCAGTGTAGGGGTCTTGCTGGGGCAGGTGTTTCAGGGTTTAGGGCAGTGCAGTGGTGTTCGGGCAGTGTAGGGGGTCGTGCTGGGGGTGGTGTTTCAGGGTTTAGGGCAGTGCAGTGGTGTTCGTGCAGTGTAGGGGGTGGTGTTTCAGGGTTTAGGGCAGTGGTGTTCAGTCAGTGTAGGGGGTCTTGCTGGGGTTGATATTTCAGGGTTTAGGGCAGTGCAGTGGTGTTCGGGCAGTGTAGGGTGTCGTGCTGAGGGGTGGTGTTTCAGGGTTTAGGGCAGTGTAGTGGTGTTCGAGCAGTGTAGGGGGTCGTGCAGGGGGTGGTGTTTCAGGGTTTAGGGCAGTGCAGTGGTGTTTGGGCAGTGTAGGGGGTCGTGCAGGGGGTGGTGTTTCAGGGTTTAGGGCAGTGCAGTGGTGTTCGGCCAGTGTAGGTGGTCTTGCTGGGGGTGGTGTTTCAGGCTTTAGTGCAGTGGTGTTCGGGCAGTGTAGGGGGTCTTGCTGGGGGTGGTGTTTCAGGGTTTAGGGCAGTGCAGTGGTTTTCGGGCAGTGTAGGCGGTCGTGCTGGGGCTGGTGTTTCAGGGTTTAGGGCAGTGCAGTGGTGTTCGGGCAGTGTACGGGGTTGTGCTGGGGCTGGTGTTTCAGGGTTTAGGGCAGTGCAGTGGTGTTCGGGCAGTGTAGGGGGTCATGCTGGGGGTGGTGTTTCAGGGTTTAGGGCAGTGCAGTGGTGTTCGGGCAGTGTAGGGGTCGTGCTGGGGCTGGTGTTTCATGGTTTAGGGCAGTGCAGTAGTGTTCGGGCAGTGTAGGGGATCGTGCAGGGGGTGGTGTTTCAGGGTTTAGGGCAGTGCAGTGGTGTTCGGGCAGTGTAGGGGGTCATGCTGGGGGTGGTCTTTCAGGGTTTAGGGCAGTGCAGTGGTGTACGGGCAGTGTAGGGTGTCTTGCTGGGGGTGGTGTTTCAGGGTTTAGGGCAGTGGTGTTCGGGCAGTGTAGGGGGTCTTGCTGGGGGTAGTGTTTCGGGGTTTAGGGCAGTGCAGTGGTGTTCGTGCAGTGTAGGGGGTCGTGCTGGGTGTGGGGTTTCAGGGTTTAGGGCAGTGCAGTAGTGTTCGGGCAGTATAGGGGATAGTGCAGGGGTGGTGTTTCAGGGTTTAGGGCAGTGCAGTGGTGTTCGGGCAGTGTAGGGGGTCGTGCTGGGGGTGGTGTTTCAGGGTTTAGGGCAGTGCAGTGGTGTTCAGGCAGTGTAGGGGTCGTGCAGGAGTGGTGTTTCAGGGTTTAGGGCAGTGCAGTGGTGTTCGGGCAGTGTAGGGGTCGTGCTGGGGCTGGTGTTTCAGGGTTTAGGGCAGTGCAGTGGTGTTCGGGCAGTGTAGGGGGTCTTGCTGGGGGTGGTGTTTCAGGGTTTAGGGCAGTGGTGTTCGGGCAGTGTAGGGGGTCTTGCTGGGGGTGGTGTTTCAGGGTTTAGGGCAGTGCAGTGGTGTTCGGGCAGTGTAGGGGGTCTTTCTGGGGGTAGTGTTTCAGGGTTTAGGGCAGTGCAGTGGTGTTCGTGCAGTGTAGGGGGTCGTGCTGGGGATGGTGTTTCAGGGTTTAGGGCAGTGCAGTAGTGTTCAGGCAGTGTAGGGGGTTGTGCAGGGGGTGGTGTTTCAGGGTTTAGGGCAGTGCAGTGGTGTTCGGGCAGTGTAGGGGGTCGTGCTGGGGGTGGTGTTTCAGGGTTTAGGGCAGTGCAGTGGTGTTCGGGCAGTGTAGGGGGTCGTGCTGGGGGTGGTGTTTCAGGGTTTAGGGCAGTGGTGTTCGGGCAGTGTAGGGGGTCTTGCTGGGGGTGATGTTTCAGGGTTTAGGGCAGTGCAGTGGTGTTCGGGCAGTGTAGGAGGTCTTGCTGGGGGTAGTGTTTCAGGGTTTAGGGCAGTGCAGTGGTGTTCGGGCAGTGTAGGGGTCATGCTGGGGCTGGTGTTTCAGGGTTTAGGGCAGTGCAGTGGTGTTCGGGCAGTGTAGGGGGTCGTGAAGGGGGTGGTGTTTCAGGGTTTAGGGCAGTGCAGTGGTGTTCGGGCAGTGTAGGGGGTCGTGCTAGGGTATGTGTTTCAGGGTTTAGGGCAGTGCAGTGGTGTTCGGGCAGTTTAGGGGGTCGTGCTGGGGGTAGTGTTTTAGGGTTTAAGGTAGTGCAGTGGTGTTTGTGTAGTGTAGGGGGTCGTGCTGGGGGCAGTGTTTTAGGGTTTAGGGTAGTGCAGTGGTGCTTGTGTAGTGTAGGGGGTCGTGCTGGGGGTAGTGTTTTAGGGTTTAGGGTAGTGCAGTGGTGTTTGTGTAGTGTAGGGGTTCATGTTTTAGGGTAGTGCAGTGGTGTTTGGGTAGTGTAGGGGGTCGTGCTGTGGGTAGTGTTTTAGGATTTAGGTTAGTGCAGTGGTGTTGGGGTAGTGTTTTAGGGTTTAGGGTAGTGCAGTGGTGTTTGTGTAGTGTAGGGGGTCATGCTGGGGGTAGTGTTTTAGGGTTTAGGATAGTGCAGTGGTGCTTGTGTAGTGTAGGGGGACGTGCTGGGGTTGTGTTTTAGGATTTAGGGTAGTGCAGTGGTGTTTTTGTAGTGAAGGGGGGTCATGTTTTAAGATGCAACGCTCCAGTACCTGACCAGTCTGCACTACATAAAACTGCAAAAAAACTAAAAATAAAAAGTGTTTTGCACGCTTTTGTCATTGGGCTATATGTGGGCTACATCTGGGTAATATTTGTGCTACATTTGGGCTCTTTTTTCACTGGTGGCCATCTTGGAAGACTTCTTTGTTATAAAGTTTCCTAATTTCATTTATTTACTGCAGTCTCCTCAGTAGGAAATGCTTTCAGTTTTTTACTTTGATTCCATCAAGAAGGCATTCAGATGTGTCACACATTTACCATAAATTCAGAATGTTATTACTCTAGTTGTTCATTAGATCACTGTAGTAAAGCTACTGCTCACCAAGGAGTTAACTGGAAGTCTACTGCTGGTATTGAAAGTGATTGTTTCAGTCTGCATGTCAGAATTTTCTAATGAAATAGAAGAGGATTTGAGATCTCACTTAAAACATGCACTAAATTTTCTTTTTGCAGCACTAACCATAATTTCTATGGCAAAATGAACCCCCTCATTTTGTTCCTTTTTAAATTAAATGTTTTAAGTGTTACCAGTTTATTCCAATCAAGATGGCTTCAGGTGTGCCATCATTTGTCATAAGTAAGGCTGTTAGCACTCTAGTTGTTCTTTAGAACACTCAGGGAAGCTGCAGTAGAACACAAAGGCATCAACTGACAGGCTGCTCCTGTTGAAATATAACAGGAAGATATTTGAGATCTCACTTAAAACATGTCCTAATTTTTCTTTCTACAGCACTAACCATAATTTCTATGGCAAAATGAACCCCCTCATTTTGTTCCTTTTTAAATTAAATGTTTTAAGTGTTACCAGTTTATTCCAATCAAGATGGCTTCAGGTGTGCCATACTTTTGTCATAAGTAAGACTGTTAGCGCTCTAGTTGTTCTTTAGAACACTCTGGGAAGCTGCAGTAGAACACAAAGGCATCAACTGACAGCCTGCTCCTGTTGAAATATAACAGGAAGATATTTGAGATCACACTTGAAACATGTCCTAATTTTTCTTTCCAGAGCACTAACCATAATTTCTATGACAAGATGAACCCCATCATTTTGTTCCTTTTTAAATTAAATGTTTTAAGTGTTACCAGTTTATTCCAATCAAGATGGCTTCAGGTGTGCCATACTTTTGTCATAAGTAAGGCTGTTAGCACTCTAGTTGTTCTTTAGAACACTCTGGGAAGCTGCAGTAGAACACAAAGGAATCAACTGACAGTCTCTGCCCTTGTTGGATGTACATGTTTTACTGAGAATGTCAGACTTCATTCTCACATGACTGAGAAAGATAATGTGAATTTACAGAAAATATGCTCTCATTTTAGCTTCTGGGGCACCTTCCAAAACTGTATGGGACAAGCATGTGAAAATAGTTTTCTCTCAAACATGATTCATGATATCCCAGCAGAAGGTTTTTCACAGGGTAAAATCACCTTAGAACACACCACAATTCCTGAAATTAGTATGGTACCATCAACAAATGAATTCTAATGTAACTAAAGTCTGTTATCACCCTTTATAGTTCTCCTTTTGGTAACCCTCAAAATCTTCGATTCACTACAATGCATTTCAATGGGGTACTATCATTTATATTGGTCCCAAGATGGCTGCCAGCAATTCCAGGATGAAGTGCTGACAGCCAATCAGATCTCACGATGACATGTGTGGTTAGGCTCCGCCCAGATATATATGTGATTTTACTTTTGATTTTCTCAGCAACTACTGAACGGATTTACACCATTTAACAAAAAGGATTCTTTTTGAACCAAGAACTACCTCTTTGCCAAATTTGGTGTAATTCCGTTCAGCAGTTCGGGCTGTAGCCTTGCATAAAGTTTCCTATGGGAAATTGATTTTTTGACTCTTATTTTTTAATTTCTCGCAACTACTGAACGGATTTACACCATTTAACAAAAGGGTTCTTTCTGAACCAAGAACTACCTCTTTGCCAAATTTGGTGTAATTCCGTTCAGCAGTTCGGGCTGTAGCCGTGTCTAAAGTTTCCTATGGGAAAATGAATGGGGAAAACACGTTTTGGGACCCCCTTTTTTCTCGGCCTCCGCTTGACGAATCACCCTGAGACTTTCAGGGTAGGAGCGGACCGGAGCGGGCCATAAAGTTTGAAAATTTCGCGAAGATTCGTCAACCGACGCAAGAGTTATTTCAAATAGAATGTCGCGGATTTCCTATGGAAAATAGGTCCTAACTATAACTATCTACTGGCGACCGCCAGTAGATAATATACATACATATATATAGATATATATATATATATATTACCTACTGGCCAGTAGGTAGTTATAGTTAGGACCTTGTTTCTATTCAAAAAGCGTTTTTTCTTTTGCCAATATCTTTGGCGCTGTTTGACGAATCTTCACAAAATTTTCAAAACTAATGGGGCACTCCGGTCAGCTCCTGTCTTGAAAGTTTCGGGGTGATTTGTCAAGCGGGGGCCGGGGAAAAAGGGGGGGTCCCAAAACGCTTTTTCTCCATGTTAATTTCCATAGGAATTTTGGAGCAGCCTACAGCCCGAACTGCTGAACGGAATTACACCAAATTTGGCAAAAAGGTAGCTCTTGGTTCAGAAAGCGACCTTTTTTTTAAATGGTGTAAATCCGTTCAGTAGTTTTTTAAATATTAAAGGAAAAAGAAATGTATATATCTGGACGGAGCCTAACCACACATCTCATCGTGAGATCTGATTGGCTGTCAGCACTTCATCCAAGAAGTGTTGGCAGCCATCTTGGGACCAATATACATGATAGCATCCCATTAAAATGCATTGTAGTGAATGGAAGGTTTTGAGGGTCACCAAAAGGAGAACGCATAAAGGGTGATAACAGACGTTAGTTACATTATAAATCATTTGTTGATGGTACCATACTAATTTTAGGAATTGTGGTGTGTTCTAAGGTGATTTTACCCTGTGAAAAAACCTTCTGCTGGGATATCATGAATCATGTTTGAGAGAAAACTATTTTCTCATGCTTTTCCCATAGAGGTTTGGAATGTGATCTAGAAGCTAAAATGAGAGCATATTTTCTGTAAATTCACATTATCTTTCTCAGTCATGTGAGAATGAAGTCTGACATTCTCAGTAAAACATGTACATCCAACAAGGGCAGAGACTGTCAGTTGATTCCTTTGTGTTCTACTGCAGATTGCCAGAGTGTTCTAAAGAACAACTAGAGCGCTAACAGTCTTACTTATGACAAAAGTATGGCACACCTGAAGCCATCTTGATTGGAATAAAGTGGTAACACTTAAAACATTTAATTTAAAAAGGAACAAAATGAGGGGGTTCATTTTGCCATAGAAATTATGATTAGTGCTGCAGAAAGAAAAATTAGGGCACATTTTGAGTGACTTCTCAAATCCTCTTCTTTTCATTAAAAAATTCTGACATGCAGACTGAAACAAGAACTTTTAATACCAGCAGCAGACTTCCCTGGTGAGCAGTAGCTTTACTACAGTGATCTAATGAGCAACTAGAGTGCTAACATTCTGAATTTATGGCAAATGTGTGACACATCTGAATGCCTTCTTGATGGAATCAAAGTAAAAAACTGAAAGCATTTCCTACTGAGGATACTGCAGTAAATGAGGAAATTAGGAAACTTCATAACAAATAAGTCTCCCAAGATGGCCACCAGAGACAAAAGAGCCCAAAGTAGCACAAATATCACCCAAATGTAGCCCACGTATAGCCCAATGACAGAATGTCCCAGAGTGTTCTAAAGAACAACTAGAGCGCTAACAGTCTTACTTATGACAAAAGTATGGCACACCTGTAGCCATCTTGATTGGAATAAACTGGTAACACTTAAAACATTTAATTTAAAAAAGGAACAAAATGAGGGGGTTCATTTTGTCATAGAAATTATGATTAGTGCTGCAAAAAGAAAAATTAGGGCACATTTTGAGTGACTTCTCAAATCCTCTCCTATTTCATTAAAAAATTCTGACATGCAGACTGAAACATGCACTTTCAATACCAGCAGCAGACTTCCCTGGTGAGCAGTAGCTTTACTACAGTAATCTAATGAGCAGCTAGAGTGCTAACATTCTGAATTCATGGCAAATGTGTGACACATCTGAATGCCTTCTTGATGGAATCAAAGTAAAAAACTGAAAGCATTTCCTACTGAGGAGACTGCAGTAAATGAGGAAATTAGGAAACTTCATAACAAATAAATCTCCCAAGATGGCCACCAGAGACAAAAGAGCCCAAATGTAGCACAAATATCACCCTGATGTAGCCCACGTATAGCCCAATGACAGAAGTGTGCAAAACACTTTTTATTTTTTGTTTTTTTGCAGTTTTATATAGTGCAGACTGGTCAGGTATTGGAGCGTTGCATCTTACTTGGACCCCTTATTGCGTATTTTGCACAAAGTACTTGAGATTGATCTTGTGATGCATTGAACTTTACTATTCTGTTAGACTGAAGTTGCTCTGAGCCGGGCTTTGTAACAACCGTTTTTACCTACTGGTTTTAATTAATTCTCATTGTATTGTATTAAGAAAGAGGATTTACTGTTTTTATGTGCACTGTTATGATCTATGTTTCTAAATCAGATTGAATAAAGTTTATTGAAGTCTACCAAGATGGCCACCAGAGAAAAAGGAGCCCAAATGTAGCACAAATATCAGCCAGATGTAGCCCACGTATAGCCCAATGACAGAAGTGTGGAAAACACTTTATGTTTTGTTTTTTTGCAGTTTTATATAGTGCAGACTGGTCAGGTAATGGAGTGCTTTACAGGAGCATTGGTTACATCACACAAGGACAAATTCATTTTGGTTGTAGACATGGGGAGATTAAGTGATTTGACCAGAATCGCAGAATGTCGAGCTGAAGCATAAACTCCAACCTGGTTCCCCAGTTGCAAAGTCTGCAGCTCTGGAAGTAATACCACATCCTCTCCCCTAAGTGCAACATTTAATCAAGTGGTCAACTGGATAAAAAAACATAAAGATAACAAATAATTTAAAAGTGCTTTGTCGCTATTTGTGAACTCAGAAAATATGTCCTCATTTTAGTTTTTTAGAGCACTAACCATAATTTCGATGCAAATAAGACCCTCTCATTTCTATAATTTCTAAAGGAAATGCTTTAGGTATTACAGTTTTGATTACATCAAGATGACGTCAGGCGTGCCACACTTTTGTAATAAATATAGAATGTTAGCAATCTAGTTGTTCATTAGGATACTTTTGAGAGGCAAAGGTCAGGGGCACAGGCTCGGAAAATTGAAGGCAGGTAGGAGGGTGCAGAGGCAACAATTTGACCACACTGGCCAGGCAGGAAGGGCAGTGGCAGCACAACAGACTGTGGAGGGCAGTGGAAAGGGGGGCAGGGGCAACAAACCAACAATGCAGAACAGGCAAGAGAGGCTGTGGCAATATAATAGACCATTGTGGGCAGAAGGAAGAGGCAGTGGTAGTACAACCATACATGCCAACAGACCCGATTCAGCCAGGAAACGCCCAATGTTTTTAAGCCCAAATGGGCTTTATTTTATCTGTCTCCTGTGTACACTCTCCTCTTTTTCAATGTAAGTCAACGGGGAAAATCAATTCCCCAGTTTTGTTTTCAAAATCTCCCTCTTACCAAGTTCAAAATGTTAGCAAGTATGGTACATTAGATCATGGAAGGCAGGAGGAATTTGGGTAGGGACATGGACTCGGATAACAGAGGACAGGAGGGACATGGACAGGTGCACCAAACTGACCTTACAGGGCAGGCATCAGGGTTTGCAGCAGCACAATACACCACACAGGGCATGTGGGACGGCAGTGCAGCACAACAATCCATGTGAAGCAATAGGGAGGGGACAGGACCATGCACATGGACAACGGAGAACAGAGGGGAAAGAGGCAATGGCAGCAAGCTGACCATAATGGACAGACAGGAGAGAAAGCTGCAGCATAACGGACCATAAAGGGCAGGAGGGAGGGATCAGGGGCATTACAATGGAACAGACAAGCCAGGAGGGAGGGAACAGGGGTCTGCACATGGAAAACAGAGGGCAGGGGGCAAGGGGGCAGGGCAGGAGCAGCAAGCTGACCATGGAGGTCAGGCAGGATGGGCACTAGAAGCACAACACACCATGGAGAGCAACAGTGCGACTGTAATGGCATACACACAGACCATGGAGTGAATGTGGGAGGGGTCAGGGGCAGCTAGCTGACCACACAGGGAAGGTGGGAGGGGCTGTGGCAGCACAGAAGACCATGCATGGCAAGCGGGAGGGTTAGTGGCAGCACAATGGCCATGATGGGCAAGAAGGAAGGGGCAGGGGCATGCACAAAAGACCATGGAGGATAGAAGGGAAGGGTAGGAGCTGGGCACAGACAAGAGAGTTCAGGGGAAGGGGCCTCACAACAGACCATGCGGGGCAGGCAGGAGGAGCAGTTGCAGCACAACAGACCAGGGAGGGCAGAAGGGTGTGGCAGTAAAATGGACCATGGAGGACAGAAGGAAGGGGATAGGGGCATGTAACGTGGACAGGCAGGGTGGAGGTGGCAGGGACAGGTTACAGTCATGTGACAATGCTAGGCAGGTGGGAGGGGAGTGGCAGCTCAACAGAACACTCAGAGTAGATAGGAGGGGCAGGTCCATGGAACATGGTGGGCAAAAAGGATGGAGCAGGAGCATGCACACAGACATCAGAGGGCAGGGGGAAGGAGAGTAGGGGCAGCAAGCTAAGCACAGAGACTAAGCAGGAGGTCAATGATGGGGCATAGAATTGGGCAATGGAGGGCAAGAGGAGTGGACTGGGACATCATGATAAATGGAGAGAAGTGGCAGCACATCAGACCATGCATGGCAGGAGGGAGGAGGCTAGTGCATGGATTCAGACAACAGAGGATAGGGAGGAAGTGGATGGGGCAGCAAGCTAACTGTTCAGAGAAGGCGGGAAGGCCAGTGGCAGAACAACGGCCACACAGGGCTGTAATGAGGGAGCAGGGGCATGGACTTGGACAATGGATGGCAAGGAGGAGGGGAGGCAGGGGCAGCAAGCTTGGGTGGAGGCAGCACAATGCCAGACCAGGCCCTGCTTCCAACGCCCCACCAACCATTGTGATAGGCATCTTATTTAACGTTAAAAAAAACTAGAAATTCGCTGGAAAAAACAAAGATTACAGGAACGTTATAGTTAGACTCAGATTTCACTCGTACAATACCAGAGAAATTCAGAAGTTATAGTTACCTGAGCTAACTATAACTTATGCCCCCGCAATGCACTGCTTATGACCTCAGACATTACATCATTCATGACATGGTCAGTGACATCACTCATGACATCACTCATAACATCTCAAATGAGCTGTGAATGGAATGGAACTATAATCGCTGGAACTTTATTTAGGGATAGTGTGTGTATATTAACACCCCTTTTTTCTTTTCTTTCGTGTAAGAACCATTATAATATGCAATGTGCCCAGATCAATATGGCCGATAGCCTTTCACTTTAGAGTAATGTGTAATCCATTGTTTATGTTGATGTTTGCAATCGTATGTATGTTTATTATGAACAAGTCACGTTGACGAACATACAGGTACAGCGGTCACGGGGCAAGATATGCTGAAATGACATTGTGTGCATATTAACACTTGTTTTCTTTTCTTTATTGTATCAATTCCTGAATTTTCACATCGTGCCTAGGCCAATATGGCCGCCAGCTTTTTGGATTAATGTAATATGTAGTCCTTTGTTAATCTTGGCAACTAGAGGCATTTGTACATTTAAATAAGGAAGCTACAATAACGTCTTGTATCATTATCAAGATTCGGACGAGCCGAAACGCATGGATCGCGTCCTTTACAGATTAAATACTTCCAAACTACAACCTGAGTGCTGATTCCTTCCTTGTAAGAGCGAGAGGAGGTTGAATACATATATATGAAATTCACTGAAAAAAAACACAGGTTTCAGGGATGTTATAGTTAGAAATTATCATTTAAAAAACCTTAGATATTCACTGAAAAAATCACAGGTTTCAGGGACGTTATAGTTAGTTTGACATTTCACTCGTACAAAACCAGAGAAATTCAGCCGTTATAGTTAGCTGAGCTAACTATAACTCACGCCTCCGCAATGCACTGCTGATGATGTCACATATTACATCACTCATGACATGGTCAGTGACATCACTGATGACATCACTGATGACATCTCAAATGACATCACTGATGACATCATCCAGTGACTGTGAGTGTTTCTCAAAAGTTTAAGAATGTGATATATACATGATGATTCAGTCAGTGTGTGAATGACTGTATAAGTGAGTGATTATGCACGTCTGGGTGAATGTAGGGGTGAGTGACTAATTTGTGTGAATGTCTGTATCAGTCTGTCAGTTGGTGTGTAAGTGGCTGCATGGGTTGGTGAATAGGTGCATGAATATCTATATGGGTTATTGATTGGTTGTCTGAGTACCTGTATGGGTGCCTGAGTGTCTGTGTGTTGTGTGACTACCTGCATGGATGTGTGAGTGGGTGATTCACTGGGTGTATGGGTTCATGAGTGCATCTGTGAGGGGCTGTATGGGTGAGTGAGTGATTGATTGATTTTGATTGATTGATTGATTGATTTTGGAATATATATAGCGCACGATTGCCCTGGAGCGTCTAGGCGCTTTGCGGAGGAGATTGCCGGAGATGGTGTATTCGTTTGCAAAGAGCCATATCTTTAGTAGTTTTCTGAAACCAAGTAGTGTTGGGCAGCTTTTGATATTTAACGGAAGTAAGTTCCACAACCTCACAGTACCCAGGACAAAGCTTCTTCCTCCCCAGCTCGCTTTCTTGAATTTTGGTGTTTGGAGGAGTTTGCTCTGTGCTGAGCGTAGGTGCCTTGATGGATGGTACCAGGTGAGGTGTTGCTTCAAGAATGCTGGTCCATTTCTGTGGACAGCTTTGTATGCTAGACATAGGGCTTTAAAGTCTATTCTTTTCTTCATAGGAAGCTAGTGGAGTTTTTTCAAACCTTCGGAGATGGATTGGAATTTGGGAACATCTAGCAGCAATCTGGCGGCAGTGTTTTGTGCTCGCTGAAGTTTAACCATATGTTGTTTCTGAAGGCCTAAGTATAGTGCATTTCCATAGTCCAGTCTAGCCAAGGCTAGGACCGTCACTAGCATTTTTACTGCTTCCGGGGAATGAAGGAGCGCACTTTACGGATTGATTTTAGAGTGAGAAACACCAATGAGACGACTTTATTTACCTGTTGTTGGAAGGTCAGTCTGTCATCAAAAATGACACCCAGGTTCCTCACTTTATGGACTGGGGTAGGGACAGCGCCCATACTAGAAGGCCACCAGTTTTGTGACCAAAAGGATGTGTCAGAGCCTAATAAAAGTACCTCAGTTTTTGTTCCATTGAGCTTTCGACAGTTTGTCCCCATCCATTGGTTTATGTGGGACATGCACTGGTTAAAACGCTCAGCTGTTTCCTCAGGATTGCTAGAGATGGACACCACTATTTGGGTGTCATCAGCGTAAGATATAAGTGTAAAGCCAAATTGCCTAATGACCTTGGCTAAAGGGGTCACATAAAGGTTAAACAGGGTGGGGCTTAAGGAGGAGCCCTGTGGTACCCCGCAAGGCAAAGTAAACTGTTCTGAGCAGGAGTCCCCTATCTGAACATATTGGTATCTGTTGTTCAGAAAGGATTTGAGCAATGTTTGGGCAGAGTTCTTGATTCCCACCTCTTGGAGCCTCCTGATTAGAATGTCATGGTTCACGGTGTCGAAGGCCGCCAACAGATCCAACAGGATCAAGGCGGCCTTGGCACCCGAATCCAGTATTGCCCGGATCTCCTCTGCTGCCATGATCAGGGCGGTTTCAGTGCCATGTCCTTGTCGGAAACCATACTGTGAGGAATCCAGCAGGTCTGTCGACGAGATGAAGGTCGTTAGTTGGAAATTTAGAATTTTTTCCAGGACCTTGGCCGGGAAGGGGATCCTTGCTATTGGTCTGTAATTGCTGTTGTCATTGGGATCTAGATTGGGTTTTTTCAATAGTGGAAGAATGGATATTGTCTTCCATGCGTCTGGAAAGACACCTGAGCTAATTATTTCTTTAAAAAGAATGCTGAGTTATTCACTGATTGTGTCTGGTGCCATATGGAATATGTTGGGAGGACAGGGGTCTGATGGTGCTCCGGATTTTATTGATTTAATTGCCTCCTCTACCTGTTCTATGTTTGGTGGTTTGAACGAATCCAAGACATTGGTGGGGTATGGGGAGATTGTGGCGGGAGTGGCTGCCATGCCTTCTTCCCAGTCTGAAAGGGATTCGAAGATGATTTGTACTTTGTCCTTAAAATACCCCGCTAGTTGGTTGCAGAAAGCCACACTAATGTCCTTTTTTTGTGGTTCAGGAAGCTTGACTAGCTTCTTCAATGTTGAGAATAGTGCTTTGCTGGAATTGCCTGCCTGTTGGATTTTATTTGTAAAGTAACTGCTTTTCTTTTCCAGTAACATCTTTTTATAGATGCTCAAAGATTGAGAACATAGAGTTTTATCAGTTGTTGAGTAGTTGCTTCTCCAGCGTCTCTCTGCCTTTCTGCAAAGTTGTTTCTGTTTGCGCAGGGCAACACAGAACCAGGGCTCAGATTTCTTTATGCGCTTGCTCGTGATGCTTTTTTCTGGTGCCAGTAAGTTCACTGCGGATATAATCCATTTGGTGAAGTTACCTGTCGCTTGATTTGCCTCATATTTTAGGTCAGGTTTAGAGGATGCCAGAGTGTATTGCATCTGCTGGGGGCCAATATTCCTCCAGTTGCGACCTCTAATTATCTTATGGGGTATGTGCGCGCTAGAGATGTGATGTGTGGTGGTTATTGTGAACAGGATGGCTCTATGGTCTGACCATGGAATTGGCAGGATTTCTTGTATTTTAAGGTGGGGATTGGATGTGAAAAGTCCATCCAGAGTGTGACCAGCATCATGTGTGGGGTGCAATACTTTCTGTTCCAGTGAAGCATTAGACATCATCTCTATTAGTGATGCTGAATTATGGTCTTCTAAATCTTCATGGTGGTAATTAAAATCGCCTAATATACAGTAGTCCTCTGAGTTGGTGCTTGATTCTATTACTTGACTGATAATTTCCTCGAATTTGCTTTTGCTTTTCGAGCTGGGAGGCCTATACAGTAATGAGCCATTGAAGGTGTAGTTAGCACTCAGAGTGATTCTGAAGGAAAGTAGTTCGCAATCAGGGCTACTTCCTGCCGGGGATCCTTTGAGTTCCAGGGAGTTGTTGATTATGATCGCTAGTCCGCCTCCCCGTCTATCTTGTCTATCATTTTTGATAATTGAGAATCCTTGGGGTATAGCTAGGGCCAGATCACAATCAGAGGTGCTATTTGCCCAGGTTTCGGTCACAAAGGCCATATCTACTTTGTGTGAGGTCAATAGTTCTGCAAATTCTATGTTGTGTTTTATTAGGGAGCGAGTATTAATGAGCAAGCCTGTAACTGTCTTGGGGGCTGGTGACTGTCCATATGGGATATGTTTTTCTGTGGAACATGCTTTACTTTTAGTAAAGAGAAACTTTGCATTGCAGTGGGGGCATGACTTGAGCTCATTGGATAGGTTGAGCTGAAGGCAGGGGGAGTGATTGTGCATATGGCTGTGTTGGTGAGGGAATGGATGTCTCAGTGGTATATGTGTGATTAACTGCATATGTGAATGGCAGTATACGTGAGTGTTGGAGTATATAAGTGACTGTATGTGAAAGTGAGTGATTGTGAGAGTGGATGTATGGATGAGTGTGTGCTTATGTCAGTGATTGTATAAGAGAGTAAGTATGTGTTAGTATCTGTGAATAAGTGAGGTGGTGTGTGTATAACTGTATAGGTGAGTAAATGGCATTGTGATTGACTCTTTGGGTGACTGACTAGGTGTGTGAGTAACTCTGTGGGTGAGTGGCGGTGTATAAGTGTCTGTATGGGTGTATGAGTGCATATAATAGTGGCTGTATTGATGAATGCCTGCATGTATGAGTGACTGTATGGGTGAGTGAGTGGATGTGTGTGTAAACCTATGAATCAGTGAGTGGGTATGTACTAACTGGTATTGGTGTATCTATGGTTTCTAAAATGATAGTCTGTATTTTAGAGTGGGTCTATGAAAGGTTATATTAGGGTGTGAGTAGGTGCATCAGAGGTTAAGTGGATGATGTCATCAGTGATGTCATCAGTGATGTCATTTGAGATGTCATCAGTGATGTCATTGACCATGTCATGAGTGATGTAATATGTGACATCATCAGCAGTGCATTGCGGGGGCGTGAGTTATAGTTAGCTCAGCTAACTATAACGGCTGAATTTCTCTGGTTTTGTACGAGTGAAATGTCAGACTAACTAGAACGTCCCTGAAACCTGTGGTTTTTTCAGTGAATATATATATATAGTCACTGAAAAAACACAGGTTTCAGGGAAGTTATAGTTAGAAATTAGCATTTAAAAAACCTTAGAAATTCACTGAAAAAATCACAGGTTTCAGGGACATTATAGTTAGAAATTAGCATTTAAAAAACCTTAGTTATTCACTGAAAAAGCCACAGAACATTATAGTCAGGCTGACATTTCACTTGTACAAAACCAGAGAAATTCAGGCGTTATAGTTAGCTGAGCTAACTATACTATAACTCGCGCCCCCAAAATACACTGCTGATGACGTCACATATTACATCACTCATGACATGGTCAGTGACATCACTGATGACATCACCAAGTGACTGTGAGTATTTCTAAAAAGTTTAAGAATGATATGTATATATATATATATATATTCACTGAAAAAACCATAGATTTTAGGGACGTTATAGTTAGAAATTAGCATTTAAAAAACCTTTGAAATTCACTGAAAAAACCACAGGTTAAAGGGACGTTACAGCTAGTTGGACATTTCACTCGTACAAAACCAGTGAAATTCGGCCATTATAGTTAGTTCAGCTAACTATAACTCGCGCCCCCGCAATGCACTGCTGATGACGTCACATATTACATCACTCATGACATGGTCAGTGACATCACTGATGACATCTCAAATGACATTACTGATGACATCATCCAGTGACTGTGTGTTTCTGTAAAGTTTAAATATGTTTAATATATATAGGTCAAGGTGTATTGAAGAATGAGTGGGTGTATGAGTGTCTGAATGGATGATTTACTAGGTGCGTGACTGACTCTATAAGTGAGTGATTAAATGTATCTTACTGAATGCATGGGTTAGTGACTAAACTGTGTGAATGTCTGTATCAGTCTGTCTGTTGGTGTGTAAGCGGCTGCATGGGTTGGTGTTTAGCTAAAAGAGTGTCTATATGGGTTATTGATTGGTTGTCTGAGTATCTGTATGGGTGCCTGAGTGTTTGTGTGGGTGGGGGGTGTGTGACTCTGTGCATAGATGTGTGAGTGGGTGATTCACTGGGTGTATGGATTCAAGAGTGCATCTGTGATGGACTGTATGGGTGGGTGAGTGTGTGTATGGGTGTGTTGGTGAGTGAATGGATGTCTCAGTGGTACATGTGTGAGTAACTACATATGTGAAAGGCAGTATATGTGAGTGTTGGAGTATATAAGTGACTATATGTGAGAGTGAGTGATTGTGAGAAGGGCTGTATGGATCAGTGTGTGCTTGTATCAGTGATTGTATAAGAGCGTAAGTATGTGTTAGTATCTGTATGAGTAAGTGAGGTGGTGTGTGTATAACTGTATAGGTGAGTAAATGGGAGTGTGATTAATTCTTTGCATGACTGACTAGGTGTGTGAGTAACTTTATGGATGAGTGGCAGTGTGTGTGTGTGTCTATATAGGTTTATGAGTGCATATTGTAGTCCTGTACTGATGATTGACCGAAAGTATGAGTGACTGTATGGGTGAGTGAGTGGATGGGTGTGCAGACCTAAGAATCAGTGAGTGGGTATGTAGTTATTGGTGTTGGAGTATCTATGGTTTTGAGAATGGCAGTCTGTAATTTAGAGTAGGTGTATCAAAGGTTATATTAGGGTGTGAGAAGATGCATCAAATTATCACGTAGATGATGTCATCAGTGATGTCATCAGTGATGTCATCTGAGATGTCATCAGTGATGTCACTGACCATGTCATGAGTGATGTAATATGTGCCGTCATCAGCAGTGCATTGCGGGGGCGCAAGTTATAGTTAGCTGAACTAACTATAACGGCCGAATTTCACTGGTTTTGTACGAGTGAAATGTCCAACTAACTATAACGTCCCTGAAACCTGTGGTTTTTTTTGCGGATTTCTAAGGCTTTTTAAATGCTAATTTCTAACTCTAACGTCCCTGAAACCTTTGGTTTTTTCAGTGAATTTCAAAGGTTTTTTAAATGCTAATTTCTAACTATAACGTCCCTGAAACCTGTGGTTTTTTCAGTGTATTTCAAAGGTTTTTTAAATGCTAATTTCTAACTATGCCTACAGAGGTAGGACATGTGCAGAAAGAGGAAGAAAGGCGCAGAAAGAAGCAACAGAAATGCAGAAAGAGGCAACAGAAGTCCAGAAAGACGAAGAAAGGTGCAGAAAGAAGCAAGAGATGTGCACAAAGAACCGACAGAGGAGCAGAAAGAGGCCTTGTTGCAAAGTCATCCTGTGCCCCTAACTTTTTGCTGACTGGTACTGGTGGTAACTGACTCTGACTACCCTTGTGATTGGCATGACCTCCCCTGTAAGGCCCTAGTACATAATAGGGCAGGGGGATTAGAACTACCTCTAACTCAGAGGTGCAGAAAGAGGCAAGAGAAGTACAGAAAGAAGCAACAGAGGTGCCGAAAGAGGCAAGAGAGGTGCAGAAAGAGGCAAGAGAGGTACAGAAAGAGGCAGGAGGGGTGCAGAAAGAAGGAAGAGAAGTGCAGAAAGAGGCAAAATAGTTGCTGAAAGAAGCAACAGAGCTGTGGAAAGAAGCAAGAGAAGTGCAGAAGGAGGCAAGTGAGGTGCAGAAAGAAGCTAGAGCAGCACAGACAGAACCAACAGAGGTGCAAAAAGAGGCAAGAGGGGTGCAGAAAAAGGTAGGAGAGGTGCACAAAGAGGTAAGAGAGGTACAGAAAGAGGCAGGAGTGGTGCAGAAAGAAGGAAGAGAAGTGCAGAAAGAAGCAACCAAAGTGCTGAAAGAGGTGTGAACGGTGCAGAAAGAGCAAGAGAAGTGCAGAAAAAAGCAACAGAGGTACAGAAACAGGCAGGAAGGGTGCAGAAAGAGGGTACAGGGGTGCAGAAAGAGGGAAGAGGGGTGCAGAAAGAGAAAAGAGGGGTGCAGAAAGAGGCAAGAGGGGTGCAAAAAGAGGCAATAGAACTGCAGAATGAACCAACAGAGGTGCAAAAAGAGGCAAGAGGGGTGCAGAAAGAGGTAGGAGAGGTGCACACAGAGGCAAAAGAGGTACAGAAAGAGGCAGGAGGGGTGCAGAAAAAAGGAAGAGAAGTGCAGAAAGAGGCAAGAGAATTGCTGAAAGAAGCAACATAGGTGTAGAAAGAAGCAAGAGCAGTGCAGAAAGAACCATCAGAGGTGCTGAAAGAGGCGCGAAGGGTGCATAAAGAGCAAGAGAAGTGCAGAAAGAGGCAACAGAGGTACAGAAAGAGGCAAGAGAGGTGCAGAAACAGGCATGAAAGGTGCAGAAACAGTGAACAGGGGTGCAGAAAGAGGCAAGAGAGGTGCAGAAAGAGAAAAGAGGGGTGCAGAAAGAGGCAAAAGATCTGCAGAAAAAAGCAACAGAGATGCTGAAAGAGGCAAGTGAGGTGCAGAAAGAGGCAAGAGATCTGCAGAAAAAAGCAACAGAGGTGCTGAAAGATGCAAGTGAGGTGCAGAAAGAAGGAAGAGAGGTGCAGAAAGAGGCAATAGAAGTGCAGAAAGAAGCAACAGAGGTGCAGAAAGAGGCAAGAGGGGTGCAGAAAGAGGAGAGAGAAGTGCAGAAAGAAGCAAAAGAGGTGCTCAAAGAGGCAAGAGGGATGCAGAAAGAGGCAAGAGCAGTGCAGAAAGAACCAAGAGATGTGGAGAAAGAGGCAAGAGTGTTGCAGAAAGAGGGAAGAGATGTGTATAAAGAGGCAAGAGAGTTGCACAAAGAGGGAAGAGGGGTGCAGAAAGAGGCAGGAGGGCTGTAGAAAGAAGCAACAGAGGTGCCGAAAGAGGCAAGAGAGGTGCAGAAAGAAGCAAGTGAAGTACAGAAAGAGGCAATAGAGGTGCAGAAAGACGCAAATGAGGTGCACAAACAAGCAAGAGAAGTGCAGAAAGAGGCAAGAGAGTTGCTGAAAGAAGCAACAGAAGTGTAGAAAGAAGCAAGAAAAGTGCAGAAACAGGCAAGTGAGATGCAGAAACAGGCAAGAAAGGTACATAAAGAGCGAAGACGAGTGCAGAAAGAGACAACAGGGGTGGAGAAAGAAGCAAGACAGATGCAGAAAGAAGCAGGGCAAGTGCAGAATGAAGCAACAGGGGTGCAGAAAGAGGCAACAGAAGTGCAGAAAGAAGCAACAGAGGTGCAGACAGAGGCAAGAGCGCTGCAGAAAGAGGCTAGAGAGTTGCAGAAACAGGCAAAAGAGGTACATAAAGAGACAACAGGGGTGCAGAAAGAAGCAAGACAGGTGCAGAAAGAAGCATGGAAAGTGCAGAATGAAGCAACAGGGGTGCAGAAAGAGGCAAGAGAAGTACAGAATGAAGCAAGTGAGGTGCAGAAAGAGGCAAGAGAGGTGTAGAAAGAGGCAAGAGAGGTGCAGAAACAGGCAAGAGAAGTGCAGAAAGAGGCAAGAGAATTGCTGAAAGCAACAAAGGTGTAGAAAGAAGCAAGAAAAGTGCAGAAAGAGGCAAGTGAGATGCAGAAACAGGCAAGAAAGGTACAAAAAGAGGAAAGATAAGTGCAGAAAGAGACAACAGGGGTGCAGAAAGAAGCAAGACAGGTGCAAAAAGAAGCATGGATATTGCAGAAGAAGCAACAGGGGTGCAGAAAGAGGCAAGGGAAGTACAGAAAGAAGCAACAGAGGTGTAGAAGGAGGCAAGAGAACTGCAGAAAGAGGCAAGAGAGTTACAGAAACAGGCAAAAGAGGTACAGAAAGAGGGAGCAGAGGTGCAGACAGAGGCAAGAGAGGTGCAGAAACAGGTAAAAGGGGTACAGAAAAAGGCAAGAGGGGGGCAGAAATTTGCAAGAGAGGTGCAGAAAGAAGCAAGAGCAGTGCAAAGGAACCAACAGAGGTGCAAAAAGAGGAAAGTGAGGTGCAGAAGGAGGCAAGAGAAGTGCAGAAAGAGGCATCGAGAGTTGCAGAAACAGGCAAAAAGGGTGCAGAAAGAGGGAACAGGTGGGCAGACTGAGGCAAGAGAGGTGCAGAAAAAGGCAAGAGGGATGCACAAATTTGGAACAGAGGTGCAGGAAGAAGATAGAGTAGTGCAGAAAGAACCAACAGAGGTGCAGAAAGAGGCAAGAGGGGTACAGAAAGAGGCAAGTGAAGTACAGAATTTAGCTAAAGAGGTGAAGAAAGAACCAACAGAGGTGGAAAAAGAGGCAAGAGGGGTGCAGAAAGGGGTAGGAGAGGTGCACAAAGAGGCAAGAGGGGTACAGAAAGAGGCAGGAGGGGTGCAGAAAGAGGAAGAGAACTGCAGAAAGAAGCAACAAAGGTGCTGAAAGAGGCACAAAAGGTGCAGAAAGAGACAAGAAAGGTGAAGAAAGAAGGAACAGAGGTACAGAAAGAGGCAAGGGTGCTGCAGATAGAGGAAAGAGAGGTGTAGAAAGAGGCAAGAGAGTTGCACAAAGAGGGAAGAGGGGTGCAGAAACAGGCAAAAGGGGTGCAGAAAGAAGCAAGAGAGTTACAGAAAGAGGCAAGTGATGTGCAGAAGGAGGCAAGAGAACTGCAGAAATAGGCAATAGAGGTGCAGAAAGAGGCAAGTGAGGTGCAGAAAGAAGCAAGATAAGTGCAGAAAGAAGCAACAGAAGTGCAGAAAGAGGGAAGAGGGGTGGAGAGAGAGGCAATAGGGGTACAGAAAGAAGCAAGACAGGTGCAGAAAGAAACAAAAGAAGTGCAGAAAGAAGGAACAGATATGTAGAAAGAGGAAAAAAGGGTGCAGAAAGACAAAAGAGGGGTACAGAAAAAGGCAAGAGAGGTGCAGAAAGAGGCAAGAGGGGTACAGAAAGAAGTAAATGAGGTGGAGAAAGAGGCAACACATGCAGAAAGAGGGAATAGAGGTACAGAAAGTAGAAGAGATTTGCAGAAAGAGGCAAGAGAAGTGCAGAAAAAGAAAGAAATGTGTAGAAAGAAACAACAGAAATGCAGAAAGAGGCAAGAGAGGCGCAGAAGGGAACAAGAGTGGCTTGCACACCATTAGTACCAATTTAACACCCACATTTAGCAATAAGTAACAGGTGACCATTCTAGGTTTGCAAAGGGACTTCCACCATGCTGTAACACTTGTCGCTGCATTTTTGTTAACGTTTGAGCCGTTTGAGCTAGAAATAAGGCTTTTTTTGTTCAAATCTGCAGATTATGGAGCAGATGATGAATTAAGTGGCTAATGCAGAAAATGTATAATTGTGCAAAAGTCGGTGCAGCCAAACAGTCGCATAATTCCAGTGGCCCTGCTCATACCTCTGACTAGGTCCACAAGTGCTCCTCAGTGATTCCTTCTTTTTTTGTCTCACTGAGTTCATAGTTGAGCTTCTATGGAAACGAAGAAGACTAAACCTGAAGTTACCACTCCACAAGACAGACTACCATACCACATAATTACTCTCCATAACACATAATCCCACTCTACATAATTCCTATACACTAAATACCACATACTTTCTATCCACATAATTTCACTGCAAAACATACCACATAATTCCACTACACGCAACGTACATCCACTGCACTCCAAAAAACATTCGTAAAAAACTTTTACATTTACAACGCCAATAGCTCTAATTCTCGCAAATGCGAAACCTATTACATTGCAAACACTTCTTTAACTAGTAGTCGCGTTTCCAGAGTGGTGGAGAAATGGTGCTGGGCCTCCGACCAGCGCTCAGGAATTCTGCTGCGTAGGACTTACAGGAGGTACTAGGAGGGCTTCTTGGCCCCCAAAGTCCCTCAGGAGTAAATTGGACTTCATCCCCCATCCCGTAGTCTGCCAGGAGGCGCGTTTGCAGAGTGGATGAGAAAGGGCGGCATGGCCTCCGAAGACATCTTAGCAATCCCACTGTGTGGGACTAAGTGGAGGTAACAAGAGGGGTAGTTGGCCCCCAAGGTCATCCTTGGGGGCCAACTACCCCTCCTATTACCTCCAGTAAGTCCCTCGCAGTAGGATTGCTAAGTTTTCATAGCAGGCCACGCCCCCTTTGCCCACCACTCTGCAAGCGCGCTCCCTGGCGTGCTCTTGGATGGGGATTGAAGTCCCCTTCGCTGCTGGTGGTCCTTTAGGGGCCAAATAGCCTACCTCTTACCTCCAGTAAGCCCCACACAGTGGGATTGCTGAGAGGTGGACAAAGGCCAAGCCCCATTTCCCCACCACTCTGCAAACACACCTCCTGGCACACTTTTTGTTGGGGGATGAAGTCGCCTTGCCTCCTGAGGGTCCCTGGGGGCCAACTTGCCCGCCAGGTACCTCCAGTAAGCGCCACACAGCTGGGTTGCTGAGAGTGGTCTGAGGCCACGCCCCATTTTTACACCACTCTGCAAATGTGGCTCCTGGCGCACTGCTGTTTGGGGGATAGAGTCCACTTGTGTCCTTGTGTCCTGAGAGGCCATTTTCGGCCCGGGGGACCCCAACCCCCGGGGCTTGCCCACTTCTTTTTTTTTTTTTTAAAGGCAGGGGGGCTGCGCACCCCCTCCCAGGCCACTTCTGGCCCTGGGGACACCATCCCCGGGGCCGGCCCTCAAGTTGGGGACCGTGGGGGAGCGCTAATAACCCCACGGTCCAAGCTGGCTTCCCGCCTCCTGATGGAGCCGGCATTGCTTTTGGGCAAGGGAAGCTGCTAACATGCAGCTCCCCTTGCCCAAAAGCAATTCTGCTCCCCTTGCCCAAAAGCAATTCTGCTTTGGTGCATTGTAAATTGGGGGATTAAGTCCCCTTGAGTGCTGAGGGTCCCTGGGGGCCAACTAGCCCACCAGCTACCTCCAGTAAGCACCACAGAGCTGCGTTGCAGAGTGGTATAAAAAGGGGGCGTGGCCTTGGACCACCTCTCTGCAACGCAGCTCCCTTGCGCTTACTGGAGGTACCTGGTGGGCTAGTTGGCCCCCAGGGTCCCTCAGGATTCAAGGGGACTTAATCCCCCAACTTAAAACGCGCCACAGGGCGCGTTTGCACACTTGTCACATCAGGCCACGCCCCTCCCTGCACCACTGTGCAAATGCGCCCCTGGAGTGTTGTAAATTGGGGGATTAAATCCCTTGAGTCCTGAGGGTCCCTGGGGGCCAACTAGCCCACCAGCTACCTCCAGTAAGCGCCACAGAGCTGCGTTGCAGAGAGGTGTAAAAGGGGCGTGGCCTCTGAACACCTCTCTGCAACGCAGCTCCCTGGCGCATACTGGAGGTACCTGGTGGGCTAGTGTGCCCCAGGGACCCTCAGGATTGAAGGGGACTTAATCCCCAATTTACAATGTGCCAGGGGGCACGTTTGCACACTTGCTATGTCAGGCCCCGCCCCTCCCTGCACTACTGTGCAAATGCGCCCCCTGGCGCGTTGTAAATTGGGGGATTAATTCCCTTGAGTCCTGAGGGTCCCTGAGGGCCAACTAGCCCACCAGGTACCTCCAGTAAGCGCCACAGAGCTGCGTTGCAGAGAGGTGTAAAAGGGGCGTGGCCTCTGAACACCTCTCTGCAACGTAGCTCCCTGGTGCATACTGGAGGTACCTGGTGGGCTAGTTGGCCCCCAGGGACCCTCAGTATTCAAGGGAATTAATTCCCCAACTTACAACGCGCCAGGGGGCGTATTTGCTGAGTGCTGCAGGGAGGGGCCGGGGCCTAGCCGCGATGCCGGCTTTTTAAAACAAAAACTTTTTAAGAAGGGGGGATGTGTGGCCCCCCTTCTCTTGTCTTTTTTTGGGCCCTGGGGACCCCATCCCCCAGGGCCTGACCCCTTTTTTTTTTTTTAAATGTATACGGGAGGGGGCCACGTGGGCCCCCTCCCGTGGCCAATCCCGGCCCCGGGGACCCCATCCCCCGGGCATGGCCACATATTTTTTTAAAGGAGGGGGGGCTGCGTGGCCCCCCGCCTGAGGCCTCTATTGGCCCCAGGGACCCCATCCCCCGGGGCCGGCCTTTATTTATTTATTTTTTTATTAGGGGAGGAGGGCCGCGTGGCCCCCCTCCCAGGCCACTTCTGGCCCCGGGGACCCCATCCCCCAGGGCCTGGCCATCCTTTTGTTTTTTATTTTTGGGAGGGGGGCTGCGCGGCCCCCCTCCTCAGGCCAATTATGGCCCCGGGGACCCCATCCCCCGGGGCCTGGCCTCTCTGTTTTAAAAAAAAAAATTAATATTTACAGGGGAGTGGGGCCGCGTGGCCCCCCTCCCGGGCCACTTCTGGCCTCGGGACCCCATCCCCCGGGACCTGGCCTCACCGACGGGGACCGTGGGGGGAACCTCAATGCCCCCACGGTCCCACCGGCTCCCCGTGTCCTGCGGGAGCCAGCATTGCTTTTCCACACGGGGAGCTGCTGACATGCAGCTCCCCGTGTGGAAAAGCAATCTGCTTTGGGTTTTGGAAGCGAGAGCAGGTTTCCCTGCTCTTGCTTCCAAAATCCAAAGCAGAGTTTGCTATCATAGCAAACAGCCGTGTCCCGGGCGTGGGCACCCCGGGACACTGCATGAGCCGGTCCTGGGGGGTGGTGGTCCCCAGGGCCATGGATGGCTCCAGGAGGGGGGACGCGCTGCCCCCCTCCCTGCATTTCAAAGCCCCGGGGAGGTGGTGGTCGCCGGGGGTCCGCTACGGACCCCCAAATCTCAATATTAAGTTAAGTGCCCCGGGGAGGTGGTGGTCCCCGGGGTAGTGTGGGGGGGCTTGAGCCCCCCCACACTAATTATTTTTTTAGCCCCGGGGAGGTGGCGGTCCCCGGGGCTTGGGGGGGCTGTGGGGCCCCCGCCAATTATCATAAATGCTCCGGGGAGGAGGCGGTCCCCGGAGCAGCGTGGGGGGGTTGGGACCCCCCACGCATTTCTTTAGGTAGCCCCGGGGAGGTGGTGGTCCCCGGGGCCATGGATGGCTCCAGGAGGGGGGCCGCGTGGCCCCCCTCCCTGCATTTCAATGCCCCGGGAGGTGGTGGTCCCCGGGGCTGGGGGTCCACTACGGACCCCCAAATCTCAATATTAAGTGCCCCGGGGAGGTGGTGGTCCCCGGGGCAGCGTGGGGGGGCTTGAGCCCCCCCACACTAATTATTTTTTTAGCCCCGGGGAGGTGGCGGTCCCCAGGGCTCGGGGGGGGCTGCATGCCCCCGTAACATTATTTATAAGTGCCCCCGGGACCTGGCCCACCCGGGGGCTTTTTGAATACGAAGCGATGAAGGCCGCGCTTTGTTTTTTTTTTTAAAATTCGTCCGGATTCGCACACCCAGCGCGAATTCGGCCGATGTTTTTAAAAAAAAATGCTTTTTTTGGCCCTGAGGGTCCTTCTGGGACCCCCTGAGCAGGCCTAGGGGGTCAGGGTGTTTCTACCCTGCCCTCTTTTCTTGTTTTTTAACGTTTTTTCTACTGTTTCCTAGTGACTCAGTTCTACCGAGTCACAAGATGGCTGCCAACACTTCCTGGTTTGGAGTGTTGGCAGCCAATCACAGTGAAGCTCGTGGTCGGGAGGGTTCGCAAATCCACCGCGGCCATAGTTATCGAAACTTTTATTTTTTGAATTTCTCACCAACTACTGAACGGATTTACACCATTTAAAAAAAGGATGCTTTCTGAACTAAGCACTACCTTTTACCAAATTTGGTGTAATTCCTTTCAGCAGTTCGAGCTGTAGCCGTGTCTAAAGTTTCCTATGGGAAATTGATTTTCCGACCCCTATTTTTTGAATTTCTCAGGAACTACTTAACGGATTTACACCATTTAACAAAAAAGACTCTTTCTGAACCAAGGGCTACCTTTTTGCCAAATTTGGTGTAATTCCGTTCAGCAGTTCGGGCTGTAGCCGTGTCTAAAGTTTCATATGGAAATTAACATGGAGAAAACACGTTTTGGGACCCCCCTTTTTTCTCGGCCCCCGCTTGGTGAATCACCCCAAAACTTTCAAGACAGGAGCTGACCGGAGCGCCCCACTAGTTTTGAAAATTTTGCGAAGATTCGTCAAACGACGTTAAAGTTATTGGGAAAACAAAAAATGCTTTTCCTATGGAAAATAGGTCCTAACTATAACTACCTACTGGCGACCGCCAGTAGGTAATATATATATATATACTGTCACGTGACTTTTAACTGAAAAGGCGCGTACGATTGCACTTTTCATTTGCATACTCCACCTGTGACCAAAGCAAAAGATTGCCGAAACCCGTAAGGAGACGGAGTTTTCATTGCGCTGCTGTACCTGCAAATAAAGTACTTCACTCCGGTATTGGGCCTCACCTCTGTTCTTGATGGTGTGTCAATGGATGGGTCTCTCCGGGACCATTTTTGTGAGGCCGCCCTGCAGGGTCTGGGGCTCCTGTGCCCGGAGGCATGTTGTTTGGATATTTAATCTGGAGCTCGACTCACTCATCGCCACAAGCCCACCGAAGGTTATGCTAAATAGCAAATTTGTGGCTTTGCAGGAAGGGATTCGAAGTGGGGTGACCCCTCATTTTGATCGTGCCAGAGGACAGGCTTTGTTGCAAGGACATGATGATACAGAGCACTGGGCATGCAAAACAAGCACTGGACAGTGTGAATTAATTAAACCCACTATTTCTGATGCAGGTATGATAAAGAACTTTGATTTAAAGTCAGACGGATGTTATAAGATTCCATGCAGTAAAATGTCCACTAAAATGCATCATGGGGACTGAAGTTTTGTAAAACTGTCACGTGACTTTTAACTGAAAAGGCGCGCACGATTGCACTTTGCATTTGCATACTCCACCTGTGACCAAGGCAAAAGATTGCCGAAACGCGTAAGGAGACGGAGTTTTCATTGCGCTGCTGTACCTGCAAATAAAGTACTTCACTCCGGTATTGGGCCTCACCTCTGTTCTTGATGGAGTGTCAATGAATGGGTCTCTCCAGGACCATTTTTGTGAGGCCGCCCTGCAGGGTCTGGGGCTCCTGTGCCCGGAGGCATGTTGTTTGGATATTTAGGGGCCGATTCCGATCCCGGTCGGAGGCGCACCCAGGGTGGTGCCAGATGCCCACCACCACTACCACCCTTAGCCATGGGGGTGCCAGATGCCTACCACTACTACCACCCTCACCCAGGGGGCTGGATGCTCTACCACCACCCTTAGCCAGGGGGCTGGATGCCTACCACTACTACCACCCTCACCCAGGGGGCTGGATGCCTACCACTACTACCACCCTCACCCAGGGGGGCTGGATGCCTACCACTACTACCACCCTTAGCCAGGGGGGGCTGGATGCCTACCACTACTACCACCCTCACCCAGGGGGGGCTGGATGCCCACCACTACTACCACCCTGAGCCAGGGTGGTGCCAGATGCCCACCACCACTACCACCCTTAGCCATGGGGGTGCCAGATGCCTACCACTACTACCACCCTCACCCAGGGGGGGCTGGATGCCTACCACCACCCTTAGCCAGGGGGGGCTGGATGCCTACCACTACTACCACCCTCACCCAGGGGGGGCTGGATGCCTACCACTACTACCACCCTCACCCAGGGGGGGCTGGATGCCTACCACTACTACCACCCTTAGCCAGGGGGGGCTGGATGCCTACCACTACTACCACCCTCACCCAGGGGGGGCTGGATGCCTACCACTACTACCACCCCCACTCATAGGATGGACAATGCATGACACAACCAGCACACCACAACCTAGGGAATGCAAGAAAAAGACATCCCCCCAACACCATGACAAGCGTGTGTAGACTGTGTCAAATGCCTACAACACCGAACATGACTTTGAACATACAATGTGACCCCCTAGCACATGTGCCACACATATATGTGTGTGGCACCCACAATGCAAGCAGGCCATGACCATTGTGGCAATGGGGTCCAAACCCCCATCATCACAGTGACCAAAATGTAAGTGTGGGGTCCATAGCTGAAGCACATTTTGAACATTGTGGCAATGGGGTCCAACCCCCATCATCACAGTGACCAAAATGTAAGTGTGGGGTCCATAGCTGAAGCACATTTTGAACATTGTGGCAATGGGGTCTAAACCCCATCATCACAGTGAGCAAAATGTAAGTGTGGGGTCCATAGCTGAAGCACATATTGAACATTGTGGCAATGGGGTCTAAACCCCCATCATCACAGTGAGCAAAATGTAAGTGTGGGGTCCATAGCTGAAGCACATTTTGAACATTGTGGCAATGGGGTCTAAACCCCCATCATCACACTGACCAAAAGGTAAGTGTTGACAAAAAAGAGGTGCAACTGCCAAACTGCATGGATGATTCCTGGTCACAGAACAAAAACACATCAGTGGCAAAGTAGTGTATGTGTCCCATTGCAACATAAATTGGGTGAGCCAAATACTGCAGTGCAAATAAGACATACCTTTGGCCATGTGCAGACAAACAACACCCATGGGGGCTGACACCGTCAACATTCATCAATGACACAATGACAGAAGTGACCATCAGAATGCAGACCCACATATTTGCACCAATGGGCACACAAATGCAGATACCCTGTGGAGACTGCAGATGTGAGGTGAACAGATACCATACCATGGCAGCAATGGGACACACAAACCATGATCATTGTGCTGACCGATGACCTAGGAGTCCCAGGGACAGCAGGGGAAACCCACCAAACTACATACAGCCAATGGCACACCCAAGATATGCCAATGCAGTGGTGCAGATGCACAAACACAAACAGGCAGACCCACACTGCACATCATACACAACAGGTGAGGGGGGTGCCAGTGTCCCCAGGCAACCACACAACACATGAGGAGACCTGAATACCAATCATACAGATGTGCATACAGTGCCACACAAAGGTAACTCATGGATCCAAATCCCCTATGTGGGCAAGCAGGCATTGTCAGATGAGAGGGAGCACAAATCACACATTTCACACAGGCACGTAGGGACAGCAACTGACACAGCAAAACACAGACACACCACAGCACCACCCCCAGGGCCCCCACAATGTGGTGACCCTGGGCTGCATTACAATCCCACTGTGATGACAAAGCTAAATGTCGTTCACACTGTGAACCACAGTCATGTGTCCTGAGCAACTAACTACCATCACACCTACACAAGCACAAATCAATCAGCATGGCCAGTAAGCCAAGGCCAACATGGAGGCAGGGGCCTAGCCGGGCAACAACTCTCATCTGCACACACTCAACACCACACCCTCGACCTCCAACAATGTGCAGCAGTGAAGTACACATGCACTGGTGACATTGCACATGCACCCATGACTATTCCAGGGTGGTGGGTGGGAACCAAGGTGCAGAAACACATCACACATGGCCACTCAACAAGACTCCTGAATGTCTGACACACTGCACACTACGCTGTACATGGACATGACGGCAATACCACACCAACCAATGGGATCCCAGCCACAGTCACACACCAATGAAGAAGCCAAGGTCACCCACAAAGAACACACATAGACAACAACCAACATTGCAGCCCGGACCCTGAGGAGTGCCAGCAGTCACACACACAACGTGTCACAATCACTGAAAGATAACACAAACTGGAAATCACATGACAGGGGCAAACAACAAGTGCCAAGGGGAAACCTGACTGTGACCCATCTGCGTCTGCACACAAACTCAGCCCTGACAGCAAACACACCTATGGGTGACACCCTGATGACCAGTAATGTGCCATGCACCCACATCACAGAGAACCCAGGGAGAAGACTTTGGGGGAACATAGGTCAACTCAGCTAGCATCACAAACAGGTACAACACTAGGGATCACAGCATGCACAGCTAAACGGAAGTGAACACACAGACATGCACATACAACACACACCTTGGGCGCAGGCAATGTCACAGGAGTACACACTGCCATGAGGGGACTCCACTCCTGTGTGAGGAAAGCTGTGCCATATGTTGCCTCAGTAGGGCCCCATCATGTCAGCTGAGCACTTGGTCACACAATCAACAATTAGCTCCAAATGAGGGCTCCCGTCACATCAGCCTGGTCATGGAAGTGCCAACGGAATCATCAGCACAGATCCAACACACTTGTATAGCAATGTTGCACTGACAACACAGATGAGTCCTTCCCCATTGATGCCCAAACCTGCATGTCCAGTGGAGATGGCCACACGGTCAGGGAAGTAGACGAATTGAACAATGGCAGGCACAACAGATGTGCAGGGGTGGAAGCCACAGATGTGAAATAGCTAATCTAAGTAGGAAATCCCATTGCCAAATACTGAACACATGACACCCTCAGATGCTGCTATGGATGACATGGATACACAACAGGATAGGACACATTCCCCTGGACCACATGGGTTCCTGCACAGTAACACTTCATTATCATCAGACCAAATATCACCATCACTGCAGCAAGGGCATGGTTAGCATCATCAACAACATGTACATCAGAAGCATAAGCACTAGAGAACAGAAAGTTGCTTTATTCAGCATATGTGTTGACAAAGTCCAGAAAAAACACAAAGGCCAATGGCCAGTCCATTGTTAAAGTCCAAACAGGGTGACAGTGGCAGATGTCACCCTACGCATGCCTGCACAAAACCAGGGACAATCCACTAGGAGGGGCAACCGGGGGTAGGCCAGGCACCGCAGGGACAGGATCAGGGCTCACCAGGAGGAAGCAGGGAAGGGGTGGTGGGTGCTGGAGAGCCACTGACAACTGCAGTGGAGGTGTCTGACATGGTGTGTGCCGGCACAACTGGGGGCATGACTCAGATGTTGCGGGTGCCGGCACAACTGCAGTGGACCCTGCAGATGGAGTGGACAGGTCCGCCACTGCAGTGCCCAAGTCAGACAGGGTGGTAGTGGACTCCACTGCAGTGCCTACCACCAGGGGAGGAGAATGGGGAACAGGCAAGGTGGGCTGGACAGAGGGGGAGGACACCCTCACCACATCAGTGGCACAGACAAGCGCAGCGGGGGTGTGGTGCCGGGAGAGCAAGTGGCAGGGGAGAAGGCCGGATCCTCTTGGGGATGGTATATCTGTGGGTGGGGGAACCTGGGGCAGGGTGTGGTGGGGGCACCTGTGGAGTGGGGGCCTGAGGGATGGAGGAAGGAGACCTGGTGCCTGAGCTGCAGGGCGGCGGCGGGGTCTTGCTCTTACGACTCCGGGGGACTTGCAGGTGGGGGCCTCAGTCTGTCTGCGCCTGGGGGAGGGTTTCCGGGGGCGAGGGGCACTCTGCTCCGTGTGGGGGCTTCCTCTTCCCCCTGGATGCTGGAGCAGCTGGATCGGAGGGGAAGAGGCCGAGGTCACTGAGGAAGAGGCGCTGGGTCTTTGGGGTTGCAGGTGAGGCAAGGGAGGGTGTTTTGGAGGGAGAGGCAACTGAGGACTGCGCAGTGCTCGTGGATGCGTGTGTGTGTACCAGGGCCCCATCCCCTGTGAGTCTGGTTTCAGTCCCCTGACTGTGCGTGCGTGTGCGTTTTGTTTGTGGCGTGTGTGTCTGTGTGCTGGATGTGTGTGTGCTGGTGTGTGCCTGTGCCGGTGTGTGTGTGCTTGGGACGGGTAAGGTGCTGGGGAGTGTGGATGGAGCAGAGGCAGGAGGGGTGAGGGACTGTCTGAGGAGGGACACTGCTGCCGTCAGGGAGGAGTCCATGGACCTATTGCCCCTCTGTAGGTCAGACATGCCCGTGGAGATGCCCTCCATGAACGACACCAGCTGAGTCAACAGAGCGGTGTGCGCATGGAGGACACTCAGCATGGCTGTCTGCCCTACATGGGGCTGGCGAAGGAGGTACACAGACTCCTCACTCAGGGCAGCAGGGGACACAGGGGCAGGGGTGCGGTGCCTGGCCCAAAGGAGACACGCTCCCGAACATGGGAGCCTCCACGGACCTGGGGAATGGGAGCCGATGGGAGGGCGGTGGTGGTGCTGGTGGTGGCGGGGACAGCAACACTAGCTGGGGTGTGGTGGCTGCTGACACCCGCCTCCATAAGGGAGTCATCCTCCGAGTTGCTCTGGTCCTCAGCTGAGGTGGATGGTGCTGAGGACTCCTCGGTGTGGCTCCCTCGCCCTCCGTGCCACTGGGTCCCTCCGACCACTCCTCGGCTGCTGACCCAGTCTGGCTCTCCGGCTCCTCCTGGTCCGTGGAGCTGTCCCCTTCCGTGGCCGTGGATGTATCTGCAAACAATGGGGAAACAGACAGACATCAGTCACCCGCACCAAACGCACACACCACTGTGAGCACAGCACATTACAGAGCAAGCCCTGGCATCATTAGTTGTACATTGCTAAAAGTGCCCTAACTGAACAGGAGAAGCCAATTGTCAGTCTGATGCCAACCATGGCACTCACATCCCACATGGCCTTGCACCCATCTGTCTGGTGTCTGTTGGATTGCAACACCCCAGTGTGGACACATGCACCAAGTACACAGTAGTTGGACAGTGCAGAGGACACGGTGTGGCATGTGGACATGCACACATCACAGCTCTTGCCACTGAGTCAGTACAGGTTTCCGGATGAAAGGGATGCCCAGAGTCAAATAGGAAATGCATGTGATGCATACCAGCGACAGACACCATGATGCACCCATGTCCTGATAGCCATCGCCACAATGGTGTGCATGTAGCACATGTCACTCCCCTGCAGGATCACCAATAAGTAGACACATGCCATGGCGGAGGCATGACTGCTAAGTCATACATCACTGTCTCAGTGATGTATGACTTGGCAGCCAGACAACAACACTCTGCACTGTGTCACAATAGTAGGTCATGGGGAATGCAAGTCCTGGAGCTGCACAAGTGCACATGTACATCCCCCACACAACACATCATCTTAACCCTCATCTGTCCAGGTCATACCTATTGGACATATGGGAGACCTGTGACACTACCCTCTGAACCTGAGCCCCTCACAATCTGCTGTGAATGGGGAACAGCTGCCTGAACTTCACATTCGCATACCCCAGTCTGCACGGGCAGCTGATCAAACACCTATGTGACACACAAGTATCGTCTCCTATGGTCACATCTCCAGGGGCATGCTGAGCCCCTACCAAGAAACACCCCAGCAGTCCTGGCAACTAATCCACAGCACACTAACACAGAGGCAGACACCTGAGGGGTCAAATCACTGCGCACAATGTGTCAGCTGATACACAGGAGTGGGAGTACAGAGTGTATTGTATGGCCTGGAGTAGGCATGACTGTCCTGCCCCACATGAATGAGGGATGAGCCCTGGACAGTGGATAGCTGGCTATGTATGTGTGACACACGTAATCTGCATACTCCTGGGGCCCAAACATTGTTCCCACCCGCTGCATGGGCGTGTGCCACATACCCCAGGCACATGTGGTGGCTCAGCTCAGCAAGTGGACCGCATATCAAAGCAACACGCAGATTACATGTCCGAACACAGGCGTAGTGTGAACAATGGACCCACCCATGATGCCCACAACAGAGTTAGGGAAACAGATGCTGTCCCCCACCTTTAGTGAAGCAAACTGCAAGGACACAGTCCCAAGTGACACAATTCCCTGAATGTAAGGGCCACACCTGGGTATCAGATGAGCAGTGGGCAGTGCACAATAGAGGGACATGGCTCCTGGACAACATGACTGCTGCACTGTGGCAGTTGAACCAGGCCAGAGGAGGGCACAAAGCATGTAATACAGAGTTCACAGTGCAGTCTTTGACTCACCCCCTCCTTGCTGCTGTCTGGCCTTCAGCTGCCCATCCAGGTCTGGAAACACCACCGCCAGGATCTGGAGCATGTGGGGGTCAGGGTCCGTGTTCCGCCCCCTCCTGCGAGGAGGCGACAGCTTCAGCTGGACCCGTGCAATCCTCCGGGTCCAGCCCCGAAGGTCCTGCCACCTCTTCTGGCAGTTGCGGATCCGGCGCTTGTAGACCCCCACGGACCGGACAGCCCGGACGATGTCCTTCCAGATCTCCTGCTTCCGATGGGCATTAACCTGTCAGGATGACAAAGTGAAAAGGCCATTACTACACATGCAACATATCCGTGCATGACACAGTTGTATATACATGTCTCAATCACAGGGGCACATGATGTACACAGGCAGTGCAAAGCTGCCCATGGACAGTTTGCCAGACGTCACTACATGGTATCATTGCATGGGAAGTAAAACCTTGTTCAAATGCACTGTCACTGCACCATACCTGTCCAGTGCATGTCACTACACACTATGGGGGTGACAACTACTCAGTGAGCCTGCTAGCCAGTGGCGTGCAGACTTTCAGCCTTGCTAGTCAGACAATATGCACATTCAGAAAGGCAGTGCACAGAACACTCACCTGCTCCCCTGGTGTCCCATACAGCTTGCTGTACTGTGGAAGTAGGCTGTCCAGCAGGGCCTGGTTCTCCTCAAGGCTGAAGGCTGGGGCTCTCTCCACAGTACGTGCCATTGCAGGGTCCAGAGGGGCAGAGACAGCAGCAGTGCAGTGGCAGATGTCGTCCTGGAGCATGTAGTCCAGGCAAGTGAGCTCTCAGGGGAACAGCCAGCAATATATATGTGCTGGAGAGGCAGATACTGTCCCTTGTGTCCAAAGTGATAGGTCCAAGTCGTTTGCATCTTCTGAATCTGGCCAATCCATGGAATAGCAGCACCAAAACACGCCCACAGCATCCTTCAAATCTTCAACTTCATGACATACATGATTTTGCAACATTGTTGTGGGTGACCAACTGAATTTCCTCAACCGACTCGTTCGAAATTCGAAAACACGTCCGTTGCCAGGCAAGGCCATTGTCAATGGGTGCGCACCGATCGGTCCATTGCGGTACAACGCGTACAGGGGTACAACGCGTACCCGCACACATTGAATGCAATGGGCCGGCCGGGGCACCGATCGGTCCATTGCAGTACAACGCGTACTCGGGTACAACGCTGCACCCGCACACATTGAATGCAATGGGCCGGCCGGGGCACCGATCGGTCCATTGCAGTACAACGCGTACAGGGGTACAACGCGTACCCGCACACATTGAATGCAATGGGCCGGCCGGGGCACCGATCGGTCCATTGCAGTACAACGCGTACAGGGGTACAACACGTACCCGCACACATTGAATGCAATGGGCCGGCCGGGGGCACCGATCGGTCCATTGCAGTACAACGCTGTACAGGGGTACAACGCGTACCCGCACACATTGAATGCAATGGGCCGGCCGGGGCACCGATCGGTCCATTGCTGGTCAACGCATCACTGTACATGTGACTGGCATATGTCAGCATGCCTGTCTCAGATGGACATATGCCAGCCACAGATTGCTCCCAGGGAGTGAGGGGCACACCTACATCATGACAGCCTGTCCAAACTTTATCATAAGGCATGTAAGGCTGCATTTCCTATTGTGTGTATGTTGGTGTACATGTTGTCCTGTGGGTGTCACCTGTGGGCAGCCACCCCCAGGCTGTGCACGTGTTAATGGGGACAGGATCCTGGGTGTTACATTTACATGACCACTGTGATGTGCAACTGTTCATATCTGTGCATGTGCCATGGTCACATTTCACCGTGGTGTATGTGTATGTCATGTCACATACCCCGTGAGTCCCATGTGGGACGGTATGTTTGAGCCAGGGTGTCCCAGTGGCACAATAGTGATGGTCCTCCACAGTCTTTGTGCATGTAGTGTTTACAATGTCTCTGATTTCATGTGCACAATGGGAGACAGTCTCCACATCCACGTTGTGTGTGCATGGACTTTGATGTTGTGCGTGTGTGTGTCACAGACGTCCATGTCTGTCCTGCCGTGGCAAGTGGGACCACTACCTGTGGGGGTCATGGTTGTTTTGCTGTAGTGTATACATGATACTCCATGTAATGCCAGTGTCCATGTGGCAATACAGGGTCCCTGGGAATGTACCTGTCGTTGAGCTGTGGTGCCTGGGGCACATCTGTCCTCACATGTCACTGTGGGGGTGATTGTGACACGGCAGCAGGAGATGGGAACTGTGACACGGCCTCATGATATCCAATGGGCCAACCTGGGACTAATTGATGCCACTTGTTGGACCGTGTTGACAGATGTTGGCCATGTATGTACCATACATGTCCTTACGGAACTGCACACTTCATGTAGTTGTGCCTCATAATGATGTATGTTGGGATATTGAGTGTGTTCAATGCCGCATATGTGGGCTGACTGACAATCTTGCTTACTTCTCCTCTGCACTGCAGGGCTCCTGCTGTCCATCGACCATTTCCAGACCTGGCAACGATGGTGGAACGGGACAGCATCCGACGGTACCGCTTCACCAGGCAGCTGATTGAGGATTTGGCAGTGCAGTTGTCCCCACATTTGCAGCCTGGCCGGCCGTATCCTACAGCGCTGACCCCCAAGGTGAAGGTGATGGCAGCCCTACACTTCTTTGCCACCGGTACCTTCCAACATACTGTGGCGACTGCTGGTGGGATGTCACAGACCATGTTGAGCCGTGTGCTCCGCGATGTTTTGGTGGCAATGTTGCTATTCCTGAACCGGTACATCTATTTCCCTAGACTGCGACGACTCACTGACGTGAAGAGTGACTTTTATGCCCTGGGGAGGATGCCGCATGTCATTGGCTCCATTGATGGGACACATGTGGCTTTGGTACCACCACAGGCCCAGGAGCAGGCCTACAGGAACCGCAAGCACTACCACTCGGTCAATGCACTGGTGGTGTGTCTTGCAGACATGACGATCACACACGTGTGTGCCCGTTTCCCTGGTTCAGCACACAATGCCTTTGTGATGAGGAGTAGTCGCATCCCCAGGATGATGCCACAGATGCAGAACCAGCGTGCCTGGCTTGTCGGTGTGTACTGACTTTGTGCCATTGTGTGTGATCTGATCTGTAGTATTCCACCCACTTTTCCAAGTCAGCTAATGTGCACTTGTCTGTCCGTAGGTGACTCGGGATACCCCAACATGCCGTGGTTGCTGACACCCTTCAGGAACCCTGTGACACCAGCCCAGATGCGCTACAATGAGGCACATGGTCGGACCAGGAGAGTGATTGAGCGGACATTTGGTCTCATGAAGAGCTGCTTCCGCTGCCTGGACAAGACCGGAGGGTCCCTCCCATATGCCCCTGCGAAAGTGTGCAAGATTATCATCGTCTGCTGCATGCTCCACAACCTGGCAGTGCGGAAGGAGTTGCCTCTCATCCAGGATGACAATGACCAACATCCGCCACCTGTGGAGGATCCTGGCCTGGACCACGATGCCAGTGACGATGATGATGATGATGATGAGGGTGATGTCCGCACACAGCTCATCACCAACTTCTTTAGCTGAATGTGAGTATCCTGAGGTGTCATGTCAATGATGTGAGTTGGCATGATATGTGTAGGTGGTGCTCTGGTGCTGTTGGAGTGTGTCCATGGGCTACTTGACTGGATGTGTGTTGCGATGTGTGCTTACAGGTGGGCTGTACTCCCCAACAGTGTTGACATGCTAACTTGGTTCTGGGTGGGTATCTTGTAACATGTATTGTGCATGAGTTTTGCTGTTCTGTCCTGTACTCCATTGCTTTTGACTGTGTGTCATTTCTGTCCTTCACAGGGTACTTTCAGATTCGTTTGGTCAACTGTGTCCACCGACGACGTGAGTGCACTTCCAGGCTGGTAGCTGTTGTGTCCCTACAGGTGATGTGCGCCACACCCATGGACTTCCTTCCGTCTACAGATGTTGACTGTGTGCCCGCTGCCAGGTGGGATTACCTTGCATCTGTAGTGGTTACGACATGTTGCAACTGTGTAATAAACCTGTGCTTCACTTTGTGATGTGCGTTGTCTGTGGTCACACATTTGACTGCCATTTGCTTACTGCACCTATGGGCTACTTGACTACAACTGGGAATGGGTGTGGTGTCTGTGCATTGCACCGTCTTCCCTGGCAACATCAGTGTAGGCAATGAGTCAGATGGCCTAGGTGTGTATGTGTTGTGTAGCCCTGGTGGTGTGTCTCCCTCATATGTGTCACGTTGCCTTTACTCACATGCCTGTGTTGTACTTGCTGTTGCAGTTCGCATACACAGTGTAATTTTGCAGTTCATCATCCCCATAACAGCACCCACGTTGGAATCACAACAGAGGCAAGTATGGTGTATTAGTGTGTTTATTGTGATACATTTGTGTGAATAGTGCATAGGATGGGTAGTGCTGTACATAAATCTTGCAATCAGAAGTTCCTAGGTGAATTGAAAGTCCTGGTAGACAGAATCCCCAGTATCGGGCCACAGTTGTCTGACACATTGGTCCAACTTGTACTCCCCATGCAATGTGTGGGAGTAGTGTTGCCGTCAACAGGGTGAACAGTCTGTGCACAAAGGTGAACATCCAGAACAGGTTCAGGCTTCCTGGGAGTTGCGCTTGGCCATTGGCCTCTCACTTGCCCCTCTTCGGACGACCCCTCTTCTTGGGGGGCCCCTCAAGTACAGGCTGCTGCGGTGCAGGGGACTCTCCGCCAGAGTCATCCTCCCTCCCTGTGGCAGTTGCAGTTTGGGCAGCACCAGATGTTGTTGGCACACAGGGAGGTGTGGACTGGTTGCTGTTCATCTGGCGGAGGCATTGTAAAATGTCCCTGTGCACCGCCGTCATCTCATGCAGTGCATCCCACTTGGACTCCACGCGGGACATGTGTGAGTCCACGCGGGACATGTGTGACTCCACGTGGGACATGTGAGAGTCCAAGCGGGCATGATGGACAGCCTGTTGCTGTTTCATGTCTCTGAGGAGCCCCACTACCTGGCTGAGGTCTCCGGTGCTGGACTGGTACGCATCAGCTATGCGTACGAGTTGTGGGTCAACATGCACACCAGCAACCTCTGCAAGCAGCAACCTCTGTCTCCCACCCCTCCCATCACCCCTGCTGACATGTGCAGTGCATGCAGTGGCACGCACAGATGACCCTGGTCCACCTTGGGGGTTGGTGGTGGTGGTGGTGTCCATGGCCCCAGGTTGGTCCAGGGTCCCTGTGCTGGTGTTGCTCCTTGTTCTGTCCATGTCGGCAGGGATGGTATTTGTGTTGACAGTCGTTGGAGGGGTGGGTGCAGGGGGTGCAGCTGGTGGTCCTGCTGGTGCTGCAGCTGGTGGTCCTGCTGGTGCTGCATGTAGACTTGCACCGGATGTGCCAGGTTGGTCTTCTTCGTCCGAGGAGGGCAGAGGCTGTACGACACCAGTGAGCTCCGCATCCTCTTGAGCCTGGGACTGGGACTCCTCAGCGTCTGCTGCTGTGTCCCCATCATCACCTGTTTTTGGGAGACACACACAATGTATGTTATGTTTCTGCAGGCATCAATGGTTGACACACATGACAGTTGTGACTGTGCCTCTGGGTGCGGGCCTGTACATTGCATTGTCCTAAGTCGTCACAGTCAGGGGTTGATATTGGTGTGGCACATTGTCCTGCATTATTTGGGCATTTCTATGTATTTGTTGGGGTGTGAACATGGTCTGCATTGGTTGTGTTTGGTTGACAGCCGGCCCTCCTTCCCACCCACTCAGCCAGTCAGTTATCCCACCATGGACTGTGCTTGCATTGCAGGGAGTGGAAGTTGTCTCTCAGGATGTCAGTCAGTGGTGTCCTGCTGTTTGTTGGTGCACAGTTGCCAGCAGGGCCTTGTGCTCCCCACAGCAGTAGCCAGTGTCAGCCATCTTGTGAGTCCTTCTCCACTCCCTGTGATGTGAGCATGGTTCAGGGTGGTGTTGATGGGACAGTTGTGGGGGTGACCAATATCAGTGACTGCAATCCCATCATGCTATTGCCTCCACCCCACTTGCCAGCATTCCCATACTTACTTGCTTTTGTGGGGAGTTCAGTGTGTGTGGGTGTGAGGGCAATGGCAAGATGGCTGACAGTGGTGTCCTGCTGTTGGTTGGTGCGCAGTTCCCAGCAGGGCCTTGTGCTCCCCACAGCAGTAGCCAGTGTCAGCCATCTTGTGTGTCCTTCTCCACTCCCTGTGATGTGAGCATGGTTCAGGGTGGTGTTGATGGGCCAGTTGTGAGGCTGAGCAATGTCTGTGACTACCACTCCCATCATGCTATTGCCTCCACCCCCTTCCCAGCATGCCCATGCTTCCTTCCTTTGACTCTGCTTCCCTGTGGGGTAGTGTGCCTGTGCTGACAGGATGGCTGGGAGTGTTGTCCTGGCAGTTGTTTGGCTAAAAGTCCCAAGAGTGTCCCTGTGCTTCACACAACATGACCCAGGGTGGTGGTTCTTTGTGGGATCTTGAGTTAGGATGGGAGGCATTGCATTCTACCAGGTGGGTTCTGTGGAGTTTGTGTTGAGGGGGTGTGAGGGGAGGTGCTTGTGACTATGGTCAGTGCTGCAAGTCCTCCTTCCCACCCACCCACCCAGCCAGTCAGTTATCCCACCATGGACTGTGCTTGCATTGCAGGGAGTGGAAGTTGTCTCTCAGGATGTCAGTCAGTGGTGTCCTGCTGTTTGTTGGTGCACAGTTGCCAGCAGGGCCTTGTGCTCCCCACAGCAGTAGCCAGTGTCAGCCATCTTGTGAGTCCTTCTCCACTCCCTGTGATGTGAGCATGGTTCAGGGTGGTGTTGATGGGACAGTTGTGGGGGTGACCAATATCAGTGACTGTCACTCCCATCATGCTATTGCCTCCACCCCACTTGCCAGCATTCCCATACTTACTTGCTTTTGTGGGGAGTTCAGTGTGTGTGGGTGTGAGGGCAATGGCAAGATGGCTGACAGTGGTGTCCTGCTGTTGGTTGGTGTGCAGTTCCCAGCATGCCCTTGTGCTCCCCACGACACAGCAACAGTGTCAGACATCTTTGATGGGCCTTTCCACTCTCTGTGGGATGTGCATGCGTGAGTGTGAGCTTGCTGGGCCATGTGGTGGGGGATGTAGAGCTGTGACTACGACTCCCATCATGCTATTGCCTCCACCCCCTTCCCAGCATGCCCATGCTTCCTTCCTTTTGACTCTGCTTCCCTGTGGGGTGGGCTGGCTGTGCTGACAGGATGGCTGGGAGTGTTGTCCTGGCAGTTGTTTGGCTAAAAGTCCCAAGAGTGTCCCTGTGCTTCACACAACATAACCCAGGGTGGTGGTTCTTTGTGGGATCTTGAGTTAGGATGGGAGGCATTGCATTCTACCAGGTGGGTTCTGTGGAGTTTGTGTTGAGGGGGGTGTGAGGGGAGGTGCTTGTGACTATGGTCAGTGCTGCAAGTCCTCCTTCCCACCCAGCCAGCCAGATATCCCACCATGGAACGTGCTTGCATTGCAGGGAGTGGAAGTTGTCTCTCAGGATGTCAGTCAGTGGAGTCCTGCTGTTTGTTGGTGCACAGTTGCCAGCAGGGCCTTGTGCTCCCCACAGCAGTAGCCAGTGTCAGCCATCTTGTGAGTCCTTCTCCACTCCCTGTGATGTGCGCATGGTTCATGGTGGTGTTGATGGGACAGTTGGGGGGCAATATGTGTGACTGCGACTCCCATGATGCTATTGGCTACACTGACTTGGCCAGCATACACAGAATTCCTTCCTTTGAGTGGTCTTCACTGTGTGTTGGTGTTGTTGTGGTGGCTACATGTCTGGATGTGTTTGTTAGTTCTATTTGTGCCACTGCCTAGCTGTAGTTGTAGTTGTGTTTGTACATGTGATGGCACAGTTGGATGTGACTTTTTTGATGGCATGTGTTGTGTTTATCTGACTGACATACACATTTTGGGATGATTCTGTTCTGGTTGCTGTGTAATTGCTATGAGTGCATGGTTTGACTCTCCCCTTGACAGTGATGTGTGTGTGTTTTGTGGCAGAATATTGTGTACATTTGTTGTGTACTCACCAGGCTCTGGGATGTTCTCTAGTCCATAGACGCTCACTGGCGGAAGGATGGCCCGCACCTTCTCCTCCCAGGGCCTGAGGTATATTGGCTTGGCAGGAGGGCCACTGCCGGTGTATTGGCTCAGGAGGTAGTCTTTCTTGAGCAGGTCCCGTACCCTCCTGCGCACGTCATACCACCAGTTCTGGATGTCGGTCTTTGTGCGCAGACATGGTGATTGTGCGTTCACCCTGTTGATGATCCTCTCCCACATCTTGGTTTTCTGGGAGATGGGGGTCTGTTGGACCAGTGTGCCAAACAGCTGTGGCTCTACCCTTAGGATCTCGTCTACCATGACTTCCAATTCACAATATAGGAACTTGTGATTCTTCTTGGGGGGCATGGTGATGGGTGGTGATGGTGAGTGATGTGTGTGTTGGTGTGCAGGTGAGGGTGTGTTAGTGTGTGTTTTGCTGGGTGTATGTGAGGTAGGTATTTGTTGGTGTGCTGATGGTGTGTGGCTTGTGTGAGGGATGAGCTGTGGGTGTGTGGTTGCTGTCTCTTGGGTGCTGGCAGTGGAATGGCATTTGCAAAGGATCATGGTTGTGATTTGTGTCCTTTATATGGGTGGAGTTGTGGGTGTGTCTTTGTTCTCTGTCCCCACCCCCAGTATTTATTGGCTTTGTAATTGCTTGTTTGGCCTTTTTTGGTGTGATTTTTCCTTTGTACTGTCTGTGCATGTTGGAAACGTTCTTGTGACCGAGTCGGACCCTGCATTTGTCTCGTACGGTGTTCTCCGGTTCGTTCACGCTGTGTTTGTGCAGTTTTCTATGCTGCGTACGCGTCGGTCGCGGTGTTTTGTGTTGCTTCGGCTCGGTTTTGTATGCGTGTCGGTCGTACGGCTTGTCCTCCGTCCGACTCGCTCGTGGTTTTCGTGCCTTGCATCGTACTTTGCGGTTTGGAGGTCGCGTGTACGTTTCGGTCGGATTTGTTCCGGGTGCGTGTCGGTCGGTTGGATTCGCGTGTTTTTCCGACCGGATTGCTGTTTTCCGTGCGGCTCGGTCATTCGACTTGGGTTCGGTACGTGTCGGTCGGATTTTGCACGCCTTGCATCGTACTTGGCGTGTCGGGCGCCACAGGTACGTGTCGGTCGGTATAATTTCCGGCCCGAGTCGGTCGGTGCTTTTTCCGGCCCGAATCGGAATCGACCCCTTAATCTGGAGCTCGACTCACTCATCGCCACAAGCCCACCGAAGGTTATGCTAAATAGCAAATTTGTGGCTTTGCAGGAAGGTATTCAAAGTGGGGTGACCCCTCATTTTGATCGTGCCGGAGGACAGGCTTTTTTGCAAGGACATGATGATACGGAGCACTGGGCACGCAAAACAAGCACTGGACAGTGTGAATTAATTAAACCCACTTTTTCTGATGCAGGTATGATAAAGAACTTTGATTTAAAGGCAGACGGATGTTATAAGATTCCATGCAGTAAAATGTCCACTGAAATGCATCATGGGGACTGAAGTTTTGTAAAACTGTCACGTGACTTTTAACTGAAAAGGCACGCAAGATTGCACTTTGCATTTGCATACTCCACCTGTCACCAAGGCAAAAGATTGCCGAAACGCATAAGGAGACGGAGTTTTCATTGCGCTGCTGTACCTGCAAATAAAGTACTTCACTCCGGTACTGGGCCTCACCTCTGTTCTTGATGGTGTGTCAATGGATGGGTCGCTCCGGGACCATTTTCGTGAGGCCGCCCTGCAGGGTCTGGGGCTCCTGTGCCCGGAGGCATGTTGTTTGGATATATAAATATGTATACATACATACATACATATATATATATATATATATATATATATATATATATATATATATATATATATATATATATATATATATATATATATTTTTTTTTTTTTTAAATAATTTGTTCTTTGGAATGAGATTGGGATGAGCATTAATGCTTTGAGCTGGCAGGAAGCCCATACAGGGCAGGATTGGTGTTCTGCCATATATTCAATTTGAGTATCATTGATTAATGAAATAATAATCAATTGACATGCCTGGTAGAGAATTGTATGCCTATTTATTTATGCTCATCTAACATTGAAATTTGCACAGTACAATAATGAATTAATAATTTATTGTTTTCATTTTGCATATTGTTGCAGGCCATGAGAATGAATGCATTAGGCATTCCATCATGGCCGCCAAAGAAACTCAAATACTGATCAGAGTTGGCCCTTCTTTATGTTTATGATTGATGAACTGCAAGTCCTCTCTCATTTTCTATGATTGAATTTATGTTTTAAAAATGAAATTGTTTGGAATTGTTATGTGACATTGAGGAAGGCGTGAAGCCGAAACGCGTCTGTCCATCAGTATAAGTGTGACCATTAAATTTACTAACTTACTTTGGCAGTGTGCGCCTCGTTTCATGACTTGGGAGGAGGGAAAGTCACATGCTGGGATTGTATCGCGTTTCACCAACGCGCAGGAAAGCACCCGTGCCGAGTAGAGCGGCAGTAGGTGAACGCATAGGAATTGGATATTACTGCCAGCCCCGCCGTGCGCCAATCCGGGGAAGCAGCGGTTTCCATTGGGAGAAGAATCATGGCAAGGAAGGTGGAAAGGGCGTGCGATCGGTAGGAGGACGCCGGGAGCTACGGGTCGGAGGACGCGGAGCAATCGGCAGTTTCCCGCCGGTGAGTACAGCCTGACGAAGCACCTCCATACATGCAAGCGCAGATAGCGGCAGGCACGTAGGCAAAATAACCAGCATTAAGCTACAAGTCACACGTTTTTGAGCCAAACAGCAATGTTTACAGACCGAGAGAGAGAGGAGGCAGCGGAAGGGCTCTTTGTTAAAAAACGCGATATCAATCCTGATCCGAAAGGAGGACCGGGGGGTTCGACCACGAGCAGCAATCTCAAAACCCTTTTCAACAAATTGGAAAAAACATACGAGGAAGAGACTAGGAAATGGTGGGAGGCGACCTCGTTACAGAGGTACTTGGACTGTGACCGCATCCCTAGAGGCTTACGCATCTATACAACACCCTCTTACGAGCATCCTGACCCGTTACTATTGCAGGAATGGGCCGAATATACGACGGAATCAGCGAAAGGCATGGTTCAAATATTAATAAAATATGCCTGGAGCGATAGGCAGAAGCTATTGGATGAAATAAAGGAGATTGAAGCACTAATAGCATTGGATAAAGATACGAAATCAAGAGACGAATTGCAACAGCGTATGAAGAAAAGGCTCATAGATTACGAAAGTGTGATAAGACATCGAAAGCAAACTACATTTTTGAGAGATGAGGAGGACTATGAGTCAGGAAGGATTTTAACCTTTGCTAGAAAGTTTGATGCACCGAGGAAACAATTGATGCAACAGAAAACAAACGAGGCATCATCACGTGAAACATCTGAATCTGAAGTAGAAGCATCTGAAGGGGAACAAACAGTGAGAAGGAAGGAGAAAAACACTGAAACGACAAAGGCAACTACTTTTTTTCACGAGTACCAGCAGCAAGAACGCATCCCCCGGAAAAAAGAAACGGGGAAGGAAGGGGAAAAGATACCTCACCTGTGGGATGGAGAACAAGGAGCAAACAAGGGGTGAAACGGAATTAGATCTGTCATCTGAGAAGAAAACAGTGATCAATCTTTCAAGTAGACCTATCACACCGGAAGAAATTAAAGTCTTGGAGTTGGGCCTCACTTTTTGCCCCACAACGCAATTTGATTACACCAATGTACGGATAGACTTATATAAGTTTATACGTAAATTAAAACTCTTGAAGATACACACACTACACCTGAAGAAACAAGGAGGCGATAACATCATTGCCTCAGAGCAGGATGACTCATTAGCAGGAATGGAGTTGAATGCCCTGCGTGCGATGAGAGAATTGGAGATTGAACTAAGCTGCAGTCAGGGCGATCAGACCGAGACAGTAGATTTCCTAGAAGAGATGGGAATCACACAGAAGGGAGCAGTGCGCACTCTTAGAAAGAAATCACGGTTCATCCCACAGATGGCACACGATGCAATAGATACATTCCATGACCTGGTAATAGAGGACCTGAAGAGATTACAGACAAGAGGTCCTAACTTGACTAAAGAGAACTTGACAGCCCACCAAAGGAAACTAATAAAGGGCTTGAGTGAGGATGACAATTTGATAATAAAATCCTCTGACAAGGGAGGAAATGTTGTAATAATGAATAAGTTAACTTACCTTAATGAAGCTAGAAGACAACTTTCGGACACTAACTGTTATAAAGTGACAACACGTGCAAATTATGAAAAGAGCATACGAGACTTTCATGAACTTGCCAAGAAATGGAGGGAAAAAGGAATATTGGGAGAAGAAGATTTTAAATTTATTTTTTGTGAGACACCCGAATTACCAACTTTTTATCATCTCCCCAAAGTTCATAAAAGCGCAACCAATCCTCCTGGCAGGCCTATTGTGTCCTCGAAAAACAGTTTATTAGAGAATACTTCAGTTTATATTGATTGTTTTTTAAAACCATTAGTAGTGGATCTTAGCTCCTATGTGAAAGACACGAAAGATTTTTTGAGAATCATTGCCAATATCGAATGGGAACCGGATATGCTGTTGCTGACTTTGGATATAACCAGTCTATATACGAGCATACAACATCAAAAAGGACTGGAAGCAATTGAATTCTTTTTGAAAAAGAGACATTTGAAATTTTTGAACACAATGTCATGCTAATAGAATTAATTGCATATTGTCTCCATAACAATATTTTTTATTTGCAGGAGAACTGTTTCACCAACAGCAGGGGACTGCGATGGGCACGTGCTTCGCCCCCAGCTACGCGAATTTGTTCGTAGGCTGGTGGGAGAAGCACGTGGCCTGGGCAGGAAAAAATGAAATCTGGCTTGATAAAGTGGTTCTATGGTCTCGATACATTGATGACCTCTTCATCATATGGAGAGGGTCAATGGATGAGGCCAAAACATATGTAGAGGCGCTTAATGATAATGATGTAAACTTAAGATTCACCGAATGCATGAGTAAGACCAGCGTGCCATACTTAGACCTAATGGTATATGTGACAAACAACAAGGTCGAAACAACACTTTATAGGAAGCCAACAGCGGGAAACAGCGTGTTACATGCGAATAGTTTCCAGTCCTAAAAGTGTTATCAATGGAGTCCCTTACGGGGAACTGATAAGAGTGAGGCGTAACTGCTCTTCAGATGATGATTTCCAAGAAGAAAGCAGGAAAGCTCTCAGTAGATTTTCTAAGAGAGGATACAGGAAAGAAACTCTTATGAATGCCAGCTATAAGATCAAGCAGGTAGAAAGGAAAAGTCTTCTATTAGATACTGCAACTAATGAAGTCCTAGCTCTTGAACCCCAAGGACGAGTGAGAATGATAACTGAGTACACAACAGGATCCACTGAAATTTTTCAAATCTTCCGACGTAATTGGAAGATCCTAAAATCAGATCACGTTATAGGATCCCTCATTCCACAAAGTCCCCTTATTACATATAGGAGAGGTCCGGCACTCAGAGATCAGTTGGTAAGGAGCCACTTTTTGAAAACCTCAAAGAAAAAAGATTTAATCACAGGATTCTCTCTCTGCATGAGCTGCAAGGCATGCAGGAGTAGTAAAAAAGTAAAAGAATTCGCAATACCAGGGAGGAAGACGATGCGCAAGATACGTAAACTGATGAATTGCAATTCTGATCATACGGTTTACTGTCTGGTGTGTCCATGCAACAGAAGGTATGTGGGAAGCACTATTCATCCCACTAAGAAGAGAGTTCTTGAGCACATGCGTGCAATCAAGAACCACGATGCAGCATATCCAGTTGCACGACATTTCGAGGAGGAAGACAACTCGAATGTCAATCTGTTGAAATTTTTCTGTCTAGACCAAGTCTCCAAAAACGAAAGAGGGGGAGATAGAATTAGAGAACTGAGAAAACTCGAATCACGTTACATTATCGAGTTGCAATCAAAGGCCCCACGGGGACTGAACAATGAGGAAGAACTCTGGGTCCATATAGAATAGGAATCTCTAATAACTATAATATCAGCATATTAAATCCCTTTGGACAATAGATTATCTTGGATTGAACTAGCCCATTCAGGGCGGAATTGTTGTTTTTTAAAATAATTTGTTCTTTGGAATGAGATTGGGATGAGCATTAATGCTTTGAGCTGGCAGGAAGCCCATACAGGGCAGGATTGGTGTTCTGCCATATATTCAATTTGAGTATCATTGATTAATGAAATAATAATCAATTGACATGCCTGGTAGAGAATTGTATGCCTTTTTATTTATGCTCATCTAACATTGAAATTTGCACAGTACAATAATGAATTAATAATTTATTGTTTTCATTTTGCATATTGCTGCAGGCCATGAGAATGAATGCATTAGGCATTCCATCATGGCCGCCAAAGAAACTCAAATACTGAGCAGAGTTGGCCCTTCTTTATGTTTATGATTGATGAACTGCAAGTCCTCTCGCGTTTTCTATGTTTGAATTTATGTTTTAAAAATGAAATTGTTTGGAATTGTGATCTGACATTGAGGAAGGCGTGAAGCCGAAACGCGTCTGTCCATCAGTATACGCGTGACCATTAAATTTACTAACTTACTTTGCCAGTGTGCGCCTCGTTTCGTGACTTGGGAGGAGGGAAAGTCACATGCTGGGCTATATATATATATATATCGCCACACTTTTGGTGACGAGATCTATCGCCAAGTAAAGGGGATGGCTATGGGCTTTTCTTTCAGCCCAAGCTACGCCTGCTTGACAATGGGGTGGTGGGAACGTAGCATTGCTTGGAACCCAGAAAATGATCAACATGTAAACAAAACAGTTAAATGGCTAAGATACATCGATGATTTGATCATCATCTGGGACGGTACCAAACAGGAATTTGCAGAATATTTCGCCATCCTTAACAACACAGAGACTGGTCTCAAATTCACGTATACAATCAGTGATGAAAGGGTAATTTACTTGGACACAGAGGTTTACATCAGCCAGAATGAGGTTCACACTACATTACATCGGAAAGTAACTGCCACCAATGCCGTCCTCCATGCGGAGAGCTATCACCAAAAGAGCCTAATCAATAACATCCCATATGGCGAATTCTTGAGAGCAAGAAGGATATGCTCACAAGAATCAGAATGGCAAAAAAACAGCAGATTAATATCTGAAAGATTCAAAAGAAGAAATTACAATAAAAATTGGTTGCAGCATGCCAACAAAAAACAGCAAGTTTGGAACGTTCAGAATTAATCGCCAAAAACAACACCCCCAGAACACGGATTTGACTAATCAGGAAATAAGGTTGATCACTACATACTCCACAGAAAACAAACAGATAAGAAACATACTAAGAAAAAATTGGAATATCCTCACCCTGGATCCCACAGTTGCCAGAATCGTGGGAGATAGTCCTAGTGTGACATTTCCCAGAGCAACAAATTTAAAGGACATATTGGTACACAGTCATTTCAGAAACAAAGCAAAACAGACAACATGGTTACAAAGTACTGCATTTTACAAATGCACCAGCTGTAAAGTATGTACCATAGCCAAAAACACAAAAGAAATAGAAATGGCCAACAAAAAAACATGGAAAATTAAACAGAGGATAACGTGTAAGAGTCAATTTGTAATCTATATGGTGGAGTGCCCCTGCCCTCTCAGATATGTGGGCAGCACAATATGCGACCTGAAGAAAAGAATACTAGAACATGTTAGGGCAACAGTGAACACCGATAGAAGTAATGCCATAGCAAAACATATGGAAAAAGAACATGGTGGGAATTGGAAATTGCTAACCTTTTTTGCTGTGGAACAGGTGGAACAACAAGCCCGCGGTGGAGACAGAGAAAAAATCTTGCGGCAAAAGGAATCTAGACACATACAAAATTTTCGAACTCTGACCCCGAGAGGGCTGAATCAAGACGAGGAGCTACATTCACACTTATGATGTACATACAAGCACGTTGATCCAAGGAAAATGGACATTACACGATGTAGTGTGCATTGAGTGACACCCAACACAAGCCCCAGGAACTAAGAACATTGATATGAACATTAACCTCCCTTGCATCTGTTTTTAACTGTATATATGTTATAATGAAACCTTTGGTGCTTATGGCATTATCTAATGAAGGTGTGATATATAATATATAGTTACGGTCGGGTATAAATCCTTAATGAAGTATAAATTAGTTTAAACTACTGACAATGAGGTTAGTAATAAAGGATTGGTGGAGTAGAATTGTTAGAAGGATAAGAAAGAAATACATGGGCATTACCCAGAGATACACTAGATGTACAAATTGTGTGTTGGCCCACCAGAGGGCCTGACAATTTAAACGAGCAATTGAGCGAAAGAAGCCATGGCTGTGCAATTCCAGAACCTGTAACAGAAAACTACGGGGATAGATAAGACCCGCCCCCTCCTTTTGCTTGCTCAAAAATTAAGCCGGGTAATGTACCGGGATGTAAATTAATTGCTCTTGATGAGAACGTTATCCCATTGGCTAGTCGCCCGGGATTGATACTGAGAGTACAGTATTGGGAACACACGTAAGGAATTCTTGAAGGGGAGAAAGACAAAAGAGATTGAATAGCGCAGCATGATAAAACACCATTAATGAGAAAGGTAACCAGGGTTCTAGCCCCGGGGATGGTAGAAGCAAATTCCATAAACCCGTAGATGTTAGAATGTATCCACTTACTAACAATCTTCTCTTTTTTGTAAACACAAAGTATATTGTAATGATGAACAGAATTGAAGGAATGTAATCCGTAACAAGCAAAGACCACAAAAGAAATTGTGTAATTGAAATGTTACCTAGCAAGTTTGTTGCCATAATGTGATTTTAACTGAAAAAAACATTGTAACAAGGTTAGGCGACAACTGAGAAAATGTGAAACTTCCACTACCATAATGCAATAGATGGCTTCAATGGGAAGTGATGTCATGATTGTTTAAATGTAGCGGAAAGGCAATGCTACTCTGTATTTGTCGGTTTTTTCCCCGTGAGCAAGGTCTCGGCTGAGTCCGAAACGCGTTGGGGGTGTGTTGGCAGCTTTTGATATTAAACACCCTTGAACTACCATGGACGATTTGTGATTCTTTAAAAATACGGAGCAGTGAGTGCGGTGAGAAAATCCCTGGCAAGGGAAAGTGTGGCGATAATTGGAACGGCTTGGTCCTGCCGTACTCAAAACGCACCACCATAGAGACGCCCAGCAGCCAGAAAAATGGGACTATGCGGACAGTAATGTGGATTCTGACTGGGGCGAACGCCAGTGGAATAATTGTGAACAGCATCTAAAACTCACGGAACACTGAAAGGAGGCGAACAGTGCGGAGTGCAACCGGAGGGCTGAACTGTTCACCCAGTAGCCTCGGATTAGGTGAGTGAGCTTCGAGACTGTAAACATTGTGAAATTACTGTGATATCACCGGTTGGGCTTACACAAGCAACACTTTAAGGGGCAGAATTCGAATCAGTGGTTATATTGACCCTGGGAATTTGTCTTCATAATAAATACCCCAAGTTAATAAGTGTGGGTAGTAAGGCTGCTCCGAACTTTGAACTTTGAACATAAATGGTGCAATATAATCAAGTAGACACAGGGACACGACTCAGCAAGTGGATGTGAATTTGAAAACAAAGCAAAAAAGCCAACACAATGGAGAAAAGGGAGGCTAAAAGATCTGCTATGTTGGACACTTTCTTTGATGAAAATGTCACGAAAATAGCTGGAAATGAAGCAACTAGCAACATAAAAATGATGGATACAAGGAATGTTAGAAATGGGGGTCTCTAGTTGGCAATGGCTGGCCACTGTCCAAGTAGGGACCCTTCTTCCTAAGTCAGAGTGAGAGGGCTACCCTCTTTAATACCCCTGCTCAACCCTGTGGTAACGTAGCACGAGCAGGTAGGCTTATCTCAGAGGCCGGGTGTGAAGCATTTATGACCATACACAGTAACACAGTGAGGAACACTACAAAGGGACACCACACAAGTAGTTATAAAAAATAAGTATCTTTATATAAAGGCAGATTTATCACAAGACCAATAACTGTAAAAGCCACAATACTGTCAAAAATAGGATAGCTGTTGAAGGGCTGTCAAAAATAGGTCAAGGGTTGCAAAAATAAGGTTCAAGTTCAAAGCAGTGGTCTCTGCGACCCTCTCTCTCACAAAGTACCTGGGTTTAGTAGCAAAACCAACAAAATGTCGCAAATAAGCTGTAGCGATGATTCTCGGCACGTGAGGCCGGCGATGCGATGAAATCCTTGTCGCAAGGGAGGATGATGCGCCGATCTGCGGGATGCGTGCGGAGACGATGCGACAAACTTCTGCACGCTGGACCGCCGATGCGATGACTTTCTTGCCGCGTGGGAGAAGTCGATGCGGCGATCCTGTTGCGCTGTGCGATCATGTTGCGATGCGAAGACAAGACGCTCCGCGAGGGAGCGACGAAATTCAGTGCGATGCGATCAAAGTGGCGGACGCACGGCGTCCGCAGTGCGATGTCTCGAAGCGATGATTTCTTTAGGGGTTGCGAGTGCGCGGCGACAGCAGCGCGATGATTTTCCCAGCGCGTCTCGGCTGCAGCGGCTCGCAAAGGGGCGTTAGCGATGGTTTTGTGTTGCGAGCCCTCGGCGGCAGCAGCGCGATGATTTTCCCAGCGCTCTCGACTGCAGCGGCTCGCAAAGATGCATTAGCGTCGATTTCCAACACTTTCTTCTCTGATGCAAACTAGAGGCCCTGGAACTCACAGGAGCCTCATCAGCAGATAGCAGTCCTCGCAGGGAGGAAGCAGGAGGTTGGTGGTGGAGTCTGATGTGCCTGAGACTCCAGCAGGAGGCTAGCTCTTTTCCTAGCCCTTGGGTGATTGCTTGTAACAAAAATAAAAGTTCTCTCAAGAGTTCCTCTTCCTCTTCTTCAAGGTCCAGTGGTCACTGCTGCAGGCCAGTGCAAGAAACAACACACAAGAACAGGGACAGTCACTTCCTGCAGATTCCTCCAGTGGCACGGACAGAGTTTCCTCTCCAGATCCAAAAGCAATACAAATTGTAGGGGTTTGAGCACAGATATTTATACCCCAAAAGTCTTTGTTCTTAGAAGCTACCAGTCACTGAACCTAGCCAGAACCAGTTCTGCTCAGGCCAGGAGCACTTTGTTTACCAGGCTGCATCCTTCCTTTCAGAAAGAGGGGGTCTGCTAGCAGACACACAGTGGGAGGTGGAGCCAGCATTCACCTTGCCAGGCACAGCCCTATTCAGGTCAAGGAGCCACCCCTCCCCACACTCTAAATGCAGATCTCTCTATTCAACCCAGGTCTGAGTCAGCCTGCCCTGCCCCTCTAAAACCAGACAGCCAATACACATAACAGCAGAGCACACTGGAAGGCTTAGGCAAGAAAATACCTACTTTCTAAAAGTGGTATTTTCAAACACAGAATATAAAAATAAACTTCACTAAAAGATGTATTTTAATATTCTGAGCTCAGGCATACTAAATTCGTTTTTCTACCACGTTCCTGGGGTCAGTTAGGACTATAGAATGTAATAGTCAAACTGCCCATTCTAGCCTATGAGGAACAGGTAGCCTTACAGTAGTAAAAAACGAAATGGGGCATAATTCACTACCAGGACATGCTACACACACCAAGGCATGTCCTACCTTACACATACAATGCACCCTACCATAGGGGTGACTTACAAGATGCCAAGGGAAGGTTCAGGGCCTGGGAAGTGGGTGCACTTCACAGCCAAGATGGCAGTTCTGGACTGCACACAGACACTGCAGTGGCAGGTCTGAGACACACGTTACAAGCTGCTTCGGTGGGTGGCACACATCAGTGCTGCAGGCCCACCAGCAGCATTTGGTTTACCAGCCCTGGGCACACATAGGCCACACTACTAGGGACTAACAGGTAAACCAAATAAGCCAATCAGGGATATACCAATTCACATAGACATATTTACACAGGGAGCATTCGCGCTGTGACACTGAATGGCAGTGGCACAGCGCCCAGAGCATCTAACACCAGCAAAACAGAGGAGACAACAGCGAAAAATGGAAGGGAGACCCACGCCAATGGTGCCAGGTCTAACACACATCCCCTCCAGCTGAAATGTGGGGAGAACTACCCATCCCCTTGGAAGTTCTCATCGCTAAGGTGGAAAAATCTGGACAGACCATCAGCATTGGCGTGTTCTGTACCAGGGCGGTGTTCCACCGTGAAGTCCATACCCTGTAGGGAAATGGACCACCTCAACAACTTGGGATTCTCACCCCTCATCTGCATCAACCATCTGAGGGGCCTGTGGTCTGTCTGAAACCGGAAGTGAGTCCCAAACAGGTATGGTCTCAGCTTCTTCAGTGCCCAGACCACAGCAAATGCTTCACGCTCAATTGCACTCCACCTCTGTTCCCGTGGAAGTAGCCTCCTACTGATGAAGGCTACAGGTTGGTCTAGTCCCTCCTCATTTATCTGTGACAGAACGGCCCCCACCCCATGCTCTGAAGCGTCTGTCTGGACAACAAATTCCTTAGCAAAATTGGGCACCTGGAGCACGGGTGCTGTACACATAGCAGTTTTGAGGGCATCAAAGGCTTTCTGACAGGTGTCAGTCCAGTTCACAATCTTTGGCCGCTTCTTGGAAGTCAGCTCAGTCAAGGGTGCAACAATGTTGCCATACCCCTTGACAAACCTCCTGTAGTAACCCGTGAGTCCTAAGAAGGCCCTCACCTGGGTCTGGGTCCTTGGGGGCTCCCAAGCCAGGATGGTTTCAATCTTGGGCTGCAGGGGTGCCACCTGGCCGCTCCCCACCTGGTGTCCCAAGTACACCACAGAACCCTGCCCAATCTGGCACTTACTGGCCTTGATTGTGAGGCCTGCTCTGCGCAGCGCCATCAACACTTCCCAGAGGTGGCGCAAGTGGTCCTCCCAGGAGGAACTAAACACTGCAATGTCATCCAGGTAGGCGGCAATGAAAGCCTCCAGCCCAACCAACACCTGGTTGACCAATCTCTGAAAGGTGGCAGGGGCATTCTTCATCCCAAAGGGCATCACACGGAACTGGTAGTGCCCATCTGGTGTGGAGAATGCTGACCTCTCCTTTGCCCCATCAGTTAAGGCGATCTGCCAGTACCCAGACGTCAGATCAAACGTGCTGAGGTACCGGGCAGCCCCTAACCGGTCTATGAGCTCATCAGCTCTGGGGATGGGGGTGGCGTCGGTCTTGGTGACCGAATTGAGACCTCGGTAGTCCACACAGAACCTAAGTTCAGGAGTGGCACCAGGCGTCGCAGCTTTTGGTACCAAGACCACGGGGCTGGACCAGGGGCTGCTAGAGGACTCAACCACCCCTAGGGCAAACATTTTGGAGACCTCCTCCTTAATGCAAGCCCTGACCCTGTCAGTCACCCTGTAAGCCTTGTGCTTGACAGGAGGGCTGTCCCCGGTATCCACCTCATGGACGCACCAATCAGTGACACCAGGTACCAGGGAGAACAAATCAGAAAATTGCCCCAACAGGTGGTGACAATCTCTCTGCTGCTCAGGGGTCAGTGTGGTGGAGAGGATCACACCCTCCACTGACCCATCCTTCTCTCCTGCACACAGGAGGTCAGGGAGAGGCTCACTCTCCTCCTCAACCCCATCATCTGTGGCAAGAAGCATGCCCACTTCAGACCTCTCAAAGTGGGGCTTCACATGCAGGACCCGCAAGGGGTTCCTGGGAGACTGAAAGTCCACCAAGTAGGTAACTGAACTTTTGCGCTCCACCACCTCAAATGGACCGGTCCACTTATCTTGGAGCGCACAAGGCTCCACTGGGGCCAGTACCCAAACCTTCTGACCAGGTTGAAATTCGACCAGAGTGGCATTCTGGTTGTGCCAACGTTTCATTCCTTCCTGGCTGGCTTCCAGATTTGCCTCAGCAATCTTTCTGAAACACCGAGTCTGGTTCCTGAAGGCCAACATGTAGCTAAATACATCTTGGGGAGGTTTCCTGGGAGATTGCTCCCAGCCTTCCTTGACCAGACTCAGAGGTCCTCTAACCGGGTGGCCATAGAGGAGTTCAAAGGGACTGAACCCTAGGGACTTCTGTGGCACCTCACGGTAGGCAAACAACAGGCATGGGAAGAGGACGTCCCACTTACGCCTCAGGGGCTCTTCTAGGCCCATGATCATGCCCTTCAAGGTCCGGTTGAACCTTTCAACCAGACCATTACCTTGGGGGTGGTAAGGAGTGGTGAACTTATAAGTTACCCCACACTCCTTCCACAGAGACTTCATGTACTGGGAGATGAAGTTGGTCCCCCTGTCAGACACCACCTCTCTGGGGAATCCCACACGGGAGAAAATCCCCATCAGTGCACGTCCCACCACGGGGCCGTCACTGTCCTGAGCGGGATGGCTTCAGGGTACCGGGTGGCATGGTCCACCAAGACCAGGATGAACCTGTTGCCCATGGCTGTCTTGGGGTCCAGAGGCCCCACAATGTCAATGCCCACTCGCTCGAATGGGGTACTCACAACCTGAAAGGGCTGGAGTGGGGCCTTGATCTTCCCCCACTCTTCCCACTTGCCTGGCAAGTCTCACAGGTCCTGCAATGAGTGTCTGAATTCTTGTGCATCTGGGGCCAATAAAAGTGGGCGGCCAGCCTCTCAAAGGTCTTGGTCTGCCCCAGATGTCCTGCCAATGGAATGTCATGAGCCAACCCCAGTAGGAAGGCTCTGAAGCACTCGGGTACCACCAGCACACGGGCTGACCCTGGCTCAGCAGCCTTAGGCTCGCTATACAGGAGACTGTTCTCCCAATAAATCAGATGTGAACCAGACATGTCACCTTCTGCCTGGGCGGCAGCCTGTCGCCGCATACCCTCAAGAGAGGGGCAAACTCTCTGCTGCTCACAAAATTCCTCCCTGGAGGGTCCCCCTTCCCGCTGCCAATGGGTCAGCTCAGGCAGGTCCCCCAGTTCGGCGATCTGCTCCCCGGTAGGCTCCAGGGCATCCCCTTCAGGGTCTGCTCCTTCCTGGGCCGTGGGAACCAAGGGGGCCGGCTTCCCGCGCCCCCTGCCCCTTCTCTCTAAGGCAGGGATCTGGGCCATACTCTCAGGCTCCAGATCCTTCTCAACACCCTCCTTGGCTGCCATGGACCGAGTGGTAGCACACGCCCACTCCGGCAGACCCAACATCTCTAAGTGAGCCTTCCTCTCCACCGTAGCCCACGGGGAGTCCTCTAAATCATTGCCCAGCAGACAGTCTACAGGCATGGCGGGCCTCACAGCTACCTGAAGAGTTCCTGAGACCCCCCCACTCAAAGGGAACCTGAGCCACCTCACATTGGCTCTCTGAGTTGTCTGCGGACACTACTGGGTAGAATGCATGGGGGACAACCTGCTCTTTGGACACCAACCGGGAGCTGACAGCAGTTACACTGGCCCCTGTGTCTCTTAGAGCCTCCACCCTATGGCCATTGATGGTCACCCACTGCCTGTATTTTCTAGTGTTAGCAGGCAGTGCAGGCTTGGGGACCATCTCAAAGTCCCCTAATGAGACAAGGGTCAACTCTACGGGATCCCACCCCTCTTGGGCACCCATCTCCTCCTCTCCCAGGGCTACACTGGCAATCTGGCGGGGTGGTGCACGGGGTGGTGCACTGGCCCCCTTTGGGGGCACTGGGGATCAAAGTATCTGTGGCCCACTTGACCACAGTTGTAACAAGTGGGGGCCCCCTGGGAACAGGCCTACCTGTTGGGGGCCCTGGCCTCCTTTCTTGGGGGGCTGGGACACCACTGCTTGGTTCCCTTGGGGATTACTTTGGGGCCCTCGGTGGAACTCCCTCTGTTGACCCTTGTCCCCCCACTCCTCTGCTGGGGACCCTGCCCACCTTTGGCGAAGTCTCCCACTGGACCCTTGCGAACCCGGGTGCTCACCCAGCGGTCCGCCTCCTCAGCAAGCTTTCTAGGGTTAGTCAGCTTGCAATCAATTAGGTGCTGGCGTAGCTCAGGAAAACAATTGCTAGATAAATGCTCCCATGCAATCAAATCATAAAGCTGCGCAAAAGTTTCTACTTTGCTACCTTTTACCCAGCGTTCCATGGCTCTGCAAAAAAAAGACACATATTCAACCCACGTGGTACCCTCTAGCTTCTTGCAGATCCTAAACTTATGCCTATACATCTCAGGGGTCAAACCATAGCGGGTCATCAACGCTTCCTTCATGTGGGCATAAACCATCCTACTTTCTGGGGGCAGGTCCAACAAGGTATCCCTCCCCTCACTCACAAAGCGTCCCCACAACCCCGCTCCCCAATCCTTCTCAGGGACCCGGTGGGACACCATGGCTAATTCATAAGCGGCAAACCATTGCCCAATATCTTCACTTTTGTGGAAATCCTTAATAACCTCCTTGGGTATATACACCCTACTCTCAGGGTGCACTATAGGTACGCTGCCACCAGAGGGGGAGATTTCCATACCCTTAGCTTTAATCTCCAACTCCCTCAATACTCTCTCATGCTCAAGTTTCATTTTCATAATCTCAATCTCTAACTTCTTGTTCTCTAGGTCCCGGTGACCATCCATTTTAAGCTTAGCCATCTCCATATTATGCCGCCTATCTCTCTCCCTGTCCTCCAGCTCTTCTTGGGACAGTCCCTTAGTGGACACACTAGAGCCTGGGTTGGAAAGGGCGTTATCTCCTACTAAGTCTACTACATCGCCCTGCGGCTCTCCTGCATTCTCTCCCCCCTCCACAAGCTCTCCTATATCCTTAGGGGCATCCCTGGCTTCTAGCCAGGCCTTCAGCGCCTTGTAATACTCCTCCCTTCTAGTGAGACCTGTGATAGGGACTGTGAATTGCTTGCAAAAGTATTTGAGCTGCTTGGCATTGTAGGTTTCTATTTTCTCTTCTTCCCAGGAGAGATCCTCTGAGGCATTGGATCTGGGCTTGCCCATTGTAGAAATAACTGGCAATATCAATAAAGGACAGAAGAAAACTTCTCAAAAGAAATGTAGGCGGGTGAAAAATCACCGGTAATATCAATCACAATATAGGATCCAAAAAACTCTCAAAAATGGGTGCGGGTGAAAAATCACCGGCAATATCAATCACAATATAGGATCCCAAAACTCTCAGAAAATGTGTGCGGGTGAAAAATCACCGGCAATATCAATTACAATATGGGATCCAAAAACTCTCAAAAAATGTGTGCGGGCGAAAAATCACCGGCAATATCAATCACAATATAGGATCCCAAAACTCTCAGAAAATGTGTGCGGGTGAAAAATCACCGGCAATATCAATCACAATATAGGATCCAAAAACTCTCAAAAAATGTATGCGGTACGTTATGGTCTGCACTCACTAGTAGTGTACACTATAATTACTGTATGCGATCATAAATGCAAGTCCAGATCCTCACCGCTGACCACCAATCTTAGAAATGGGGGTCTCTAGTTGGCAATGGCTGGCCACTGTCCAAGTAGGGACCCTTCTTCCTAAGTCAGAGTGAGAGGGCTACCCTCTTTAATACCCCTGCTCAACCCTGTGGTAACGTAGCACGAGCAGGTAGGCTTATCTCAGAGGCCGGGTGTGAAGCATTTATGACCATACACAGTAACACAGTGAGGAACACTACAAAGGGACACCACACAAGTAGTTATAAAAAATAAGTATCTTTATATAAAGGCAGATTTATCACAAGACCAATAACTGTAAAAGCCACAATACTGTCAAAAATAGGATAGCTGTTGAAGCGCTGTCAAAAATAGGTCAAGGGTTGCAAAAATAAGGTTCAAGTTCAAAGCAGTGGTCTCTGCGACCCTCTCTCTCACAAAGTACCTGGGTTTAGTAGCAAAACCAACAAAATGTCGCAAATAAGCTGTAGCGATGATTCTCGGCACGCGAGGCCGGCGATGCGATGAAATCCTTGCCGCAAGGGAGGATGATGCGCCGATCTGCGGGATGCGTGCGGAGATGATGCGACAAACTTCTGCACGCTGGACCGCCGATGCGATGACTTTCTTGCCGCGTGGGAGAAGTCGATGCGGTGATCCTGTTGCGCCTTGCGATCGTGTTGCGATGCGAAGACAAGACGCTCCGCGAGGGAGCGACGAAATTCGGTGTGATGCGATCAAAGTGGCGGACGCACGGCGTCCGCAATGCGATGTCTCGAAGCGATGATTTCTTTAGGGGTTGCGAGTGCGCGGCAACAGCAGCGCGATGATTTTCCCAGCGCGTCTCGGCTGCAGCGGCTCGCAAAGGGGCGTTAGCAATGGTTTCGTGTTGCGAGCCCTCGGCGGCAGCAGCGCGATGATTTTCCCAGCGCTCTCGACTGCAGCGGCTCGCAAAGATGCGTTAGCGTCGATTTCCAACACTTTCTTCTCTGATGCAAACTAGAGGCCCTGGAACTCACAGGAGCCTCATCAGCAGATAGCAGTCCTCGCAGGGAGGAAGCAGGAGGTTGGTGGTGGAGTCTGATGTGCCTGAGACTCCAGCAGGAGGCTAGCTCTTTTCCTAGCCCTTGGTTGATTGCTTGTAACAAAAATAAAAGTTCTCTCAAGAGTTCCTCTTCCTCTTCTTCAAGGTCCAGTGGTCACTGCTGCAGGCCAGTGCAAGAAACAACACACAAGCACAGGGACAGTCACTTCCTGCAGATTCCTCCAGTGGCACGGACAGAGTTTCCTCTCCAGATCCAAAAGCAATACAAATTGTAGGGGTTTGAGCACAGATATTTATACCCCAAAAGTCTTTGGGGCATATTATCAACGGCCAGCGATAATTATCGCTGGCCGTGCTTAGCGACAGATTCCCTATCGCCGGCTATCTCTGGAATCTATCGCCCTGGTAGCGCGTTATTAACAACGCGCTTCTCCAGGCGATAAAAATTCCAGAGATAGCGAGGTTATCGCCGCTTTGCAGGGAACATCGCTGGTTTTCCAGCGATGTTCCCTGCAAACGGCGATAACCTTGCTGATACGACCCTGTGGTCGTATCAGCACAATCCACCCCTATGTTAGGGATGGCTAAGTCGGGATAATAGCAGACGTTAGATTTTGGCGAAAACGGCCGCTTTCGCCAAAATCTAACGTCTGCTATCATCCTGTGGGCTGCCTTGTAAATATCGCGATGTGCACATCGGCGATATTTACAACGTAGCCCATCTGGGGTACGCCAGTAACGCCCACCTTGCATCTCATTAGAGATGCAGGATGGGCGTTATGGAGAAGGGCGATAGGGCAAGGATTCACGCGATAGCGTGACCTTGCTAATACAGCGATAGAATTATCGCCGCTTTTCGTCTGAAAACAGACGCTAAAGCGGCGATAATTTCTTATCGCCGGCTTGTTAATATGCCCCTTTGTTCTTAGAAGCTACCAGTCACTGAACCTAGCCAGAACCAGTTCTGCTCAGGCCAGGAGCACTTTGTTTACCAGGCTGCATCCTTCCTTTCAGAAAGAGGGGGTCTGCTAGCAGACACACAATGGGAGGTGGAGCCAGCATTCACCTTGCCAGGCACAGCCCTATTCAGGTCAAGGAGCCACCCCTCCCCACACTCTAAATGCAGATCTCTCTATTCAACCCAGGTCTGACTCAGCCTGCCCTGCCCCTCTAAAACCAGACATCCAATACACATAACAGCAGAGCACACTGGAAGGCTTAGGCAAGAAAATACCTACTTTCTAAAAGTGGTATTTTCAAACACAGAATATAAAAATAAACTTCACTAAAAGATGTATTTTAATATTCTGAGCTCAGGCATACTAAATTCGTTTTTCTACCACGTTCCTGGGGTCAGTTAGGACTATAGAATGTAATAGTCAAACTGCCCATTCTAGTCTATGAGGAACAGGTAGCCTTACAGTAGTGAAAAACGAAATGGGGCATAATTCACTACCAGGACATGCTACACACACCAAGGCATGTCCTACCTTACACATACAATGCACCCTACCATAGGGGTGACTTACAAGATGCCAAGGAAGGTTCAGGGCCTGGGAAGTGGGTGCACTTCACAGCCAAGATGGCAGTTCTGGACTGCACACAGACACTGCAGTGGCAGGTCTGAGACACACGTTACAAGCTGCTTCGGTGGGTGGCACACATCAGTGCTGCAGGCCCACCAGCAGCATTTGGTTTACCAGCCCTGGGCACACATAGGCCACACTACTAGGGACTAACAGGTAAACCAAATAAGCTAATCAGGGATATACCAATTCACATAGACATATTTACACAGGGAGCATTCGCGCTGTGACACTGAATGGCAGTGGCACAGCGCCCAGAGCATCTAACACCAGCAAAACAGAGGAGACAACAGCGAAAAATGGAAGGGAGACCCACGCCAATGGTGCCAGGTCTAACAAGGAATAAATTACGTAATTGGGAAAAGCTCTCTAAAAAAGAGATCAATAAATGGTGGGAGATTACATCCCTGAAAAAATATTTGGAAGTGAAACGAGTCCCTCGTGGGCTAAGGATACATCTTATGCCTAGTCATCAAGAAACCAGTCACGAGTGGGGAGAATACATACTTAAGTCATCTATGGGATTAATGGAAATCCTGATTAAACACATTGAAATCGCTCTAGAAAGAACAACTATACAATTAAAAGAGCTGGAGAAAGAACTGGCAGCCATTAACTTAACCCCAGAGCAAGCTAAATTTAAAAAAGAACTAGAGGGGTACATTGAAAAACACGAAGAAACAGTACAACTGAGGAAGCATACCAAATTCCAACGTGATAAAGATGATTATTTAGAGGGAAGAATCTTTACTTATGCTAGAAAATTAGACAGATTTCAATCTCAGGACAAAATGGATTCCGCGACGACTTCCACGGGGAGTACATCCTCACTAACTTCCACAGAGACAAGCGAGGGTGAACAAGATCAGACTGGAGCAAGACCAAAGAACAGTTTTTTAGGCGATATGCGGCTGGCCCTCCAGCAGAAGAATTGGGAGAAAACAGCCGGGGCTCAACCAACAGGAAACCGTGCAAGAGGAAGAGGACGCGGGCGTACACGTCCAAACCAACAAGGAGAGGCAAGCGGCTCTACAGATTCGATAAGAATAGGTACAACAACAAGGAGTATGAGACAGAAGTGGACATAACCGATACGATGGAATCACAAGACCTTCAAGTAATCAACCTCTCAAAAAAAGCATTAACGGAAGCAGACATAAAACTCCTGAAGCGAGGACTCAACTTCTCCCCAACCAACACAACGGATTTATCACAAGTCAGGATTGACTTATATAAATATGTCCGCAAAATAAAATTGGCCAAAACATTCGCAGAAAATTAAAAACTGGCAAATTACAGGAAAAAACAACCAGCACCTACCATGGATCTACTAGTTAGGGACTCCACAAGCTTTGTAGCCCTAATGGAATTAAATGAAGACCCTGATTCCCTAAGCCCAGGTATAGGGGCTCATTGCACACAACTTGGAGCAGGAACTAGTGGCATGAAGCCCAAATCGAGATACTACCCTCAACTTCCACAGGGGAATAAAATTGACATGTTTCAAGAAGCAGTTACCAGAGAACTTTATCAACTTAAATACTGTAAAAAATCGGACAACCTGTCCAAACAAGAACGTGCAGCCTTGGAAAATCTGAAGAAATGTAAGGAAATTGAGATAAAAATGGCAGATAAAGGCGGAAACATCATTGTTATGGACAAGGAAACCTATATAGTAGAGGCACATTCTCAACTGAGAAATAAGGAATACTATGAACGACTGAAAGAAAATCCTACCAAGAAACTCAAACTGGAATTAGATCAGAAATTGGCAACATGGAAAAATAACAACCTCTTAGATGATGATGAAATGAAATATCTGACAATCAGCCATCCAAAAACTGCTACCATTTATTTCCTCCTCAAGATTCATAAGCACCCCACTAGACCACCTGGCAGACCGATCATCTCGGCAAAGGGGGCTCTACTTGAACCAATAGCTAACTATTTGGATACCTTTCTCTTACCGCACGTCACAAAATTAACATCATACCTTCAAGATACGGGGGACCTACTACGACATTTACAAGAAACCCCATGGGCATCAACTTACCATCTGGTAACTATGGACGTGATATCGTTGTATACAAACATCCGTAATGAGATAGGTTTATTAGCCATTGAGTCCTTCCTACAAGAGCGGAACATCCAATTCTCTGATCACAACAAAATGCTATTGGAGATGATACGGATCTGCCAGATGGAAAACATTTTTATGTTCGGTGACGAGATCCATTGCCAAGTAAAGGGGACGGCTATGGGCTTTTCTTTCAGCCGAAGCTATGCCTGCTTGACAATGGGGTGGTGGGAACGTAGCATTCCTGCAGCTTTGTTACCTCGTACTTTTGTAGATCAGACATCAGCCACATATTGAAATCTCCAGATAGTACGATGTCTGCGTTCGGGAACCCAGATCTCATATTTATTACTATCGCGGTCACCTCGTCAGATAGGGATAGCCTAGACGCTGAGTTGGGGCGGATATACACGTTCAACAAAATTACGGTCCTAAGCTGACCTTTAAGAGTTCTAAGTGAAATGCCCACTGGCTGGAGAGCCTGGGAGCTGCATGCTAGATCCCATGAAGTAATTGCACTATTAGCTGATATATATATAGCTAGGCCTCCGCTACATCGTCCGGGGGCCTTTCATTTGGTTGCCGGAAAGTGATGAATTTTAAACCCTTCTAGATGCTGCGGCTCCACGAGCCATGTCTCTTGCAATAGAATAATCTCGAAAGACCGTAAATAGGAGACCGTGGCCTCATCCCCCAGTTTGTTTGCTAGCCCATTTATGTTCCAAGAACATATCTTCAGTGGGCTGCCATCATGAGCCTTTTGGCCGTTGTTTTGTCATCCTAGCAGTCTGGTTGAATTTGGTGACCCCGCCAACCATGACCATGTACTAGCCTGTTCCGATCCCATAGTTTGTATATGCTGACCATCGCTTGATTTTTTTGAGCTAGAGGTGGGGGTTTTGCCCAGAGCACTCCTCCGGACCGAATAAACCAGTTTTGGCCCTGCGCATGGGCGCTCCGTGGCCGGGATGTTGTGAAGGACATGTGGGTAGCCTGGTTCCTTGCCGGGGGTTATGGAAATACCCCACTGTTTGAAGATTTCCATATGCCTCATGATCTTATGTGATGCCTCTGCAGAGCGCCAGGTGACCTTAGTGAGTTTGTTTGACTGTCCCTGGCATGGTGCAATAAATTCTATAGAGATAATATCCTGTGATGTAACTTCGTTTGACAGGCCTATGGCTTCTATCAGTTTCATGATATTCCCACAATTTAAGATGTCAAAGCTGCCTTTGGACTTATACTCTGGATAAAATAGAGTGTATGTTGGAGTTGCTTGAGCTGTCCTAGTGGTCTGAAAGCCTTTGGATTTAATTGCAGAGTGGATGTTCTCTGAGTCACTGCTAATATGGTTTCTTTGGCTAAGTTCCCTATAGAGAGTTCCCTGCCCAGGGGCTGTCTCAGAGTACCCCGCCAGAAGCCCTGCCCCAAGCATGCAGTGCATTGAGAAGTTTCCTGCGGAGGTTCTGGGGGCTGCATCCTTGTTTGCTTTTAAATCGGATGAAGGAACAGACCTGCTCGGTACTCTTGGGCTCTTTTGGGCTGCTCCAGGGCCGATTTGCACCCCGCTAGCTTGAGCCTGATTAGGTGATTTGGTGTTACCCAAGTGTTCTGTTTGCCCAGTGGTAGCTTGAGCCTAATTAGGTGATTTGGTGCTGCCAAAATGTTCTGTTTGCCAGGTGCGCTTTGAGCCCTCTGCCCTAGACAAAGATGTGGGGTCCGAGGGTTGCAGTTGGATGTTATCAGAAGGCCCTGTTTTTCCCTTTTTTTCCATAGGCTCAAGGTCTTCCCCGGCCGCAGCCTTCACCTCTTTAAGTGGTGGAGAACCAGTCTGTAGCTTTTTGACGTTGCCAGATAAGGTAATTTGTTTCTCCGCTTCCTTAGCTACCTCATCTGTTCCGTTTGAATCCTTATGTCCGGTCGAGGCTACTCGTGTGTGAGTGTTAAACAGTGGATAAAGGCTCGAGTCATGTGTGATATGGCGGATCTTGTTTCGGCCCTTTCGCTTTTTTTGCCGTTCCCCCTTACAGTTGAAATCCTCCGTGTCCTGGTCTAATGGAAGTGTTGAAGTGGGCACTGCGTTATCAGCGACTGAGGACTCTTGTTGGTTGTTCCTTTCGCCGCTTATGGCCGATATATCCGGGGGCATTGGCATAGCCCTTACCTCGCCCCCCCTAGCCCCTGGGTTTACCACCTCTTGAGCGTTGTTAGCAGGGATTGTGGCACCGACTCCTTTGCTTGGAGGAAAAGACTTTGCATTGGTGATTTCTTTTAAATCCCCCACAAGCTTTGCCATCATCTCCGGGAGCGTGCTTAATTTGCCTATTATTGGTGAGCAGTCGCAGCCTTGTCACGGATAGTCGGCTTAGTTGCATGGAACATTCATAAACAGCATACGGTACATGTATAGTTTATATCAATAATGTACCATTAGTTTATTTGTAAAGCATTCAAATATATATATCCTCAGAATACAAAAAGGCACTATTGCTTTATAGGTGACTCTTATTTTATTCGGTCACTTTTCATAACATATTATCATATTCAATGTTCAAGATAGGGAGGGGGTTGCTCCAAGGGAGAGTGTGAAGAAAGAAGGTGCTCGTGAGGTAGGATAGAGTATACAGGAAGGGAATCCAATCAGGCAAATCAATGGTTCATCATTTTATACATTGCAATCTCATTAGTAAAACTGGTAGTGATTCATGGTGGCACCAGTTCTACATTGGAGCCTGTCCCTTAGGTAATTCATGGTTATTCATTTTGTTCTTTTCAAATGTTAACAAACAGCGTTTGTCTGTAAGCGGGCAGGACTGGGATAATGTCAGGTACAGGCCCCGAACGGGGAGAGTGTCGACGTTTCGACCCTAGTGCAGTGAGGGCAGTTTGTATCCTCTGCAAGCGGGTCTTCCTCAGGACAGAAAGAAGGGATGGGGGAGCAACTGGTCATGGGTGATGTACAGTTAAGGTACCGCCCCTAGGCATGGATATAAAGGTCCGCAATTGAATTCCGGCTTGATAGAGGCTATTCAGCAATTTATGGTGGTGCAAATTCAATCATAGGGTGAGAAAAATCGCCCACGGCGTCTTAATAAATCATCTTCGCACAGCCCGGGGGAATCCAGCTGGTCTGCTCGAGTATATATATATTTGAATGCTTTACAAATAAACTAATGGTACATTATTGATATAAACTATACATGTACCGTATGCTGTTTATGAATGTTCCATGCAACTAAGCTTTAATTCAATATAAGTCCAGGACCATTGTTTTCCTATACCAATCATTACCCAGGTCCATTGACTTCTATGGGTTACCCCATTATATCTTAATGGTTGTCACGGATAGTCAGCATCCACTTGAGCTCGTCTAATCAGATTATTTAGGTTTGTGATCTTATCATCTATGTTAGCGACGTACACCGCCAGTGTATTTAGTAGGCTGATTTGTATATCCATTTTATTGGCTTGGTATGTCATAGCGTTGGCTGACCTTTGTAGGATGTCCAAAGCTGTGGCCCATGCCGATTCCTGTTTAAATTCCTCCTCCTTCCCCCCATTTGGGACCGGTGAGGGCGCGGGTGATTGGGGCGTCTTCCCCATATGATGAAAGCATGTTTTCCCACTCTTTTGATTGAATATAGGAGAGATCTCTTTCCAGGTCGCAAGCATCCTCAAGTAGGGAATCAACAGAATTCGACCAAGCCCCTGCCCCTGAGGTGTGCACGGGGCGGACTCACTCACACCATCCCCATGCTGTAGTGGATGCGCTTTCAGTTCATGGGGTGTGTTGGCGGAAATTTCCGCACTTCCTTCTGTCATTGCACTAAGTTAGCCCTGTGTGCCATTCTTTATTGGTGAATTAGTAAGCTCAGACATACAGTCCGAGCTGACAGGAGGAATGACTGCGAAAGTGGCTGCAAGAGTGTTCATTGTCTGTGAGGGGTTTGGTGTGTTCCCAGTTTTTTTACACCCTTCCCCCGCCGGGGCTGCTAATAGGTCCCCAAGTCTGCCCAGCGTTGTAGTAGGAGAAAATCCCCCGTGGAGCATATCAGGCCCCACAAGATTACTTGTGGCTGCAGCTGTCTGATTTGCCGAATTGCCAAGCAGAATATTAGCCTTGGGGCTCCCCTTGCAGATGGTCACGATGGGGCTCAAAGGAACTGGTAAGCCCTTGATTCTCATGTTACTAGAGAAAACGGCTGAGCCTGCGTTTTTCAGAAAGGCAAATTTGGACGTTATTTTTGGTTGCAGGCCAAATGGCTTGTAACCTGCAGGTCTAGCTTCCAGTGTAAGAGGGTGAAGAGTGTAGACTGTAGTGCTTGCTGATATGTTTTGTGGCAGGTCGAGTATCTGGTCGATGTCTACAGTAGGTGTCCCGTGAGCCGCCCCCTGCTTCTTTTTCCTTGATGAGGCCGCCATGCCCCTCTGCTTCCCCGATCGCATGCTTCGCTATATCCAGTTAAGTTACTGGAGGTCTAAAGCCCCTGCTTTTGGCCTACGAGCTTAACAGGCCAACGTAGGCAGCACAAGCACGAGACTGGGAGGCAGAAAGAGAGCAGGGCTCACAAATGCGCTGCAAGCCGCACCCAGCCTAGCTGGGCCGCTTCTGCAGACTCACTGGCCACGCACTTCGCAGTCACCCCTAACGGTGACCATGCTCGCTTTCCTTATCCCTTGTCCCTGCTCCTGCCGCTGATAGCTAACTGCTGGTTACTGCTGAGTGCTGCTGAATGCCTCTCCCCCTTGATTCCTTCGGTAGCTACTGCACCCGACTGCCCTCGTTGCCTGCGGGGGTGAGAGGAGGGATGAGAGAAGCACGGGAGCAGGGTCCGGGTCCGAAACCCAGGGACTGGTGCTATTGTCCTGCTGGAGGATCTTAAGGACTAGCAAACAGACAAGCTTCTCAGCACGCTTCACACCCCTCACCAATCACTACTGCTTCCTCCTCTGGGGTCGTGGGGTCGCGGGGGGCCGTGGGTAATTGCAGTCCTCACTCCGTGTTTCCGCCGCTGCTGCTGCGCCGCTTACTCCGTCATGTCCTGCAACTCCCGTTGCACTACTGCGCCACTGCGCCGCAACGCTCCAGCCGCAACCGCCGTGTCCCAGCACGGGACAAGAAGCCAACACTCTTTGTGGCTGCGGGGCTATTTTCAGTGCACCCCCGTTGAATTCACTCCGGGCCGCTTCAGTCCTGCCAAGTGTCACGCACCAGGCGTGACGCTAACGCATTTCAGTGTGGTGTTCCGCATCACCGCACTGAAATGCATTTGTCACGCATTTGCGCACTCTGCCTGATCATGCGCTGAAAGTTGGCTAATAAACCAGGGTGCAGAGCTTCTAGCGCGCGTTGCGGCTGTGGTGGTGCGGCTCTGATCTGTGTGGGGGCGCTGCCCTAGTGAAGTTGTGCATTATTACTGGCTCGCCTCTGGCGCCCCCATGATTACCTCAGGCCGGAACAAGGAAGCAGGAAGTGAGGCTCCCGCCGCGGCCGGAGTGAGAAGCCGAGCGGAGCGGGCTGCCTGGGGCGGTGGACGAGTCTCGACTCTCTCTGACTCGCGACTCCTCGCAGAGTGTCACTCATCCAGATCACTATGATAGCAGCGCCGCATTCGAGACTCCTGTGCTGGCTGCATAATAATTCATCGGGCGCGCAGCTGCGCGGCAGCGTGTGTGCGGGGACAGTAGTGGCGCTGCACACCAGTGCTGCAGCACAGGCATCATGTCGTGCGGTGGCGGGCGCCGGCGGCCGACGAGAGGCAGGAGGCCGAGGCGCACGCAGAACAAACAACTCACAACTCTGAGTAAGTACTTAAGTACTAGTTCTACGCTCGTCGACTGGAGACTGTGTGTCTTGACTTTAATTTCCAGACTGAGAGGCACAGTGACAGTCAGCCTGCTCACAGTCTGGTGTGGTGGTCATCACGTCGTCGCTCAGCTGCCAGGCAGTGTGTGTGAGACTGTGAGTCGTGTGTGTGACTGTATGTCGTCGGCGGGCCACGGCCGGGTTAGGTAAAACCACCTTTTGTCGCGCCGCACCACGGGTAATGATATAAGATAATGAGAGAGTGAATGGCAGGTCGGCAGTCGTGCAGTGAAGTCTGAATACTAATACACTGAGCAAAACAAAAATACCAAATTCAAAATCCCTGACAGTGACACAAGAACTGGACCCCCGAGCACTTTCGAAAATGAGAACTGTGTGTTGTTAAATGCAGGCTTTGTGCGCATTAGACAGTGTAAAAAGTACAGTGATATCTATCACAAACGCACAGCCTTTGAGAAACTATTATCAAACACGTGCAGGTATGTAGGACTGACTACACATTGCATGATTTTTGCTCATGCAGAAAGTGTCACTCATAGTCGCTGAAATGTCACTCATAATTTCACTGAAATTATGAAAATGTCACACATGGCAATCTGAAACCTTGGCAGCTATGCCGCTTTGCTCCGCTCGCTCGCTCCTCCGGACTTCAGACCTCGTGCACTCTCACACTCCTCGTGCACACTGCCGTCCCGCCGCTGCAATTACTCACTGACTCTGCAAATAAATCCTACAAGGAATTTGACACCAGGCAGCTCACAACAGACAGTCCTATAGGCATACCAGAATATTCTAAATCTATCTTTATTAGGACGGCTCAGTCTGCAATGGAAATGTTGAATTGTATGTAACGTCAATCCTGAACTGCTGACAGTGCTACAAGGCCATTCTAATGCCACAATGTACAGTATGCAAAGTCAAATAACATATAGCACTACATAATACTGAAACACGACATACTGACACATAAGGCAACATAATATAAAATAAAAAGCACGACTTCAAAATATTACATAAAACAGCATAACATAAAGTAACATAATATTCCACTGCATTAACTTAATAACAGATAGTACAACAATCACCACATCATATTTTTCCAAATTAGACCCTTTACTGGCCTTAAATGGGCATTTAAAAACCGGGGCAGCGGAGGGGGAGGAGTGTTTCACCAAAAATATATTTTGCTCGATAATGGACTTGTGCCCTGAAATAAAATCTATCTTGGGCATGTGCAAACTGCACTTGATTCATAAAAATGTGCAAATGAAAGACGTGCTGGTATAACTGTCCTCCATGCATGTTGGTTATGTGCATAGTATGATAAGTGGTAGGTGGGCAGAAGCGATGGATGTATCAAGCCTCCCAGCGCCTCTCTCCCCACCCAGGACCTACTTAATGGAGGCCGCAGCACTACCTATTTGAGCAGGTCCAGGCATCAGCTCCCCTCGCTGCCCAGAGAGTAGTTGCCTTCCTGGGTCGCCCGTTGTGTTCTCTTCTGTGCCTCGTAATTCCTGACTTCTTCACTTTGTCTACTTGTCATCGTGTGCCATCCACTGTCTGTCAACAGCGTGTTTCTTTTATTGCACTTTCCCCTGTCCTCCTTTGTCTGATAACTGTACCTGTGCATTCTTCTGTTGTGCCTTGCTCTGCATGTCCTTTGTCCTCGTTACTCTGCATGATATTAGCCCTTTGTGCCTTCTTGTTTTGTCCTTGTTGTTGTGAATAATTGTGTCTTCTTGATTCTGCCCGCTTGTGCCACCCGCTCCCCGATGCTCGCTTCCTGCCTCCAGCGCCCCTCGTAGGACTTACTTAATGGAGGCCACAGTGCAACTGCGCAGTGGGTGTGCGCCAAAGGCAAGTATGTCTGCGCCCGTCCGCTCCAGGACAGCGCCCAGTGCCAGAAACCCTGGTTTTCCCACCCCAAGCAGCTACACTGCCGCCGACCTCCGTGCCCTGGATGCTGGGCGCATCAACAAGTGCTGCTGCACGTCTCCACATACCCCAAAGTACCCTCCTCCTGCCAGCACTGCCGCTCCTCCTGCAACACCGAAACAACCAACAACACGAGAAACACCGCACACCTAACAATGCCCATTATACCTAATGAGACTTCCCTTGCCCAAATCCATTGTATTCTTCTCAACGCACAATCAATCTGCACACATGCCACGGAAATTTGGGGCTCATTCTCAACCCTCACAGAGACCTGGCTAAACCCCGCCTCTGCGCCGGACATACCCACCACCAGCCCTCCCGGGTCCAAATCAACAACACGGAAGGGGAATCACCATTATCTACAAGGACACCCTCCGCTGCACGGCCTCCTCGGACGACTCAACCCCAATAATGGAGCATCTCAATTTCTAACTCCACACAGATGGAAAAAAGACCACAAGAGGCACCCTAGCCTACAGACCACCAGGACCACGAACAAGCTTCTGCGATGCAATCCCTTACTTCATCGCCCCAATCGTGATCAGCTCTGAACACTACATCTTCCTAGGGGATATCAACTTTCACCTCACCGACCCCAGCGACACCAACACAACTAACCTCCTGAAAAGCATGAGCAACATTGGCCTCAAGCAACTCGTCACCAACCCTACCCCCATCACAGGACACACACTTGACCCCATTTTCATGTCCAGCAACACAGTCAAGTACACCCAGGTCTCACAGCTTACCTGGACTGACCACCATTGCATCCACTTCACCATCTCTGGACCGTCTGACACTGGCACCACATCCCCCAGATCTACGCGCAGAAATTGAAAAATGATATCAGGAGACTAGTGGAATGACGCTCTCAACTCCCACCTCACAGGCATAACATCCAACTCAGACTAGGCTGCAAAGAACTTCTCCAGATGGATCAACGAATGTGCCAACAAAATCGCCCACCAAAACAGCCAAATCCAAAGGATCCGCCAAAAAAGCCAGCTGGTTCACCGCAGAGCTGAAATCCACAAAACGCAACTGCCGGCAACTAGAAAGAAAGTGGCGCACCAGCAAAGAGACAGGAGACCACTCTGCCTTCAAGACTGCACTCAACAAGTACCACCAACTTCTGAAAGCAAAAAAGTTATGGAAACAACATCACCCCCACTCAAGAATTGTGTGACACCTTGGCTGGCTTCTTCCATGACATAACTCAGTCATCTACGAAAACTTTGAACCCCAATCAGCCGCAGACAGCATCGGCCGACCCACTCCCTTGAACACAAACCCAGAACACCTGTGAGCCCATTAGGACCCCCTCATGACTCAAGCCACAATCCTCATCATGAATTCCATGCACTCAAGAGCACCCACGTAACCCTGCCCCCACCAAGTCTTCAACCTCAGGAGCAGGACAGTTGGCAATGAGCTCAAGAAAGTCCTGAACATCTCCATTACCTCGGCCTCCTTCCGAAGAGAAATGGAAACACATGAAAATAAGGCCCCTCCTGAAGAAATCATCCAAAGAAATACTGGCCCATCTCCCTGCTCCATTTTACAGCAAAGGTCCTCAAGAAGGCTATCAACCAGCAACTTATCGAACACCTGGACCCCTCTCAGTCTGAATTCCAAGCCAACCACAGCACAGAGACAGCTCTGATTGCAGCCACCGATGACATCAGAGCCCTCCTGGACCACGGCAAAATGGCACTCCTCATTCTCTTGGACCTCTCAGCTGCTTTCAACACAGTCTCCCACCACATCCTGATCAAAAGACTCCACCAAATCAGAATCCAGGGAAGTGCTCTCAAATGGATCACCTCATACCTCAAAGGAAAAACCCAGAGACTCTGCCTCCCTCCGTTCACCTCGGAACCCAAGAAGATCCTCTGTGGCGCCCCTCAAGGATTTTCCCTCAGCCCCATCCTCTTCAAAACCTACATGACCCCCCCTTGCCACCCCCATCAGATAACACGGACTGAACATCATCTCCCACACCAACAACACCCAGATCACCTTCTTGCTGTCAGAAGACCCCTCCACCACCAGAGCCAACTTCCACAGATGTATGATGAAGGTCGCCGACTGGATGAAGAACAACTGTCTCAAGATGAACACGACCCTTGACCTTGCCAGGTAGGTCGCTCCCCCACCACACAGCTCCGCCTGTGTTGTCTGCCCGCTGCTTCTGCAGGTAAGATCGCCCTCCGCTTGTGGCCCCGGTGCCCGTATTTCCTGCTTGTCTCCCCTTTTTCCTTTCTGTGCCCCTCGCTGCCCCATTAGCGTTGTGCTTGCCATTTTGTCTGTTTTCACCCCCTTTTCCTTTCTGTGCCCCTCGCTGCCCCATTAGCGTTGTGCTTGCCATTTTGTCTGTTTTCACCCCTTTTTCCTTTCTGTGCCCCTCGCTGCCCCATTAGCGTTGTGCTTGCCATTTTGTCTGTTTTCACCCCCTTTTTCCTTTCTGTGCCCCTCGCTGCCCCATTAGCGTTGTGCTTGCCATTTTGTCTGTTTTCACCCCCTTTTCCTTTCTGTGCCCCTCGCTGCCCCATTAGCGTTGTGCTTGCCATTTTGTCTGTTTTCACCCCCTTTTTCCTTTCTGTGCCCCTCGCTGCCCCATTAGCGTTGTGCTTGCCATTTTGTCTGTTTTCACCCCCTTTTTCCTTTCTGTGCCCCTCGCTGCCCCATTAGCGTTGTGCTTGCCATTTTGTCTGTTTTCACCCCCTTTTTCCTTTCTGTGCCCCTCGCTGCCCCATTAGCGTTGTGCTTGCCATTTTGTCTGTTTTCACCCCTTTTTCCTTTCTGTGCCCCTCGCTGCCCCATTAGCGTTGTGCTTGCCATTTTGTCTGTTTTCACCCCCTTTTTCCTTTCTGTGCCCCTCGCTGCCCCATTAGCGTTGTGCTTGCCATTTTGTCTGTTTTCACCCCTTTTTCCTTTCTGTGCCCCTCGCTGCCCCATTAGCGTTGTGCTTGCCATTTTGTCTGTTTTCACCCCCTTTTTCCTTTCTGTGCCCCTCGCTGCCCCATTAGCGTTGTGCTTGCCATTTTGTCTGTTTTCACCCCCATTTTCCTTTTGTGCCCCCGCTGCCTCTCGCCATTCCCCGCCGCTGCGTCCCCTGCGGCCCCGCCCCCTGACTGCCCATTCGCTGCCCCTGCCTCCCGCCTCCCAGCTGCTCCTCCCTCCCACCTCCCCATAAATGGCGGCCGCTGCGCGTGAGGAGAGCGACCCTTGACCTTGCCAGGTAGGTCGCTCCCCACCACACAGCTCCGCCTGTGTTGTCTGCCCGCTGCTTCTGCAGGTAAGATCGCCCTCCGCTTGTGGCCCCGGTGCCCGTATTTCCTGCTTGTCTCCCCTTTTCCTTTCTGTGCCCCTCGCTGCCCCATTAGCGTTGTGCTTGCCATTTTGTCTGTTTTCACCCCCTTTTCCTTTCTGTGCCCCTCGCTGCCCCATTAGCGTTGTGCTTGCCATTTTGTCTGTTTTCACCCCCTTTTTCCTTTCTGTGCCCCTCGCTGCCCCATTAGCGTTGTGCTTGCCATTTTGTCTGTTTTCACCCCTTTTTCCTTTCTGTGCCCCTCGCTGCCCCATTAGCGTTGTGCTTGCCATTTTGTCTGTTTTCACCCCCTTTTTCCTTTCTGTGCCCCTCGCTGCCCCATTAGCGTTGTGCTTGCCATTTTGTCTGTTTTCACCCCCTTTTTCCTTTCTGTGCCCCTCGCTGCCCCATTAGCGTTGTGCTTGCCATTTTGTCTGTTTTCACCCCCTTTTTCCTTTCTGTGCCCCTCGCTGCCCCATTAGCGTTGTGCTTGCCATTTTGTCTGTTTTCACCCCTTTTTCCTTTCTGTGCCCCTCGCTGCCCCATTAGCGTTGTGCTTGCCATTTTGTCTGTTTTCACCCCCTTTTCCTTTCTGTGCCCCTCGCTGCCCCATTAGCGTTGTGCTTGCCATTTTGTCTGTTTTCACCCCCTTTTTCCTTTCTGTGCCCCTCGCTGCCCCATTAGCGTTGTGCTTGCCATTTTGTCTGTTTTCACCCCCTTTTTCCTTTCTGTGCCCCTCGCTGCCCCATTAGCGTTGTGCTTGCCATTTTGTCTGTTTTCACCCCCTTTTTCCTTTCTGTGCCCCTCGCTGCCCCATTAGCGTTGTGCTTGCCATTTTGTCTGTTTTCACCCCCTTTTTCCTTTCTGTGCCCCTCGCTGCCCCATTAGCGTTGTGCTTGCCATTTTGTCTGTTTTCACCCCCTTTTTCCTTTCTGTGCCCCTCGCTGCCCCATTAGCGTTGTGCTTGCCATTTTGTCTGTTTTCACCCCCTTTTTCCTTTCTGTGCCCCTCGCTGCCCCATTAGCGTTGTGCTTGCCATTTTGTCTGTTTTCACCCCCTTTTTCCTTTCTGTGCCCCTCGCTGCCCCATTAGCGTTGTGCTTGCCATTTTGTCTGTTTTCACCCCCTTTTTCCTTTCTGTGCCCCTCGCTGCCCCATTAGCGTTGTGCTTGCCATTTTGTCTGTTTTCACCCCCTTTTTCCTTTCTGTGCCCCTCGCTGCCCCATTAGCGTTGTGCTTGCCATTTTGTCTGTTTTCACCCCTTTTTCCTTTCTGTGCCCCTCGCTGCCCCATTAGCGTTGTGCTTGCCATTTTGTCTGTTTTCACCCCTTTTTCCTTTCTGTGCCCCTCGCTGCCCCATTAGCGTTGTGCTTGCCATTTTGTCTGTTTTCACCCCCCATTTTCCTTTTGTGCCCCCGCTGCCTCTCGCCATTCCCGCCGCTGCGTCCCTGCGGCCCCGCCCCCTGACTGCCCATTCGCTGCCCCTGCCTCCCGCCTCCCAGCTGCTCCTCCCTCCCACCTCCCCATAAATGGCGGCCGCTGCGCGGTGAGGAGAGCGACCCTTGACCTTGCCAGGTAGGTCGCTCCCCCACCACACAGCTCCGCCTGTGTTGTCTGCCCGCTGCTTCTGCAGGTAAGATCGCCCTCCGCTTGTGGCCCCGGTGCCCGTATTTCCTGCTTGTCTCCCCTTTTCCTTTCTGTGCCCCTCGCTGCCCCATTAGCGTTGTGCTTGCCATTTTGTCTGTTTTCACCCCCTTTTCCTTTCTGTGCCCCTCGCTGCCCCATTAGCGCTGTGCTTGCCATTTTGTCTGTTTTCACCCCTTTTTCCTTTCTGTGCCCCTCGCTGCCCCATTAGCGTTGTGCTTGCCATTTTGTCTGTTTTCACCCCCTTTTTCCTTTCTGTGCCCCTCGCTGCCCCATTAGCGTTGTGCTTGCCATTTTGTCTGTTTTCACCCCCTTTTTCCTTTCTGTGCCCCTCGCTGCCCCATTAGCGTTGTGCTTGCCATTTTGTCTGTTTTCACCCCCTTTTCCTTTCTGTGCCCCTCGCTGCCCCATTAGCGTTGTGCTTGCCATTTTGTCTGTTTTCACCCCCTTTTTCCTTTCTGTGCCCCTCGCTGCCCCATTAGCGTTGTGCTTGCCATTTTGTCTGTTTTCACCCCCTTTTTCCTTTCTGTGCCCCTCGCTGCCCCATTAGCGTTGTGCTTGCCATTTTGTCTGTTTTCACCCCCTTTTCCTTTCTGTGCCCCTCGCTGCCCCATTAGCGTTGTGCTTGCCATTTTGTCTGTTTTCACCCCCTTTTTCCTTTCTGTGCCCCTCGCTGCCCCATTAGCGTTGTGCTTGCCATTTTGTCTGTTTTCACCCCCTTTTTCCTTTCTGTGCCCCTCGCTGCCCCATTAGCGTTGTGCTTGCCATTTTGTCTGTTTTCACCCCCTTTTTCCTTTCTGTGCCCCTCGCTGCCCCATTAGCGTTGTGCTTGCCATTTTGTCTGTTTTCACCCCCTTTTTCCTTTCTGTGCCCCTCGCTGCCCCATTAGCGTTGTGCTTGCCATTTTGTCTGTTTTCACCCCCTTTTTCCTTTCTGTGCCCCTCGCTGCCCCATTAGCGTTGTGCTTGCCATTTTGTCTGTTTTCACCCCCTTTTTCCTTTCTGTGCCCCTCGCTGCCCCATTAGCGTTGTGCTTGCCATTTTGTCTGTTTTCACCCCCTTTTTCCTTTCTGTGCCCCTCGCTGCCCCATTAGCGTTGTGCTTGCCATTTTGTCTGTTTTCACCCCCTTTTTCCTTTCTGTGCCCCTCGCTGCCCCATTAGCGTTGTGCTTGCCATTTTGTCTGTTTTCACCCCCATTTTCCTTTTGTGCCCCCGCTGCCTCTCGCCATTCCCGCCGCTGCGTCCTGCGGCCCCGCCCCCTGACTGCCCATTCGCTGCCCCTGCCTCCCGCCTCCCAGCTGCTCCTCCCTCCCACCTCCCCATAAATGGCGGCCGCTGCGCGGCCGCGCCGCTGGCGCGCCGAAGGCGCGCCTAAGGCAAGCCCGTCTGCGCCCGTCCGCGACTGGACCGCGCCCAGCGCCAGAACCCCTGGAACCCACCGATGCAACACCACTCGACGGACCTACGACGCCGCCACACTCACCGCACTCAATGCCGGCCGGAACCCTGCCTGCTACCGAGCCTCACCGAGACGCACCCACGGACCCTTCACCTGCCAAACCTGCCGATTCACCTGCCCCCGGACGTGCACCACCTCCGCCAAGTCGAGCACCAGCAGCAACCACCTGAAATGCATCCTGTTGAACACCCGCTCCGTCCACAGGCACGCCGTGGAACTCTGGGACCTGCTCGACGCAACAGCACCGGACATCGCCTTCCTCACCGAAACCTGGATGAACGCCTCCTCAGCGCCCGACATCGCCATAGCCATCCCGGACGGATACAAGATCACCCGGAGGGACCGCGTCAACCAGACGGGAGGAGGCATCGCCATCGTACACAAGAACACCATCCGCATCTCGACTAACTCCGACGAGACCTTCACCGCCGCCGAACACCTACACTTCCAGATACACACTGACCCCAAGACCACCCTCCGAGGCACCCTCATCTACAGACCCCCGGGACCACGCACACTATTCAGCGAAGACATCGCAGACTTCATCAGCCCGCACGCCATGCCCTCCGCCGACTACATCCTCCTAGGGGACCTCAACTTCCACCTGGAGAACAACAACGACAGAAACACCACCGCCCTGCTGGACAACCTCGCCAACCTCGGACTCAAGCAACTGGTGAACACACCCACCCACTACGCCGGCCACACGCTTGACCCCGTCTTCTCGTCCAGCAAACACATCTCCTTCAGCCACGCCACCGGACTCCACTGGACCGACCACAGCTGCATCCACTTCAGCTTCAGAAAGACTGCGACCCACCACCACCCGCAACAGGCTCCCCGCCGGAGCTGGAGCAAGATCACCGCCGAGCAGCTCACCGCCTCCCTCGGCCAGAACACACCCACCAACACAACGGACCCAAACGAAGCAGCCAGCAACCTCGCCAAGTGGCTGACCGCCTGCGCCGACGACCTCGCACCACTAAAAAACCCTCCCAGCAGACCCGGAAGCAAGAAAACCCCTTGGTTCACCAACGAACTCAAGGAATCCAAGAAGAACTGCCGCACTCTCGAGAAAACCTGGCGACTCGACCAGACCACAGACAACAGGACCGCCCTCAAGCACGCCACCCGCAAACACCACCAGCTGATCCGTGCCACCAAGAAGTCGGCACTCAAAGAACGACTGGACAACAACGCCCATGACAGCAAGGAACTTTTCAGCATCGTCAAAGAGTTCTCCAACCCCAGCGCCGGAAACAACGACATCACCCCCTCGCAAGACCTCTGCAACTCACTCTCCGCGTTCTTCCACCGCAAGATCACCGACATACATAACAGCTTCGACGCACAAACCACGCACCCTACCGCCGAACCAACGCCCGCCACCACCACCCTCTGCAACTGGACCCCGATCAGCACCGAAGACACCACCCGCACGATGAACTCCATCCACTCCGGATCACCAACCGACCCCTGCCCACACCACGTCTTCAACAAAGCCGACGCCACCATCGCACCCCATCTCCGGGACATCATCAACTCCTCCTTCCACACCGCCACCTTCCCGGAGAGCTGGAAGCACGCCGAGCTTACCGCCCTCCTGAAGAAACCAACGGTGGACCCCACCGACCTCAAGAACTACCGTCCCATCTCGCTCCTTCCGTTTCCGGCCAAAGTCATCGAGAAGACCGTCAACAGACAGCTTGCCGCCTTCCTCGAGACGAATGGATCCCTCGACCCCTCGCAGTCCGGGTTTCGGGCCAACCACAGCACCGAGACCGCCCTTATCGCAGCCACCGACGACATCAGAACCCTAACCGACAACGGGGAAACAGCTGCCCTCATCCTCTTGGACCTCTCCGCGGCGTTCGACACCGTCTGCCACCGCACCCTAGTGAAGCGCCTCAGCAACATCGGAATCCGAGAGAAAGCACTGGAATGGATCATCTCGTTCCTCGCCGGAAGAACCCAGAGAGTCCGCCTCCCCCGTTCAGATCCGAAGCCACCGAAGTCATCTGCGGCGTTCCACAAGGATCTTCACTCAGTCCAACCCTCTTCAACGTCTACATGAGCCCCCTCGCAGCCATCGCACGCCAACACAACCTCAACATCATCTCCTACGCCGACGACACCCAGCTGATCCTCTCCCTCACCAACGACCCCACCACCGCCAGAGCCAACCTACACGACGGGATGAGAGACGTCGCCGACTGGATGAGGAACAGCCGCCTTAAACTGAACTCGGACAAGACGGAAGTCCTCATCCTGGGCTCATCTCCCTCCGCCTGGGACGACTCCTGGTGGCCCCCGGCCCTGGGCACCGCGCCCAAGCCAACGGACCACGCACGCAACCTGGGCTTCATCCTGGACTCCTCCCTGTCGATGACCAGACAAGTCAACGCCGTCTCATCTTCATGCTTCAACACCCTGCGCATGCTCCGCAAGATCTTCAGATGGATCCCCACTGAAACCAGGAAGACCGTCACCCAGGCACTCGTCACCAGCCGACTGGACTATGGGAACACCCTCTACGCCGGAACCACAGCCAAACTTCAAAAAAGACTCCAGCGCATCCAGAACGCCTCCGCACGACTCATCCTGGACATCCCCCGACACAGCCACATCACCGGACACCTGAAAGACCTGCACTGGCTCCCCGTCAGCAAGAGAATCACGTTCAGACTCCTCACCCACGCACACAAGGCCCTCCACGACCTGGGCCCAAAGTACCTCAACGACCGCATGACCTTCTACACGCCCACACGCCAGCTACGATCAACCAGCCACGCCCTCGCCACCGTACCACGCATCCGCAGAACCACCGCCGGAGGAAGATCCTTCTCCTACCTGGCAGCCAAGACCTGGAACTCCCTCCCCACTCACCTTCGGCGAACCCAGGACCATCTCTCCTTCAGGAAGCAGCTCAAGACCTGGCTGTTCGAGCAGTAACCTACCCCCTCCCCCAGCACCTTGAGACCCTCCCGGGTGAGTAGCGCGCTCTATAAATGCCGTGATTGATTGATTGATTGACAAGACTAAAGTTTTCATCTTTGGAAACAACGCCTTGCTGTAGAACAAAGGATGGTGACCTGCTGAACTCGCCCCTTCTCCCGCCCCGACAGATCATGCCCGCAACCTCGCCATCATCTTAGACAGCAAACTATCCATGAAGAAGCAGGTACACGCAGTATCATCTGCCTGCTTCCACACCCTGCGCACTTTTCTGCTAGATCTTCAGATGGCTCCCAGTCAACACCAGAAGGAAAGTCACACAGGCCCTCGTCACAAGCAGATTGGACTACGGAAACACACTCTATGTTGGAATCACCGGTGGCCTCCGGAAGACACTTCAGACAATACAAAACTCAGCAGCCATACTTGTCCTTGACCTCCCCAGACGAACCCAGGTCATCCCCCATCTCAAGAAGCTTCACTGGCTCTTGATCCAGATGTGATGCCAGTTCAAGATGCTGACCCACACATACAAAGCTCTGCACAACAAAGGACCACGATACATCAACGAAGGTTAACCTTCCACCACCTGACCAGACACCTGCAATCTGCTTCCCTTTTTCTTGCAGACAGCCCCTTGATCCGCCAAAGCAACACCAGAGGACGCTTTATCTCTCACCTAGCGGCCAAAGCTTAGAACAGCCTACCCCTGTACATCAGGTCCACTCCATCGCTCCAGCAATTCAGGAAAGAACTCAAGACCTGGCTGTTTGAATGGAAAGACCACCTCACGGATGATTTGCTGCGCTTTACAAATTGAGCAAACCAGCCCATTTGGACATGGAATCATGGTGCATGCTAAGCAGTGCCCAAGCAGGATCATCGACTACAAAAATATCCCCATACACAAATATCGACACACAAATATCGACATCCACAATATCGGCATCCTATCTTTAAAATATAAAATACAAAAATATCGAGAAAAAATATAGATGTAAAAAATATCGATGTACAAAATATTGATTTTTTTATTTATAAGAAATAATGTTTTAAAAATTAAATAATAAAATTAACTTTGAAAAAAATATCTAGATGTAATCTACAGTTAAACAAATATAATAAATAAATGTAATTTAAAAAATGTAAATGTACATATATAAAATTTAATATATAAATGTATATTTACTTTAAAACAATTAATAAACTTAGGGGCCCATTACGATACCCGGCGTAAATAAATCCGCCAGGCATGGAAGCGGCAAAAATCCGCCCGCACACACCGCCTGAACACCGACCACGCCATTACGATTTCACAAACCGAAAACCGCCATCGGCGAAAAAGCACACAAAATACCGCCCGCCAACGTCCGAGTCGGAGTCAAACCGCCCGCCACGGACGGAAACACGCACGACAACACAAAACCGCCCGCCCTCACGGCCGACACACCGCACGTGACATTACGATCGCACCGACATGAGCGCGGAAAAACCACAAATATACCGCCCGCCAGCGCAAACAACGCCGATGAGAATCGACACGGCAGAAGCCATGGCGCCAACGTACCTGCACAGAAACCATCCGCACACAAAACCAATAGCACACAACATGGCCAACAAGTCCACACAGCAAGGCACGCACAAATACACAAGCACAGTACACATCCCGAAAACACCCCCGGACAAACAAAAAATACAAAGGCCAGAACCCCAGACACAACACACCTGAAAACAACAGACCATGAGGACACACCCACATAGGTGAGTACAAAAGCAGCACTCCCACAGACCACAACCCCTTGCTACATTGCAAACCAGAGAGGAGAGGAGAGGACACAGTGACACAGCAAGGACAGCAGCACACCACAGAAACGCACACATCACAACCACCACCACCACCACCACCAAACACCACCACCACCACCACCACCACCACCACCACCAAACACCGGCACCACAAACCCCCTGCACATTACACAACACACACCGCACCAGCACCACAAACACCATGGCACCACAAAGAATGCCCAAGTTCACGCCCATGGAGCTGACGGTCATGGTCGACGAGATCATCAAGGTGTACCCACAAATCTATGGGAACATGGTCCAGCACACACCACTAGCCACCAGAAACAGAATGTGGAACCGGATCGTAGACCAGGTCAATGCAGTCGGGACCCTGCCCAGGAACAGAGTCGAAATTAACAAACGTTGGAATGACGTAAAGAGCCTGGTCAAGAAGAAGGAGGGCAAAAACAGAGAGCTGGCTGCCGTCACTGGCGGAGGGAATCCCGCGCTCTTTAAGACCTTCAAAGCGTGGGAGGAGAAGGTGCGAGTCGTAATACATCCGGAGATCCTCGCCGGATTAGCAGGGGGAGTGGAGGCTGGTAAGTACAAACTAATGTATACCAGCACACCGCTATGTACTCACATGCGCAACTACCATGCCACAGCTCCCAGGGACAAACACCCCCATGTCCAGCACACAATACACAACACATCACACACACACATGCAACAGACACTACCACACACAGCCCAAACCGAACAACTGTAAGATGCGTGGGGACATGTGTACACTAAGCCAGCCACGTAACCACCAACAGGTCCCCAAATATGCCAGAAGCGCCACAACGAGCACCCACCACACCCATGTGTCCGCCACAGCTGCACTAACCGACAAGTAACAGGTAAGTGGCAGGAACACAAAGTGCAGTGGGTGGGAGGGTGGACAGCCCAAGTACAACACACACCAGGCCCCAGTCCCACAGCACAGCAAGGAGGAGCATCCCCCACACCCCACAGCCACGTGTCAGCCACCGCAGTGCACAACGACAGCCGAAAGGCAGACATCACGGTCCACAGCAATCGGTGTCAGTGGGTGTCCAGCCACCCCCACGACCCACAACACCCCCCACCCCCACAGACCTGCAACATGGAGCACCCCCGCTTAGAGCCATGTGGCATCCAGTACAGTGCACGCACGAACAACTTGCAGGTGGGAAACTGGACAGGGCTGGATTACTGGAGGCATGAGGACCATAACACGACCAACACATGGGACATGTCACGTAGCAGACGAACACGCAGCACCGCCCACCATCACGAACAAGTGAACAATGTGCACACGGACATGAACAACAGACTCACACCCCACATGACCCATCACAGACATAGCAACACCCAAGGAGCCACGTCTGCATGCACAAGCCACACTGAATATAGTCCCACACGGCAGCCACTGTGCAACTCATCACACACAACCGAAACACCATTGAAGTCCTGTCCATGTAGCCCCTACTGCCTGTCAACCACACACCCCACAACTACGCCTATGTAAGACAAACAACACTAGACGCAACAGAGCGGAACAACATAAATGCACACGAACACCACTGAACCCATCAAACTCACAGACACACCATGCACATACAACATACCATCCATCCCATCCGTCAGCCCCAGTCTCATGAAAGGCATGTCATCCGCACAGCTGCCACACATACAGCAGTCACGCTAAGACACATGCCCATAACCAACCATGTGCCAGAAGTCAATTAAGCGCACGACACACTGTGAGCAACAACACACAACATGGGCCACACCCCCGAGCACTGCAGTGATGCACATGGCACAGGGCAGCACGCACACCAAGGAGATGGGACAACTGCAATACGTTGGCTGGCACACAACTATCACTCACTCATAACGATGCGTCCAATGCCATGTCCAGTAATCACAACAGACAGCAAATATGCAGGCCATGTCAAGCATGCACACACCTCAAACCATGCACTGTCATGCTGCCACAACACATGTCACGTTCGGCACCCATGGCTCACAGCATGTACCCCAAAAGCATATCCCCTCCCAAATGCGAATCTGGGGCATGGCCCCCATGTTGCCATATGCGTTCCTAAGCGTTCCATTTGAACCCCAAAAGCATATCCCCTCCCAAATGCGAATCTGGGGCATGGCCCCCATGTTGCCATATGCGTTCCTAAGCGTTCCATTTGAACCCCAAAAGCATATCCCCTCCCAAATGCGAATCTGGGGCATGGCCCCCATGTTGCCATATGCGTTCCTAAGCGTTCCATTTGAACCCCAAAAGCATATCCCCTCCCAAATGCGAATCTGGGGCATGGCCCCCATGTTGCCATATGCGTTCCTAAGCGTTCCATTTGAACCCCAAAAGCATATCCCCTCCCAAATGCGAATCTGGGGCATGGCCCCCATGTTGCCATATGCGTTCCTAAGCGTTCCATTTGAACCCCAAAAGCATATCCCCTCCCAAATGCGAATCTGGGGCATGGCCCCCATGTTGCCATATGCGTTCCTAAGCGTTCCATTTGAACCCCAAAAGCATATCCCCTCCCAAATGCGAATCTGGGGCATGGCCCCCATGTTGCCATATGCGTTCCTAAGCGTTCCATTTGAACCCCAAAAGCATATCCCCTCCCAAATGCGAATCTGGGGCATGGCCCCCATGTTGCCATATGCGTTCCTAAGCGTTCCATTTGAACCCCAAAAGCATATCCTCCCAAATGCGAATCTGGGGCATGGCCCCCATGTTGCCATATGCATTCCTAAGCGTTCCATTTGAACCCCAAAAGCATATCCCCTCCCAAATGCGAATCTGGGGCATGGCCCCCATGTTGCCATATGCGTTCCTAAGCGTTCCATTTGAACCCCAAAAGCATATCCCCTCCCAAATGCGAATCTGGGGCATGGCCCCCATGTTGCCATATGCGTTCCTAAGCGTTCCATTTGAACCCCAAAAGCATATCCCCTCCCAAATGCGAATCTGGGGCATGGCCCCCATGTTGCCATATGCGTTCCTAAGCGTTCCATTTGAACCCCAAAGCATATCCCTCCCAAATGCGAATCTGGGGCATGGCCCCCATGTTGCCATATGCGTTCCTAAGCGTCCCATCTGAACACCAAAAGCAAAGTACAAACCAGACCCAGGATGGGCCAGGAGCCCGCATACACCAGAGTCACAATAAGTAGGGGCACAGCAACACACCCATCGGCATGGCCAATCCGTCCCATGCCACATGTGCACAGCACACAGTCCCATTGCCAAGCACACACAACTACAGATGCTACAGCCACACACACGCCTCCGGGAAACCCATGTACGAGATTGCACGAACTGTCAATGTCAGACGACAAATACATACTTCGCCAGGTGCAACACAATTAAGGCTGGGCGTAGTTCGCGAAGTAGTGCTTCGCGAAGCTACGCAAAGTGCAGTTCGCACTACGCGAGCTTCGCGTAGCACTACGCGAACTGCGTAGTGCGTGTTCGCAATGATTGCACAGTGCCGGATGCTTGTCCGCACTGTGCAATCATTGAAAACGGCAACTTGCACAGTGCGAGCTGTCTTTTACTGCCGCTCGAGTAGATTTTTACTCGAGCGGCAGCTTTCTCAACGCGGACTGGTAGTTTCTCATCGTGAGCGGTCGCGAGCATACGCGACCACTCGCAATGAGAAACCTGACCTCCCCGCGTTGAGAATCTCGCCGGGAGGTTTATTTTCCACGCTCGCGATCGGCAACTTGATGTTGCTGATCGCGAACGAGGAAAAAGTCTCGCCGGGATGTCATTTTGCTTGCTCGCGGTCGCCAACTTGACGTTGAGGACCGCGAGCAAGCAAAAAATGACCGCGGCACTACGCTACGCTACGCTACGCGTGTTTGCACTGTGCTACGTGCAATTCGCGTTGTGCGAAGTAGCGCAAACTTCGCAAACTACGCGAGCGTAGCGTAGCACTTCGCCCAGGGTTAAACACAATAACAAATCTCATTCTCTCCACAGGTGACGAACTGCTGGATGCTGGGGATGGAGCCAGCAGCCAGCACAGCCAGCCTACAAGCCCCCAACGAGGACACACGGATCTGGAGGATCTGTCCTCCTCTTCGGACACGGACCACCAAGCAGGCCCATCTGGTGTGGCAGGGCCCAGCCGCTCCCCAGGACCCCTCCTACCCACCAACCCATCATCCAGGGCTGCTGAACATTCCCAGCCCCCTGCTGCCACTGTCGTTGCGGCCACACCCACGGTCATTGTGGCCACTACCACTGCCGCAACCGCCACCATCGCCGCACCGACCACCACCGCCACGTCTTCGCTGGCACCAGCCCCAGCGCAGGTGGTGGCCCGGACGACTGGATCCACCCTGGGAGCCACAGCGAGGACCGTGGTGAGCAATGTGGCTAGTGGGCAGGGCCGGTGGCAGCAGGACTGGTAGGAGGAGCAGGGTCAGGGAAACGCCAGCCTCCCTGGGAGCCATGCCCTGCCTCACATGGCCAGAGTCCTTGGGGCCTATGAAGAGGCCCAAGGACAATGGGTCCGGTCTGCTTCAGACACGCGTGAGGTGCTGGGGGTGCTGAGGTCCATGGACGCCCGTATGGGCCAAATCGTGGACCTCATGGGACAGCTGGTGGTGGCGGTGAGGTCACAGCCAGGGACAGCAGCTCCCCTCCGCCACCACCTGCCGGGGCGCAGGGTGGAGCAGCAGTGTCCAGTTCCCCTGCGTCCACAGCCAGTGATCACACCTCAACCACCAGCATGTTGCAAGCAGGCACCCCCCCTCGCAAACATGGAAGGGGCCGTCCGAAGTGGAAACAGATCTCCCGGGAGGACTTCGCACGCTCCAAACGCAAGTGAGGCAGCCAGCCAGCCTTCCGCCAGCCTTCCTTGACCAGCCACTGCATTGACTTGGACTACGATCCCACTCCACACAGCCATCTGGATGGCATGTGTGTGTTGGACTATGGACATAGAACCAGTGGGTACACCCTGATCATCACGCAGCCATGACCGACAGCTCATTGTCACTGCACGCACCACTTTTGTCATCACCTTACACACAATTACATGTCACAGTTTGTAATAAATGCACCTTTTTCACTAACTGCTGTTTGTGCCCTGTGTCTTATTTGTACGGAATACAACGGCCACCTTGGGCGGAAAGGCACCTGATGCGTGGCATGGCAATTGAATCCGGAGGGCCTGTAGGGACCTAGGGGTGGGAGACAGAACAGGAGCACATTCAATGAGTGTGTCACACACCCATCACACAGTACATGTCAACAACTACAAGCAATGTACACACATCGCACAGAGCAATAGGGCACAATGCCACAGCCACCAACAGTGGCATACTACCCTGGCCATGGAGCGTTGACACACAGCACGCAGTGAACAAACGGCCACCCTGACACAGCACACACACACCTGCACAGATACAGCCACATCAGCCGTCGTACATGGACACTCACCGTCAAGTGAAGTAGCGGGCGATGAGCTGCTGCCGCACATTACCAGCTTCCTCCTCTCCGCTGTCCTCCTCACTCGAGCTGTCCTGGTCTGCGGGCTGGGGCCCTGGTTGATCTCCGTCATCCACGATGAGGGGGATCTGCTTCCGAATGGCCAGATTGTGCAGCATGCAGCACGCCACCACTATCCGGCACACCTTCTGTGGGGAGTACGCCAGCGCACCCTCGGTGCGGTCCAGGCACCTGAACCTGGACTTGAGGAGGCCAAAGGTACGCTCGACCACACGTCTGGTCCTCCCATGTGCCTCATTGTAGCGATCGTCTGCTGGGGTGCGAGGATTCCTCAATGGACTGAGCAGCCATGCCCCATTCGGATACGCAGAGTCACCTGGGTGTGAGGGACACAGAGAACCGTTGCTAATCCAACTGGACAGGGAACAGCATCGCACAGCCAGCACGCTACACCACTCCACATACTCACCGACAATACAGGCACGATCCTGTTGCATATTGGACATCAGTCGTGGCAAGATGCTGTTGCGCATTATGTGTGCGTCATGGGCCGAGCCTGGGAACTTTGCACACACGTGGGTGATCACCATGTCCGCAAGGCACACCACTTGCACATTCAGGGAGTGCGTGTGCTTCCTGTTGCGGTACAGGTGCTCAGTGGCCTGTGGTGGAACAAGGCCAACATGTGTGCAGTCAATGGCTCCAACGACGTGTGGGATTCTGCCAAGGGCATAGAATGCACCCTTCACTGCCGCCAATTCACGAGCCCTGGGGAAGCGGATGTACCTGTTTCGGTACAGCATCATGGCTGCCAGTACATCCCTCAGCACCTTGCTGAACATGGGCTGGGACATCCCTCCTCCACTGCCCACTGTGTGCTGGAATGACCCAGTGGCGAAGAAATGCATGGCGGCCATCACCTTAGCCGTGGGGGTGACAGCTGTCGGATACACCCTGCGGGGACGGAGATGGGGTTCTAACATGGCACACAGTCGATGCAGGGTTGGCCTGTCCAGCCGAAACTTCCTAATGACCTCTGTATCGTCCATGTCCGCCAGCAATTGGTATGGGCGGTCAATGTTCGGTCTCCGCCTAGGGAAAATGGCAGTGGACACATGTCAAAGCAACACGACACATAGCAATTTCGCATACACATCACTGACATGACTGAGCAAGCACATGAGCCACAGCCCAGCTGTCAAGCTGGGACGGCACGGCCACAATACACTTACACAGGTCTCCCAACAATGGCAATGGCTAGTGATACAGACCACTGCCATGTGCATGCACATGGGGATCTAGGCCCCAATGACTTGCGGGGCGTGCTGATGGGGACTGACTGCATATTCGTCAAGCGGCAACGCCACGGCAACATGAATGTCTGCTGAGCATGGAACTGCTTCCGAGGCTGGATGAGTATGGCACACGACGACGACGATGTGGGCACAGGCTGAGCGGCCAAAACAAGTGGGACCTGTGGCACGAGGGGATATGAGACAGTAGTAGGTGTCAGCACTGCACCCTATGTACAGCACTGTACGGATCACACCTCCCGAAACATTGACAGGTGTCCACATTGACAGCCCCATGCCAAGACGGCTGTGTGCTTGCAGTCACACGTCACAGGTGAGAGGTTACATTGCACGTGCCAGGTGGCAGACGTATATAGTGGGAGCTGGCATGTGTGTGCATGTGTCTCCTGTTCAGGATCCACCAGATGGGCGCTGACTCTGTACTGACCATTGGACACAGCATGTTCCGTGGAAGGCTTGTGTGTGGGATGGTGGCACTGGATGTGCCTCCGTTGGGTGGGGGGCCATGCACAGGGCGGGTACGTCGATGATTGCGCATTGTTGGTCACGGTGGGTGCACCCACTAAGATGTGTTGCCCTGTGTTCAATTCCTATGTCCGCATGATGATGGACTGTAGATGTGGGCAGACTACACATTGGTCGATGTGCTGTCTATATGCATGTGCCTTCACACCAGGCACAGCTGCCCCTGCACATGTGACCCCTGCTGGACTCGCTGCTGGGTCTGTGGAGCTGATGCACCTTCTGTGCGTGGGGCGGACAGCTCTCCTCACTTCCCTCATTGCGCATGTCATGACTTTGCCGCAGGTGACATGGATCATGGAGGGCCCACATGTACGCGTGGGTAGGCTACACATGATTGTTCACTGGTCGCCACCCCCAGTCAGTGTTTCGAATGGGAAGGTTGTCGTGCTGGTGGTATGTTCGATGTGGCGGATGGGCGGGCCTAGGTGCGGGCTTACATTCCGGACATGGGGGGTAGTTGGATTGGCGACTAGTTGCAGTACACACGGGACACGTCTCTTCCTTTCCACATCTGGGTCATCCCTTGTACTCACTGACAGTGATACAGTCATCTTCGCCCCAGCCGTCATGTCCTCCCTCGCTCCCCCAATATGCATGTGCACCTGCGAGGCTAGCGCTTGCACAGGCAGCCCCAAGCTCGCACCAGAGAGGGCAAGGAGTGTATGTGTGGGTCCAGTTGCACGAGTGGGCTGTCTCAGGGTATGATGTGTTGCGGGACGCCGTCCACCTGCGTGGTGCCCCAAATGGAGACCCGGCCTGCATGGACTATGCATCATAGTCTTCGCCTTCCGGATCCGCCACCTGCGACACCCAGTGGCTGTGGCTGCCCTTGCGGCCATGCCGCGTCCGTCTGTGACTGATGGCCCACACATTCACTCTTTGGCCTCTCTGGGGAGGGCTCGGGGTGGTGGCGCACGCGCTTGCACTTAGTCGCAATGGCATGTGGCGTGGTTGGTATAATGGGCAATGGATGGGATGGTGCGAGCCACCTCCCGTGACGTCAGTGCTGCTCGTGCTGTGGTGCGTCCCCCTACACTTCCATTTGACTTGTGCCATGCTAGACGTTGAGGTTCTATTGCCTGCGTGATATGACCAGGAGGAGCGCGAGGAGACCTCTCACACACCATGCTCCACTGCCATCCCGTGCCCTGTATCGCCTGTGCGGATTGACTATGTTGGGGTTACACCTGGTCGACTGGGGCTGTGTGTGCCTTGTCAAGGGGCATGGCGGGCGCACAACAGGATCCAGCTTGTCCACAGAGGGTGGGCTGAGGTGCGCCTGGTACCGCTTTGTACGTGTGCCCGGCTGCTGTGCACACACGTGTTCACTCCCCCGACAGGTGTCCTCTCACAATGCCCAGGGAAGCGGTGGTGTACTGTTCATGACCCCTCCCAACACGGCGTGCTCCAACTTGGCATGTGCGCATCTACCCGTCACACCCACCCACCTGAGCACTGCGTCCATACGACTTCACACGACACATGTGTGTCTTCCACAGTTGTGCTACTCATTTGCGTTGACATCCAATACCAGTGGACTACATGGTCATGTCACGACTGCCGTGTACTTCACATACTCTCATCCTCTCTCATTCGTACTTGTGAAATGAGTCAGCGGAGACAGTTTTGGTTTCAAACATTATATTGAGTCTTCTGTCCTCTGTGATGCAGTATAGTGGACACTACTGGCAGCGGAATACATGTTGAGGATATACTGAGCATGATTGCAAATGGGATAGGGTGTGGGGTTACATGTGATTGGCTGTTGCATGTGGGATGTGGGCTTCAGAGTTACATCTGCTTGGCCAAGGCTGTGCTAATGTACATTTACGTATAGCTGCGGAGCTGCGGACTTTGACACAGACGGTATACATGTAGCCTACCAGACCGCTTGGCATCATGGGCACAGTCCATCTCAGTTCCATGTGACAGGTTTGCTGCGGTTGTTCCTCATGCATGCGTGCATGTGAGATGACATCAGGGCATGTGCTTGCGTGCATGCAGCGGCGTGCCACTTGTTGTTGCACTGTGGTGGTTACTGGACATGTCACAGTCACTGGGGTCGTGTTGTTGTTGTATGCACTTGTCGTCCATGCAAAGGTCCTGGTATGGGATTCCCGGGGCGGGGGTGGGAGGGGTGCAGCACCCACAGACTCCAGGCGACCTATTCATGTCCACTGAGCGGTGTGTGTGTCCATGGGCGCTGGATCCATGTCGTGTCCTGGTTGTTCGTGCAGTTCCGTCCATGTGGGTGCGATACACAGAGCCCATGCCACTGCCTCCCACGATGCATGCGGTGTTCCTGGATGTGATGGGGAACAGTGTGCATGTCCCGGTCATATCCGATGTCATGGCGATGTCGTTGATGGTGTGGTTACAGTTGCCGGTCGTTTGGTATGGCTGTTGTGGTGGTGACTGGCCAGTCCGTGCGGAAGCTAAGCATGGGTGCGGGGTTGGACATCATAGGTCAATCGGGGAACCTGCGTTGTGGTCCGACGAATTTACAGGTTGTCAGGTATGCGATGCCGTCCAGCAGGGCTTCCATGTCATTGGTGGTGTACATTTTTGCCAGCCAATGTAGCGGATGGTGGCTGTCAAGGTGTTGTTCGTAAGTTGTCCCTTGGAGGACCATGATGGGGCATGCTGGGTGACATTCGATGTAGCTGTTCTCGATGATCCGTCGTGTGGAGGCACAGTGGTCCCATTTCAGTGCGGGTGCGATGTTGGCCACATACGCCATGCCCCCATAGGCAGAGCAGGCCCTGTCGTGTGCGTCCAGAGGGAGGAGTAGTGGTAGCAGGTCCGCCTTCAGACATGCCGGGTTGGAGAGGCATATCTCGACGGGATGCTGGTAGGGACACCTCCGACAGTAGAAGACGGGCATGACGCAGCTGAACAATGTGATGCGGTAAGTCAGTCGGTAACTTACGTTCAGCAGGGACAGGAGATCGCATCCCAATGTATGGAACAGGTTGGTTTTGTACAGCTTGAGCTGTTCGGCGTAGTTGGGTAGGTGTGTTGCGGTTGCCATTTCGCAGCGGTTCGTTGAGGTGGCGTGCTCCGGCTGTGTGTGCAGTCTGCAATGTGCACGCTCCGGGGTTGCTGTGAGCTCTGTGTAGTCATAGGGAGACAGGACTTGTGTTCTGTTGGCTTGTTTGGAGGACACGGGCCCTCTTCCCACATGCTTCTCAGACAGTTCAAGGTCAGTGATGTGTGACTCCTTCCAATTAACTTGCATGTGGCCGACATGGGGGAGTGTTTTCTTCTTTCTTCCCCGTCCGTTGTGTGCTTCTGTGATATGCGCTATCTGCCCTGTGGTCGGTCTCCTCGGCATGCCTGTGTTGGTCTATTCTTGGACAATGGCTGTATTCACCGGCTTCTGTCGTAGGGCTGTGGTTTCGGAGTTGGAATGGAAGGTCATTCAGTGCTGTCTGCTCTCCCTTGTGTGGGCGGCAGGCTGCCTTTCCGCTCTGCGTTGGGCCTTGTGTGTGAATGTTATTCTTGGGCCACCTGTTGTCGGTCCCCGGGCTCTTTGGTGTTCCGTTTTATATGTCTTGTTCATATGTGCAGGGTGGTATGGGTGTTTCTGTGTGGTACTGGCGTTCCTCTTCCCGAAGGGGCCCTGCTTCTCCTAGTTGGTGTTGCCGCCGCTGTGTGCTACGCCATGTTTGTTACCCTGGGGTGTGTCCTGCTGTTGCGTGTCTTCACTGACATGTGTGCGTCGGTTGTGTGGCGTTGGGTGTTGTCCGTGAATTGGGCGTTGGGGACATGTCTGTGGCCGGCCTGTCACGTGTCATGTGCGTTCGGGGTGGGGCTGATGTGTGTGCTGCTTGGTTGTGTCCCTGTGTCTGTGTGCGACGCATGCATGGCGCTGCGGTTGGCCTCTGCGTTGTGCGCATGTGTGGCGGCGTCATCGGCGCTTTGGGGCCGTGACGGGGTGGTTGGTTCCTAGTCCCAGGTGGTGTGTACACATGTGTTCTGCGATGTTACGATTTGGCCTGTGTGTCATATGTGGATGCGATGGTGGATGTGTAGTGTACACGCGCTGGTGGGGGTTGTCCGCTTTTTCCGCCCTTGCACTGTGTGCGCTGTTTGCGTGCACTTGTTCTGTGTGTGCCTACCTGCGTCTCCGCGGTACGTTGCGTCCTTGGTGGTGCATCAGCAGAAGCATGGGGAGTGCCTGCAGTGCTGGATTCATGCTCGGGGAGCCGCTTCTTCGTTGTCCGTGCTCGGCATCCGTGTTACCGCTTCGGTTTGTCATACGGTATCTCTTGGCCATGGGAGCCGTTTGTTTGCGGCATCGTAATTTATGCGCCGGGCGGGACGTGTTTCGTCGGACGGTGTGTGTCAGTTGGGCTGCGCCGCTACATGTACGGGCGCACTTTGATGGCGGACGTTGTTGCTGGCTTGCCGGCGGTGTTTGGCCTACTTTTCGCATCGTAATTGGACGGGCGTGTGGACTGCTGCGTGCCGGCGGTAACTGGTGGTTTTTGCATCCGCCAGCACGGCGGTGGTGCTTCCGCCCGCCATCGTAATGTGCCCCTAAGAACTTAAATGTATTTTAAAATGTTATAAATATTTACAAATTAACAAATAAATATATATAAATATACATATACCTATAACACAAAATCTAATAAAAAAACCATTATATTACAAATTAAAATATTAATATATTTAAAAAAATTTAAACGTACATTTTGCACTCCATTGAGTGCAACAGTAAGAAAAGTGTTGGATAGCGTAGGGGTAAAAATTACTATTCCCACTCCAGTGAGTGCAACAGTAGGGAAAGTGTTGGATAGCGTAGGGTTCAAAATTACTATTCCCACTCCAGTGAATGCGACAGTAGGGAAAGTGTTGGATAGTACATCGGTAAAAATTACAATTCCCACTCCACTGAGTGCAGCAGTAGGGAAAGTGTTGGATAGTGGAGGGGTAAAAATTACTATTCCCACTCCAGTGAGAGCAACAGTAATTAGAGTGTTGGATAGCGGAGGGGTAAAAATTACTATTCCCACTCCAGTGAGATCAACAGTAAGGAGAGTGCTGGATAGCAGAGGGGTAAATATTACTATTCCCACTCCAGGGAGTGCAACAGTAGGCAAAGTGTTGGATAGCAGAGGGTTAAAATCAATATTCTCAATAAAGTCAATAAAAAAATCAAAACAAACAAAAGATCAACTACAGTACAAAAAATGTTAAAAACACCAAAAATAAAAAATATATAAAAATATGAAAAATAGAAAAAAATAGAAACATGTTATAATGTTAAATAAATCTAAAAATTACCAACAAACATTGTTTTAAAAACGAATTTACAAACAAATAACTTGAGGGCCGATTACGATGGCGGTCGGTGTTAGTACCGCGGTGCCGGCGGTGCGGAAAAATGCCTTCTACCGCCCGCCAGCAGCGGTCCTCACGGCCGCCATATTATGAAGGGCAAATATGCCCCATTTCCCGACCTCCGCGGTGCAACGCCGACCGCCATGAAATTGCGCCCGCCACCGCGCCGGTGGGAGCCAATGGAGACTCACTGCCGTGCGGAATGACGTCCCGTCCGCTCAACAAATTACGATGCGCCAAACAACCCGTCGAACCGCAGGGGAGAAACCGCCCTTCCAGACACGGCGGAATCTCGACAGCGGAGCGTGAAACGAGACTTCCGGAGCCCTCCACCCGGAGCCGAACGCCATGGATCCAGCACTACACGTCCTCCCGGTGCTGTACGTGATACATCACCAGGCCAACATCGCCCGCCGCGGACGCCGCCGCAGGTACGTAAACAAAACACAATACAACACAAAACAGAACACAAATTCCACGGGCTGAAACAGGGCACCTGGCCACACCAGACACACTGGTGTGGACAGGAACACATCCATCAGTGTACCCACACATGTCTCAGCTGGCACCAATTCACACCCTGCATCAAGCCCACCAAAGTACCGCGAACATAATGTAATGTGTTGCTGACGACACCGCAGCGGTGAGCATGCGGGAAATCCATCGCACAAAGCAGAATGCATGTACAGCAACGGACAGGCCAGAAAGACCACAGGCCACCACCACCACCCACCACCCACAGCTCTGCCGCACACAGCAAGAAACATGCCAATCCCCCCTGTGCACCCCCATGTCCAACACCAAGCGAGCTAAATCCACACCCAGCAGCACACAACTAACACCTAGGGAGACAGACACAGCAGCATTTGGTGTAGATCAACACACAGCACAGAGGCACAGGCCCAGGGCAACACACACACACACCACAACACCACATACATGGCAAGAAAGCAGAATACAAGCACAAAATGAACATACACACAAGGAACATACAGACTACTGGACACACACCCTGCCAACTCACACAGACATACCCCACACCGACACACAGCCACATACACAGACTACATGCCACCAGCAATGGAGCACAACATAGAGGAAAGCAAAAATGATGTGCACACAAATGGGAGGGCAAGGAGACAACCAACAACCAGGTGAACAGACACATGCAGGACAAGGAACCCAGAACAACATCCACACCCCATCCAAGCACATGGCTGGCACAGTGAGTGAAGTCAAACAACAGTCACCTCAGTGCAACAACTCAGGGAGACAGCAAGGTAACCCATGTATAGGGACAGGGATGAAAGGAAGGACCTCAAGTCAAACAGTGAACAGCAAGTACACATGAGTATCACACAGGGCACATTGGCACACTCAATGACTGCCAAACACAAGTAGGAGTCCCCAAACATACCCCCTCATATCTGCAGCACACAATCCCAATGCCAGACACACAGAAGGGCCTACATAATGTCCAGACAAGATACAGACAAACAATCAAACCCCCTGGGGGCATCCACAAACATCACACACACACAGGGATTTCAGTACCAACGTCTGCACCAAAACAAAAATGGCAAACACAATTCAAAACAGAAACACATACAGAACCACAAAAATAACACACAGCACCTGTGCAGCCAAACTAGGGGAAGGCAATGGGAGCACACACACAACAGGAGTGCACCACCTCATCAGTCAGGAAAAATGCATGGGCTACATACCACAACACAGACAAGAAGTGCACCATCACAGAACAACACAGACACATCAAACACACAACAGATGCACAACACCACAAAACACATAGCAAACACAGCAGTACATCAGGGGATGTACACTAGGACAGCACAAGGCAACATACACCCACAGCACTGAATGCACAACAAGCAGTGTGTGCACACAAACACACAACAGTCCCACACAGCCATGAGTCACACGCCAGTAACACACACATCAACACACACGACAAAGCCACAACCAACACACCGTACAACCCTTGACCACCCAAATGCACACCATGTAAGTAACCGTTGTGACTAGGATGACTGCCCATCACAACATGACTACACATCTACACTGCTAGGCATACATGAAAGCAAGAACGCACATACATGTTGAGCCTGGTCAGCCTGCCTGCAATCCCGTGTATATGACCCCTCTATGTGTTTGCAGTGCCCACATACCAGGATGCAGTAAAACATAGCCAACAGCAACAAGGAAGGAACATGAGTCTGGTATGTCACCGAAAACAACATCAATGAGCCCACAAGTATCCGAGTCATGAAGAACTGAAGTCCCCGTCACCCCTGTAAAATAAATGATAAGTCAAACAAGCCAGTGGCACAGTTGAAGTGGCACACAGAGCATGTGGCACAGTAAATGTGAGACGTACAGGAAAAGCCTTATTCAGTAAGGACAATGACACAACTGACAACATGAGCAACTGTTTTTATTCACAAATAGCACTGATAGGAAACAATATCAGACAGGACCAAGGCACAAGATGCAGAGCCTGAACATGAGAAGCTGCACAGGCAGGGGGCAAACTGCAAGGCCAGTGGCCAGTCCAAGGTGCAGACAGAGACAATGAGAAGCTGCACAGGCAGGGGGCAAACTGCAAGGCCAGTGGCCAGTCCAAGGTGCAGACAGAGACAATGAGAAGCTGCACAGGCAGGGGGCAAACTGCAAGGCCAGTGGCCAGTCCAAGGTGCAGACAGAGACAATGAGAAGCTGCACAGGCAGGGGGCAAACTGCAAGGCCAGTGGCCAGTCCAAGGTGCTGACAGAGACAATGAGAAGCTGCACAGGCAGGGGGCAAACTGCAAGGCCAGTGGCCAGTCCAAGGTGCTGACAGAGACAATGAGAAGCTGCACAGGCAGGGGGCAAACTGCAAGGCCAGTGGCCAGTCCAAGGTGCTGACAGAGACAATGAGAAGCTGCACAGGCAGGGGGCAAACTGCAAGGCCAGTGGCCAGTCCAAGGTGCTGACAGAGACAATGAGAAGCTGCACAGGGAATGTGTGTCACCAAACTCCGCCATGGTCAGCAACACAGTCTGGTGTGACACGATGGGCAGCACAGGTACCGGTGTGGGAGAGACAGGTCTGTGACATTGATCAACATTCAGACCTGGCTGTCAGTCTGACTGGGAGCTGACTGTGTGTCGGGCACAGTTGGACCACTTGACTGGGGAGTGAGACGCCCAGCTGAGGAAGAGCTATCAGTGGCCTTGGACGCTGGAGGGCTGCTTGGACCAGGTGGTGTAGTGGCACGTGGAGGTGGACTCAGGCCGACGTGGGACACAGTGTGGGAGGGAGACAGTGGAGGGGTGCCTTTCCACTTCTTGGGGATTCTAAATGGCTTGCCTGTCTTCGTATCAATGGGAAGTGGTGTGGACACAAACGGCACACTCAGCACCAAGGCTGCCGCAGGTGCACACGCTGGACCTCCCTTTGGGGATGTGCTGGATCCAGAAGGACGCTTAGCCTGGCATTGCCTCTGCCCCTCCATCCCCTCTTTACCCTGTGTGCCCCCTACAGTGCCCTCCTGACCCTGCTTCACTGGACTTGGAATGGGAGTAGAGGTAGTTGGTGAAACAGCCTTGGATACCTTACTATGTGTAGCCTTGCCAGGCCCCACCTTCACAGTGGGCATGGAGAGTGTCTGCATGCCTTTGCGAGACGTTTTTGGGACCACAGAGTCTGTGGCCGGGGATTGCTCTGAGGCTTGTGACCCTGAGTACTTCCTCCTTGAATCATGTGCCTTTGCAACGCCTGACGGGCTCTTCCCTTTGCGCTCTGGGGTTGTTTTTCTCTTTGTAGGGGAAGGTGTCTGTGACCTTGACCGCTTGGGCTGCTGCTGCTGTGTGCTACGTGTGCAGTATCGTGACGTTGAGGTGTGTGAAGCGTGGTCACCGTCGTCAGACGTCGCCACTGGCATGGGGGTGGACAAAGGGACTGGAATTGGACTACGAGATTGAGCCAGTTGAAGTGCAGCCGCCATTGTGGAGGACATTGTCTGGACAGTGCAGTGCAGCCCACCCACGTCTGAATGGATGCCCTCCATGAAAGCTAACACCTGTGCCAATTTGCGGTCGTGGTCTGACAATGCATTGAGGAGCCCTGTCTGCCCCACACACAGCTGGCGCATAAGGTCCACACACTCTGCACTGATGGCAGCAGGGGGCACAGGGGCAGGGGCAGCGGTGCCTGGAATGAAGGACACCCTTCCCCTCTTTGTGGTGCGAACACGGGCAGCAACAGAGGAAGTGGCTGGGAGGGTGGGCACTGCACGCTGTGTGCTGGAAGATGTAGCAGACTCTCCGTTCCCTGTGTCCTCCAAGATGTCTGCACCACCGCCGTCATCAGATGATGTTGAACTTTGCGTCTCGGGCTGTGATTCCTCCAGCATACTCCTATCCCCCTCCGAGGCGCTGGTCACATCTGTGTCACTGGGATCCTGTGCAGCTGTTGTGCTTGTTTCACCACCACTGGTGTCCGTCCCCTGTCCCTCCGTGCCCACGGGAGATGCTGCATAACAGAGAGACATGTAGGGTCAGCAAAGTGACAGCAACAGGACAAACATATTCAAGCAAAGCAACACTGAGGATGACAAAGTCTACATGTTGCAGGCCACCCCGTGCAATCTCACCATGCAGACACACATCACTACCTCAAACAGTGCGTACAAACATCTAAACACGGCACAGCTGAGCCATGTGATGGGCAGACAGCACAACATCGTGCATGTTGGGGCGTACAAACACTAACACCAATGGACCAGGCCTGCAGCACACCACCCACAATGCCATTGAAATTCCCAGGATTGGAAAAACATCAGTAAGTGCATGTATGTAATATCCGTGACTGCCACACCCAGCACAGGGGCCACTTACAACCCACTGCATCACAGTAACCACATCACGTACACCAGCGCAGGTACAGGCATGGTACACATGCAGCCACTCACAGACAAAATCAACCTTCACAGAATACTCACCCCTAGCTTGCTGTTGATGCTCCTTCAAACGTGTGTCCAGCTCAGGCTGTGTCACAGCCAAGATGCGGCACATCAGTGGTGTCAAGCTGCGTCGTGACAACCTGCCACTGCGAGGGAGTATCCCCAGTGTCATCTCGGCAACGTTCTTTGCCAGTCGTGATATGTCGTCCCACCTCTTGTGGCAGTGGGTGCGTCGGCGGTTCGACACTCCCAGAGCCCGCACCTTGGTTGCAATGGACCTCCACACGGCCTTACGCTGGTGTACCTTGAGCTGCAGGTGTGGGAGACAAGAGGGGGAAAACATCAGTGACACACTCTCATGGTAAAACCTCTCTCTCTGAACAGTGGCATGACACAGACTCATCTCCACACGGCAGATATGGGTCATTGATGTACACTCATGTGAACCACACAAGTATCACACTCTGTACAGTCAGTGATGTGTCCTTGTCACATTGGGCGTGGACAGTCCATGCCAGGTAGAATCACACAGAGATGGACAACGAGGACCCACACAAACAGTCACATGAACAATAACTGTCCAGAAACATGCATCACCAGATAGCTGTCACACCATATGGATTTGTACACAACACATGTCCATCCACCCTTCATGTCCATGCATTTAATGTGTGGGTTGCATACACCCCCTTAACAACTAGGAAACAGCATGTCAGCCAGTGCATTACACAACCCCACACTCTCAGGCACATACACCATCTGATCGACTACATGTGTGCCCCCCTTGCACTCACACCCCCACTGTTGGAGACTTACCACAACATTTGGGCCACCATATAGCCGTGGGTACTGTGTCAGCACCTCGTCCCCCAGGACATCCAGCTCCTCGCTTGTAAATGGACTGGCACGGATCTTCTCCGTCCTAGCCATCACTGTGGACATGAGACGTCAGCGGCGGCAGTGGGCGGTGAGGGGTCCCAGGCAGCAGTCCCTGGAGGCAGCAGCAGGTGAGGGGTCTCAGGCAGCAGTCCCTGGAGGCAGCAGCAGGTGAGGGGTCCCAGGCAGCAGTCCCTGGAGGCAGCAGCAGGTGAGGGGTCCCAGGCAGCAGTCCCTGGAGGCAGCAGCAGGTGAGGGGTCTCAGGCAGCAGTCCCTGGAGGCAGCAGCAGGTGAGGGGTCCCAGGCAGCAGTCCCTGGAGGCAGCAGCAGGTGAGGGGTCCCAGGCAGCAGTCCCTGGAGGCAGCAGCAGGTGAGGGGTGTCAGGCAGCAGTCCCTGGAGGCAGCAGCAGGTGAGGGGTCTCAGGCAGCAGTCCCTGGAGGCAGCAGCAGGTGAGGGGTCCCAGGCAGCAGTCCCTGGAGGCAGCAGCAGGTGAGGGGTCTCAGGCAGCAGTCCCTGGAGGCAGCAGCAGGTGAGGGGTCCCAGGCAGCAGGCTCTGTGAGCAGTGGAAATGTGGTGCTCCCTTCCACACATATATAGGGCCCTGGACTCGTTTCAGTGGTCATAGTCTTCTGCCATTGGTGTTCCAGGTCAGCCTTCTTCAAAAGCATCCAATGACCGCCTCCGCGGGGGCGGAGCACGCCTACCGCAATTTTTGAATCTGCATCATGCCACCGCGATAGCGGTCCCCATTGGCTGCAAGGGCATGGTTCATGGCGGTGACACACCGTGGGGTCCTGGCCGGCGCTACCGCTGTTTGATTGCCATAGAGTGACATGGGTGACCGGGATGTGGCTGGTGGAGCATGACAAACGCCATCTGCAGCTATGTGGAGGGCCATCACTAACACCAATGTGTCATGTGCAGCACATGACACACTTGCGTCAGTGGTGGGCATCGACACAGGTACAAATGGTGGTTGGCATGCTCCGCCACCCAATTCACGGACAGTATGTGTGTCCGCTATGGGGAATATGCAGCACCACATCGTACACTCTGTGCGTCATTGTGTTTATGGGGCACGTTTAAGGCACCTACGGACAGTTCTTGTTGTGTGTGGATCAATGGTCATTACTGTGCTACACACAGTGGATACGTACAGTGGCACATGGCACTGGATAACATTGATATGGTCTCCTGTCACAAATGTCAGCCACTGTGTAACGTCTCACACCAAATGGAACACTGTACTCCATTATGTTGATCAATATTTACACACAATGTCGTATCTGCCACCCATGCTGACCACTATCTCACACCTGAGCCCATGTGTTACACTGAAAACCCAGATGAACTCATTCATTCAGCATGACTGTCATCATTGGAAACAGATGTCACCCTGTTGTGTTATTGCTAAGACCAATTACATGCTGCATGTTATGTCTTTGTACACACTGGTAACTCCTGCAGTGTATGTCCACATGTACAGGGGGGGGGGCTCGACCTGCTAAAGGATGACGAGTACTTCAGCACCACACCTGGCATCCGTTGCATTATTATTGTTTGTCACTTGGGTAGACGGCCAGAGCAGATGTCTTTGCTACATGTCTGCCACCTGTAAACAACAGGGACCTATGTGGTAGTGTCAGGTCTGTGCTCATGTTGTTTGGACTGTTTTATGTGAATCAGTGACATGTACATTTCAACAATGGTGCTTAGCTACACTATGTTTTTGAGTGTTGTGCTGTGTTCTGGTGCTACTCACCTGCCACCAGTGCATGTCCATTGTTCACATCAGGAATGTTGCGTTGGCAGATGGACTTCATGCACGGTTGTGGATTGTGCTAACTGTATGTGTCTTTCACACTTAGGTGACTCTGCATATCACAACGGACCTTGGTTGCTGAGTCCACTTTGCAATCCCAGGACACCAGCTGAAGTGCGCTACAACAATGCCCATGGGAGGACACGTCGGGTCATTGAGCGAACATTTGGACTCCTGAAATCGCGTTTTCGATGCCTCGACAAGACCGGAGGGGCTCTGCAGTACTCACCCGTCAAGGTGTGTCAGATAGTGGTAGCATGCTGCATGCTACACAACCAGGCCGTGCGGAAGGGGATCCCCTTAATCCAGGATGATGATGACCAGCCACAGCCCCCACCTGCAAACACCCAAACGTCAAGTGACGAGGATAGTGGAGAGGAGGAAGGTGTTGGACAGCGTCAGCAGCTCATCAACAACTACTTCACTTGATGGTCAGTGGCAATGTCAATACTGGCTGTTGTCTGATGATGTTGTGCTTGGTGAATATGTGTATGTGAGTTTTGTGATTACAGCATGTTGCAGAGTCAGTGCTGGCTGCAGGTGTGTATGGCAAGGGATCTTTGGACACAGCTACTTGATGTCTATGTTGGTACAGTTGCTCCTTGTGACATGTGCAGATTGTCGTACCTTGATGTGCTGTGTTGTGTGATGGTTGTTAGTAAGGCTGGGCGTAGTTCGCGAAGTAGTGCTTCGCGAAGCTACGCAAAGTGCAGTTCGCACTACGCGAGCTTCGCGTAGCACTACGCGAACTGCGTAGTGCGTGTTCGCAATGATTGCACAGTGCCGGATGCTTGTCCGCACTGTGCAATCATTGAAAACGGCAACTTGCACAGTGCGAGCTGTCTTTACTGCCGCTCGAGTAGATTTTTACTCGAGCGGCAGCTTTCTCAACGCGGACTGGTAGTTTCTCATCGTGAGCGGTCGCGAGCATACGCGACCACTCGCAATGAGAAACCTGACCTCCCGCGTTGAGAATCTCGCCGGGAGGTTTATTTTCCACGCTCGCGATCGGCAACTTGATGTTGCTGATCGCGAACGAGAAAAAGTCTCGCTGGATGTCATTTTGCTTGCTCGCGGTCGCCAACTTGACGTTGAGGACCGCGAGCAAGCAAAAAATGACCGCGGCACTACGCTACGCTACGCTACGCGTGTTTGCACTGTGCTACGTGCAATTCGCGTTGTGCGAAGTAGCGCAAACTTCGCAAACTACGCGAGCGTAGCGTAGCACTTCGCCCAGGGTTAGTTGTTAGTCCACCACCTGAGTAGCAACTGATGTTCTGTTGTGTTTTCCTAGGTCCCTTCAGCCTCTACTTGCCTGCGGAGTATCCCTGCTCCTGTGACATTGTAATCATGGGTGTGAGTTAACATACTGTGATGAACATGGAACAGTGACAACTACATTGGTGTGTTATTAGTGTTTATTTACAGTGGATACATGTGATGTAGATGTGGATATTGACAGATTTGTGAATGGTGAATAACAGATTTGTCAGTGATGGTAGATGAGACAATAGAGTATACACTAGATCAGTATGGCAACACAGTCCAACAGTCATTTGCCATTCCCACGCCATTGTGTGTGGGGACAGTCTGTAGGGTACACAGCAGGGTGAAGAGGGGTGCCATCATGGCTGGCTACTTGACTGGCTTTTGCCAGGTGCTTTGCCACGGGATGCTCCCAATGATTTTTTCGGGCGGCCCCTTGCTCTTTTGGCAGGGGGGGACACAGGTGCATGGCCAGTGGTGTCTGATGAGTCCCCATGCTCGCTGGACGCAGGGGAGGGTGGGGGTCTGTCATCCTGCGGCACAACGGAGGGAGCTGTAGGTGTTGGCGGTGATGCATGCCTGTCCCTGAGGACCTCCACTAGCTGGCCCAGGAGGTCCCTGATTTGGCCCATGCAGGCCACGAGTTGGCCCATGCGGTTGTCAATTGAGCGCAGCATCTGTTGTTGCTCACGGGCATCCTGCTGAGCCTGCCTCAACTGTCCCTGGGCGTGTTCATAGGCCCCCACAACTCTGTGAATGTGTGCCAGTGATTCTGTGGCAGGGTCTTCTTCCCTTTGGGTCAGCCTTGTCCTCACACCTGGCCTGCTGTCACGGCCCTGTTGCCTCCGTCCTGTGGGCACCGGCCTACTCTCCCGTACCTCTGCAGTTGTTGTGGTCTGGTTGGCCTGTGGAGCAGGGCGAGTGTTGCAGGCAGCAGTGGTAGTGGTAGTGGTGGTGGAGGTGGTGGTGGTGGCACAGGTCGTTGCAGCAGGGCTCTGCGTTGATGTTGTTGCTGAGGGTGGTGGGGCTGTGGGGTCCTGGGACACATTACGCCCTGCCACACCAGATGGTCCGGGTTGGTCCTCCTCCTCATCATTATCCAGGGAGTCTGCATCCGAGGGGAGATGTTCGGGAGCTGGTGACCGGCTGTGCTGGTTGAGGTTGTCGTCCTCTGCAGTCAGTTGTTGGTCACCTGTGGGACAGGAAGTAGATGGTAATTGCCTTACACACCTCAGGGTTGCTGTGTTTGATGTCTCTTATTTACATGTTATGCTACACACAGTTGCCTTTTTCACACATTGTATGTCTGCACAGTGATGTGCCTCATGCCATTTCACAATGGTGTGACCTGTGATTGGTTAGCATGCCACACGTCTAGTATTGGTGATTTCAATGTGAGGTTGTCATCTGACAACTGGCATGACTACAAGTTGATGTTCAGCATCTTTGCTGATCACTCTGCCTGGCAGACATTACCTGTGTGCATGGACTAGCCATTGTCATCACATGCATACCGTTGACATGTCCTGTTCTTGTATTTCTTTATACAGCAGACCATGCTAGTTTGGTTTTCCCATGGTCCTTCATGATCAGCACCCATGTACGCTACAGAGGGAAGTCTGGGTGATGCATGTCAGAGGCCCGTTTTCTTTGACATATTTGTTGAGAGTCACAGTTCTGTTTCTGTCACAGTTACGTACGCTGAGCTGTCTGCATCCTGTCAATGGCTGTGCTTTACTTTTCTATTTTTGGGTGAAGTAGAGCCTCATGTTGTCATGTCTCCCAATGCTTTTGTTGAGTGATGGTGGTGTGCATGCACTGTCTGATTACCTGTGCAGTGTCACTTTGGTTTTTACTTACAGACACATGCTTCTGGGTGGGGTGCCCCAACCTGCTGAGGGGTGGGAGAGGGGGCCTGTTGGGAGTTGTAGTGCTGCCTCCAGATACACATTCCCCATCCCTGTGAAGATGGCTACCTACCTGTTAGGTGGTGGGGGAGCGTTCAATGGCTGACACATGCTTCTGGGTGGGGTGCTCCATCCTGCTGAGGGGTGGGAGAGGGGGCCTGTTGGGAATTGTAGTGCTGCCTCCAGATACACATTCCCCATCCCTGTGAAGATGGCTACCTACCTGTTAGGTGGTGGGGGAGCGTTCAATGGCTGACACATGCTTCTGGGTGTGGTGCTCCATCCTGCTGGGGGTGGGAGATGGGGGCCTGGTGTGTGTTGTAGTGCTTTTTGTCTGTACACATGCATCCCAGTTGGTTTTGTTTAGCTTTGTGCTTTTTCAGGTTGAGTGGTGCTTACATCTGTGTGACCTGTTTTGGGTATTGTGGGTCAGACGAATGTCCTTTGGCCTAGGGGTTGTAGGTTTGAATTTGTGCAAGACGGTACATGGCAATGTGATGTTATACATTGGTTTGTACTTACCAGCTTCCAGTCCCCCGCGGATTCCTTCAAGACTCTCTGGATGTAGGATTCCAAGGGCCTTCTCCTCCCACGGACTGTATGGTTTGGGTGGGATGGGAGTGCCTCCACCAGTCCCGTCAGCCAGCTGACGGTTCTTGGCCCTCTTCCTCTTCACCACGGTCTTCAGGTCATGCCACTGCTTCTGTATTTCCTGCTTGTTGCGGGGGTGGTCCCTACTGCATTGACCTTATTGACTATCCTCACCCACATTTGGGTTCTTGTGGCTAATGGGGTGTGTTGGACCATGTTGCCATAGAGTTGTGGTTCAACTCTTATTATCTCATCTACCATGACTGCAAGCTCTGCATCAGTGAATTTTGGCAATTTGTGTGGTGCCATGGTGTGTGCTGTGCAGATGTTCTGTGGTGCAGTTGTGTGGGTGTTGTGGGTGTTGTGGGTGGTGTAGGTGGTGTGTGTGTTGTGGTGGTGCTGTGTGCAGGTTTGCCTCTCCTTTGTTCTCTGGGGTTGGGACCTTCAGTTGTGGAGTGTAGCAAAGGATTGTGGTCAGGGAGGGCTGGTTTTATGCTCGGCTATGGGGGTGTGGCAAGCTGTTATGTTGCTGTCAGGTGTGTTGTGTGTGTTGTCCTGTGATTGGTTATTTTGAATTTCTGGGGCTGTTGTCATTGGGCACTTTTGGTTTGTGTTGGGACAGGTCTACTTCAGTGTGTGCATTGTTTGTTTTTTTCGTTTTTTTCGACGTCCGCCATTTTTTTGCGGTGCCTCCGCAGCGGTTCCTCGGCAGCGGTGGCTATGCTGCAGCCCTTCCGCCGCCTATCGGATTCGTCACTGTTCGCGCACGATGCGGTCGGATTCATAGGTGGGTACCATGGTGGTAGCGGGGATGTCATAATGTCACGGGCGGTTACTCCGTGTGCATGGCGGCGGTTCTTGGCTTTTCCGCTGAGTATCCGGCCGTTGCGGTCGGATTTTGAGCTGGTCCGGCGTGTGCGGGCGTTTTTTTGTTGTCTCCCGCCGCCGCGGACGGATTATTGTGGCGGTTCATCGTAATATGTGCGGCGTTTTTCCCGGTGGCCATGCGGGCGGTTTTTTGCCGCTACCATGGCGGTCGGTATGTTTTTCCGACCGCCATCGTAATCGACCCCTATTTTTTTTATAAATTAATTATAATCAAAGACATTCATTGTTATATAAAATAAATATTATTTATTTCCTCCCCTATAACACCACACATTTCACAACACACATCTACATTTAAAAAAAAAATGGTACCTCCATAATTAACATAATTAATTATCAAAAAAACAAATATTATTCATTAAAAATCAAATTAAAACATATAAAAATTAATTTACTGACCAAACATTACCCCTATAAAACCAAAATCCACACACAAAATAAAAGTAAACAATAACCGTAACAATTTATCAATTAAAGAATGAATAATAGTGAGCAAATATTTATTATTAAAACATAAAATACTTTCCACCCTCAACCCCAATAAACACCACAACACACACATAAAAGTCATTACACAATTTCCATAACTAATTTCAAATTTTTTTATTTTTTTTCCATTAACAACTTATTAATTATTTGAAAATGATTTACTTCACACCCTTTACCACTATAAACCTCACAACTCATATCTCAAATTATTTACACAATTGCCATAATTAATTTTTAATAAATTAATTACCATTAATTATCAATTAATAATACATTAATTTTAAATAAATTACTTCACACCCTATTCCCCGATAAACCCCACCACCCATTCCTTAAAAATGACACAATTAATATAATGAATTACAAAATATTTAATTAATTAATATTAATTAACAAACAATTAATAAATAAATATTAATAAATTAATTCCCACAATTAACACTATAAATTAAAAATTAAATAAATATTAATATATAAAAATTATTATTACATTTATCAAAATGAAATTACTTCCCACCCTATTTCCCTATGAACCCACAACCCACACCTACAAAAATAACACAATTAACATATTTACCAATTAAATAATAATAAATAACAACCAATTAATAATTAATTAATAATAAATTAATTCCCACAATTAACACTATCAAATCTAAATTATATAAATACTAATAATAAAAAAATATTAATTAATTTATTATAATTAAATTACTTCCCGACCCTATTCCCCTATAAACCCACAACACGCTCCTAAAAAAAATCACAATTAACATAATGATCAATTAATTAATTAATACAAATTAGCAACCAATTAATAATTAATTAAGAAAAAATTAATTCCCACAATTAACACTATAAAATCTAAATTAAATAAATACTAATAAATATTAATTACTTTATTATAATTAAATTACGTCCCACCCTATTCCCCTATAACCCCACAACCCGCTACAGACCTAAAAATGCAAAATTTAATTAACATAAAATTAATCACTACTAAAAATGTAACACATATATTAAAAAACAAAATCAATACTTATACAAAAAAATTACATCACATACTTTTAAAATACATACTAAAATACATAACACTAATATAAAAATCGATATTTTAAACAACGATATTTTAACAAACGATATTACTAACTTCGATATTTTCAAAAGCGATATTTCTTACCTTAATGTCGATATTCTGGACCACGATATTCTTGCTCTTGATATTCCTGTATGACGATATTTGAAACTCGATATTTTTGTATATCGATATTTGAAACTCGATATTATGTCTGAGTACCGCCCAAGCAGAAGAACCCTAGCCGTCAGAAAGGTTTTGGGATCATAACATAAACACAGTGCAATGGATTTTCTCCAAATTTTCCTAATCTTGTAGTTCTGCTGTAACAGGCAGGGGCAAAGCAGCAATTTATTGTTAAAAAAATTACAATATGTTTTTAGCAAACAAACTACAGAAGAACAGTGTTTGTTAGAGCGATAATGGAAATTTCAAACAACTCTGCAGATAATAATTCTAAACAATTGAATAAGTGGCAATAGAATATATTGAATTAATTTGTGTTACTTGAACAATTAACATGAGCCCTGTGCACATATTTATTGGTCTGAACGACAACATCCCATGGAATTCATTACAAAGAACATAAGAGGTACCACTGCTACATTGCCCTATGAGTTTTTCCATGGATACCTTTTTGCCATTAAGAAATGGTTAGTCCAACTATATATATATATATATATATATATATATATATATATATATATATATATATATATATATATATATATATATATATATATATATATATGTATATATATATATATATATACTAATATATCTTTTTGTGACTTTTTTTCCTTTTTCTTCTTTCTTTTTCCTGGAGTCCTGACCGCATTTGGGTCCTACATGAACATAGTCAGGTGGTAGGCACTCACCACCCATACCTCAGAATTTTGGCATAGCGCAAATCCTAGTGAGTACCCCTATGGTATCACACTGATCTAAATACCCTTCCTGCGCTTTTTCCCACGCTGGTGACATGTCATACTTACAGCCTTTGACATGCCCTGATGGTGATCTCCATGTATTTAGCACTTAATATACACTCCTCCTTTGATGTCAATGCCAACTTTATTAATGTGTATTTTATCAACATCACGTTACGGACACCTAATTAATGCCCCTTTACATTTGCGTGCAGCCATGGTGTCCGTCCCCTGGGTTATTTTTAACACCCATTTTTAACACCCATCTGCAACCGCATAATGCAACCTCCTTTTTCAAAAGGATTTTTGATTTAACATTGCAACAACACGCTACACTAAACCTATACGCGCGCTCCTACACGCATGTAAGCTAAGTCAGCGGTCCAGCTTCCAGATCACGTGGCACACGTCCCCCGACGTGACCACGTCTTTTCCAGGAAGCATTATCTCAGCCAGGCCACACCGGCGCTCACACCGGCGCTCACACCGGCGGGATCCTGACGAGCACCAAATAGGTTTGATACGCGGGAGCTCTTCCTTGATGAAGTAAATGCCACAGGCCATAGTTCGGTCTGGACTGTTCCCATGGGGCACAGGGTCAAGACTGATTTGCATATGGCTGGGTCCAAGCTGGGGTGGCGTAGTGGGTAAAAGAACGATGGATTTAACCCAGATCTTTTGACTGGGGGAGAATGTTTGCATTGTCAGCATTCCGTCCATCATTTGTTTGCTGTAACACAGGCCATAGCTCCAGCACGTTACCCACTCAGGGTGATTTCCATCGACCGTTTCATTTATTTATTTATTTAACTTTTACCGCCCACAGTGGCTGACTACAGGAGGCTACCCCTTGCAGGATCCATCTGATCCTTTTCAGTTGGCTAAAATAAGATATCTTGACCCGTGTAAATGTCTTTTCCTGGACCTTCGCACCCATGTTGTTTTCATGATTACCACACATTTTGCCGGCATATCAGCCTCCACCATGCCGTGCTAATAGTCAAAAATACAATGTACCTATATAATCGTACATGTTAATACGCATGTCTTTTTCAATTCCATTACGCATTTGGCTTGCCATCACGTCGCATTCACGGTTACTGTTAGAATGTAGTGCATGGATAACTCGCACATGTGTATGCCCAGATGGCCGATAGTTATTTTGCGCATACTTGTGACCACGCATGGTATACGCTAGTGCATAAATATGCATGTTCTTTTCCACTATGCATGATGTCTTTTACAGAAGTACTGTACTGTATAGACTCACCCCTGCGGGGGCCTATCCACGACTCATCAGATGCATCTGAGCACAGACACGCGCGCAGCATGCAAGTAAGGACAGATATGCATTCTTTCCAAATGTTCTATATGTATCATGCACAAATTTGTAATGTTTTGTATGTCCTTTCATGTTATGTTGTGTGTTTTCTTTTCCAGATTTCCAATCATTAAGTGGGTCCGTAAGTACGGTTCTCCCACTTTTTTCACAGCACACCTTAGCGTGTGTGCTGTTATATCACTTATGAGGCTACTTCCACTTTTGTAGCCTATTCACCTGTACCTCACACAGTGGTCCTGAAGAAAGCCTTATGACTACCTTAAAAGGCTGAAACATGTTGCCCCACACGTTAGGGATGTTGAAGTAACATTTTTTGCTTCACTATATCCCGTTACCAATTTTTTAATCTTGTCCTAAGACCCTTTAAATAAAGTTTTTCAATTGGGCATTTCTTAGAGACATTTTTAATCTTCACCACCTAGCACTTACATCACTGCACACAAAAAAACCCGCTCCGCTGTAGCCAGGCGTTGAAGCACAGCTAGGTTGTAGTCCACAGCCCAGCTGGGACCCCAATGATGAAGCATGCCACCAACTAGGTTGGTGGGTGAGGGGTCTTCTTACAAATTCACTGGATGTTTGTACCCTGAAACATCATACTGAGTCGATATAAGTGGTAACACTTATTTATGGATTCGTCCACGTTGCTCTTAGTATAATTGTTTTGGGGAAGAGGAAGTATCCCCTTGTACATTCCTCACTCTTCTGTTGTTTTCCACACATATTTATTTATTAACATTGCTTTACAGCACTGTCCTGCCTAAAAGGCACCTGTGAGTTTCTCACCTAAAAACAACCTGCTCAAAACCTTTTTGGCTTTTATTGTGTGCCTCGTGTCACTGCCACTGAGTAAACTGCCTTGCAAAAAAAAGCCCATTTGTATTAATTCACAAAATGTGCAGACACTCTATACCTATTCTGCATATTAATGCGCATTAACGTTTTTGTGAATTAGGAAAAACTGTAGCTTGTTTCACAGATTCAACAAATCTACTCATGCATTGTGTAAAATACAGAAATACAAAGCATTTTTGTGGTCACAAGTGCTATGATTCTGAGTTTGCAACAGCAAAAATCCTTTTAGTAATTTTCTAAACCTATTTTAGGAGTCAGTTACTTTTTTCCGATTTCTAAAATTAGTTTGAAAAGGATAAGAAATCACTATTTCAGAGGCGTGTTGTAAGTGTCCTTTCAAGTCGCGATACCTGTCCATATTTATCAGTGGATTAGGGCTGTAATAACGGGCCTAAACCTTTGAAATTTTGGGATGGTAACCCATTCACAAAAGGGTTGGGGTACCTTTGGGATCCCTTCCTCTTTGTGAATGCAAAGATATGGTTTGTAGGGCAGTAGGCAGCTCTAAAAGAAGGAAAACATTATGGGGCCGATTCCGATTCAGGCCGGAAATCTCCCCGACCGAGCCGGACCCGGAGAGATTTCCGACCGAATCGGACCCTAGCAGTCCGACCGAACGAGTATGATGCGTTCGCATGCAATCGGACTCGATTCGGTCGGACTCCCATTGAAGTCAATGGGAGCCGGTCGTACAACGCGTACGCGGGCTCCCATTGACTCAATGGGTGCGAGGTAAACAAGGGCGCCCCCTACAGCGGGTACGCGTCGAAGCGACTCGCGCCATACATGCACAGGTAGGGGGGACCCGTGGGTCCCCCCTGTGTGCGACTCACGCGGCTACGCGTACAGGGGGGTCCGACACGGACCCCCAAAGTCCGGCTCCGACTGCTCTTTGGAGCCGGACTGCGCGAGTCAGTCGGACTGCTCGAGGCGCGCATCGTACTTACCCGGCCGGGGAACGTCTCCATTGCGCGGTGCGAGTCGTGTTCATGCAAGTCGGTCGGAGCGGTTGGGTCCCGCGAACGAGTCGGTCGGCGATTTCGCAAGCGCTCGCATTGTACTCACTCGCCCGGACGCACGTCCGAATCGGTCGGGAAAGAGGGCTCCGAATCGGATCCGGTAAAGCCGAATACGATTCGGTGCCCTACCGGCCGAGATCGGAATCGGCCCCTATGTGTTTTTAAATGCAGGCCTGTTTCCTTTAGGGAAAACAGGCTCTGTATTTTTTTAAAAAGTTTCACTGATAGGCAATAACAGAACAAGCATGATGGTCTGCTGACATCAGCAAGTCACAATCCCTGTGACGGCCTCTGTTAGAAATTGGGTTGTTGGTTGACTGGGGTGTGAGCCCTGGTCAATCAACAGCCACAATCCCTGGCAGGGTGAACCACAAAAAGTCACTGAATTAACCTGTGCTTAGCCCTGGGCAGCCTAGCACAAAAAGCACTTAACTTAGAGGCAATGTGTAAAGTATTGATGCAGTACACAAACAGTAATAAAGTGAAAATACAACACAAGAAAAATCCCACACCAATTTAGAAAAAGAGTATAGTTTAATAAATTATTTCACCCCAAAATGACAAAAATCCAATCAATAGAACCAGAATTATGAATATTTAAAGTTTTTAGTAAAAACTAGCACCTAAAAGATCAAAGGGCAAACTGCGGACATCTAGTTGCAAAAGACCAGGTCAAAGTCAAAAAATCTAGCTAACCGTGATGGAGCGCAGGTTAGATATAAGAAGTGTATTGGGATCGGTCGATGATTACCTCCGGACTTAAAGAATTTTCAAGAGAAATGCTCTGAGGAGGTAAAGTTCAATGGGGCAAGGCTGCAGGTGGTATCCGAGGAAGGAGCGTCATTGTGGCGAAGCTGCTGAACAAAGTTATGTTATGTTAACTTAACTTATAAAGCGCAATGGGTGCCCAAGGGTGTCCTGTACCAAGTTGTGGTGAAGATTTCTACATTCAGACTTAGTCACTTTTATGGAAGTCAAAAATCTCCAGCTGGTTGAAGCAGAAGGCTGTAGCCGACGAGAGTTCCAGGAGGCTGGCTAACCCTTTAGTGTAGGACCGCTGAACAGTCTTCCCTCTGGTCTCAGAGTAGTTTTTAGCCAAAAATGTTCTAAGTCCCATGTTTTGGAGTTTGGCTATCTGGGCACCTTTAGCACCACTACAAAGGGTCCAGGACTGCAGGGACACTACTTGGAGGTTCAGGATTCACTTAGGCTGGGTCCAGGCGAGGGTTCAAGATGGTGAGATCCTGTTATGTTCCATTGGCTCTGAACAGGAAGCCAGCAACGTAACCCTTGGAGTCACTCTGGTAGTCCTTGCTCAGGCAAAGAAGCAGGGCTCAAACGGCAAGTCTGGCCTCTGAGGGTTTTGGGCAGGCTCCAGCCAGCAAAGCAGTCCATCTAGGTGCAGCAGAGCAGTTTTGTGGAGTACACAGCAGGCCACAGCAGCAGGAAGCCCTCTCAAAGTCCTTCCACAGGTCCAGGAAGAGAACAAAATAGTGGCTATCAGTTACGCACAGTCATGTGACCCAGGGGAGTCTGCAGGCAGCAAGTGGCTAAGGGCAGGGAAATGTCAACTTTCTAATAGTAGCATTTTCAAAATAGTAATTTAAAATCTAACTTTACTATTAAAGAGAATTTTTAATTACAATTTCATAGATACCAAACATAAATTGCTTATCTGTTATGTGTCCCCAATGAAATGCTAGCATTTATTAAATATAATAAGGAATCCCCAATGTTATCAAATAAGACAGGTAGGCCTCAAAATAGTGAAAAACTAATTTAGGAGTTTTTCACTACCTGAACATGTAGAACTTAAAAGTGCACGTGCAACCTTTTAATTATAATGAACCTTGCCCTACGGGCTACCTAGGGCCTAACTTAGGGGTCGATTAGGATGGCGGTCAGAAAACCATTCCGACCGCCGTGGTAGCGTAAATTAACTGTCCGCATGTACCGCAGGAAATCTGGCGGACAGGTTAGGATGAACCGCCCGAAAAATCCGACCGCGGTGGACGGATTCCACGAAACTACGCAGGGAATGTCCGGAACAGCTGAAAATCCGTCCGAGGCGGTCGGATTTGCTGCGGAAAGACCCAAAACCGCAGTTCGACCAGCGGAATGACCGCACATGAAATTACGATACGATTGCGGTGCCAGTGGAACGATCAGTTGTTTGCGACCGCCGCGATCGCAACAAATGATGATTGGGGGAGCCGGAGGAAAGACTGTTGCATTCCGACCACCGCGGTAGCGCCGGAAGAGTAATGGCGGTGGAAAGCAAACAAACAACAAGGCTACCAAGTGTGGCTATAAATCTGGCTCAGCCTCAAAAAACACCCAACACACCCCAATGACACATCCCCATGGCAAGTAAAAAATACAAATCCCAGCTCAACCCACACAACACACCTGACATGAATACTCCATTTGACCCACCCACATAGCTGAGTATAAAACCAGCCCCTTCCCTGCCCATAATCCTTTGCACAACTCCACAACTGAAGGGCCCAACCCCACAGCACAAAGGAGAGGCAAATCAGCACACATCACACCATCACAACTACACGCACACCACACATATCACCACCACCACCTTCACACCTGCACTTTACACCCATTTGCACATCACACACCATGTCACAGAAGAAGATGCCCAAATTCACTGACAATGAGTTGTCAGTGATGGTAGATGAGGTAATCAGAGTAGAACCACATTTATTTGGAAGCATGGTCCAACAGACACCAATAGCCACAAAAAATCAAATGTGGGCAAGGATAGTCAACAAAGTCAATGCAGTAGGGACCACCCCGCGCACCCTGAAGGACATCAGAAGGAGGTGGTGTGACCTCAAGACCAGGGTGAAAGAGCGTGCCAACAAGAACCATGAGCTGGCTTAGAGGACTGGCGGTGGCCCTCCCATTCCACCACTAACATTCACTGAATGGGAGGAGAAGGTGCTTGCCACACTGCATACAGAGAGTCTCACAGGAATACCCGGGGGAGTGGAGGCTGGTAAGTACCAACAAATGTCTACCATTACACTGCTATGTACTGTCTTGCACAACTAGAAAGCTACACTTCCTAGACCTAAATGCACTTACGTACAACACACTCTTCCCAACAAATGTCTCACAGATCTAACTTTCCCTTCCTCTGAATCACCCCAAAGGTAGCTAGCAATATTTCCAGGGGGGCATGTGTACAGGCAGCCTGCACTGCAACTCCCACCAGGCACCCTTGTCCCACAGCTGAGCAAGATGAAGCACTTCCCCCACCCACAACCATGTGGCAGCCATTCAATTGCTCACCTTCACCTATCAGGTAGGTAGCCATCTTAACAGGGAGGGTCATTTGTGGGTGGGAAGCCAGCACTATAACTCCCACCAGGCACCCTTGGCCCACAGCTCAGCAGGATGGAGGACTCCCCACCCAGAACCATGTGGCAGCAATTCCATTGCTCACCTTCACCTAACAGGTAGGTAGCCATCTTAACAGGGAGGGGGGTTTGTGGATAGGCAGCCAGCACTACAACTCCCACCAGGTACCCTTGTCCCACAGCTGAGCAGGATGGACACTCCCCCACCCAGAACCATGTGGCAGCCATTTCATTGCTCTCCCCAAACTTACAGGTAGGTAGCCATCTTAACAGGGTGGGGTCTTTATCGGTGGGAAGCCAGCACCACAACTCCCACCAGGCACCCTTGTCCCACAGCTCAGCAGGATGGAGCACTCCCCTGACCCACAACCATGTGGCAGCCATTCCATTGCTCACCTTCACCTAACAGGTAGGTAGCCATCTTAACAGGGAGGGTTGTTTGTGGGTGGGAAGCCAGCACTGCAACTCCCACCAGGCACCCTTGTCAAACAGCTGAGCAAGATGGAGCACTCCCCCCACCCAGAAACATGTAGCAGCCATTTCATTTCTCACCTTCACCTAACAGGTAGGTAGCCATCTTAACAGGGAGGGGTGTTTGTGGGTGGGAAGCCAGCACTGCAACTCCCACCAGGCACCCTTGTCCCACAGCTCAGCAGGATGGAACACTCCCCACACCCACAACCATGTGGCAGCCATTGCATTGCTCTCCCCAAACTTACAGGTAGGTAGCCATCTTAACAGGGAGGGGTGTTTGTGAGTGGGAAGCCAGCACTACAACTCCCACCAGGCCCCCTTGTCCCACAGCTCAGCAGGATGGAACACTCCCCACACCCACAACCATGTAACAGCCATTGCATTGCTCTCCCCAAACTTACAGGTAGGTAGCCATCTTAACAGGGAGAGGTGTTTGTGGGTAGGAAGCTAGCACTACAACTCCCAACAGGCCCCCTTGTCCCACAGCTCAGCAGGATGGAGTACTCCCCACACCCACAACCATGTGTCAGCCATTGCATTGCTCTCCTCAAACTAACAGGTAGCCTTATCATGCTCTCTTGTCTCACCCCTGAGCAGGATGGAACACTCCCCCCATCCAAGAGCCATGTGTAACCTATTCCCTTTCTCTGCTCCACTTCACAGGGAGATAGCCTTCCCAACAGGGAGGGGTGTGTGTGGGAAGGAAGCCAGAACTACAACTCCCACCAGGCCCCCTTGTCCCACAGCTCAGCAGGAGGGAGCACTCCCTACACCCACAACCATGTGTCAGCCATTGCATTGCTCTCCTCAAACTAACAGGTAGGTAGCCTTCTCATGCTCCCTTGTCTCACCCCTGAGCAAGATGGAACACTCCCCCATCCAAGAGCCATGTGTAACCTATTCCCTTCCTCTGCTCCACTTCACAGGAAGGTTGCCTTCCCAACAGGGAGGGGTGTGAGTGGGAAGCCAGCCAGCACTACAACTCCCTCCAGGCCCCCTTGTCCCACAGCTCAGCAGGATGGAGCACTCCCCACACCCACAACCATGTGTCAGCCATTGCATTGTTCTCCTCAAACTTACAGGTCGGTAGCCATCTTAACAGGGAGGGATGTTTGTGGGTGGGAAGCCAGCACTACAACTCCCACCAGGCCCCCTTGTCCCACAGCTCTGCAGGATGGAGCACTCCCCACACCCACAACCATGTGTCAGCCATTGCATTGCTCTCCTCAAACTAACAGGTAGGTAGCCTTCTCATGCTCTCTTGTCTCACCCCTGAGCAGGATGGAACACTCCCCCATCCAAGAGCCATGTGTAACCTATTCCCTTCCTCTGCTCCACTTCACAGGGAGGTAGCCTTCCCAACAGGGAGGGGAGTGTGGGAAGGAAGCCAGCACTACAACTCCCACCAGGCCCCCTTGTCCCACAGCTGAGCAGGAAGGTACCCGCCTCCCACCCACAACCATGTGGCAGCTTTTTCCCTCCACTGTGTCACCGAACAGGTAGGTAGACAGTGCATGCACCCTGACATCCTTCTCAAGATGCATGGAGCCATATGACCACACCAGCCCTCACATGTCATCCAACTTGGCATAGATCCAAAAGCCACATCCAGTGTGCATACAGCTAAGCGTATGTAACTGTCACAGAAATTAAACTTTGAACCACCAAGTCACATGTTGAACAAATTCTGGGCCCAATCATGCACCGCACAGAATACAATGTGTGAGTGCCATGTTGTCAGAGCATGAAGGCCCATATGAACACAAAACATTCATGGTCAATCGGACAAACTAACTAAAGTACATGATATGAAAAAGGTATGTATAACATTACAATGGCTAGTCCTTGCTTAGCTGAAAGTGATTCCATGCAGAGCAAACCAAAAAGACGCATCAGATAAAGTTGATGTGCCACAAGTCGTTAGATGACGACATGTCCCTGTAATCACACAATCTGTACGTGGCACATGGTTTCTATTTACATGTCGCACCATGGACAAGCAATGTAAGTACCTCAACATCATGTCATGATGTTCAGTATCTTGCAGCCATACCAAGTGATTGCAATGTATACTGTGTGGTGTATCACATGTAAAATCCAAATGTCGAACAGCAAGCTTGTGGAGTGCACTTCAATGACCATTTCACCTCTGTTCAACAGGAGATCCACAAGTAACTGCTGCAGAAGACAACACCAACCTGCAGAGCCAGTCTCCCCCCCCGGAACATGAACTCTCGGATGCAGACTCCCTACGTTTCTCGGATGAGGAGCAACAACTTGGCCCATTCGGACTGCCAGGGTGCACCATGTCTCAAGCCCTTATTGTCCCCACCACCACCGCAGCAACAACAACAGCGCTGACCCCTGCTGCAAAAACCTGTGCGGCCTCAACCACCACCACCACCACTGCTGCCTGCAACACTCTCCCTGCCTCAGTGGTTACCAACACCACCACACAATCAGAGGAGGGCAGGGAGAGTTTGCGGGTACGTCGAGTGCCAACGCCACAGGTCCTGGTCAGCAGGGCAGGTGGGAGGGAAACTGGGGGACAAATACAGGAGGACACTGGGACTGAAGCCCTGACCACCATCGCCAGAGTCCTTGGGGCATATGAGCAGACCCAGGGACAGATGGGCCAGATTGTGGAAGAAGTGCATGAGCTCCGCCTGCTGCTGAGGTCCATGGACACGCGTATGGGCCAACTTGTGGACTTCATGGGCCAGCTCGTGGGTGTTCTGAGGGACAGACATGCTGCCCAAATGACAGCTCAACCCCCCTCCAGTGACCCGCATGCTGATACTCCCACAACCTCAGCTGCGGCCACAGAAAGGGGTGAGCTGCAACAAAATGACTCCTCAGACACCGCTGAGCCCACAGCAGAGGCCCCCCCTGCCAAACGCACAAGGGGCCGTCCGAGAAACACCAGGGGAGGATCACGTGGCAATGCACCATCCAAACGCTAGTTGCCGAGCCAGCCATGATGGCACCTCTGTTCCCCTTGACATTGACTTTGTTGACTATCCTTACCCACATTGCCATGTTGATGGCAGGAGTCTGTTGGACTGTGTGACTACATGAATGTGGTGACTACTCTATTTGTCTCATTTACCATCACTGACAACTCATAAATTCACTTAGCACCATTTTGTAAATAATCACTTCTCTGTCACTAATACTTATTGTAAATAAACACTTTTTACACACCTATGTCTTTGTGTCAGCTCCATGTTTATCACAGTATGTACAACACCAACTCAGAATCCAATAGACCACAAGCTCTGATTGTGACGAGGCATTGAGAGGGTGAAGGGACCTAGAAAGACACAAGAGAATTACATTTACGTGTCAGGGGAGGCCATTACAGGTAGAACACACCACTAGTCATCAAGGTACACAAACCAGCACACATAACAATGAGCAAGAACATCAACATAGACATGAGGTACCTGGATAAAAATACCCTGTGCCACACACATCAGCCATTAGCACAGAGCCAACAACAGCCAGCAGTCAAAAAGGTCTTCTAGGCCTTGCCACTACCATAAAAGACAACAGACAATGTCACTGTTGTACAATGTCACTCACACTCAAGGGAAGTAGTTGTCGATGAGCTGTTGACACAGGTCAACCCCTTCCTCTTCTCCACTATCGTCGTCATTGGGCATGTGTGGGTTTACAGGGGTGGGCATCTGCTGCTCATCATCGTCCAGGAGCAGGGGGATCTCTTTGCGCAAGGCCAGGTTGTGGAGCATGCAGCATGCAACTATGATCTGACACACCTTTTGGGGAAAGTAGAGCAGTGCACCTCCGCTCTTGTCCAGACAATGGAATCTAGACTTCAGAAGCCCAAAAGTACGCTCCACCACACGCCGTGTCCTCCCATGTGCATCATTGTAGCGGACTTCACCCGGGGTCCTTGGATTCCTCAGTGGGCTCAGCAACCAAGGCCGGTTGGGATACGCAGAGTCACCCAGGTGTGAGAATCAGAGAGCAATTTAGTAATATAAACAGTAGCCGAGAACAGCATGTCACACATACAGCACACTACTTGACTCTGCATACTCACCAACAAGCCATGCACGCTCCGGATGCAGATTTGCCATCAACTGTGGGATGATGCTGTTACGCAGTATGTAGGATCCATGTGCAGACCCGGGGAATTTGGCACAGACATGGGAGATAATCATACCCGCTTGGCATACCACTTGCACATTTAAGGAATGGAAATGTTTCCTGTTCCGGGTAGATGTGCTCACGTGCCTGTGGTGGAACTAGGCCAACATGTGTGCAGTCAATGGCGCCAACAACATTAGGCATGTGTCCAAGATCATAGAAATCACCCTTCACACCTACCAATTCATGTCTCCTTGGGAAGTGGATGTAGCCGTCCTTATATGTCATCATAGCGGACAGGACATCACGTAGCACCATGCTGAACATAGCTTGAGACATCCCACCGGCGATGGCCACCGTGTACTGAAACAAACCAGTTGCAAAGAAATGCAGGGCCACCATCACCTTAACTGTTGGCGTCAAAGCAGTCGGATAGGTTCTTTGAGGCCTCAGATGGGGCTCCAACTGACCACATTGATCTTGAAGGGTAAGGCGATCCAGGCAGAATTTCCTTATCATGTCCTCATCCTCCATGTTCGCCAGCACTGGGAATGGACGATGCACATTTAGCCGTCTCCTACATATTATGAAAGGGGACACATGTTAATTTAATTCCCCTATGAGATGTGTCAAACATCTTACATCTTGTCTGATGCAGCGCCAACAATGACTGGACTGTAACAACAGCTTAATGCACAAGTCACATGCAGAGACACCTTGATCTCATGTAGTTGTACATGTGGTCAGTATGTACATACTGACTACCTCCAAAACAGATTCTGACTATGTGAATGGTAAACGGTACACTCATACATCTTGTGTCACCAGCCCTGGGTGTAGGTGACACAGCACATGGTGGAAACAGCAACACTGCTGACTTCTACATAGCTGCTGTACCTGCCACACCTTCTTGCGTAAGTTGCACAGAGCACAACTATTCTACACAATGAGCACAGTGTGTAATCTGATCAACTATCCAGATGAACACAGCAATGTACACAGTGAAATAGGCACATCATGTGGTCAGGCCATCATTACTGTGTGTTGATTAGCCATCTCACACATTGACATGTGCATAAATATGAGACTCCGTAACACAACAAATCTGTGTAGATGCACACAAATATCATAGGTGAAATATGAGTAAGTACATGCCAAAGCATGTAATCATGTGCACTGATATGGCATGTGTAGGCATCAGTGAGTTGCATGTCACACTAGCATTCAATTTTGCAAACAGGTGCTGTGATACATTGTGAAGGTCTACTGTTCAATGATGAAAATTGTCCATTGCCATTGCTAGAGCATAATGTGTCCATAGGTGCGGTATGTGTGCTCCGCTACCACGGGCCCGGTCATTGGTTACAATTGAAAGATGCAGGATTGCGGTAGAGACCGCCTGGACCCCGCGGTGTGACACCGCCAATGTCCATGCCATTGTAGCCAATGGGAACCGCGATCGCGGTAGTGAATTACAATTGTGAAACCCGCGGTAGGCGTGCTCCACTACCACGGGCCCGGTCATTGGTTACAATTGAAAGATGCAGGATTGTTGTAGCGACCGCTTGGCCCCCGCGGTGTGACACCGCCTGTGCCAATGCCATTGCAGCCAATGGGGACCGTGATCGCGGTAGTGAATTACACATTTGAAACTCGCGGTAGGCGAGCACTGCCACCGCGGTCCCGAATATTGGTTACATTTGAAAAATGCTGACCAGGAACACCAATTGCAGCAGCTGAGTACCACTGAAACAACCCCAGGGGGCTATATATGTCTGTGAGAGAGCCATACATTTCAATTGCATCCAGACACTGCTGCCTCCAATTCTTCACCACCAACTGCTGCTGTTCCTGTCTCCTGGACCCAGTGATGGCGAGAACTGAGAACATCAGGGCCCGTCCCTTCACCACAGAGGAGCTGGAGGTCCTGGTGGACGAGGTCCTTTCACAGTATGGGAGGCTATATGGTGCGCCAGATGTACTGGTAAGTGTTTCAGAGTTAAAGTTTGAGAGTGCTCAGAGTGCTCACATGATGTTGCTCTGCAGTAGTATGTGCCTGTGAGTACAAGTTAATGTGAATGCATCCTCAGTTTTCATATACCATGCTCCATACATGGCCTAGTAAATATTGCACTTGAGTATTTGGGGAGGATGGCAACATGGACATTTCTACAGCCCTTCTTCAGCAAGAAAAATACTGAGTAATGTAAATGTGTGATACACTGCCTAGCACGCTGACTTCATGTCAATGGGGTGTGTAGCCTTATTTCCACAGATCCATGGCTGCATTGAAGGATGGGAGGGATATGCAGTGTTTTTGCAGCCATACAGTAACACTGCTGGTTTGGACAGTCGAAGTCTGAAAAAACATTGCCTGTGCTATGTGATGTCATAGTCCATGAGGTTTTCACATGCTCATTTGTGACATTACAAATGTATTTTGTCCAGAGGGTACTGAAGAATGTGTGTACAGTTTTCATATTGCCCCCATGGATATGTGTGCATTATGCACAAGAATAAAATGCCTGAGTGTAACACTATTGGTGGTAATTCACCTATGACACATCAGATAAATGTAATTTGGAGATATCATCCTTCCATTGTTTTCATTATGTGTTCTGTCTCGCATGTGTAGGCACTGTTTGCCCTCTCATATTGTACATGCATGTGAATTTTCTGATGGCCCACGTTTAACCTCAGTGTGAGTCCCACTGGCCTGCACAGAAACTGCCCAATTTTAAAAGGACCAATCAGTAAATGGACTGAGTGAAACATATGTGTTGTCTGCCACCGTATTTCTCAATGAGCTATCTTAGGCCTGAGGATTGCACAAGACAGGCCTACACCGTGTGAGAAGAGTGTGAGAATGTAAGATCATGGCCCTAAATGTGACCTCCATGACACAGGTAACCATTCACTGGCCAAGGACATTGAGGGGTGTGTAGTGTTGGACACAGTGAGTCTGCCCCGACACATAATTTCAAATGTATTGTATGTATTGCTCACTCACATACTGCATCACAGATGAGGGTCTTCTTCACATTGGTTTCTGTGCTGGCACTCTGCATGTGTATGAGATTGCCAGGTACTGTGTCCATCATCATACATGTATACATTTATATGATATTATTTGATGCAAGTGTACTACGTGTCATGCTGTATGTCCTCTGCTCAACATTTATGTATTGGTGTGCTATGTTTTTTCATGCTCCTGTACTGACACACAGTGGTACATAACACAGTGTCACTGAAACTCCCTCTTCTTGTCTCCCATGCCTGCAGCTTAAGGTCCACCAGCGTAAGGCCATATGGAGGGCCATTGCACGCAAGGTGTGGGCTCTGGGTGTCTCCAACTGACGGCACACACACTGTCACAAGAGGTGGGATGACATCTGCCAGCTGAGCAAAAATGTGGCAGAGATGACGCTGGGGGTGCTCCCTCGGAGTGGCAGGTTGGCGTGTAGGAGCATGACACCGCTAATGGCCCGCATCTTGGCAGTGACACAGCCAGAGCTGGATGGACGCTTGAGGGCCCATCAGCAGCAAGTTGGGGGTGAGTATTCTGCGAAGTGTGCCTTTGGGTGTGAGTGACTGCATGAATCCCAACCCTGAGCCAGTGTGGAGCTCTGTGATGTCTCTAGTTTGATGCAATGGCTTCTGAGTGGCCTCAGTGTTGAGTGCAGCTGTTATGCATTTTTACAACATGTGGTTTCTCATGTGTTTAAAACAATGACCCTTGACATTGACAGATGAGATGTGGCATTGTGACATATGCTGCAGTATGAGTGTCATAGACATCACCTGGCAGTGAACAGCAGTGAGCATCATGTTAGTGTGCATTTATAGATGTGTGCTGTGTACAACTTAAAATTTGTGACAACTACACAGCTGACACCAATGTGCAACTGTAGTTGTGCTTCAAAGCACAACATGGTGGATAGCAGGAGATTGTGGCCATTGCAAAAGGACATTTGGGAGTCTGTATCTGTGGTGTTCCCCTAAAGTGACTCCATATGTGACAGTGACAACATGTTTAGATGTATATCTATCTCACCTACAGGCACGTAGGTATGCTTACAGAAAATAGAGTGTTAGGTTACAAGGAGGCACGGGCCAGCTATTTGGCTGTGTCAACGTCAAATGGGGCATTAATATCAACTATGTATGTTTCCATGCATCTTCTGATGATTGCATAAAGGTTGCACATGCTGACTGCACATGGAGGAGGGCAACAAGGGAGTATCATTTTCAAGTTTTGTGCTTTGCTTGCATATGATGTTTGTGAGTATAGCACTATACTGAACCTATGTCTCTGTCTCTTGCAGCATCTACAGAGGGCACGGAAGTACAGGGGACGGACATCAGTGGGGAAGCTTCTGGCACGACTGCTACACATGAGCTCACTGACACTGATGTGACCAGTGCCTCGGAGGGGGACAGGAGTGCCCTGGATGAATCACACCCAGAAACACCAACCTCCACAACATCAGACTCCAGTGGTGACTCCTCAATGTTGGCGGGCACAGGAAGTTCGAAATCTGCCTCTTCTTCCACCACACATCGTCCAGTGCCCACCATCCCAGTTGCTACCACAAGTGCTGTACGTGCCCTCAGCCCTAGTAAGGGTAGAGTCTCCTTCCCCCCAGGCACCAATGCCCCAGCCCATCTCCCCTGCTGCCCTCAGTGTGGAGGCGGTGGACCTTTTGCGCTAGCTGAGCAACGCCGTCGCCTCGACCTGCTTCAACTCCCTCCGCATCTTCCGCAAGACCTTCAAGTGGATTCCCCACGAATGCAGAAAGACCGTCACCCACGCACTTGTAACTAGCAGACTGGACTACGGTAACGCCCTCTACGCCGGAATCAACAAAACCCTGCTACACAAACTCCTAACCATCCAGAACACCGCAGCCAGACTCGTCCTCGGAACCCCATGACACGAGCACATGACCCCGCACCTACGAGACCTCCACTGGCTCCCCATTGAGAAGAGAGTAACCTTCAAGCTACTCACCCACGCCTACAAATCCCTCCACAACATCGGACCCAAATACCTCAACGAAAGAGTCTCCTTCTATGTACCCAATAGGAACCTCAGCTCCACCGACCTCGCCCTGGCAGAGACCCCACGCATATGCAGAACCAGAGCAGGCGGAAGAGCCTTCTCCTACCTCGCAGCAAAGACCTGGAACAAGCTCCCAGTCAACATCAGACGCTCCCCCTCTCTTCACACCTTCAGGAAGAACCTCAAGACCTGGCTCTTCGACTGATCCGGAGCTGCACCCCCCCCCCAGCGCCTTGAGACCCTCTCGGGTGAGTAGCGCGCTTTATAAACCCCTGATTGATTGTGCTGTGTGTGGGTCAGACTGCTCTCCTGAATGCCTTCCAGGAACATGACAAGAAGTTGGCACAGGTAGTTGCCTTCATGGAGGGGATTCATTCTGATGTGGGTGGCCTACACCGAACTGTCCAGTCTTTGTAATCCATAGTGACGGCAGCCATTCAGCAGTCACAGGCTCCCAGTCCAGCTCCTGTCCCTTCAGCAACCACCCTGCCAGTACACCACCTGACGAGAGTGCCCACACGCCACAGCCCTCAGGCACCAAGTCCTCCACACGCAGCACACAACAGCAGCACTCCAAGTGGACCAGACCACAGACACCATCCCCACAACACAAAACAGGCACACAGGAGTGCAAAAACCAAAAGCCCATCACGTGACACTCATGGGCATCAGGCCAAGAAGCAGGCATCAACATCACAATCATCAAAATCACCCCCATCCAAGGGCACTCCCATCCCCACACCTGCTCTCAAAGACAAACAGTTGCCCTGTTTGCTGTGAACCTGGTGCCTGCAACGACTAAGCACAAACACTTCTCTAAGGCAGATTCACCCACAACATCAACTCCCACCCACACCCCTGTGAAGCTGGGACAGGAGAGCAAATTGGGGGGTTTACCTGGACAACAGGGGATGCAGGGGAAAAGGCAAGGCCACCCCAAGCATACCACCAGATCAAGCAAATCCCCACAGGGAGAGCCAAATGGACCTGATACACCTTTGGTGGAGAGTGAGGCTGTTGTGCCCACCTCACTTCCCACTCCGGCCAAGACACTTGTGGGCTATCGAATCCCCAAGAAGTTGAGACCCAGCCCTCAACATTCACCCTCACACACTGTGTCTCCCGGCAGCATGTCTCCACCTCCCCGTGCCACCACACCAACCGGTCCAAGCAGCCCTCAGGCTCCCACAGCCACTTGCCTCTACCTCAGCCGGTCCTCTCTCTCCCAGGTCCAGTCCTCCAACTGGCCCCGACAATCAGCCACCTCCCAGTTCAACTGAAAGCCAAAGTTGAGGCAAAGTTCCCCTCCCCACACCATTTCTCCCACAGGGGTGCCTGGACTGCCCATTTGTATCCCCTGAGCTGGGGTGATTCCCATGGCAGTGGACGGTGTTACCCATTCCCTGTGCAGTTTCTCATGCACACATGTGCATACTTTGAATTTGTACTGGCCAATGGCCTTGAGCATTGTTATTTTTGATGCCCTTTCCACGTGCAGTTTCTCATGCACACATGTGCATACTTTGAATTTGTACTGGCCAATGGCCTTGCTGTTTTGTACTTTTGATGCCTATCGGGGTATTATGTAATAAAGACTGTTACTCCTGTTGTCTGCTTTGTCAATGTCCTTGCTAAACAAAAGGTTTTATGTATGGGTACCGGTTCATGTGACACATGCTCTGTATGACACTTTAACATTGCCAATTGCTTGTTTTACTTTTTCAGAGGTTTCCAGAGGTAACAGGCACTTTTGTTTTTCTTCAGTCTGAGGCTTGAGGGTGCAATGATGGTTGTTTGAGATGATCTACTCTTCTACTAATCATTCTGTGCTCAGGTTTGCCAAATTGTACCCGTCATGTTAGGATACAATACCAGAACAGAGGTGAATGCTATCCACAGGATTACTTGCGGGTGGCCAGGGTCTGGCATTTCTGTGGGCTCTTTCTTGATGTGTGCACAGCAGTGTTGGTGTGTAGTCATCTTGTGTGGGCCTGTCTTCATAGTCACATGGGTACATTAGAAAGTGTGCACTTGAATAGTCATACAGTGTGATTGGCCAGTCATTATCAGTAGTGTTGATGTGTATGTGCCCCTGCACATGCCAACTACACACATGTATGATCCAGGTAATGAGTGCCTGTTTGTTTACATTGTCAGACATGTGCTTCAGATTGTGGGCACATGTAGGAGTTGTAGGTTGAGCACTTTGCAGTGTGTTGGTGTGTCCTTGCACTCCTGGGGGACACCTACTTCTTGTCGCTGTCAGTTGTGAGTATGCAGAGTGTGTCACTGCAAAGTCTGTGTTGTGTTTTGGTGATCCGCCATGTGTCTTGTTTAAGTGTGTGCTCACTGTGCTGACCTGCTCAGCCACACTGACATTATTTGTGAGTTTTCTCATGCATTGCTATCACTTGGCACATTTTTGGCTCCAGTATGGTATGTGGTATGAGGAGTCATACCATACCCTATAGGTGCTTCTGATGCCTACACATCGTGAGTTACTCCTCTATGTGTTTGTGGACTGTACACTCCTCACCTGTCCACTACTTATGTACACACCACTTCAATCTCATGTCTTCCACCCCATGGCTTGCCAGTGTGTGATCCTCCCCACCACTTCATAGTGTGACACTATACTGTGGGAGGATGATCTGTGTACAGGACCAATGTGCCACTCAGGACAGTTTCACAATTAGTTATATGTTATTTTCTTCTACTAGTTTGCAGTCATGGTTGCCCATGTGCAGTGCATATGTTTGAGCAGCACAGTCCTCTAGTCATGTTGTTTGCATCTGGGTTTTCCTGAGTTGTGCATCTGTGGGTGATGGCTAAGCTGTATGTGTGTTTGCTGAGGTACTGCTACCCTTCCTGCGTGTGATGTTATCTGTGTGCTGTGATGATTTGTGTTGTGGGAGTTCATGGTGGGGCACTCAGATATGTGTGATACTGGTTTGGTTGGTGTTCACACACTGCTTGGTGTGCATGCAGTGCTGTCAGTGTATGTTGCCTTGTATTTGCCTGGTGTGCATCCCCCTGATGTCCAGCTGAGTTTGCTATGTGATGGATTGGTATGTGCATCTGTTGTGTTTTTGTTGTAGATGGATGCAGTGTTTGGCCTGTGTTGGCTCTTTCTACTGACAGGTGCAATGTGTGTGATGTTCTATTTGCATGACATTGTGTGTGAGTAGCTTGTGCACTGTGATACATTCAGATGTGTGTTGCATATGTAGTGTGCATTTCTTGTGTGTATGTCACATGCAGCAAGGTGGATTATTGTTCATGAGCTTGTTTTGAGTGCACAATAGTGGTTTGTCCTCCTATTTTTGACCTGTCAGGATTGTGCATGCGCATGCTTGTGGTACACTATGACACCATGTTCACTTGATGACTGGTGTGGTGTCTATGTCTGTGTTAGCTGATTTGTCCCCTTGATCCCAGTTAGTGTTCATGATTGGCTTTTGATGATGCAATTCTTGTTTGTGTTGGGGTATGGTGTCTGTCCATTGGTCCAGAGTGACAATGTTGTGTATTCCTGTTCTGTCTAGGGTCACATTGCCTTTCCACTGTTTGGCTGCACATGGCTGGGCTTGTTGGACTTCTGTGGATGTTGTTTGTGAGATTTGTGTTTGGCTATTGTTTTTGGGTCAGCATTGGTTCAGACATCCCTGAGTGTGAGTCTGACATTTGCAGATGCACCCCAGGGTGTGTGATTGGTTGTCAGTAAACTCACAGGACCTTATTTGCAGCTTTATGTGTGTTTCTCACAGGTGTTGAGTGTTGCAGGTGTGAGATGGGTAGATGAGGGGTATGTGTGAAGGTCCTACTTGTGTTTGACAGTCAGGGAGTGTGACAATGAGCCATGTGTGTTGTGCTGGTGGCATACACATGTCAAGTAAGTTGACACAGATGTGTGGCTGGTCACTGTATGGCTTCTGACACTTCCTATCATTCCTGGGCCTATGCATAGCTTGCATTGATGTATCCCTGAGTTGTTGCACAGAGGTCACTGTGGTTTAATTTCACTCACTGTGCCACCCATGTCTGATTTGAGGTCCTAAGGGTAGTGTGATATGTTCCTCCTCTTGCATGTGATGTACACATGCTATGTGGCCTGCTCCATGGTTTTCCAGCACTGTGCACTTCACTTTTGGCTAGCCCATTTATTGTCCTACATTGCTGCTGACCGATGGTATGTGTATGTGGCAGAGTGTCAGTGTGGGATCTTTCTGAGGGACTTGACAAGCAGTGTGAACAGTTCAGTGGTTGTTCATATGCAGTGTGAGTCTTCATTTCTTAATTATACTCAGTTTGATTCACATGAGTGGAAGGTAGGTGTGAGGAGGAGGGTTGTCCAGCCCCTGACCTTCTGTGCAGGGTGTTCATCTTCACCCCCACCTTCCCAGTCAATCTACCTTGCCCTTTGATGTGTGAGGTGCGAGGTCTAGCCATACCTGGCTGATAAATTGTGCAGGGGGCACAGGAGGGGCACACAGCATGTGCCCAAATGGGTGTGGGAAGCGTACTGTGGGTAGGGTGAAGGTGGAGCCCTGGGAAGCTGCCCAGAATGCCCATGCCTGGCGCCGGCCCTGCCTACTACATTGTGCGCAGGTGTTGCCGCGTCTTCACCGCTGCGGTGACTTGCCCGGGACATTGCAGTGATTTCGCGGTTGATGGGTGACCCGGATGCGGAGGTGTGGATTTCTTGCAGACAGGACATGTGTGAGTACACTGGGGGATATGTTCCTGTCCCCACCAGAGTGTCTGATGTGGACAGGAACCGTATTTCAGCACAGGAGTTGTGTGTTGTGGTTGTATGCAGAGTTGTGTTTTTACGTACCTGCGGTGTTGACCGCGGCGACGTCTTATTTGCTGGTAGTGGATGAGGTACAGCAGCGGGAGGGCTTGAAGAGCTGGATCCATAGCGGTCAGGAACGTGTGGAGGTGACCGGGATTCGGGTTTCGCTCTCCGCAGTAGTGCTTCCGCCGTCTACGAGTGGCTGGTTTCTCCGCTGCGTTGTGATGGGCTGTTTGAGGCATCGTGATTTGTCCGGCGGACGGGACGCCATTCCGCACGGCGGTCTTTCTCTATTGGCTCCCTCCGCCACCGTTGCTGAAGGAAATTTCTGGCGGATCCCGAGACTCCGTAGCGGACGGAAAATGGGCTTTCTTTGCCCATTGTAATATGGCGGACGCGAGGACCGCCGCTGGAGTGCGGAAAAGGACATTTTCCGCCAGCACCGCGGATGTGCCTACGACCACCATCCTAATGAGCCCCTTAGGGATGACTTGTATGTAATAAAAGGGGAGTTTAAGGCTTGGCAAAGGGGTTATATTCCCAAGTTGAATTGACAGTTTAAAACTGCATTCAGGATGAAATGGCAGGCCTGCAATATGTTTTTATGGGGCTACTTAAGTGGGTGGCACAATCAGTGCTGCAGGCACACGAGTAGCATTACATTTACAGAACCTGGGTATATGGTGTAACACTCTACAAAGGACGTATAAGTAAATTGAATATGCCAATCATGTGTAAACCAATTTGATCATGTTTAGGGGAGCAAACACAAGCACTTTACCACTGGTTAGCAGTGGTAAAGTGCACAGAGTCCTAAGGAAAATAAATTCAGCAAAAAGTGGAGGGTAAAGGCAAAAACTTTGGGGGTGACTCTGCGGAGAGGACCAGGTCCAACAGCCTCCAACTGGAGTGAGTTGCAATTTGTGACCTACCACCTGAATATTAATGAGGTAGGTTGCATTGCTACCCACTCTGAATCTTCTGAACTGACCTATTTTACATAGGTTAGTTTGGAAATGTATTTATTGGTTGCAAAAATACTGGTCACAAATTGTGACCTGCACTTTGCATGCAGTAAACACAACATCTAGCACTAGATGCACTAACAAATTGAGAGGTATATTCACAAGAACGTGTGATAACTACAGCAAGAGTAGCGTAACGCAATTTTCAATAACGCAGCCTATCACGGGAAAATAACCCCGTGTCAACGTGGAATTCACAACAAGGCGGTACCATGCGATAGTCACCAGATAACACGTCAAATGTCAGCATAAAAATCAACGCCACGCCGAAAAAATGTGAAACGCGACAAATCATGCGATGAGGCCAATCGCGGTACAAAAAGTAGCGAAAAGCAGCCTCAGGCCTGTAAATCCCACGCGTCTGGCGGGAAATTGCACCATAAAAACCACAGACACAACACACCAGAAACAAGCCAAAGCACGTAGCAACATGGATGCACCCTGACCCAGCGCAGAGGGCAACGCGAACCACACAACCCCCACAGACCACCAGCAAGGAACAACGGGGTCGGGGAAGGCCAAGGAGAAAAGGGAGAGGAAGACTGGGTGCAGACCGCAGGGAAACAAGACCAAGGCCACGGAGGCGACAGAACACTACCAGCAACTGACCCACAAGCAGACCACCTGGAATGCAGTCGGAGTGCCCAGGAGGCCAATCCAGGAGGCCAAGAGGCGCCGGCAGGACGTGACAACCTAAACCAGGTACAAACCCGCTGCCAACAGGAAGGCAGCAACGGCGACAGGAGGTGGCAGTCCAGCACCACAGTAGGAGCAGGAGGAAACCCAGGCCACAGTCATCAGTGTGGAGAGGGTGCAAGGAGTAGGGAGTACGGACACAACTCGAGAGGACCTGACACAACAACAACAGGGTGAGGATCCAACAGGGACTGGGGGGACGGGGGTGATGGGCACAATGCCACACATGCACAATGAGGTGTAACACACTGCACACCCACAATTACCCAGGGACATGTCCCCATCCCCGTGGCACACTGCAGCACACACACATAGCAATCACAGCACATACCATGACAATGTGGCACAAAGTGCAACACCCACACTGCAGAACAGGGGACACAACTGGGTCCACCCAGGCGCAGAAACAGAACAATCACATTGGACAGAGCAGGGAACTGTGAGATGCACATCTACCCCTACAACCCCACATCAGCCATGTAGGCCAATGTACACTGTCCCAACTCAAATAGCCACCACCACCCAAACAGTCACAATGTACATTGTCACACAGTCTGCATGTCGACAAGAACAAGGTGCCAACACAATGCCAACATGCACCTCCCCTTCACAATGCAGAGGGACAAACAACACCTCCAGCAGGTCAGAACAGACAACCCATCAGTGATGCCCGAGATGAACACCACAGCCCAGACACCGACGCCCTACAACAGCCCATGGACATCCCACACAACCCACCACCAGGACCAGGGCAGACAAGCTACTCAGAGGAGAACCCAGCCCCTGCAACAGACCACACAGCATGAAGCACCCGCAATCACGGCTGCCTCACAACACTTCACCCACCCACACATGGCACCCCAATGCCAGGTGGCAGAACGCCAAAAGGAGGTGGCCCAACAGGTGAGGGTGTTGCCGAACCCATGGAATGCGAACTAGAACACATACGTGGGTGTCCAATACCCTTCAGGGACCACCTACACCCCACAAAGGAGACCCACACCTCCACAGAGACACATGCACATATCATGTTGAACTGGCTACGGGCACGTGTGCCCGGCCCCTTTATTGGCAGGGCCACATGTACAGTGACGCCTGTGCTGGATGTGTGTGGGGTGAGTATAAGCCAGCCCGCACGGAGTGCTTGGTGCTGCCAACAACCTGAAAAGTGGACACCAGTGTCATGGAAACAGAAAACACCAGCATAACAGAGTCAAATGCAGAGCAACATGGAGGGATCCGGAGTAAGGCCAGAGGTCACCCAATATTCAGTCTGGACGTTCCGTGAGTTGCAGTGCACTGAGGTAGGGGCACTAGAGAAGAGCGCGCCAATGTGAAGAAGTTGCTAGGATTATGTCCCTTCGGGTTAGTCCTGATGCAGATGCAGTGGGGTGTGTTACACCTGCATCAATGTCCCAGGTCTCCCACACTGCCTGAGGTGACAGTTGCGTCCGCAGTCCACAGCGCAATACTCAGTATTAGATCCGGGTGTGTAGCTTGACTACCGCCATCAGTCTGCATTCCTGCCTTGGGGCTGTTGCCATCTGCCCTCCCATTGTCTGTGCCTTCTCCCGTCCGCACACTTGACACATCCTCCTCCTCATGGTCCCAGGTCTTCCCCACTGCATGAGGTGACATTGCTGCGCAACCTCACAACAGCACAAAACTCAGTCAGGAACGGACAATGGCTTGCGGTGCACTGAGTCACTGGCACCTGGAGTGCTGCGCAGGGTATCAGGCCGATGATGGCATCCACGACAGGTCTGAGCAACTCCGTAGGACTGTCAGGACCACCCTTTCGACTCTGGCAGATGGCGGTTGAAGGTGGTCCTTGCGGTGGTGGCGTGTGCCTCCTGTGGTGATGCGACGTCCGGGCCGGTCAAGACTCGATGCCATGTGTGGGCCCTGGTGGCCCGCAGTTGGGGCCGGAGGAGGCGGACAGCGCTGGGCCACAGACACATGGCGTTGATGACCCCAAGACCATCGCTACAGAGGCCATTCAATGTCTCAGAAGAAGGGGTCCCAGGCCTGAGCAGCACAGAGTTAGTGGCCCCAGATGCACTGCGGCCGGCACAGGCACCCAGCCACGGGACAGTGACTTGCGGTGCAGTCAGATGGGTCATGCGACCTGAGCGGGTTCCCATCAATGTCCGAGGTGTATGTTGTGGAGGGTTTCGGGGGACAGTGGAAGGTGTCCTCCAGGGCATGATGCGGAAGGTCTGATGTTATCTGGAAGCAGCAAATGGAGGAGTGGAAAGCGCAACCCTCGTTTGCACCAACAATTCGGGATCAGCTACATGAGGATGAAAACTAGCCCCTAGTCCATAGACTCAAACGCCACCAATGTACGACCAGTGAGTGTCCATGAATGTCGGGGAACAAACGTAGTGGCACAGGTGCTGTGAGGGGATGCAGTCTGCGATTATGCCGGTACACAGATGTGAACTCCAAGAATGCCAAATCAAGGCTCTGTGACCTACTGGACCGCAGTGTAGGCCGGAGGCAGCGGTTAACAGTGGCCAACAGCCACGGGTCGTTGGCTCGCGAGGCACAGAGTTAGTGACACAGTGGCAGTTGTCGGTAGTGTTCAATCACCTCCGTGACGCTGATCCTGTTCCCTCCGGACTGCAACGTGTCATCCTCTTACGCCCCTCCGTGCGTGCGAAGAAATGTATTCTGCCTTTTGAATTACCGATGTTCAGTTCCAAATCTGTGATCCCACTCGTGCGCAGCGTAGGCCGAGGGCAGTGGTCCCCGTAGGCCCACAGACACGTGTGGTTGTGTTGCCATGCACAGACTTGTTGCCACCACATCGATGGGTGTATTGTGAATTGTTCTCTGCCATAAATAATGTTCACTGCCATGGTGTAATCAAGACTCAGTTCCAAATGTGTGACCTACCTGACCGTGGTGTAAGCCTGAGGCAGCGGTCAGCACGGCCCATTCACCGAGTGTCTCCGGCATAGGTTGGATGGCCCCACCGGCCTGCGTTGTTCAGGTTCAGTGGCACCACGTGTAGCCGGCTGGCGTTGAACAGGGTTAGTGGCACCACGTGTAGCAGGCTGGCGTTGAACAGGGCTAGTGGCACCACGTGTAGCAGGCTGGCATTGAACAGGGTTAGTGGCACCACATGTAGCAGGCTGGCGTTGAACAGGGTTAGTGGAACCACGTGTAGCAGGCTGGCGTTGAACAGGGTTAGTGGCACCACGTGTCGCAAGATGCCCATATGGAACTATGCCTCACTGATCGGGGGGGTCTGGTGCTGTGGCCGCTGGCCCGGATTTGGGGTCACTGCCATTCATGACTCAGGACACAGTTTCACATATGGGACCTACTGGTCCGAAGAGTAGGCCGGGGCGGTAGTGGAGTACGTCAACAAAAAACGAATAAAGCGGGCCGGTGTCGTGGAGGCCGTGATGGTCTGACGTGGCTGCCAAGGTCTCGGGCCTCGGGCTTGGGGCTTGCGTCGGCATGTGGTGGGCCCTCCTTAACACACGCCGGTGTCGGAAGGTGATCAGTGTGGCCTGGCTGCGCAGGGGCTGGCCTGACGGGCTCATGGTCCAGCGTGCCGGGTTCCGGCAGGCGCACGGCATCGCAGGCAACTCCGCTCACGAGGATGGCGTCGGCCTCGTGGCGAGGTGGGAGGTGCCGCCCTGGCAGAGACGTGTGTCTTTCTGGAAGAGGACCACGCCCAGGCCTACGTGCTTTTTATTCACACCCCTACGCTGACGTGGCGTACGCCGGGCCATCCCACTCCGCTGATGCTTTGGGGGGGGCGTAACAGGCAACATTTCCGCGAGGTCCCCCACTGGCTGGGGTGACATGGTGGCGTCCACTATCCACTACACTCCATACGCAAGCGGTGTATGTCGCCATGGATATGGGTGTGTTCTGCATACTGCGAGGTGTCCAGCACATCTCCGGCACTCTTGGCATTGTGTACTTTCCCAATCATGGTTCTACTGCATCCTTCACACATGCCTGGTTGCCACCTCTCCCCACATTCGGCTATTATGTGGCTGAGGTGCCATGCCGTTGCTGGCTCATGTTCAGGGCTTGCCCATGTGGACATTGTAAGTTGTTCTGTTGTGTCTGGTGGGTGGGCATATTGTTGTGCCTGTTGTATGTGATTTATGACGTGTGCATTGCCAGCGTTGTGAGTTGCATGGTTGTGGAGTTGAGGTGTGTGGGGTGTTCATTTGTATATTGCCAAGGGGCTGTGCATTTCCCTTGTTGCCATCCTGGGAACGCTGGTTGATGATGGGCTGTCGGAGGATGAAGGTATCATGCACACTGGCTGTGTATTTGAAGGCGACATTGTTGGGTGTTCCACGGTGCTCTGTTGTTGCCTGCACATTGGTGTGAGACGTGTGCTTCCTGTTGCGGTGATTGTGTGCTGTGTCACCAGGGGGCACAGGTAGTACATGTGTGCTATGTATTGCCCCCGACACGTGCGTGCATCCTGCTATGGCGTATGGTCCTTGCTTGGTCTCCAGCGGATCCTGCGCATTGTGTTGTACGTATGGGGACTGGGGTACCAGGGTGATGGTGATGTCCAGGACAGGTGTGGGGGACTTGGATGTGGCTGGCTGTGAGACTCCTCCAACTCTGGCGCGTGTTGGATGGGGGTCCCAGGGGCCAACAGGTGCAGCCACGCCATCAGCTTTGTGTGGGGTGGGATGTTGGTTGTCCGCTGTGTTGTTGCCGTAGGCCTGTTAGGCGATGATGGTCAGGATGCGTAGGTTGGTTGTCCCTTTCAGCCTGTAGTGGACGGTGACATTGTCAGATGTTGGGTCTGTGCGGCTGGTACGTTTCCTGGGGTTCCGCTGTCTTTGTCTGCACTGCGACTGTGGTGGTCCGGGGGGGGGTGTTCCGGGTGTGGGTTGGGGTCCTGGGGTGGTGGAGGTGGGTGTTGTGGCCCTCTTGGGTGTCCGGGCCGCATGATGGGTGGCTCCATGGCATCTGTTGCCCTTCGGATGTGGCCCTGGGCTGTGCTCCCTTTTGTGGTGCTGGCTGCCGTCCGACTTTACACCAGGTCAGAGCAGGTGTAGATTTCCTGGTGCTAACGCGCCTTATCGCCTGTTTTGTGTTTTTATCGCGGATGTGGCTGGTCATTGTGAATGTTGAGGTGTGCTGTTGTCTCGGCTTTTGTCACGGGAACGCCTACTCTGCATCTCATTAGCGATATTTGCGGGGGTCCTCTGTGGCGATGTTTTTTGTGGCTGCTATCGCGGGTAAACTGGTGCTGTGGGCTGTTAACACAGGCTTGTGAATGGGGGGGTACATTTATCACGACTTTGGCTGCGATAAAGTGCCGTTAATTCGGCGATAGCTCCTTGTGAATATGCCCCTATGTGTTGTGGGCTGCCCAGTCTTGAGTCCAACTCTTACCTCTGTCTTCCAGCAACTTAAGACTCTTGTCTATTTATCTCACTTTTGCCAGTTATTTTTCATTAGTCACTGTATTCCTATCTTTCTCTTTCTTCTTCTGTCTCCCTTTCCTTCCTTTCCCTCTCTTACTCAGGGTCACAGACTGATTTTGAAAAATAAGGGGCCTATTCACAAACTGCATTTTGTAGCACCTTTAATAGTACTTAAAATAGTACTAAGCACATACTACAGATACCATTCACAAGCCTACATGTGGAGAGCTGTGTCTTTGCCTCTCCTATCTTTAAACTGTGGAGATCTCAGGACCGACAGCAGAGATCTGAGCACCCCAACGCCTATGTTTCAGTAGCAAATGTAGGAGGAAAAAGAGAAATTGGGAATGCTAGCTTCTAAATGGGAGAAGTTTAGGGAAGAGTATGGAGGGGTTTAGGGAGGGCTAGGGAGGGTTTTAGAGAATCACATGCACCCACCGACAAAAGAGTAAGCCCATTCGTATTTATAAACGGGAATAAACCAACTATCGCCAATAGGTCACAAAACGGTAGTAAATGCACTCCAGCTCAGATGTGAACAATAGATATTGTCAATCAACTTTCAAATGCTAAAATGCTTTACCACTGAAAGTCGATCCACACACTGGATAATCGCATTGCACTAAAAATCTCTTTATTCATGCAAAATGGGTGTGTCTAGAGCAGAACAGCGTGAAGACCATTAGCTTTTGACCCAAAACCAGCTCAAATAAAGTAAAGTGACCTGGCTCCCCACCACATTTTTACTCCAAGTGAAAATGCACAAGAAAGGGGGATAGCAGCATATCACCTAATATAACTGCCGTAGACCCTGTGTGGTTTTCTTCACACAGGAGGAATGTGTACTGAAAACGGTGGGCAGTCAAAATATCGAAAATAAAATTTCGATATACCATAATATCGAAGTTTAAATATCGAAGGCACAGAATATCGATGGGACAGAATATCTATGGACAGAATATCGACCCTAAGATAAGTAATATCGAATTACTTAATATCGATGTCAATAATATCGAAGTTAGTAATATCGAAATCAAATATATCGATGTTACTAATATCGATGTTACTAATATCGATATTTGTATTATTGTTATGTATTTTATGTTTTTAATATGTATGTGTTATATGTGTTTTTGTTACGTGTTTTAATTGTTTAAAAATATATGTATACAATTTTTATATTTTAATAAATTTATTTTTTTAAGTTATTTTTTTTTTTTGTATTGTAGCGGGTTGTGGGTTTATAGGGGAATAGGGTGGGAAGTAATTTAATTATAGTAAATTAATTATTAATTTTTAGGAATTATAAATTAATTTTAATTATTTTTTGCGTTTAAGGTGTGGGTTTATAGGGGAATAGGGTGGGAAGTAATTTAATTGTAATTAAGTTATAATTTATTTTAATTAATTGGTATTGATAATTATATTATTGTTAATTAATTAATAATTGGTAATTAATTTTTATTAATTGGTTATTAATTTTTATTAATTGATTAATTGGTTATCATGTAATTTAAATGTAATTAAGTTATAATTTATTTTAATTAATTGTTATTGATAATTATATAATTGTTAATTAATCAATAATTGGTAATTAATTTTAATTAATTGGTGATTAATTTTTATTAATTGATTAATTAATCATCATGTAATTTAAATGCAATTAATTTATAATTTATTTTAATTAATTGGTATTGATAATTATATTATTGTTAATTAATTGATAATTGGTAATCAATTATTAATTGGTAATTAATTTTTATTAATTAGTTATTAATTTTTATTAATTAGTTATTAATTTTTATTAATTGATTAAGGGGCCCATTACGATACCCGGCGTAAATAAATCCGCCAGGCATGGAAGCGGCAAAAATCCGCCCGCACACACCGCCTGAACACCGACCACGCCATTACGATTTCACAAACCGAAACCGCCATCGGCGGAAAAAGCACACAAAATACCGCCCGCCAACGTCCGAGTCGGAGTCAAACCGCCCGCCACGGACGGAAACACGCACGACAACACAAAACCGCCCGCCCTCACGGCCGACACACCGCACGTGACATTACGATCGCACCGACATGAGCGCGGAAAACCACAAATATACCGCCCGCCAGCGCAAACAACGCCGATGAGAATCGACACGGCAGAAGCCATGGCGCCAACGTACCTGCACAGAAACCATCCGCACACAAAACCAATAGCACACAACATGGCCAACAAGTCCACACAGCAAGGCACGCACAAATACACAAGCACAGTACACATCCCGAAAACACCCCCGGACAAACAAAAAATACAAAGGCCAGAACCCCAGACACAACACACCTGAAAACAACAGACCATGAGGACACACCCACATAGGTGAGTACAAAAGCAGCACTCCCACAGACCACAACCCCTTGCTACATTGCAAACCAGAGAGGAGAGGACACAGTGACACAGCAAGGACAGCAGCACACCACAGAAACGCACACATCACAACCACCACCACCACCACCACCACCACCAAACACCACCACCACCACCACCACCACCACCACCACCACCAAACACCGGCACCACAAACCCCCTGCACATTACACAACACACACCGCACCAGCACCACAAACACCATGGCACCACAAAGAATGCCCAAGTTCACGCCCATGGAGCTGACGGTCATGGTCGACGAGATCATCAAGGTGTACCCACAAATCTATGGGAACATGGTCCAGCACACACCACTAGCCACCAGAAACAGAATGTGGCACCGGATCGTAGACCAGGTCAATGCAGTCGGGACCCTGCCCAGGAACAGAGTAGAAATTAACAAACGTTGGAATGACGTAAAGAGCCTGGTCAAGAAGAAGGAGGGCAAAAACAGAGAGCTGGCTGCCGTCACTGGCGGAGGGAATCCCGCGCTCTTTAAGACCTTCAAAGCGTGGGAGGAGAAGGTGCGAGTCGTAATACATCCGGAGATCCTCGCCGGATTAGCAGGGGGAGTGGAGGCTGGTAAGTACAAACTAATGTATACCAGCACACCGCTATGTACTCACATGCGCAACTACCATGCCACAGCTCCCAGGGACAAACACCCCCATGTCCAGCACACAATACACAACACATCACACACACATGCAACAGACACTACCACACACAGCCCAAACCGAACAACTGTAAGATGCGTGGGGACATGTGTACACTAAGCCAGCCACGTAACCACCAACAGGTCCCCAAATATGCCAGAAGCGCCACAACGAGCACCCACCACACCCATGTGTCCGCCACAGCTGCACTAACCGACAAGTAACAGGTAAGTGGCAGGAACACAAAGTGCAGTGGGGTGGGACGGTGGACAGCCCAAGTACAACACACACCAGGCCCCAGTCCCACAGCACAGCAAGGAGGAGCATCCCCCACACCCCACAGCCACGTGTCAGCCACCGCAGTGCACAACGACAGCCGAAAGGCAGACATCACGGTCCACAGCAATCGGTGTCAGTGGGTGTCCAGCCACCCCCACGACCCACAACACCCCCCCACCCCCACAGACCTGCAACATGGAGCACCCCCGCTTAGAGCCATGTGGCATCCAGTACAGTGCACGCACGAACAACTTGCAGGTGGGAAACTGGACAGGGCTGGATTACTGGAGGCATGAGGACCATAACACGACCAACACATGGGACATGTCACGTAGCAGACGAACACGCAGCACCGCCCACCGTCACGAACAAGTGAACAATGTGCACACGGACATGAACAACAGACTCACACCCCACATGACCCATCACAGACATAGCAACACCCAAGGAGCCACGTCTGCATGCACAAGCCACACTGAATATAGTCCCACACGGCAGCCACTGTGCAACTCATCACACACAACCGAAACACCATTGAAGTCCTGTCCATGTAGCCCTACTGCCTGTCAACCACACACCCCACAACTACGCCTATGTAAGACAAACAACACTAGACGCAACAGAGCGGAACAACATAAATGCACACGAACACCACTGAACCCATCAAACTCACAGACACACCATGCACATACAACATACCATCCATCCCATCCGTCAGCCCCAGTCTCATGAAAGGCATGTCATCCGCACAGCTGCCACACATACAGCAGTCACGCTAAGACACATGCCCATGACCAACCATGTGCCAGAAGTCAATTAAGCGCACGACACACTGTGAGCAACAACACACAACATGGGCCACCCCCCCGAGCACTGCAGTGATGCACATGGCACAGGGCAGCACGCTACACCAAGGAGATGGGACAACTGCAATACGTTGGCTGGCACACAACTATCACTCACTCATAACGATGCGTCCAATGCCATGTCCAGTAATCACAACAGACAGCAAATATGCAGGCCATGTCAAGCATGCACACACCTCAAACCATGCACTGTCATGCTGCCACAACACATGTCACGTTCGGCACCCATGGCTCACAGCATGTACCCCAAAAGCATATCCCCTCCCAAATGCGAATCTGGGGCATGGCCCCCATGTTGCCATATGCGTTCCTAAGCGTTCCATTTGAACCCCAAAAGCATATCCCTCCCAAATGCGAATCTGGGGCATGGCCCCCATGTTGCCATATGCGTTCCTAAGCGTTCCATTTGAACCCCAAAAGCAAATCCCCTCCCAAATGCGAATCTGGGGCATGGCCCCCATGTTGCCATATGCGTTCCTAAGCTGTTCCATTTGAACCCCAAAAGCATATCCTCCCAAATGCGAATCTGGGGCATGGCCCCCATGTTGCCATATGCGTTCCTAAGCGTTCCATTTGAACCCCAAAAGCATATCCCTCCCAAATGCGAATCTGGGGCATGGCCCCCATGTTGCCATATGCGTTCCTAAGCGTCCCATCTGAACACCAAAAGCAAAGTACAAACCAGACCCAGGATGGGCCAGGAGCCCGCATACACCAGAGTCACAATAAGTAGGGGCACAGCAACACACCCATCGGCATGGCCAA